>CATOUR010000029.1:5000000-5625000 GCA_951848785.1 Callosobruchus maculatus
ATATTGAGCTTGTCTGTTTAAAGCTTCTATCATTGGCTCAAAATTGAAGGATGTAGGAATACCTGCACAAAGATTTCTCACTCTAAAAATTAAATTTGTTCATATTTCATACTACCTATCCAAGAAAAAACATTTATAATTGAGGGTTTTTATTATCATATGAGTTGTTTACATTTAAAGCACACATTACAAAAGAGAATACTTGTAATGTGCAACGTTAATAGATTTAGGTGAAAAACGGATTTAGTGCACCTCCATCTGTAAGCTTATGTGGTCCAGTGGCCCAGATTATTGATTGACATGTATTTAAACGCGTCCGCCAAATGCCGTAACTAGAGACAGAGGTTGGCCAGGACGGCGTTACCTCTTGTAAAAAAATGGCATACGAGCCCCACCAAATATGTACTAGTAGATCAAAGTGAGCTTTTAGCTAATTGCCTGAATCTTATTAATGTTACATCATGTTGAAGAGAATTACAAGATGTGCCTTTAAGATGGAATAAATATATGGTGCAAGCAGTTCCACTTTTGTCGTCAAAAAGAGAGGTTTCCGGATGAGCAACTTAAACCTTTCAGTCAACAATAGGGATGAATCCATAAAATTCGAATCCTTAACTTTTCTTTTTTGTCCAAATTTAACAAAGCTTACATCTGCTACTGCTCCTTGCTTCTTATTTGTAATTGGGGTGATGTTTTTGCAAGACAAAAAAATATGATATAGATGAACGTTTGAGAACCTATATTGATCGCTGTATACGTTGTTATGTGCAAACATAATAATAAGTATCAAACAGCTTTTATTTTCCTAACTTGCTTCGTTATTTCACAAACACACTCTAAAGTTAAATTGTGAAATATCCACCGATATTCGACGCGGCGTTAAATAACTTTAGACTGATTTTCATCTCTGTCTCTCTACGATAATGATATACAGTGTACCCAGCTAAAATTTGCCACTATCCACCTTATCTCTGAAACGATAAAAATCGCCGTGACACGTCGATTTTTATTTCGAGGGAGACACTTTCACCGAGCACGTCATTCTTGTGCCACCAACCTTCTCATTCCCAGCAACCCCTACTTCAGAAGCTTAAATTAGACCACCATACTTCTGGTACACCATTTTGAAGGGAATTCGTTGACAAATACTACAGTGTAATCGGATTGAAGATTGATTCACTATTATGGAAGTCAATAGAAAGTACGGTGATTATCAAAATGAAGTATTATTTTCATTACCTGAAATGTTATCGTAAGAAAGGTTCTAGATATGAGCCATTACATTTCATACAGACATACAGGTGATGTTCAAAATGCCGTCGACTTTTTTTACGGTCACATTTGAAATCCAAAGTTTATATTACACAGCTCGGTCCTATAGGCGATCTCCATAGTGACTCCGAGGATGTTTAGTAATGTTTTACACATCAGAATATCGAATGGACATTATCCTATGCTTATTGTTTTGAGGGTCTAGGGTATAGCACGCGAAATTGAGAATCCAAGAAAAGACGTATTCCCGTGTTAGCCAGGAGGCGTGACCGCCTGATCCTTTCTCCAGTGTGTGTATCTGAGATGAGGGGAGATAAGTCCAAAAATCCAGAGGTATGGTCAAAATGTCCAAAGGTAAGGTCCAAAGGTCACCATAAAAATGAGTTTCGCATCCAAGCTCCTGACGTTACCTGTAAACCTACAGTAATGACTCAAAGAGTAAATTGAAGAAGGAAGCTTGCGCTTGTGCACCTATTTAGCCTTTTTTTGATATCGTGTTTGGTTGTTAAATTACAGGCATTTATAGAATGTATGATTTTGCATTGAGTTTTTTTGCACATTAAAAGACTTTTTTGAGAAAATCGAAAATAGTTGTCATTCATAAAGGTCTTAACTATCGCCTTCTGAAATATTATATATGTATGTGGTTTGAAAATAAAGTGAGTTGTGCGGGAAATTCCCAGGTAATAATGATGAATGTCCCAGAGCTGAATGTAGAGTAATCAATTGTCCAATTATCCTAGTTCACGATCGTACGGCTTCACAATTTCTTATTTTACGAGTTAAGCGAGCTCTGCTTATCAAAGATTATTTCTACAGTAAATATCTTTTCCAGATCTGACCAATCAAAAGATAGAATAATGGAATAACATGAATACCTACAAAAGTGAAAATCTACAATATCTCGAACGGTTTTGCAAATTATGGAACTTTAGAAGCAATCATTTTCTTCTAATCTTCTCTCTAATACGTGGTTTGTTGTATTTGAGTTTTTTTCTTGAACTAACATTTTGTCAACTCTTAATATTTGAATCATTATAAATTTGCATTTTTGATGATGCAAGCAATACGAATTATGAAATTATGATCATAGTGACCATCCATTTTTCACGTTATCCGTTATGTAACATTCATCTTTTTTCTCTCATCGGTTTCTTAGTTTTTTCAAATATTTCTTTGTTGCCTTAACGCGATGAAGTCTAGAATCATTCAGTGAGCATGTATAGTAACTGTGCAAAAATTAATCAAGTCATTTCTATACAAAATGCCTACGAAGATTTCTACCCATGTACCCTTAAAATAGGTTTTTCAGTATTGGTGTTATGTGCAAAATGGTATAAGGTAAATCAAATAAATAGGGTTACATTTGATCAAGCAAACTTTGGTTTGACTTATAAAGCTAAAAAGTTTAAAGTATATCGGAGCCACCCATCACTACTACTCTATGCCATTTTACTTTTCCAGGGTCGTCCACCTTCTTTGGTAAAATCCACATCGGAGAATTGAAAGGGCTGATCAAAGGGCGAATTATTCCTTGTTCTAATAACTTTGCAGCCTGTTTACTTTCTGTTTGTGAATTTGGGGTAACTGTATGATTTTGAGTATATAGGCTTCTCACTGTAAATATTTATTCGGTGTTTAATTTCGCTAGTGAAAGTTAAATCATCACCATCAAGATAAATACAATACCTTCGGGAACCCAGGCGTGCAGTTGCTGTCTCCAGAGTTGCTGCGCGAAGCCGAGGCGGAAGCAGGGGGCCCTCCAGGACCTCCTGCAGCAGCCACTGTCACCACAGGGGTCTCTGGAGTGTCGCTCCGAGACAGAGAAAACCTGAAATCACATTACTTAGAATTGCGTTGGTAACTAAGCAAAATTGGAGTATGGAAAAAGTAGATCATGATCAGTCAGTAATTCTCAAATGGTTAATTGTTTTGGAGCTAGAGAGATATGAGTTTGTTTTCAATTAAATGGAATTCTTTTCTAACCCGTTGTCATGCCAAAAATCTCCTATATGCAGCGTATGTCAAAAGGTAGTGCTAAGTGAAAGTCTAAGGATAGAGCAGCAGTAGGGGTATCTAATTCATTATCGTATATTGATATTTGACTTGAACTAATATATACGTTGAATAGACAAAGGCACTGAATGCTTTAAGAACAAAACGGAACCTGGATGTGAGCTAAATTGGACGGCTTTCTGGAGAAAGCTACCAACCCATTAAAATAGGATTTTATTTCTATAGCATGATATTGCAATATAATCCTTATCCTTTGTCCTGCAAATAAGAACCAAGCCATCTCCCCAACTATTAACAAACGTACCAGCCCAATCATTAAGTTGGCTAAGTGATGCTGTAACTTTAAGGTCAATTTACTAAGAAACTTTGTTTTTGAGTTGATTCCGTTCTGTAAAAAGCGATCCAATTATAACTGCATAAATCCTCAAAACGTTTGAAGCTGAAAAATGAACTGGGAGATATACTGTTCTTTTAGTGTCGATCTACCATGAATACCATGGATATTTTAGTTATAAAAAATTAATCTGAGCTACTTTCTACAAATTTACGGTTATTCTAGCAAAATTTTATCGAAATTAATTTGGTATTAACTGGTATTACTTCTTTAATAAAGACATCAGAAACCTATAGGACTACCGAAAGAAGAAACTATTAACCCGTATACTTATAACACAAACATCAACACGTCAAAGTATTGTAACACAGTGGTACCATACAAAGTACTAGTGATACCGGTTAGTCTTGTTGTTGATGTCAAACCATAGAGACATTTGATACGGTTGTTGAGTAATTACTGTTGTGTCTTTGTGTCAAGTAGTGAACCAAATACCTTAGAGGAGGCCGTAAGTTTATAGTGTTGAGTTGCAAAACTTTTATCTTTGCTGTACATGCAGATAGTTTAGAAAAAACTGTAGAAGAAATAAGCTCTGTAGACTTAAAAAACTGGAAAGAACTGCTAGAACTGATTCGAGGAGACATTTCTGGAAACGATTTACAAAGTAATATCTGTCTTGTTTATTCATTTGACTAATGCTGCAGTTAAGCATTTTTCAAATCACTATCATCAAATATAAAATAGTATGGATTAGTACGGTAAGATGCTGGACCACTCACCGTTTTGGACTCAGCGATAGTCCCGCTACACTATTGGAGACATACTCCGATAGAGAATTGAAGAAGCTCATCTTGCAGTGGCCTGTGAAATAAAATCAAATTAAGTAAAAGTATTGTATTCTACTTAAACGCTAAATCAAGCAAAAATGAAACCTTATTCACCCAATTTAATTTGCATGCTTTCACCATGTTTATCCAAATTGCTGACATACTTTGTTAAAAATGGTGAAAGTATTACATAGTGAGTGAGAAATTATATCGATTTACCAAAATTTGGTGAGTAGGTAGTACAGCTCAACGACCGAATATCCTTATTCAGTGCTTAAATGTCATCGAGACGGGTACTTGTTTAACTATGTTTATCCAAATTTCTGACAAACTTTGCTAAAAATGGTGAAAGTACCCATTACAGAAAATTATGTTGGTTTACCAAAATTTGATAAGTAGGTAGTACAGCTCAACGAAATAGTATCCTTATTCAGTGCATAAAATGTCACTGAGACGGGTACATTCTTGTCATTCGATGTGATTAACAATTTTTGTTCAAATTGGTGACTAGCTTTGCTAAAAATGGTGGAAGTACCCATTACAAGGATAGTCATGTCCGTTTGCCAAAATTTAATGAGTAGGTAGTTTTCACCGTAAAAATCTAAAATCCGTATCTGGCTTCCTATCCTGACAAAAACTCGTATCGCATATAGTTTGAGGGTGCCATTTCGAAATCCGGCCGTTGTTTTGAGTTTCAGTTTCAGGTAGAGAAAATCAAAAATTTTCAGACCCTTAGATCTTCAAGTTCACCCTAAAAATCTGAAATCGTTATCTGACTTCCTGTCCGGACAAAAACTCGTATCGTATATAGTTTGAGGATGCCATTTTGAAATCCGGCCGATGTTTTGAGTTTCAGCCTCAGGTAGAGAAAATCAAAAATTTTCTGGCCCTTAGATCTTCAAGAAGTTCACCCTAAAAATCTAAAATCGTTATCTGACTTCCTATCCGGACGAAAACTTGTACCGTGTATAGTTTGAGGGTGCCATTTTCAAATCAGGCCGTTGTTTTGAGTTTCAGCCTCAGGTAGAGAAAATCAAAAATTTTCAGACCCTTAGATCTTCAAGTTCACCCTAAAAATCTGAAATCGTTATCTGACTTCCTATCCGGACGAAAACTATAGTTTGAGGGTGTCGTTTTCAAATCCGGCCGTTGCTTTGAGTTTCAGTGTCAGGTAGAGAAAATCAAAAATTTTCAGACCCTTAGATCTTCAAGTTCACCGACAGGTAGTACAGCTTATCGGCAGAATGTCCTTAATCTGTGCATAAAATGTCATTGAGACGGGCACTTGCTTGTTATTCGGTGTGTTTGACAATGTTTATCCACATTGTTGACAAACGTTGCTAAAAATGGTGGAGGTACCCATTACAAGGTTAGTGATTATGTCGGTTTACCAAAATTTGGTGAGTAGGTAGTACAGCTCAACGACCGGATATCCTTATTCAGAGCATAAATGTCATCGAGACGGGTACATTTTTGTAATTCGGTATTTTTAACAATTTTTATCCAAATTACTGACAAAGTTTGCTAAAAATGGTGGAAGTACACATTAAAAAGTTAGTGATTATGTCTGATTACCAAAGTCTGGTGAGTACAACAACAGAATATCCTTGTTCAGTGCATAAAATGTCATTGAGACGAGTACATTTTTGTAATTCGGTATGTTTAACAATGTTTAGTCGGCAAAAAACATTAAATTCCACTTCCTAGTAGACCTTTTATAACACAATAGTAGCGACATGTGTCTTACAGAGCGGCGAAAATGTGATTCTTAGAGACATTGATTTTTCAAAAAAAAGTATAATTTCGATTTGCAGAAAAACCAGACAGGATTTAAAAAAACGTAACAGCTGAAACACTTTGAATTAAGAGCGTAATCTGAAAATCGAAAAAATTTAAGGACTTCCATTTAAAAAAAATATAATAAAATTAAGGTCTAACAGGTATCAGATACCTTACATATTTTCCCCCTATGTCACATTGTTTTAGAGATAAGGTAGTGGGTTATCTTACGAGCCCCACCCTGTAAACAAAAAAAGAACCAGCGGCAGCCGCCTAAAAATGTCAACTGGTCGTGTTGGGGAATTTTATTTTTCTATAAAAACAACTTTGGAGTTAGTTTGAGTAAGAAGAGCTCTTAGGAAGACGCCAAACTTTATCGCTTGCATTTTTAGTTCATTTAAAACTCATCGATGTAAAAATCCTTAAAAGAAAAAAGAAATCCCTATACCTTTAATGGTCTCTTGACGCTCGTGAATATTAAGGATTCATTCCTTGTCCCCAACAGCGTGGGTGTTCGACTCCCTGGAGTTCATTGGAGTTGCGGGAAGTTTGCTCGTTAGTGCGAACTGCCACTTCATATCAACTTGGGTAGGCCCTGGAACAGAAAAAGTTGTTATAGGGGGTGACACGAGCTAGCCTTGTACATACGACAATAGTTATAGAGATGAGGAGGTTTGCGTACATGTGTGAGGTAGAAGAAAATTTTTCTGAAGGGGGGTTCAGATGGAACAACTTTGCCATAACACGTTTCTATACACCGTGTTCTGGGATAAATCCCAAAAACTTTAAGGGATGATTTATGGCACCTACTTATGACATAATATGATTAAATTATGTGTTTATTCTTAATAGCAAAAAAGTTGAAATTCTCTTGATTGGATCGCGAATTGGTTAATGTGTGGGCTTTTTATCATCTTCGTACATTACAAGTAATACAAAGTATTACCTTCTCCGTTTTTGCAAGGAATTCCTGAAGGTAAAAGTAGACCATACAGGTTTCAGTTATTTTATAACAAAACCTCAAACGTCGATTCCTCTGAAACAAATGCGGATTTGAGAATAATTCCTTTTGATATCGGCCTCACATCCCAAGACCTAAGTGCGATTTCTTTTTTTTGGGATTCGTCCTGGCACACGGTGTGTAATTCTTCTACGTTGAAAACTTATTTTGAACTTAACAGCTTTATCTCAATACAGAAATTTATTAAAAAATCGACTTTAAATCATTAGTATAGCCTGGCAGCGATCATTTTTAAGGTTTCAGAATCAGCGACTTACTTAAGTTATTTTCCAACCTCGCAAAGAACTGTAACAGAACCGTGTCTGAACACCCAAGTCCCGCCCATTTCATTACAGTTGGACTGCCCCTTCTCTTAAGCGCAGGCGCGTGGACATTCTGTTACAGTTATGTTACGGTTCTCTGCGAGGTTAGAATACAACTAAAGATACTTCATATCAACTTAGGTAGGCCCTGGAACAGACAAAGTTGTTATAGGTGGATGACGCGAGCAAGCTTCGTAGATACGAAAAAAGTTATCGATATGAGGACGTTTGCGTGCATTTGTGGAGTAGAAGACAATTTTTCCGAAGGGGGGTTCAGACGGAACAACTTTGCCCTAAAATTTTTCTATATAATTCTTCCAGGAAGCTATAGTTGAAAAACTTATTTCCAACTCAAAAGCTTTATCGAAATACAGAAATTTATCAAAAAAATCAATTTTTATGATTAGCATAATTTGGCGGCCATCATTTTCAGGCTTTCAAAATCACCGACTTACCTAAATTGTGTTCCAACCTCGCAGAGAACTGTGACAGAATCGTATTTGAACGCCCAAGTCCCTCCCATTTCATTGCAGTTGGACTGCCCTCTCTCCTAAGTGCAGGCGCGTGGACATTCTGTTACAGATATGTTACGGTTCTCTGCGAGGTTAGAATACAACTAAAGGTACTTCACATCAATTTAGGTAGGCCCTGGAGCAGATAAAGTTGTTATAGGGGGATGACACGAGCAAGCTTCGTAGATACGAAAGAAGTTATGGATATGAGGGCGTTTGCGTGCATGTGTGGAGTAGAAGACAATTTTTCTGAAGGGGGGTTCAGACGGAACAACTTTGCCATAAAATTTTTCTATATAATTCTTCCAGGAAGCTATCGTTGAAAAACTTATTTCCAACTCAAAATTTTTATCTAAATGTAGAAATTTATCGAAAGCATCAACTTTAATGATTTGCATAATTTGGCAATTATCATTTTCAGGCTTTTATGATTACCGACTTAATTAAGTTCTGTTCCAACCTCGCAGAAAACCGTAACGGAACCGTATCGGAACACCCAAGCCCCGCCCATTTCATTGCGGTTTGACCACCATTTCTCTTATGCGCAGGCGCGTGGACGTTTTGTTACAGTTCTGTTATATCGGTTTACATCAACCACAAATCAATGCTTTTATTCATGAGTTCAGTTCTTGTGAAATTTTACAAGTGTAAAACAGAAATTTGATGCCAAATCAGTGCATAGATTTCTTCATCAATTTCTTCACGGATTTAGAACTTGTACTAATTTGTGGTCAATTTTGACGTCAAATTCAGTACTGCCAAACATAAAATTATACGATGCATGCCATGCATGTTGGATACCCGTCTCTGTGTAATATTAAACATTTTTTGAACAAACATTTGCAACTAAATCGACAGTTTTACTGTCAGAACGACACAAAAAGGACAAATTGAATCGATTTTGCATAAACCGTCACACCATATGACAGCAACAGTGTTGACAGCTTTGCATGCGATCACAAAATCCATGGATTTATTCATAGATGTAAAACACAATCACTTTGACCTTGAAGAAGACCATGGAATAATTCATGAATAAATTCTCGAAGAAACTGTCGATGAAAAACGGGTATAATGGTTCTTTGCGAGGTTGGAACACAACTAAACTTACACTTTAAAAGGGCTGTTCCACATTACGGTTCTATCACCGTCCTAGAACCGTTTTCATAATGCCCCCCCCCCTCCATTTTACAGTTCTAAAAACCGCCAGCATACTAACCATTGATTCTAGAATCACAAAATGGGCGGTGCATGATGAAAACGGTTCTAGGACGGTAATAGAACCGTAATTTGGAACAGCCCTAATAACAAAAGCTGTTTCCTTGCACAGCTGTTAAACAACGTCCCTTATCCCAAATTAATTTTTTTTCAAATATATAATAAATATAATAAATTTAATTTCATTTCACATCTGTGTGATCTAAACATCAGAGTAAGTTTATTTTTCAGGATATATGGTTCTATTGATGGACAAGGATACGTTTCAGAAATTTCGGAAACGGTTTTATTTTATACCTTGATAAATGACCCCATGACCTCAGTGTTGTGGATGGTTCGCAAATTGTATTAAGATCCGTTTATGCATAAGACGTGAATGAAAATCTCTAATCCTCCAACTAGTGCCCTAATCGTTCTCAATATCCAGTTAAATATTTATCTGGAAGTTAACGGTTATCTGTTAGATAAATTGTTTAAATTATTGAAGGTTAAACTTACGGATTCACGTAAATATTATCTGACAGTTGTATCCATAGAAACGCTAACTGGCAGCTACCTATCCGACACTTTAAACTGGACATTGAGAAACCGGCCCTAAGTGAGATACTCAGATTTCCGCATTCCGTTGATGCCATAAATTGTGGCGACAAGGATAAAAAATGGCATCAGGTGCATTGCCGCCATTGTTGTCCTTACCGATGTGGCAATTTCTTTATGCAGGAAGTGAGGGGAGACAGAGGAAACAGGAAACGTAGGCCAGGAGGAAAGACAAGAAAGTATAGGCCAATGCAACTCAAAGAGCGCATATAACTTAGGATCTCTGTCTGATCTCTTTTAACAGGGGTGCATGGTAATGCTTAAGGCTCAGCAACAATTATTAGGATAATTGAACCCTAACCACCCCACTTGCCTTTTGCCTTTGCAACTGGACAGTTATATAGAAAAGGAGTTCTGCTGGATTTACATTTAAGAAATCAAAGAAGAAGAAACTAATATACCAAGTCTGGACCATGCTCCAAAATGAAAACAAACTCTGTCATTTGGGAAAAGGCATTAAAGGAACTAGCGTTGTCATTTCCGGGTAGAGAGAGTCACTTTCAGATTGGGGGTTCGTTTCGATAATTAAAAGTGTCACTCGTTATTTATTTATTTTATCGGAACAGATAGAATCTAGTACGAGAGCGAATTCACTTTCAACGACAGTAGGCGAATATTTGAATTTGAGATAGGTACACGTTTGATGTGTCTGTATGCCAGTCCACGAAAGTTTCGCCGGTCGAAAGTACCAATGTGTTCGGAATGACAATTGCCATTGCGGCAGGACGAAAATTGATTTCAACTATTTAAAATTTATCCAGTATAGGCGTGCTTTAGGCGTTTTTGAGTAATCGTTGGAGAACAAAATCGCGGACGTACAGATATAAAAAAACTAAGTTTTCCGACTTTTTTCAAAATTGGAAACTATACAGGGTTATTCACGTTATTCGACACGGAGCATTATGGCTAAAGTATTTGATAAAAAAGAAAATAATAATTTGGGATGGTTAGAGACCTATAAAGGCTACATTTTAAAAATATTTTCATGTTATACAGGGTGTCCCAAAAACACGAAATGTATCAAAGTTATGTTTTTTTAAATAGAACACCCCACATATTATTGCATATTCAGATTCCTTGGTGAATTCTAGTGTTACTTTATGTATCATACATGGTACCTAAAGCAAACCGTTAATGTGTAAATCACCATTTTCGGTATAACTGGATATCAGGAAAAAATTGAATATCGCAGAGATTACAAAATATGGAAGGCTGTGACTTTGCCGTATTACTAAGCATAAAACGCATCAGCTTTGATGAGACTGTCAAATTTAAATTACGTTTATGCTTGGGGAAATCGGTCGATGAATTAAGGAAACTTCGATCAGCGATAACTTGATTTTTTCAAATGGGAATGCCTAATATTTTTTATACGGTTAAAAGTAGAATTTGATAACCTTTCTAATGATATAAGGTTGTGCATATCAATCTCTGGTAGTTTTCATTTAATTTTAAATTTTCAAACAAATCGGCGTTTTTCAATTTGCCTACCTATAACCAACGTAGCAGGCTTTGAAATATAAACAAAAACCTGTTCAGGTAGAATAAAACAACTAACTTAGCTGAAAAATGCACGCGAACTAGATTAAAGGGACAAGATTATAAAAATTACTAACTTTGATACATTTCGTGTTTTTGGGACACCCTGTATAACATGAAAATATTTTTAAAATGTAGCCTTTATGGGTCTCTATCCATCGCAAATTATTATTTTCTTTTTTATCAAATACTTTAGCCATAATGCTCCGTGTCGAATAACGTGAATAACCCTGTATATAAAGGTTATCATTAGAAACAGAAATCTAGTTTTTGGTCTGCGATGATAAAAATGGGGTGGGGGTGCATGTAACTCAGAAAATAATATCATAGCATGAAATTCTAATGCTACCACAATACAGAACATAAACATGATCATGAAAGGTGGCAAATTTTTGAACTTAAAGATACCACTAACTGTCACAAAAATGGTCCAAATAATTTCAAACCTTACTGTAGTAAAGAGGTTTTTGTTATCTATCTTTTGACCCACCCTGAATTTTTGCTTTTGATGGTTTCGCATGAGTTTGACCATCTCTCAAAATGAGTATCACCGAATCAGGAGAAGCTTGGGTCTCCTGAAATTCCTCTAACTACTTTTGTAAGCAGTAAAAATATACATTTCTCCACATTCAATATTATTTTAATCCCATTCAGAGCTTATGAAGGTATCATTTTATCTCCATTGTTTCTATCCGTGGTCTTCCTTGGGCTCAGAACAGATCCTACTCGACCTCAATAATCTTCATCTTTAAATGTTCAGGCCTCCGTCAGTGGTTAAAAAACCACGACAAACATCAGCTGCCTTGGTATGTTTGTCCATTCATTTTTTCAAATTCGCATCATAATCTTGGTAATTCCTTGCTCTAGAAGCGTTTTGATGGCATACCTTTTTCTTTGCTTGTGACAATGTTCTTCTTGATAAATAGGAGGAAAGTAAATTGGAACAGAATTAATTCACCTATCTCCAAAATTTGAAATAGATAGACCTAAACCCTCCCTTAAACTACTCCGCTGTCCAAAGGGGATAACTGGGGAGACGAGTCTCGATGGCATAGCTTTTTTTGCTTGTGACAATGTTGTTCTTAATAAATAGGAGGAAAGTAACTTAGAGCAGAATTAGTTTGTTCACTTATCCCGAAAACTTAAATTATCAAAAGCACTTAGATCTTAAATTACTGTGCTGTTCAAAGGGGATAACTGTCACAGAGATTGCTACGTTTTTGAAGAGCAAAATGAGTTTTTATTAAACTGATAAATTACTCTTAATCTTCAAAACAACTCGAAGGACGAAGCTAGTTCTTTAAGGAAGCACTCACAGAATTGATCTACTACGGTGAATATTTTTGACAATTTGTACGTTTTGGCACATTTTATTACCCAATTTCAATATCTGTTGGTGACGAGAATAGGTAGTGGCATTGATGGTAGTGGTAAGAAATGATAAAATGAGTAAATTGGTTTCTGTAAGTAAATATTTACCTCCAACGTCATTTAAGGGGCATGAACGTCTCGACCTTGACATGCAAAGGAAACAGCAATTTTTTATGGCAGAGCCTAAATATACCCGTGTGGGGGCGGGTTAGAATATCTCCCATCGTATATCCTGCGTGTCGTAAAAGGCGACTAAAAGGAACACCGAACTACTGTCGGTATAAGCAGTAACCTCTTCTCAACCAACAACTTCGGATGGACGAGTTGAGAAGAGTCAGGACACCTTCTTGTCCTTGGGGTGAGAAATTACCCCTAAAAGTGGATGAACTAGCGTTAAGGCCGGATCGCGTCGCCAGTTACTACGTTCAAATCAAATAGAAGAGGTTTTCATCCTTTTACCTTTTTTTTTACCCATTCGACTGTTGGCCGGGGCTACCACCCCCATTGTGTTCTTCATTCATGAAGAGCTACGTATCTGTGCCATTTAAGCTGAGAATCCTGTATCCAGGAAATAAAGGGTATAGGACATACGATGAAAGTACTATTTACCATCAAAGTATTAAGTGCTTGTAAGGTTACCTCGAGACTTGCCTTATTAGTTTTGTGTGTTTGGACAAACTGTAATGTGTGGTAATGAAATTCCGGATACGCTCTCCGGAACGCAGCTAGCCTCAACGTTGACAGGAAGGAAGAACGGTCAGGGGATGCTAAAGCAGAAGTGTTTACAGTGGCAGAGTGTCTCTGTTAGACACAGCAACTTAAACTGAAACTGATTTTGCTTAGAAAGACACAACGGTGCTTCCTGCTCAACGACAACTATATCATATTGTTGTCAGATGCTTTGCTCGAAGGGACTGCTTTCAAGCCGCATTTAAAGTTGTTGGAATATAATATATCAAGAGTAAATATGGTTAAAAGAAATTAAAAATATGCTTTTTAAGAACAAAACGTTCTATCATACTAGTATTTTTCGTTCAATATTGTTTTAAGCTTATTTTAAAAATTGTCTTGTCTTTTTGATCCAATGTTTTTAATAGCATATTTTTAAGTTTTATAAACCATATTAATTTTTAATTTTCCGTTATCTTTATCACTAAAGCGCGTATTTTCAGTTTTTTGAACTGTATTTATTAATACTCTTTACAACGAAGATGAACAATAATTGTTTTTGATCAATACTCATACCATAATTATTATCATTACTGCGTACACGATAATTAAAACTGTCGACTTTCCTGAATAAATTTCACAAAATACCAACTCCAAAACAGTTGGACGTCACGCCTTCCAAGCTCTTGTCGGTACGCCTCTGTGTAATATTGTAACGGTTCACCAGTTTTCAAAATTATTTTTATATTATTTACTTGGCTACCATATATAAATAGTTTGTAACTTCCATTTTTAGCAACTACTTCCTCATTATACTAGTCACACTTTTATAACTGTTTCACTTCTCACCTCTACCTTTTCCCATCTCTATTTCTTTCAGCTGAAAAGATTATTATATTACACCATTTGCGCATATCTAATGAGTGGGGGTATGCTCTCGCTCTCCACCAAGGTTACCTTTTATTTCGAAACACGTACATCTTCCCGTTTTCACTTCTGAACTCAACCAGTTAATACCTAATACAGTTATGTCTCTCTAAGACAATTTTTTGTGTCTGTGCAATTATGTGGTAACCAAGGTAAGAGACTCATATTCCCAATGCAAAATCATAATGATTTGATTGCTATGGTTTTGCATATTTTTACTGCTTCCGCTTTTTATTTTACAGCTATGTGTAGGAATGTCATTTTTCCGATTCATACATTTTTTTCCATGAACATGTGATGGCGAACATTTAAATCTTTAGATAGATAGATAGATAGATAGATTCGTTTATTTCCATAAGACTCTACATCGAGTATCGGAATACAGTCAGAAAAAGTAAACAACAAACAAGTAAATAAAACATACAATAGACAAACACTAACAAAATATTAAAATTTGTGAGTCATATACTCTTCTATAGAGTAAAAAGGGTTTTCTAAAAATATTTTTTTAACAGCCCTCAGGAATACAGACACAGAATTAATCTTTTTAATAGCTACAGGCAACTTATTGTATAATTTTAATAGCATTACGTTAGGGCTCTTTGACGTAAGTGCTAAACGATGAACAGGGAGTTTCAGATTGTAGTCAGGTCTTAGACTATACATCGGTTCATCAGTATTTTTCTGTTTAAAATTAGACATATTCTTTTTAACATAAACAATGCAGTTGAAAATGTACAGAGAGTGAACGGTCATAATACCACAGTCTTTAAACAGGGTACGGCACGAGTACCTTCTGTTTTTACCACACATAGTTCTTACAATTCTTTTTTACTTTATTTTGTATGACAAAGATTTCATTAATACGAGAACAGTTCCCCCAACAAATGATGCAGTAATTTAATACAGAGTTGATGTGGGCAAAATAGTACATTTTTAAAATATCGTTGTCAACATACAACTTTAGCTGCGACAATTTGAAGCAATGGGTCTTTAGTTTACTGCATATTTCATCTACTTGCTTTGACCATGAAAGAGTTTCATCGAAATATATACCTAGGTATTTAACGTACGTACCTTGTTTAACCGTGATTCCACGACATCTAACGAGTAGGCTAGTATTTGTTTTTAGAGTACTAAATGTAATTAATTCTGTTTTACAGCTATTTAAGATTAAGCCATTTGTGTCGCAATAATCTTCCATACCTTTACAGGAGCTACAAGCATTTGCACTAAGCGAAATATTATCTTCAGCTGTTACAATGAAAGCTGTATCGTCAGCGTACAAGGATACAAATGTATCGGGCCTACTTAAAGCTAGATCATTGACAAAAAATAAAAATAAGGTTGGACCCAATATACTCCCTTGGGGGACTCCATATAAGATTCCTTTGGGACTCGATATTTGCATCCCATTGCTTCTTACCAATACTTTTTGAGACCTCTCTGATAAGTAAGAGCGCAACCAGTTATAAGCCACACCTCGAACTCCGTAACAGAACAGTTTACTTAATAATACGGAATGCGAGAGAGTGTCAAACGCCCTACTTAAATCAAAGAACAATGTAGCCACCTTATTTTTGGCATCAATACATTCTATTAACTTCATGTACACTGCTAGTACCGCATCCATTGTCGATCTGTTTTTGCGAAATCCATATTGGTTATTATGCAAGATATGAAGTTTTTCTGCAAAGGCTATTAATCTAGCATTGAAGCATTTCTCGAATATTTTCGAGAATGCTGACAGGAGGGCGATACCTCTGTAGTTATTTATAAGATGTGTGTCTCCTTTCTTGAATATAGGTATTATTAGGGCATTTTTCAAAGCAGATGGAAACATTCCTTCCTCAAAGGATAAATTTACTAAACGTGTTAATGGATGGCAGATGAGGTCTGCAACTTTAATTAGTAAGGAGCAAGGGATCTCGTCCTCTCCACTAGAATCTTTCGCTGATATTTCTTTTAGTGCAGCAAGTACTTCCGAGATAGACACGGGTGATAGAAAAAGGGAGTCTGTTACTAAGGTTATATTCGTATTCTTAGAATCAATACTCTTATTCTTATGTGGCGGAGTAATGAGAGACTGAACGGAATTTATAAAGTACTCATTAAAACTGCAGGCTAACTCTTCTTTGTTAATTTTTTCTCCGCTACAGCTATGCATATCTTCGGGAATTCTTTTGGGCCCAACTTTACTATTATTAATAATATTCCATGCAGTTTGAGACTTGTTTGAAGATGCTACCATCAAATCACTGTAATAAGTCTTTTTTGCATTACGCACATTAATACTATGCTGTTTTTTCAGGCGTTTATAAATGAGGTACATATTATTATCATTAGATTCTTTGTATAATCTAAATATGTCTCTAATAAAGATACCTTCGTTAATCAACCTGTCTGACAACCACATCTTTTTCATGCGACATGGCTTTTCCTTCAGTTTACATGTTTGTACAGGAAAAGCAATATCGACAAGGTCTAAGAATTTTGAATAAAACTGGTTAAACTTGTCGTTGCTTGAACAGCTGTCGTCTAAGAAATTCCAATTTTCTAGTTTTAGAAGGTATCTGAAATAATTCAAACTATCCGCATTGTTAAAAAACCTTTTGTACATGTAGTTTGTTTCTTCTTTAAAACTAAGTGCCACATAAGAATATTTAATAGACAACAAAAGGTGGTCGGAGTGGCAAAAAGGCACACAGTCGGCTTCGGTGTACAGTAAGTCAACGTTCGAGAAAACATTATCTATTGTAGTTTTAGAGGTACCTTCGACACGCGTGTAGGTGTGAATTAGTTTATTATAGCCGTAGCAACCAAAAAGATTTGTACAGCTAACGGCATGGTTACTTTTTACATCTGGATCAAAGTTAAAATTAAAATCTCCACCTAAAAAAGCTGGAGTATTTTTTTTATTAATGCGTGATAGTATGTCATCTAAACTACTGATAAATATGTTTGGATCAGCAGAAGGTGCTCTGTAAAAACAGCCGACTATGACCTTTTTGTCAGATATTGTTACTTCCGCAAAAGCACATTCAAATGTCGATTGAATACCACTAACCGTGAAGCTAGGCTTATTTGCATCTAAACAATTTTTCACAAAGATGGCCACACCACCTCCTCTGCTTGAGTTGCGAGAAAAAAAGTTGATCAACTTATACCCCGGTATGCAAACATTTCGGATTTCGGATACACTGCACCATGTTTCACACAAACACATAACGTCAGGAAACTGCAACGACTGAAGGCAGTCTTCTAGCTCCCCAATCTTGTTGGACAAGCTCCTTATGTTCAGGTAACATATGTTGACTACAGCTGGGATTGACAATCCTGTGAGGCTGTTATTTGAAAACCCTTTTTAGGAAAAATGAATCGGCGGACAGCGCATCCAGCAGGCCAAATTTTAGAGTCATATACACTTTGAACCTTTTCAAGGGGAAAAGAAACCTTGAATGATGAACTGCAGTTGGTTTTCTTGGTTAATTTTTCGCATTTGAAGTCAATGTCAGGGGCGGATGTTTTTAGAAACTCAGTTAGAGTTTCACTGGTTACATTTGCATCCAGCCTATATACATGAAGGTGTCCTAATTTTGGCACCGTTTTAATTGATGTGCTGTTATTGTTTCCAATGAGTATTTGTCTGTTTTGTTTTCGGAGACCAGAGGTCGATGACCGACCTATATTTCTTTCGTGTGTATCAGACGTGTTATGTTTTGGAATTCCCTCCTTGTTATAAATGTTAAATATCTAGTCAATCATGCACTGTATGTTTATTAATTATCTAACAAAAGAGTCGCTGAACATTATTCTTTGTTTCTAGCCACATATTTTTGTGTTAAAATGCCTTATCTTGTGTGTATTTTATGTTTCACATTTTTTATAACATTCCTTACGTAAAAATACCTAGCAGTCAGATTTGCTAATTAAGAACGCAATGAAAAGATCTGTTGGACATTTTTGTAATTTTGTTTTACGAAGCGTGAGGGAAAAGTTGTAAATTTTCGAACATATTTTATATATACTTTTTTTTATTTATCACCATATATCCGAAAAGATCCGCTAGGACTGTAAATGTAAAGCATTTATGAATTTTTTTTAACTATTGTTCTATCTATTCGCTCTTGTATATATCTACATTTTTTTAATTTTTTTTACCATGTGAACATATGAAAGTTGTCGGCTTTTTGGCTTTTTAAATATGCTCATGCTACTTCATAGATTTGTTTCTGAAGTATATGAACGCAATTTTTCAAAATGTAAGAACGCATGAATATCCATACTTCAGAAACAGATCGTGAAGTCCTGTGAAGTTCTCTGCAGGGTGCTAATACCAGCCATAACTCATTCGCAGCTAAACCACCTTTTTTTTCGGGGTGCCACCATCAAGACCACCCTTTCTTTGGAGGGGCTCTGCACTTCTTCGGGGTGCCACCATAAAATCACACTTCTTTGGAAGGGCACCACACTTCTTCCATGCCATGAACACTTCTTTGGGGTGACACCACCAGAACTCCTTTTGGAGGAAGCCAGCCTTCTTTGGGGTGCCACCAGCAGCATGTAACACCTTCTTTGGAGCACCACCTTCTCTTCGAAAGGGCACCTCGAGAACTACTCCCTGGACTTCCCTCCGAAGCTAAGTTCTTGTTTTAAAAAAGATAGATAGAATACAAATGTACCTACTGCATTCATATACCTATATGAAATAAATCTTTATTAGACCATTGTTGTCCTGTTTCCATTTCTTGGCGGCTAGCTAGGCTCACGCACACACGCACGCACCCACATACCCTTGTCTCATACAATCCGATTGAGCTGCTGGTTGCTACGGGCAATATGTTGGTTGGTGGCTCATCACCAATCAGCGCTTGTATTGTTATAATATCAACAAACTGTAAGATGTCTGCACCATCTCTTAGGCAAAATAAGAATGTGTTTTAGTGATGAAGCATTTGAAATTAGTGGTGATATGTTCTTTGTACGTTTTTATATCTGCGAAAAATTTTATCTACTTTTGACGGTGCCTTTGACATTTTTTGTGCATTTTAAAACTTAAAAGTACTGATATGACAGTCAAATAGATTGCCGCTGTAACAAAAACTTGTTCACTGCTCAAAGTCGACACTACTGCGAAGATTTAATTATTATTAAAAAGCTGTAAGCACCACTTTTTTGACTGTGGGTTAATAATGAGACGAAAAAGCACTGTTTCTAGAATCGATTCATTGACGAAAGATCTGCAATAAGAATATGACAAAATTTTAAACTTTGTGACAGACTAAAAGTCCTTTAGGTTAATGTAATAGTGCAGAAAAACGCGAGAATTAAGGAAAAGGTAAAGGAATGGAATAAATCTACGTTGTTATGTCATGTGAAGGGTCACTGATGTAGATGACTAGCTGCCTTTTTCCTTTTTTCTTTCCCTTTTGTATACCCACGAGGCGCATCCAGAAAGTACCTAATATTCCTTATTTAAAAAGAATAGCAACATACACTTTCAAGTACATATTCACAAATACGGCAATGTTTTGTCTACTTTGAACATAGCCAATTAAGACACCTGCCATATCATGGCATCAACTTTTGTATCCCTCTGTCGGAGAACTCTGCCGCCTGTGAATGGACCAGCGTGTGGCAGATGTCTTCAGCCCTTCGTCTATGCTGACACACTCAGCGGAGAAAAATAGGTTTTTGAGATTCAAAAAAACCTTAAAATCACTCGGAAAATAAAGGTTGCATAGTGAATGATCAAACAACTCCCAGCTAAATTGTGTCATTTCATCATTCATGTTGGACGTTTGCTTATTGCACATTTCATCATGGGTACTTTGACACCATCAGGAAACTGCCTACACTCATCTACCCATTCATGATTTCCGGTCCATTGCCTGACAGATCTGACGATGAATTTCAATTGACGCAATGCTTTCCGTATGGCTTCCGTAAACATAGGTCTACGGGCGACCTCCTGGCCTACGTCACTCACTTGTGGAACAGAGCAATTGAAAATCGTGGCGCACCCAGTCTTGTTACACTTGGCATATCGAAAGCATTCGACAGAGTGTGGCATGAGGGACTTCTGGTCAAGCTTGCTGCTTATGGACTGCCACCTGGACTGTGCCAGTGGGTAAATCGCTTTTTAAACCTCCGATCTCTGTTTGTTGTAGTCGATGGCTGTTCATCAAGCGTATTTTCGATAAACGCCGGTATTACACAAGGATCTGTCCTATCCCCTACAGTGTTTCAACGAGCTGCTGAAAATACAATCCAATTCAATCTACAGATTAACAGACGACAGTACATCAATATCGTGCATGGAACGAGGCAAGTCACTATCATCCCAGGAGACGGTACGTCGCATTGGCGACTGCAACATGCCGCACAGATCAACGTAGACATCAAAATAATTATCGAGTCGGAATGTGTACATAAAATACAGTTTAACGCACAGTTAACTCAGACAACAACACTGACAAAGAAGACTTACGTTGGTTTACCAACAATGGTAATAAAGGATCACGCAATAGTCGAGTCACTTTCCGTCAAGCTTTTGAGGATTAACATCAACAATAACATGTCCTGGCACGACTACGTCTTCAGTATTGCTAAAACGGCATCCCAGAAGCTTGGAGTTTTGTTCCACTGTAGGAAGCTGTAGATATACACCAGAACAACTACTGCTACCCTACAAGGCACAGATCCGACCATCGTTGACGTATTGCTCCCATGTGTGGGGGACTAATCGATACGCCTAACCTCACAAATGACCTCCACAGCCTGGAACATCGAAGAAAGGTGGCTCACCTGTCCCTGTTTTACAGATTTTATCGCGCAAGATGTTCGATGAGCTCTGCCAGATAGTAACACCTAAGGCCGTTCAAACGAAGAACATCAGAAAAATACATTTTTGATTCAAAATATGTCTGTTCTCTTATCAGTGCACGTGACTTCCATCTAAGGCATGGGTCTGGGGTGGGGGAGTACACTGAAGTCCGTCCGAACGAGGAATGCTAGAGAGGTTCTGCGAGCTCATCCTTACCAAGTCCCATGTACCTTGCTCCCCGAACCAGACTCCTCCAACATTCCTTTTTTTGGAGAACTTCAACGCTGTGAAATGAACTGCCAAAGAATGTGTTTCCCGATAGAACGGGGCCCAATCGTTCCTTTTGGTGATTCGATTACATGGTATCGATTCCTTTTTGGGAATCGATTCCTTCGGTTCGTTCACGATTCCCTGTGATGACGCGCCCATAAATCCTAGACCGCGAGTCGATTACTCCAATTCGTTCGCTACGTTCACGATTCCATTAGTCCATTACAGACCTGTGTTGCCATTTCGGTACAATTGTACCGAATTCAGTTCGTTTTCAAGTAAGTAATTCAATAAAGAAGGAAAAATTTTAATTTTCTTCTTTTCAGAGCATTTAAATAAAAGCTTGTCTTAAAAAAGTTTTTTCTTTTAATTTATTTTTTACTTTTCAGTTATTAACCTGCAATTTTATTCTCAGCGAACCGTTCGCTTAATACTAATATTATAGGAAAGCATAGAAAAAGCTTCAAAAGTCCGCTATATTGGATTAAGAGTGATTTCAGAATATTTTTCTAATTATATTCTTGGCAAGCCCTACATTTTATACCCATATTGCAGAAGTGCCTAAGAAATAGCTATTCCGCCATCTTGGATGGTCGGCCATGTTAGATTTAGAATGAAGTCACATTCTTTTTCGAGTTACTCTCAACAACCCCTTTAATTTGATACCCATATTGTACAAATGCATTAAGATTCACTATTCTGCCATCTTGGATGGTCCGCCATATTGGATTTAGAATGACGGCACACAGCTTATCGTATTGATATCTTCGAACATTAACGGTGATTGACATCAAAAAAATTGAGTAGCAAGATTCCACCCGCACAAACAAACATACATTGCAAGTTAAGGAAAAGCTTTAAAAATTTCTGTACAAGGTACTTCACAAAGAAAAAGTAAAGGGAATTGCCAGAAATAACTACACCGCACTACAGCAGCGTCAGGCGTTGATGCCGTGAATTGTTTTGTTCATCTCGTTCATGATTCCGGTACAACGCGACGGAATCGACAACACGATTCACTAGTAAGTTTGGCTATCCGACACCAACATCCACAGTCCGAGTCCGTGTGCGGTTTTGTCAATTCCAATTCCAAAGCATCGGAATCGATTCCTTTGATTCCTCGGAATCGATTCCTTTGATTCCTATTACGGTATCGTTCCTATGGAACAATTCGTTCGGAATCGACTCACCTCTATTTCTCGACGGCTACAGCCTGCAGCGTTTCAAATCTAACGTGCACAGATAATTAACCTCTCGCAGCGTTTCTACAGCGCGGGAGGAGGAATAAGCGCTGTTATGTTGGACCACTACACTGCTACCTCCATACTGGCATGAGGCGGGTCCTGCCCAGCTGATATGTGACAGATACGTCATAGATAAACAGATCTAACAACATGCGCAACATTGCATGTGCAACTTACGTGGATAAATACGTTTATTTTAAAACATCGGGAAACTTACTTTCTGGATGCGCCTCGTGTATCGTGGTATACGTCTTCATGTAGACAGCTGCATATAAGACTATCTGATATTCAATTAACAAACTAATTACAAACGGACGCCCAAGTTCTGTACATAACTTATGGTACAGGAAATCGGTCTGGCCTCCATTATAAGCCTCCGGCACACACTCAACTGTATACTCAACTAGGCGGTCCTACACATACAGTAAGTGCTACTGATCTTGGACTGTTTATTCGTTACTGTTTCTAGGTGCTCACTACAGCTTTTCCATTAGTAAATCAGATAGCATCATAATGTAAATCAGAATATACAGAACCCATCAAATGTAAATTAGAACAGACAATTTAAAATCAGAAAGGATCATATTCATTTCAGGATGTATCAGCTGTAGGTATATAAGAAACCACCAATTGTAATTCAGAAGAGGTAAAATGGAAATCAGAAAAAAAGCTAGATACATATACTGAGTGATAATATATGTAAGAAAATATTTGGTTAATGACTTTTACATCAAATAAATTCTGGTTCTCGAACGTAAACAGAAAAAGGACAATAAATTGAAAGATAAAGCTGTGCAAATGCAGCGAGTATTGGATTGCCCTAGCTGCAAATTTCGCAAAAAATTATGAAACAGAACAGAGGAGGAAGGAAAGAAAAAAATTGACTGATTTGGTACTCTTCACTGATGCCGCATCGTGGTAACCATCAAAAACGATGCTTGTACTGGCAGGATTGTAGTATTTCGTAACGTGGTACACATATGTGAAAACAATGGTTGACACATTTTCCTTGGATTGTCGAAACACTTTTAAAAAAGAACCACCATCAATTGCAATGATACTATGTGCAAGGTTTGGTGGATCAAACACTGGTGAAAATTAATTTAGGTGTGCTTTCGTAATACCTGTTTTATCACATATGAGAAAGTAATAAGATACGAACTCAAAACTAAGAAAAAAAAAAGTCAACTTGACAGCTGTCGGGTTTACAGTACATTAGTAGAGTTCTTCACACAAAAGTGCTTTATTGGACCAAAATATTTATTGTTAGTGCATAAGAATCATCCCAGTCTGCGCTGAGAGGGTCTACATTGGTGGGAACGAGCCGCAATGGCCGCTGCGGCGGTAAATGAGCTAGAAGTGGACAGCGATGAGTCATTTACTGAACCAAGGAAGCGACGTAGGGAAAGTACAAGGCTGAAACCACAGGAATCTCTTCAAAATGGCGAGGAGGACGATAACATGTTGCTGAACAATCGCTTCAGTTTGCTAGACTTGAGCCAGGTAAAGCAAAAACTTGGAGATATTCCTATTAAAACAAAAAAAATTATTGAGAATTCTATGGAACAAGATTGTATTTTAACAAAAACGGTTGCTCCCAAAAAGGAACGGCCTCCACCTATAGTAGTTATAACCTCACCACGACTCATGAAGGGCAAAGGTATCTTATAAAATTGGCCAGTGAAACCAAATTTCTAATAAAAATTAACAAAGAATCAAAAAAAGCAATTCTTATGCCGCCTACCAATCAGGCTCATGCTGCAATGGTGGAGTTTCTAAAAAACGAAAAAGTAGCACATTATACATACGCGCGTAAGGATCAAGTTCAGCCGAAAAAGAGAACATTGCTCAAAAATTTGTACACAGCTGGGTCTACCGAAGAAGAAATAATTTCTGATATAGAGAAAAATTACAAAATAAAACCGGAGCGGGCAATAATTTACAAAAGCGAGAACTCGATTCTTTTAATTTTCAATAATGACTGTGAATGGGAGGTTATCCGTTCTATTGACAGAATATTATCTCAAAAAGTCAGAAATGAAAGGTACAAAATTTCTAGGAAAACTGTGACTCAATGTAAAAATTGTTGGGGTTTTGGGCATGTTCAGGCTCACTGCGGAATGCCAACTGTCAGCGAGACTACGGAAAAAATTATGAATGGTCAGAAGAAACTAGTCTGCACAAACTGCGGAGATACAGGGCATACTGCAAGAAATGCTCAGTGTGAGTTTTTCCAGTGGGAGATCCAGAAGGCTACTGAACGTCGAGACGGAAATAGGCTCGGTCACCAACAACATCAGGTAACCAATAGACAATTCATCTTTGCAGCAAATCAAGAAAACTGGCCAGCACTACATTCAACCCGGTCGCAACCTCACCATCAAGATGCTCGTGGGAGTGCTAGAAACGCAGTCACCCCGTCCAAACCGTATGCATCAATTGTTAAATCGTCAGCACCCAAAAATGAGATGTCATCACAGCAATCATCAACAGCTTTCACACGCTCAATGAAAGAACGCAAAGAGTTTTTACACTACATACAGCAAGAAGCAAGTGCTATTGAAGATCACGAACTCGATGCCAAAGTATTTCACTTCTTGACATATGTTGGCAGAAATGATGTGCCAATGTGCGAAATTCGGAGATTGGCTACAGAAATAGTAACATATGTTATAGATTGCAAATGTCATGGATAAGTTAAAAATTTTACATATAAATATAAACGGACTTCGCAGCAAAATTACCGAAGTAAGGCAATTGGCAGTCACAGAAAATCCCGATATCATTGTCATCAATGAAGTGAATGTTCCCGACGGGTACAGAGGTAACATAAGGAACTATCGTTTTATACAGAATGTTATCCATCGTAGGTTAGGGACAAGGATGTATATAAAGAATGATCTGCACTGGACTAAACAAGCTCTTTTATCTGAAAATGAAACAGTTAAAAATGTGGAAGGCTGTAGAATTCAATTGAATCTCTTGAATGGGGAGAAGGTATACATTGTAGGCATCTATGTTTTTTCACAGCAAACTGCTGTAGCTAATAACCAACTTACACAGGTTTTGAGTGAAGACAATACCATTACAATTGGCGATTTTAATGCGAAACATTCGATATTGGGCCACCGAACAACAAATGCTAGAGGAAGGATTATCTATGAACAATTGGAGAGAGGAGCACATTTGGCAACACATCAAGAGCAATCTCGACCCTACCATGCTGGTGAAGGTTCGCTTGACCTAGCAGTGATAAAAACTGAACGGGTGCATCAATATGACACAAAAACTTTACCGGATATAGAATCTGATCATCTACCATGGTTACTTAATCTTACGTTGGAAATGCCACAACGTACTAAGCAGATGCGGCGAAACTACAACAACTTTAACCCTGATGATTATGCGGAAACAACTGATTTTCTTTTAGGAGAAGTAGAGGAAATAAGTAGCCAAGAGCAATGCGAAAGAGTGATAGAAAAACTTGAAGATGTCATCACAGAAGCGCTCAATCAAAACGCTCCTTGGGTAGAGGCAGGTGTCAATAATGAGGAATTACCACAAGACATCCGATCACTCATTACCTCAAGAAATCGATTGAGGCAATTACAACACAGATATCATATTCCCGGTTTGGCGACACAATATCGGCGACTAAGAAAATTAATTAATGACAAGATCTTGCAACATAATGAACAAAAGTGGTTGAAGGCACTCGAAGACAACTCAGATCATCACCGAAGACTTTGGAAGATTCAAAAAGCACTGAAAAAAGAAAAGGGACAGGAACCGAACTTTCAAGATTCAAGAGACGCTCAAGACGATATCGAAAGGCTTGTGGGAGCAGCTTTAGTTCAAAATATAAATATAGATGACACCTTACGGCTAACACTTAATACAACCCCTTTCCAGGCTTTACCACCTTGCACTCCGAATGATTTAATGCGCGCCATTAAGTCATTTAGAAAGAATAAAGCTCCTGGGCCAGATCAGATCCAGTTAACAGCAATAAAACTTATGGGGGCTTCATCAAAAGTGCAGCTTCTCCACATCATAAACTACACCCTTTCCACAGGTTACTTTCCAGAAAGGTGGAAAAAAGGTGAGTGTATCTTCGTCCATAAAAGAGGAAAAAATCCTTCGCTTCCAACATCTTTTAGGCCAATAACACTACTCAATATTATGGGCAAAATTCTTGAAAGAATAATTTATGAAAGAATACAACCATATGCAGTTGACATAATTCCATCATGCCAGCATGGTTTCATGCCTGGAAAGGGTACCGCCACACAAATTTTAAGGACTTCTAATTATATTGCGGATGCACTAGAACATCGGGAGCACGTAGCACTGTTGACCACAGACTTAACGAAAGCATTCGATAGTATAGAGCACAGTGGACTTATTTATAAACTGAACGCACTAAATTTTCCAGTCAACTTGACCAAAATCATAGAAAATTATCTTCGTGGACGTAAAATCAGGGGAAGGTTGAATAATGACAGAGGGGCATGGACACCAGTTCCTTTTGGAGTTCCTCAAGGATCAATTTTAGGGCCTTTGCTTTGGAACCTATACATGGCAGATCTACCAGTACAAGACGTATTTGGAACGTTTCTGAGCCAGTATGCAGATGACCTGTGTATATTAAATAGATCCAGCAACCCAGATAGAGCTATCATCCGTGCAGGCTGGGCTGCTGAGAAGCTGATGGCATACTATCGAAAATGGGGTCTCCACTGCAATGAAGATAAAACGGAATGTGCAATATTTGGATTTTGTAGAAAGCACCTGAGTCATTTGCCTTTGAATAATACTCAGATTTCCATCTCCAAGTCCGTGAAATATCTAGGGGTAAACTTAGACAAGCGTCTCAGTGCAAATGCACATGTCGATGCCACAATAAAAAAAGTAAAAGCTGTTACTAATCTATTAAATCCAATTATTGGTTGGCGCGCAAAGACAAGTATAGGAACTAAGCTAAAAGTGATAGATTCGTGTATTCTGCCTATTCTGGATTATGGAACCATACCTCTACTACCACGGATAAGCAAGACAAATATGAAAAAGCTCGAGGTCCAGCTGAAGAAATTATATAAAATAGCCGCAAATCTACCACAGTCGCTTCCTACAAAAACTCTTTGGGAAATGCTAGATCGAGACCCATACCATCAGAGAGTGTCCGACCTACATAGAGCTACACTTGAGAAGCTCCAGTCTCAACCAATGGAAGGACTTGAACCCCATCCTGACGCAGTACCATACCGACGACCTGGACAATTCCACGTATTACTGCCAACCACCAGATTAGGAGGACTTCCAATTCCTCAGCTCCACAATGTGGATAGAAGAAAGCCTCCTTCCAAAAGACAGCAAGAGCCAAGGCCACCACGTCTGTAGACTGTAGAAGATCATAGGAATCGTCACCATCGTTACTCCATTCACTCACGTTTTTCATACATCTTCTTCTTCAATCGTGCATTCATCATCATTTCATTTATTCACCTGTACTTCCACTCATCTTTCACATCATTCACTTTTCATCAAAAATTTGTCAAATATATGAACTTGTCAATCCTGGGTTAATCCCGTACAATGATGTAACATTTAATAATTAATGTAAAATCTAAATGCTGAAAATAAAGCCAATACACACACACACACACACTAAGAAAAAAACAGACTTCTTGTCGATGCAAAGTATAAAAATTGAATGTGTGAATGGAAAACAACATATATAAATGAAATTAAATAAAGTTACATAAACGACAAGAATTATTGAATTATGGATCACTCTAAGTTTTATTGTAACGTGTTACAGTTAAACAGGCACTGGTTCGAGAGCAAGGGCTGTTCCATGAAAAGTTGTAGAATGTTGCACTGCACAAGCACAGTTAGCAAAAACCACTAAATGCTTGCCCTCATTGATAACTGCCGCCAAATCAGCAAAACCTGGCGCCGCTACTTCTGATACCTACAAATGGATTTTTAAGTAGAAGAATATTTTTGACCACACATTTTGAATGGGGTTTAACATCGGCGAATATGGGCTAATACACAGGATACTTGCATCTGTACCTTAGCCCACCTCAACTATAGCTTTCTTTCTGATTCTCACTTGACCCCTTCTGAATTTCAATACCTTCTGAAATTAATATGACTCTTTTTTACTTACATTTTATACGTTCTGATTTTCATTCGATTACTCTGATTTACATAATATGAAGCTTTCTGAATTTCAACTGACGCTTTCCGGATAACAACTGGAAAGGGTGTAGAGTCCATCACTCGCATCCGTACAGGTTAGGTTAGGTTCAGATCTGACCTTTTGGCCTGTTCAATGTCGCATCCGACTTCTTTTTTCAAGTCACATACATCATTTACAATACTCCCCAGATTTTTATAAGAACACACTTGTTTCATCGTGCTGCCTTTGATAATTAGATAAGCCTGTAAAAGTGTCTTAGCAAATGCAATTACTTTAGCTTATGACGTATTTCTGAGATGGCTAGAGTTTCTGATACATCGAACAGTACTATCTACTAGTCTTTGCAAGTCCAGCGCATTCTCACAAGATAATTTCGTCTGCATATCTGATGTTATTGATTATTGTCCTGTTGATGTTAATTCCATGTCCCATTCCTTCCAGAGCTTCTTTCAAATGTTTATCACTTACTTAACCCAAATTTTTCTTCATATACTGTTTTACAATCATTTAGGTACTTATAGTCCTGAGTCAGTCGAGAATATTTGTTGGTCTCGGGTGAGAGCATCTGTGTCCTGTCAAGCTCATGTAATAATAACAATAATAATAATATTGGCTTTATTGTCCAACAGTTTTACCCATTTACAGTACAATGCGAATTCATAGTACAACAAAAAAATTAATATAAAGAGATGAAACAGAATAATTAGCATCAAACATATTCCAAAACAAATGCAAATACAGGCATATAAAAGAATAGAAAAAAAAAGCAAAAAACCATGCTAGATACATGCGCGCTGCTATTAGCAGATTCTGAATAGTCGTCGAAAAAATGCCACAATAACAACCAATCTTATTTAAATTAGTACACATAACATTTAGTGGTGACTTTAATAATATTGTAACATACTGAATATTATGGTATTCTGTATTTGTATTTGTATTAGTTGTCATTGGTTGTCATACATGATGTAAAGTCAAAGTGCTAGGTTAGATCTTTTGAAGTGTAAACGTCATCGAATCGTCTAGAGTTTTCGAGAATGACGGATGGATTCTAGAAATGTCATCGAATGCTCTAGATGGTTCGATGAAGTATATATAAGGTGCTACGAGTAGCGTGGAGGAGTTCAGTCTGGTTCAGTCGAGTTGAGTTGTACCTAAAATAAGGTTAAGAGATACTGTATCGAGTTGTGAAGTAAAACGGTGAAAGTTACGTCGAGTTTGATTCCCTGGGTGAAGAAAAAGAGGCCGTCGTGACAATATATTTAGCCTTGCTCGAGGTGGCCTAAAAGTCACATGGTTACAAGAAGAAAACGAAGGTGTATGAAACTGGATTTGTTCGAAAATTGATGAAGAATCAATTAAATTGATATAATAGCTTGTAAGCAAAAACTAACCATGCACAGCTTCTCCGTTGTCTCAATGTTGAGAGGTCAGCTCGAATACAAAGCTCTTCATTGCTAATACCCCTTTCAGGATAAATTCCATCGATTTTGAAACAAACGAATTTCAGAAACCTGCGTTGCACTTTTTCAATGAGAATGCTACAGCAGTTATAGTACGGATTCCATATAACACTACCGTATTCCAACTTAGATCTGACATACGAGAAATGTAACAGTTTCATTGAGTTGATGTTGTAGAAATTTCTACAGCTCCTTACTATAAAGCCATATACCACAATTGTCAGCAGCAAATATGCTGTTTCACGCCAAACGAGAGTATTCAAGGTCATCTAAAACAGCACCTCCGACATCAAAGTACAGCCGCCGGCTGTCGCTTCTAGGGTGCCTGCAATTTGATGGAGAAAGAAGCAGCACTGAGAACTGTGGCGATATCCCCCACAATACAAACTCACCAACTTTATCTAAGGCTTGTACTTTCTAGATTTATTTGCCTCCACCGCTATTATCGTTACCTTGGATGAATACATTAATCCATACAATATAAGCGTTTGAGTCGTCTCAGTGTTACACTATCTTTAGCAAACTTTAGCACGCAAGTAACCTGATAACATAAGGTGGTTCGCGTGACTTCAGATTATCTGGTCCTTTCAACTGACAATTTTTGATACGAACAGGCAACCGTTGTTAATTGATATCTTGTCCAGAGGTAATATAAACATTAAACCTGGGAGCTGCGAAATACAGTCATTGTTTTCACTTGGCACGCAAAGATAAAGATTTTATACAATCGTGATTTCGGAATTAAGTTATTATGTTTCCTTGATCATAATCATCTAGAAACGTAGAATAGAATAAAATAAAAAATGATACAATAAAAATTCAACGTAACACCTTGTACCATAAAATTCATAAACGAGGGTAAGAACTCTAATACTCTCGAATAGTCACCACTTACTTGGTGAAAAGACAACTGGAAAGGCCTGCTTACTAAGAGGTGGCGGAACCAGGTGCTTATGAGCACCTTTCACATGCAACCACTGCAAACATATTCACAGAATCGAATATTAGGATATATTCGTTTATTTATTCTTTTTTTTTTTGTATAGCGGCTTCAACAGCAAGGTCATTCGCCGCGCCAAGTTGTGCTATGACATTGGTAGTGTCTTCAAATTTAATGATACCTGCATTCTATCCGATTTCGTATCTGTGTATCCATTAGGTTGACTTAGATTTTGTAGAAGAGGCCTATGTTTTTCAGGAACTGGAAAAGTTTTCTTAATTCGATAATGTTTTTCAAGTTCAATATGTCCAGGTTTGATGGCAACTGCAAAGAATTCAATTCATTTCTGTATATTCGACAATGACAAAGTATATGTTCAACTGTCAGTGGTTCTTGGCATCGTTCGCAAATGGGTCTTCGTTGGCCAAGTAATAGATAGGATGATGTTAAATGAGTGTGTCCAATTCTGAGCCTTGTTAAAACTACCTGTTCTTTCCTCGTCATATCTTTGCTTGATTGGAATTTCTTAGTTGTTTGAGATATTTTTCTCAGTTGTGTGGTACTTGTTTCCCATTCGTTCTGCCATAATTTGTATATTTCTTTTTTTAGAGCACTTTTTAGGTCACAACATCTAATAGGGAGTTCATGTGGGGCACTTGCAACTGCACAGTGTGCACTTGCATCTGCCGCTTGATTGCCCAAAATTCCAACGTGTCCAGGGGTCCATATGAATGTCACTGTTTTGGACTGTTGCTGAAGCGCATGATTTAGATATATAATTTTCTGAACCAATGGGTCTGTACTGAAGGTATCCTTTATACTCTGTAAAGAGCTGAGGGAGTCCGAACATATAAGGTAAGTTCCGCTGCTGTTTTGGTGCACATATATCAGAGCTTGGTAGATCGCAGTTAGTTCTGCGGTGTAAATTGAGGACATGCTGTTCAGGCTTCCTTTCCATATTTCTCCTTCACCAACCACCGCTGCTCCGACTCCAGAGTTCGACTTGGACCCGTCAGTATAAATAGTAGTTACTGGTCTGTATCTATTGATGATATTTGATATTATATTTTGGTAGATCTGCGGGTTAGTTTCGCTTTTTTTGAAACGCGTACATTCGAGGTTTACTTTGGGTTGGCAGACTATCCAGGGTGGGGTTTTATATTCGACAGTATGCACAGTTGGTAACTCAGTGTGGATGTCTTGTAAAAGTTCTCTACACCTCACACCCAAAGGTTTTGTGACAGTCGGCCTATCATTGAATTTGCTCAAAGTGGCAGCGGTGAACATGATTTCATGGTTAGGATGGGTTGGCTGTGCCCAAACTCTGGTCATATAGTTGGCAGCGACTATTTATGCCCTTATTTTCAGTGGCGGAATTCCTGCCTCACAGAATATTGCTTCCGAAGGGCTAGTTCGGAATGCACCAATGCAGAGCCTAAGGCCTTCCCTATGTATGGATTCCAATTTTTTTAAATGTGTTTTTCTTGCTGAACAGTATACCGCCATACCATATTCCATTTTAGCTAACACAGTAGTTTTGTACAGTTGCAGTAGTATATTTTTGTCAGCACCCCAGGAGATGCTAGATAAGCATCTGATGGCATTCAGGGATTGTTTACATCTGTTGCTAAGATCCTCGATGTGTTCCTTCCAGTACAATTTTTTATCAAATTTCAACCCCAAAATTCTAACAGTAGACTTGACTGGAATGGGATTATTATCTAATGTTATGTGTGGATCTGCATGCTGTTTACGTAACCTACAGAAATGTACGCAGTTTGTCTTTGTGGAGGAGAATCGAAAACCATATTGTTTTGCGTTCGTCACGATCTGGTTTACCGAACGTTGTATGGTTTCTTCTATATCGCCTATGTCGCCCGCAGAGTAGTAGATACAGAGATCGTCTACGTACATACGTTTTCCAACTGAGCCTTCAATTCTGGATACTAAATTATTCACAGCGATTAAAAATAGAGTGACACTAAGTGTAGATCCTTGCGGTATCCCGTTCTCTTGAATGGCTGATTCGGATAACGTGTTTTCTATCTTAACTTTGAATGAGCGGTCAGTAAGAAAAGATTTGACGATTTTCATCAAGCGACCCTGTATTCCCCACCGATGTAAAGTGTTAATTACTCCTTGCCTCCACGTGGTATCATATGCTTTCTCTAGATCAAACGCTACAGCTACGAGGTGTTTTCGCTCAACAAAAGCATTTTGTATTGCAGACTCTAGAAGAGTCAGTTGGTCTGTGGTAGATCTGTTTTTACGGAAGCCCATTTGGTAGTTCGATAACAGTCGTTTTGATTCAAGTACCCACATTAGTCGTTTGCTAACAATTTTCTCTAGCAGCTTGCTAAGATAACACGTAAGGGATATTGGTCGATAACTGGAAGGATCAGTTATATCTTTTCCTAGTTTTGGAATAGGTATAACGATTGCTTCACGCCAGTGCCTGGGATATTCTCCTTGTATCCAAATTTTGTTGAACATGTCCAAAATTACTTTTTTGTCTGTCTCCGGTAGTTGACTAATCATCTGATTGTGAACTAAGTCGGGACCTGGGGCACCGTCTTTGGCTTCAGATATTACCTGATCGAGCTCTGCAATGGAGAAAGGTAAGTTATATTCCTCGGAGTCCGTTGTTAAGTCTGATATATTTAGGTTTTCAGTTACTGTCATAGTGTCACTCAATTCTGGGCAGATGTTTAGATTCGAGCTAACTTGACTAAAGTGTCGAGCTAGTGCGTTTCCCACATTTAATTGTCCTCGGATTTCATTTTGATTGACTATCAGCAAAGGTGAAGGGGTTGTAAATTGCTTGCCTGTAATAGCCCGAATTTTTTTCCAAATTTCCGCACTTGGTGTATCGGTACGTATATTAGATACATACGCTTGCCAGGACCTCTTTTTTGATTCTAAAATTAACCGTCGCAGTTTTGCTCGTTGCTGCTTGAAGTGGATGAACCTGGCTTCCGTGGGGCTTCTTATGAACTCTTTGAAGGACTGTCTTTTATCACGTCTTGCCTGCTCAATATCCTGGTTCCACCATGGTACTGTTTTCCTGCCTGGGAATCTGTTCTGTCGAGGGATGCTGATCTCGGCAGCTTCCAATATGTTTTTGGTAACTGACTCAACAGTATCTTCGACGGATTCTTGAACCGTGAGTGATACATTTTGACGATATAGATTCCAGTCAGCCTTCTCTATTTTCCATCTTTGAGCATCAACGTTATCATAGCTTGGTGCGGGTTGGGCATTTGCGAGTTTAATTTCAATGGGGAGGTGGTCAGATGATTCATCTTCTAAGACATTCCACTGAAGGATGTGAGCGACGGAGGGACTGCATAATGTTATATCAATGGCACTGAGATTTTGTGATCTTGAGTTGAGATACGTGCCTGCGCCTGTGTTAAGGATAACTAATCCAAACTCCTCAACAATATTTTCAATCAGACGGCCGCCATTATCTGATCTACTGGATCCCCACAAGGTATTATGAGCGTTGAGGTCTCCCAATAAAATAAATGGCTGGGGAAGTTGTCTAATTAGTGCTTTAATTTGCATCCCTTCCCAGCTAGAGTCCGGTAGGTATAGGTTGCAAATAGTGATCTTCATCGGGTAGCTCAACTTCATAGCCACCGCCTGTAAAGGAGTATTTAGGGTAACTTCAGTGTAAGGAAGGTTCTCCTTTACAAACACTGCTACACCTCCTTTAGCACGACGCTCTGAGATCGCATCTTTCCTTATGCATTTATAGCTGCGTAGTCTGAAATTATCTTGAGGGCGGAAGTGAGTTTCCTGTAAGCATATACAGATGGGAGCCTTTTCTAGTAGTAAAGCCTTCAGTTCTGGGTACCTGGTTTTGCATCCATTAACGTTCCACTGTAGAATGTTGTAATTCGACTTATTCATAATTTTGATTAGAATGTCTTAGCTATACCCATATAAGGGCTTATGAACATGGTAGTAAGTAAATAAATATTACAGAAAAGAAAATATAAAAATATAAATATATAAAAATAAATATAAAAAATAAATATATAAAAATAAATATATAAAAATATATACATATAATCATACATGTGTATATACGCACACAAACACAGAGAGTTTTAGAGCTATGTTTTAAATATATCACAGTTTTATCACAGTTATATCAGGGGTTATCACAAGTAGTGGATCTTGGTTTTCCTTTAGGCCATCCCTTCTTCTTTTTTGTCGACTGCTGTTCAGACGCTGTCTGAGATGTGGATTGCTCACTTTCAGATGATGATTCTCTGAGGCGCTTTTCTGATTCAGCTGTTGAGGCGGCTGATACTCGACTTTCGATAGATAGATTTCGTGGTCTAAAAGGAGTTTTCGTAGTTGTAGGAATACTTGGGGTGGTAAAGGTTTGAGTTGCTGGAGTTTTAAGTGCAAAGGTATTTTTTAGCACATCTACAATTTGCGGTATGAGCTCTTTGATGAACCTATCTGTATCCGGTTTACTAGCGGTTGCTTGCGAATACGAGATTCCTTTTGAGGGTGTTGGAATAACAGTTAATTATCTTGCTTCTGAATAAGTTATGTTGTTTTTGGCACGGCATTCTTGGATTGCGAACTCCTGCTTGAAAGTTGGGCAATTTCTGGAGCGTGCAGAGTGATTCCCTTGGCAGTTTATGCATGTAATAGGCTCTTGGCAGGCTGATCCCTCATGCAATGGTTTGCCACAAACACATACTTGTTCGCTATTACATTTCGTTGAAGTGTGTCCAAATTTTTGACATTTAAAACATCTCATTGGCTGAGGTACATATAATAATAATAATAATAATACTAGCTTTATTGTCCAACAGTTTCCCATTTACAGGACAATGTTAATTAATAGTACAAAATAAATACTGTAAAGTAACATATAAAGAAAACATAAATGGTGTACAATTATTGAAAAATGCGACACGGGTATATTAATAGGCAGATGTTTCAGTCAAAGTAAGTGATTACTGATATTATGAAGATGATTATGATAAAGTAAATTAAAAGTATAAAATAAATATAAAGTATAACATAAAAAATATAAAAAAAAGGAAACATAAGTGTTACATTTATCGAAAGGTGCGTCACGGCTATATACATAAATAGGTAGATGTCTCAATCAAAATAGGTAATAGCTGATTTTATAAGACAAGGCAAAGAGGACGAAAAAATGTCACAGTAAACTCCAATTCTATTCAAGTTATTACACATAACATTTAATGGTGACTTAAGTAAAATATTTGTTCTTGCTTTCGGCGGCCTAAACATTTCATGAGTGCGAGACAGGAAAGAAGGTACATGAAACTTAATTTGTTCCAAGATGGGTGGACAGTCAATTAAATTATGTATTAGTTTGTATGCAAAAGTTAATGAAGCTAAACTCCTTCTTTCCTTCAGTGTTAAAAATTCCAAACGAGTGCAAAGCTCATCATTGCTAATGTTTCTCATAGGATAAATTCCATCAATTTTGAAACAAAGAAATTTTAAAAATTTCCGTTGTACTCTTTCAACAATGAGGTTATAGCAGTTATAATAAGGGTTCCATATAATACTGCCATACTCCAATTTAGACCTGACAAACGTGAAATATAGTAATTTTATTGCTTTGATATTATGAAAATTTCGACAGTTTCTAACTAAAAATCCATAAGCCTTCATTGCTTCCGATGTTTTTTTGGATATGTGCTCACTGAAAGTTAATTTGTTGTCAAATATTATACCTAAATCACTGACACTGGTACATCTTTGTAATACTGAACCTCCAACTGCATAAGAATAGTCCCAAGTACTTTTTTTTCTAGTATAACTAACTATTTTGCATTTATCTGTGTTGAGCTGAAGCTTATTTTCAATGCACCATGCTTGCACAGCATTAAGTTGCAATTGAAGAAACACGCAGTCATCAATACTATTTATAACTGAGTATATCTTCAGATCATCAGCAAAGCAAAGTCGTTCACATTCAATTGAGTTACACAGGTCATTGATAAATACTAAAAAGAGTAGTGGTCCCAAGTTAGAGCCTTGTGGAACTCCAGAGTGTGCCACATAGGTTCTGGATTGGAAGCCACTATACGTAACAAACTGCTTACGGTTGACTAGATAAGATCTTATCAGTTCCCTGGCATCATCTGAGAATCCAAAGATGCTCAACTTATTCAACAAAGACTCATGATTGATCTTATCGAAGGCTTTCGAAAAGTCGGTATAAATAACGTCAACTTGTCCGTAATTATCCATTGCTTCAGATAGGTACTGCGTTATTATGAAAAGATTTGTATTAGTTGATCGGTTAGTAACAAATCCGTGCTGATATACTGAAAGCTGGCGATGGATGGCAATGTATATGCGGTTATACAGTACTATTTCGAAAACCTTCGAGAACATACATAATACAGAAATTGGTCTATAATTAGCAATATTCGTTTTGTCCCCATTTTTAAATATAGGACAAACCTTTGCTACTTTCCAGACATCTGGAAATTTTTTAGTTGACAAGCAGATATTGAAAAGCCTTGTCAGAACTCCAGCAAATACTTCCTCACAATCCTTTACTATAAATGATGGGATACTATCCGGGCCAGAGGTCATTTTATCTTTCAATGATTTTATGGCAACTCTTACCTCGTTTTCTTCAATAGGATCAAAATGAAAATATAAATTGCTGTGTTTTTGACAATTAAGATGTTTATCTTCATTAGGGGATACATAAACACTGCTGAAGAAATCACCGAACGCATCAACTATGTCCTGAGGTTGGTCAAAAGTACAATCTTCGAATTTCATTACACCTGGAATCCTTGATGTCTTGTTTTTTGAGTGGATGTATGACCAAAAGTTTTTTGGATTACATAATAAAGAATGTTGAATATTATCCATATACTGGTCATATGCTAGTTTGATTTGATGTTTAATTAATTGCCGCAATCGTTTAAATTCAGTATGGTCAGCCACCCTACCAAATCTGATAAATTTTTTTCTAAATTTCGATTTTCGTTTAATATTTGTAATGATATCCGAATTGAACCAAGGTGGATATCTGTGACTATAATTTTTATACACAGGTATGTGCTTATCAAAAATACCGAATATACCGTCATATATTCTTCCAAGAACATAGTTCACATCTTGAGAGGTAAATAAGCAATCCCAATCAAATTCAAGCAATTCTTCATACAGAGAAATAAAGTCAGCTCTTCTATAGTTATACGTTTTTTTAAGTTGATGAAATTCAAATTTAGGCTCCTTGATAAATACGGTATTCAAATTTATGCTTAGAGCTGGATGGTGACTATCTTCCGGTACAAGAGGTAGATCATCCCGTTCAACCGCACAGGGTAGCTGTGATATAACTAGGTCCAGTGATCTACCCAGATGATTAAGCACAGTGTTTGATTGCCTATAATTGAAAACGTCTAAGAAATTTGTAATAATGCGTGTTTTCGAATCTAAAGTATCTGTATTAACGAATTGTGGAACATTGAAGTCACCCATGATTACTGAGTTACCATAATGTAAATAATCCAATTGATCGAGTGCATCGAAGAATGATTCAAAATCATGAATTGCAATTTTGTCGGGTACGTAAACGACAGCAACAAAAACATTCTTAAATGCCACATGACACCTTACAACTAGCAAATCAATATAAGGAAATTGTAGATCAAATGCAGATACATCAACAATCTCAGAATTAATACCTTCCTTAACCGCTAAAAGTACACCACCACCAGATTCTTTACTAACTAACTTAAATTTACGGTCTTTTCTATAAACAGTATATGAATCAGGAAACAGTTCAGAATTTATAACACTCTCGTGTAACCACGTCTCACTTAAGGCAACCAGGTCATACTCACAATCACATATCGCCGAACTGAATATATCAACCTTACTGTTCAACCCCCGTACGTTCTGATAATAACACAAAAGATTCCTTGAACACGCACTATTGAAACTGCTGGAAGTACTCAGTTTAAAGATTTCACTATTCTTGGAGTTCCGTTAACATACCTCACTCTGAATTTCTGCGGACTATCTATGTTTCTTGCGTTGACTTCTTCTTGCAATTTCTTATAGTGATCAATTTGCCGACGAGTACGGTCGAATGATAGGGATATGTTTTTGTAAGCACTATCCTTCAACTTGCTAGCTCTTTTGATGAGATTCACAACCTGTAACTCATCATGCAATGTCACCTTTACCAACCTTTTTTTCCTGGCGTCAAACTGCCCAAGTCTGACTGGTGTAACATTCTGCATCTGGAAATCCGGATCTACAACTTTCAGAATTTTTGTGACCTCTGCTCTATCCTTTTCTGATCTAACTTGTGGTTGTTCAGTTTGATTCTGCTCTGGTAAGCCAAATATAACTATATTGCGCTTACGAGCGTTACGCTGGTTGATCTCGTCAATGATTTCCTCAAAGTCAAAATTATTAGCAGGAACAGCAGCTGTTTTCAAAGAATTGTTTTCGGCTTTTAAGGCTTTAATATCGTCTTGTAAAGACAAAATTAAATTTTTCAAATCATTGATCTCACTGCCGACCCTCCTACAGTTCGTGCAAGACCAGGAGTATCCCTTGTCAGGATCATTAAGTACAGAAATCTCTTCAATTGACAAATTCACACAAGCATGCCTAAACGTCTTTGTACAAATGGAGCATCTTACTAATAGGTTCGCCTTGTACGACTTGCTGCAACATGCACATATTAAATTGGACGGCATTCTGATGTATGTTGCGCCACTGGAGATATAATAGCTTGATATCACAGCAGTGGATAATAAAAAGTGTGGTAGCCGAGAAATATTCCAAATATTTCTATAAAACGTACCTCCAACGAATAGAAAGCCACTTTAATTTTTTTGGGTAGTACAGGTGTTCCAAATGTTAGTAGATGATTTGGTGTGTCAACGAGATTTCCATTTTGCTTGGTTTTCAAGCGTCTTACTTCGATGACATTTTGGTCAGCTAACTCTGTACGAATCGTGTCTTCAGAACAATTAAGGAGGTCTTTGCAGTATATTACACCACGAGATTTGTTCATAGTACTATGAGGTGATACTTCTACATCATACTCTAGGAATTTATTGGTTTCTTGCAATTTCTGAGATTGCTTTTCAGTCGAAGTTTCTACTAGTATGCCTTCACGTATTTTCTTTACCATTTTTAAATCTCCAAATAAACTATACAATCCTTTACTTATTAAGAATGGGCTCACCTGATCAAAGTTAACCCCATCTTTTCTTTTCACGACCAGGTACCGGTTTTTAGCCGTCACCTGGCTCGTTGATTGGTTGCGGTTTTGATTTCCAAGTGTACCGCTAGCACTTGTATGTTGGGTATTGGGTAACTTTTCCATATATATCCCACGAGTCGGGAAGAATTATGTGTCGACTGCAGCAGTGCTCCCTTACTACAGCAAGGCTATCCTAATTCTAGAGGTTGCCAGGTATCTAGAGTACACCGTTCACGACTCACTGACGTAGAGTCATCCACCCCTTGGCACGGTTCGTATGACACCTTGGGTTCCGGAAGCTTGATCAGGTCCTGAATGTCGCTTCAACATTCAGGAACCCTACCCGGGCCGTCGCAAAACTGAGTGATTGGTAGAAGTGCCAGTGTACAACACCATCACTCCACCACCACACAACTTCGCGCCGTCTCGAGCAGTCTATTTGGTGGCATTTTGCCTTTTCCGCTCCCTATACGTGAGGTGAAAAGATAAAGATGCCCCCGGTCGGGCGCTGGCAGTACGGTCTACGACCTTACCGTAGCACGGGAGCACCATCTAGTGTACCGCTGTTGCAGAAGATGGTGCATCCAATGACCAGACGGCCTATTTATTCTTTTATTAGGAATTCGCTGCTAGAATTTTTGGGAACCCATTTTCAACTACCTCAACTCTTTTGATGTGTATATCGCATTGTAGACACCATACGACCGAAGCGAAAGACAATTTGCTATTTATGAAATCGACATATTAGAATGCTCTGTGGATTATTAAGATCTTTACAAGTTCTGCATATGCCAAGCATCTTATTTGGTTTATTTTTTTCTAAATGGCCAGTGACTCTCTAAAATAACTCTTACATCTTGAATTTCGTCACATTAGTTAAAGTTCCATTATTACTTCCCAAACCGATAGGTGTGTATTATCCCCTCACCTCTGGTGTGCAAAGTAAGATGAGTAGAATGATAGTACACCTTATATAGCTTATAATACTTAGGAATATCACTTGAACTTCTGAGTACAAATATTTTAGTTTTAATTTTCATTAGAGATAAAGGAACGGTTCATTAAACTTGATTAGTCGTAACGGGCACAAAAACTCGTGGCGAAGCTTTAAGGCAAAGAGGAATCCTAAGATAATTATTGTCAAGGCCAGTCAAAATGTTAGTAAATCTATCAATTTTAATGAATGGGGAATTATTTGTTAGCCGCCATGGATCGAAGGGATAATCGCAGCTGTTGTTATCTCACAGTAAAAAATTGATTGTAAATTTCTGCACTCAGTGAGTGCGGTGCATATGGACTTAGTGCTTTGAGTGTAAAGTTCACATATAATTTTCAGTGTAAAATATGGTATTTTTCATATACTTAAAACAGATAAAAGTTATTTCGAAGCGTCCAGATCCCCTACCACTATAATAAGTTCTGGCGGTATGTAATAAGGTATTACAGGTATATAGGTATCACAGATATACTCTCTTGAAGTTAACCACTACTAAAGGCAAGTTTGAGGTACAGTTATGGTAATTGTCATTTGGTAAGGTGTAAAAATATACACTCTTGAATATTACCACCCAAGAAACACTTTTTACCCATAGCTTATTTTTTATTGTTAGGATATAATAATAATAATTAAAGATCCATCTGTAACCAACGATAATTGCAGAAAATGCCACCAACAGAAGGAAACAATGGATCATATAACAAGTGCATGCAAAACCCTCGCTGGAACCGAATACACGGCCAGACATAACTCTGCAGCCAAAATCATACACCAAGCCCTAGCCACAACTAACAAACTAATCGAAAACACAGATCCATATTATAATTAAACACTGACATCAGTACTTGACAACAATCAATACAAACTATACTGGGACGTCGAAATACACACAGACAAACCTATCTCAGCGAACAGACCATATACAGGGTGGCCAATTGGGTGACGATAATAATTTTTTTTTAGATAGCCCGTACCGAGACCTATCCAAAACACCCCCATGTATGTGTACCGATTATTGATAGTTTTCGAGTTATGATTTTTTTTTTGAAAACTTAGAGATTTTCCAGTTTTTTCAAGAAATCGTCAAAAACCAAAACAAGAATGCTCTTTCGCTTTTATTTTTTTCAGCAATTAGACTCAGTATTAAGCCTATTTTAATATCTAATAAAGAGAACCTGTACATCCGAACAATAATTAAGTACATTTTGGACCCAAAGTTTGAAATCTCTGTTTTTAGTCAGGAGACCAAAACCTTCAAAATAAAATTAAAAATACTTATGCCTGGTTCTGGAGCTCCAATCTAATCTTAAAAACCCTGCAAGACATTGCACTTTCGAAATAATAATGAAAAAATAGCACTTATGAGGCCATTTTGCGCCGTACGTGACTGTTAAAGGTAAAAAGGTGATAATTCACGAATTTCCAAAATGATTTAAAAAACTTTTATTTTACTTTATCATGACAAATTAAAGAAAAAGAACTCATAACAACTAATAAACATGATAATCATTGACGTTTTAATCACTTTTAATAAAAAAAATTAATACCTGTGCTTTTTGCTGTGTACTATTGAACTTGAACGGCTAAATTAAGTTGTATGGAAAGTTAACAAAGGAAAATAATAATAAAACAACAATCTGACTCTTAGTTCCATGGCGGAATTACCTGGGAAGCGTTATCGTAGCATACGCCATCCCTTTTACTTCCTACACCGATAGGTGAGGGGAGGATTGTGATCGTGAAAATTTTCGATTTTGAGATAATAGGTTTTTCGGGTGTTTTATAATGTCTGCATAACGAAAATCCGCGTCACTCATTTCTGTCGTTCTGTCTGTCGGTCTGCCTGTCGGCCTGTCTGTCTGTACGCGTTTTTCTAGCCTCGTAATCTCAGTAACCGCTGCATGGACTGTGATGGAATTTGAGCAGCAATATGCTGTGGGGTCTTAGCAGGAATATTTGATATTTTTGTTTTAATTACCCCGCCGCCGCGTTTTTTTGAGTGGGGGTGGAATTTGGGTGTTTGGGGAGTGGGGGGTTGAAAAACTGAAAAACTTGTTGTATTCATGATAGGCTGTCTACTGACCTATCAAGGAAGACCTAGCGATATAAATCACATTTTTAAGTCCATCCGAACATTGTCTTGCCTATTACCGAAAATTAATTAACACAACTGCGCTTCGCCGACATGAGCTCGCAAAAAGCTACTCTGAAAGAAAGGGATGGCGTATGCTACGACATCGCTTCCCAGGTAATTCTGCCATGAAATTGGAAGTCAGATTATTGTTTATTATTCCTTTCCTTTGTTAACTTTCCATACAACTTAATTTAGCAGAAGTTCAATAGTACATAGCAAAAACACTTCAAAAATCACAATTTGGGTATTAGTTTTTTATTAAAAGTGATCAAAACATCAATGTTTATTGGGTTTATTAGTTGTTACGAGTTTTTTTTCTTTAATTTTTCATAATAAAGCAAAATAATAGTTTTTTAAATCATTTTGGAAATTCGTGAATTATCACCTTTTTACCTTTAACACTCACGTACGGCGCAAAATGTCCCCATATGTGCTACTTTTTCATTATTATTTCGAAAGTGCAATGTCTTGCAAAGTTTTTAAGATTAGTTTGAAGCTCCAAAACCAGGCATAAGTATTTTTAATCTTATTTTGAAAGTTTTGGTCTCCTGACCAAAAACAGAATTTTCAAACTTTGCCCCCAAAATGTACTTGATTATTGTTCGGATGTACAGGTTCTCTTTATTGGATATTAAAATAGGCTTAATACTGAGTATAATTGCAGAAAAAAATAAGACCCAAAAAGCATTCTTGTTTTTGTTTTTGACGATTTCTTGGAAAAACTGGAAAATCTCTAAGTTTTCAAAAAAAAATCATAACTCGAAAACTATCAATAATCGGTACACATACATGGGGGTGTTTTGGATAGGTCTCGGTACGGGCTATCTAAAAAAAAATTATTATCGTCACCCGATTGGCCACCCTGTATAGTTTTTCAGTCGAAGGCAGACAAAGTTACCTATTTAGTAGATATTGCTATCCCTAATGATACGAATATTCAAACCACCTACGCTGGGAAGATATCTAAATACACAAACCTTGCCATAGAAGTAAAGCGACTCTCAAAACAAAGCTGTTATTGTCCACCTAATTATGTCGGTCTCAGGCCTTACACCTAACACATTCACACCACACCTGCACCAGCTAGGCCTGGACGAAAAGTTACACAAAATATTCCAAATGTCTGTAATCCTTAAGACCTGTAATATAGTACGATCTTTCTTAAATTCCCATCGGTAGTAGTTCAGGTGTTGACTTGGCACAGCCCGTCAACATTTGTTGCTACCGCAGTCATGCAAGAGAAACTTGAAGAATCAGAATAATAATAAAAAATAGCCTTTATTTTAACTGACGGGTAAATCAGCTCAGAGCTGCTTTGACTACCAACCAGTGCTAGACATATAAATATTACAAAAGCTACAAAACATTAATCAAAAAAAATCAGCCGTCAAAATATAAAAATAAATGTAAAAAAGCGATAAAAAAATGTGGCAGACTCAGTACAGCACACATAATACGCAAGAGTTGCATATATTAAAGTTCATCATGTTAATGTCGTAACACAAACTACAAGTAACGAAACTCTTGCTAGGCAATAAAACGACTGTTGAAAAGAGAAGCATAAGAAAAACCCTCAAGAGAACGTCAAAGACCATATAAATACAAAATATAATTAAAAAATTGTCGAAAACAAATCGCTTAACCTCACTCTTAAAACTATGTTTACTATAGTCACCTAAAGCTTTTAGATCTGAAGGCAGACTGTTTTAGAGAAAGGATCCGATGTAGGAAAAACATTTAGCAAAGTGGCTAGATCTATGAGCGTATGATCGCCAAAGCGTTAACTGAATGAGACTGGCTTCTGAAAGACAGCTTTCGGAAGTTAAGTCACCACACACCAATGAACTCAATCCAATTTATGAATGAAATGATAAATCGTGGTTGTTCCTCACATATAAGTATCTCAGGGACCAGCTCGAGAAAATATATTTCTTTCGATATAGCTAACAGGCAGCTTTTCCCGATAGCGACTAGCACGGGATTATCCGTATCTGTCATTTATAATAGATATTCAATAAACGCAGGGAACACTATCGATTGTCACGAGTTCAGCTCGTATAGGAAGTAGGAATACATCGCTCTAGCTACGCTTTATATGTATGTTCGTGTGTATGTATGTGTATGTGAAACTTGTTGAATACCCGCAGCTCATACATTATTTAGAACGTTTGCGAGTTGAACGAAATAAAAGCTTTTATGCAAACTAGTTTCGTTTAATCACCATGCTGTGTACGTTTAGGCCAATTGAATTAGCTTTTCGCCTCCCACAGTTTGAATCCAAGATTTTCGATTTTTTAAATCGTAATATTAGTATGTATGTCTAGAGTGGGGAGGGTCAGTAGTAACACGGTGCTTATACCAGCCATTGTGCAACCTATCGGGAAGTTGCTTCCTCAGGTCGTCGTCCATCTTGCCAATTTTAGGAAGATGGACAAGTCGCTAGGGGACATCTCCCTTATGTGGGCTGGTGCAGGCCAAGACTTGCCGAACGCACAGTTTCTAACAGAAGATAACTTTGGACACTCACATATGACGTATTCCTCAATTTCGTCTTCGCTTTCATACATTCTGCGTATTGTTGTGTCACTTAACCTCATAATGTGGAAGTGTTTCCTGAGTTGACAATGGCCAGTCAGGCAGGCCCGGATTACCCATAACGCCAACCTAGGCCATGGCCTAGGGCGCAATCTTACGGGGGCGCAGGAAAAACACACAACCTTTTTTTTACTTCTAATCCACAAGTGATGTAATTAGCTATAAGAAGCAATGAATCCAAAACAAAAAGATGAAGTCAACCCACTCAATATATTATAATATAATCACTTCATATGCATTAATCTTCTTCTTCTGGTGCCGTATCAGGTCCCCCTGACGTTAGCAATTACATTGGCGAATTGATCACGGTCTTCAGCTAATCTAAATAGTTTTTCGGCATTGCGTATTCCGGTCCAATCGCGAATGTTCTTCAGCCATGACATTTATTTCCTTACAATACCTCTGCGACCCTCAGCTTTGCCTTTCATTATGAGTTGAAGGATTCTGTAGCGGTCCCCTCGAAGGATATGCCCCAAGTACGATATTTTCCGTATTTTGATTGTATTGATCAACTCTCGAACAGCATTTGCTCTATTTAAAACTACTTCGTTTGTCTGTAGGGCCGTCCACGGTATTCGGAGCATTCTTCTATGCAACCACATTTCGAATGCCTTAATAGTCTTCTTTTTTTATTACTACTTACCGTATTATTTCTTTGTTAGTGTCCAACTCAATCATATCGTTAAGGCCATTTTCCTGTTTAAAAAAGATCAAGCATAAGCCTAGAGCACATATGATTCAAGCAAAGCTCATCGTTCTCGCTCTTCCCAGAATTGAAGATGAAAAAAAGTCCACCAGCACCATACAGTCATTTACGTGGGTCAAAGCAAGAAAGAAGAAATTTTAAAACTATGTAATGTTCAATATCTTTTTTACTCAATATCTGCTTACTACAAATTGCAAGTACATATTTGGATTTTATATACATACATATTTTAAAATGTGCTTGACTAGTATTGCGCTAATACGACATTAACTATCCTTTCGGAAAAAGCTAAAAAAAACGTTTTAGTAGCATGAATAGTTCAAAAGAAACTATAAAACGAAACGAGTTATACAGATAGTCTAGCACAAAAATTTGGTGATCGGTCACAAGCGCGCACGATTTGATTTTTACCTGTTTTCGAAAAGGGTGCCTCAATCGGCACCGATCACTTGCGCGCCGAAAGAAAATCAAGCATGGATGTTCTTAATGACAACCTACCTTTTATTCTTTATAATTAATAATTACCACCTTAACCTAGTTGTATTTTCTTGTGAAACAAATTCGAAATGTCTGTACTCCTGTTATAAGTTATACGTAGATGACACTTTTGATTACCGTACAAAAATTTTTATCAATTACTTCCAATCCACGCTTTCAAAAATGGTCATTACATACCAGTAGTGTTTATATTGCTACCTAAAAATTAAGTTCTACACACGCTTCAGCTTTTAAATTGTTAGTCGATTATTATGGAGAAAATAATTTGTCTTTTAACCCTTCACAAATTATTTGTAATTTTGAAATCGCCATCCATTTAGGAATAAATCAAGTTTGGCCTAACTGTACAATAATGGGTGTAGATTTCATCTAATACAAGCCTGGCTCAAAAAATACTTAAGTTTAATTGTAGCATATAAAGACGCTAATTCTGAAATTGGGTGTTAGTTAGATTGGACTTTTGGTTTATTATTTCTAGATCATGACAGGCTGCTGAATGCTTTGCTTTTATGCCATTATTCACTGGATCCAAAACATCTATTATTTATTTAAATACATTGAATATTACCAGCATTCGACAAGTTTGCAAAACCACGTGATGGAGTTCTATGCGAATATATAATGCTGACCGAAATTGCTGTTGATCTATCACGTTACGTATTACAATTTATTTGAATCAACGGTATTACGATTACCACAAAAGTAAACGAGCACCGCCTCTAGCGCTTGTGTCCACACAAGTACCTGCCTCTTATCCACCCAATTCTGCGCGCTTTTGAGCAGTGGAGTTAGGACCAATCTGGCCGCGGCGCGCTAGTGTCCTGCAGCCAAAAATTTCACAACCTTGAGGCCACCCCGAGGGGGCGTAATTTAGGACTGTGGTCTAGGGCGTAAATTGATGCTAATCCGGGTCTGCAGTCAGGAATCCTACTATGAGACGTAAGGTTTGACCTGGACATCGCCAAGTACTCCTTGGCTATTGCTATGCCAAAACCTGCAAGGCTTTCCTTGGTAAATCGACAACCTTGTAGTTCTTCCCATCGTTTTACCATTTGGGCATGGAAGTATTTTTGGGATATTTTCGCAATTGTGGTTTTCGACATTTTAGAAAGGTCACAAGGTCCTAAAATTCTTTGGTCAGCAGCCTTCCTGCCTGGACCTTGCGCTACACGGTTGCCTTTGTGGTTGTTGTTGTCCCTTTAGCCCACCTCAAGACACTACTGTTTTTGTCTGAAGCATGGGCTAAAGGTTGGTGGCATTCTATTGCTAGTCCTGATGTGATTCGAGGTTTTTAGAAGTGCTGGTCTGCTATCGGTGCAGACTATTACAGTCTCGTCAGATACATTTCTCCTGGTTATTTCATTGGCAGCTATAGACATGCCAACAAATGTCGTTTATACTATACTGGAATCTTTACCCCCACCTTGTTCCTAGGTTTGGAGACCTAGAACACATCACATCCAGTGCCTTCCCTTGTTTTGCAGCCACCTGTGTATATGCAAATTGCATTTGTCATATTTGGCTCAGTATTCTGTTTAATTTCAATTTTGTAGAGTTTCTTAAAATTGAATGCTGGTTGCTTGTAGCATGGATAGTGCGTTTAGCGCTTATCGCCATACCAGCAGCCTCAGTCGTCTCATACCTACATCAATTAATACCATCCGTGCGAAGGCATAGTAACGCAACCTCTTTGATGCAAATATCTAGAGGGATAATGACAATTATTGCTTCCATACCAGCAGTCGGTGTTGTACTCATGGCTCCTGTTATACTGATGCAGGCCATACATTGTATTCTGTATGATTTATTAATCGCTGTCGCCTGCAGAACATTAATTTGGTGCCCAGGCAATCGCTCCATACGTAGCGTAGGCTTAATAATTGTGATATCACAATAACAATATTACAATAATCAATAACTCATTATGTCAGAATTTGAATATGGCATGATTATCGAGCCCATCTCTATCTGTAAATTATGAAGCTAAAATCCCACCCTTGCAATGCCATATACAGCCAAAGTATGAGCTGAGCCAACACACCCAAACAGCAGCGTCATTATCAGTAATGACACAAATAAGACTTTTATGGTAAAACCCACAAGCACAAGGCTAGTTGTTGTGCGCTTTCAATTGTATCTGGACAATCTAGAATTAGAAATGCCTACACTATACTCACTCGCTCCTCCTCGAACCCTTTCTGTCTCAAGAACAAGGCTATAGAAGGTACAAAACACATAAAAGCCACTACCAATCCCACGATATATAGGGTGAGTCAAGCTTAACGCCTCGGACTCCTGTGGCCAAACGATACCACCAATTGAAAAATCAACTTTGCGGGTGTATCTAGGTGGAGTGTGACTTTATGTATCACACATGGGACTTTAAGCGAACCGTTTAGGTGCAAATTACAATTTTTGCTATAAGTAGATGTCAGAAGAAAATTGAATATCGCAGCTATTATCAATCTCAGAGGGCTGTAACTTTGCCGTGTTACTAAGGATAAAATAAACAAAATCTCCGAAAATGAATAATGAATTAAAAATCTGCTCAAATTATTGAGCATAATTTACCTGGCATAAAATTAAAATATGCTTTGTCAGTATTAATTTTTTTGCGATCTTGCTAATATATACTGAAAAGAACGACAGTGAGGGTATCATTATTTTAGACTTTGATGGAAATGACAACTGTTTTATACCATTAAATGTGGAATTGTGCTCTGAAGATATTATTAGACTAAAAGCAACAATCGCTGAAAGTTTTACTTTCATTTTACAGTGTTTAGTGATTTTGGAAATTTTTAATCTCTAGTACATTGCAGTCGCTAGTAGGCTGTGAAAATTATCCATTTCTGTCGTACTCCAGCTTCTCTTTGACCTTAGGCATGTTACCGCCGTTGTTTCTGGTTAGAGTTGATTTGTTGTAGAGAATTTTTATAATATTGTCCTTCTATTCTAGTTCTTCTGGATCTTTTTGCTAAGTTGGTTATTTTCTTCCATCTGAATACGATTTTGTTTATATTTCATGGCCTGCTAGTTTTTTTATAGGTAGGGAAATTTAAAAACACTGATTTGATTGAAATCTCGAAATTTAATGGAAACTACCATAGATTTATATACACAAACTAATATCATTAGAAAGCCTGTCAAATTGCACATTCGATCGTATAAAAAAATTATGATTCCCATTTAAAAAAATCAAGTTACCTTTGATTGAAGCTTCCTTAATTGATCTACCAATTTCTTCAAGTACAAATGTAATTCGAACTCGACCGTCTAACATAAGCTGAAACATTTCATGCTTTGTAACACGACAAAGTCACAGCCTTCAAGGATTTATAATAGCTGCGATATTCAATTTCCTTCTGACATCTACTTATACCTAAAATTGTGATTTGCACCTAAACGGTTCGCTTAAAGTTCCAGGTGTGATACATAAAGTCACATTAAAATTTACCCGGGAATCTAAATATTCAATAATATACAGGGTGTTCCATTCAAAAAAACAAAACTTTGATATGTCACGTATAAAAGCCATTATTTTTAAAATGTAGTCCAACTCGACCTACATACACTTGCAAAGTTGCAAAGTCGATTTTTCGAAAAGTGGTGTCGTTTGGTCATAAGAGTCCGAGGCGTTAAGCTTGACTCACCCTGTATAGACAAGTTCTCGACACTATAATAGATCACTATCACCCGAGGGTAATATAGTGATAGTTCGAAGACAGAAACACATCACAAATGAGTCTTCCAGTTTTCACCTGACTCAAAATGCTCAGTACATACAACGGAGATATTTGCTATTCTTAAAGTAATAGAGTTCCTCACTGTCGCTAAACCTGATACCTTATTATATGTAGCGATCCTCAAAGTGTAATTACTGCTGCCAGCAAATAATGTCTATGATATGCTCGTGAAAGTAGTAAACGATGGGGCTGGCGAAATTTTCTTCTTAGATGCTCCTCTTCTAGTGGAACAGGAAAAACGCATTTTAAATCACTGATTTGATCGCAAAATGTAATTGCACTTGCTCTTGCTTCATCAGGTATTGTAGCCATGTTATTGGAAGACAGGCGAAGAGCTCATTCAGTACTCAAGTTTCCCTTGAATATTTGATGGCGGCATACTCGACGGAAGTCGAAAAGTGTTCTGAACAGAGCATATATATATGCTCTGACAGCCAATCAGCTCTGAAAGCGGTGGCAGCTCCGAGAGCCAGATCAGCTCTGGCACAAGAATGCTCTACCGCCCTTCAGAAGTTAGCAAGCCAAAAGGTGACCCTACTGTGGATCCCCGGACATATTGGTATATCGGGTAACGAGAGAGCGGACCGATTAGCTGGGATAGGGGCCAGCAGCCCCTGCATCGGCCCAGAACCTATGCTGGGAATTAGTAGACGCCAGGTCAATGTGGCCCTGGACAACTGGGCCTACGAGGAACTGGCGAAAGCCTGGTTACAGAGAGACGATTGCAGGCAAGCCAAAAGATTCATAGCAGGCCCTGATAGGGGCCGAACGCAATGGCTTTTGAATAAAGGCAGAGAGACGCTCAACCTTCTGGTGGGGGTTCTCACTGGCCATTGCCGGCTGAATAGACATTTGTCACTTATGAGAGTGGTAGGGGACCCCATTTGCTCCAGATGCTGGAAGGAGGACGAGACAGCGTTCCACTTCCTGGGCAGATGTGCAGTTTGTCGCAACCTTAGGGCTCAGATATTCTGCATGACGGAGTTTGAGGAGAAGCCACTATATTCAGCGAAATGGTCGGACATACTGACTTTCGTCAGGAGGTCTGGTAGGTCCGACAAGCAGCTTTCTAGGGTGTAGAATTTTAGTGTTTTCAGTGATTGGTTCAGTGGGGTTGGCAAAAAGGGCCAAAGGTGGCCTACTTGCTTGGCTTCGCCTCCCCATCACTACTACTACTACTATACTACTTCCCTTGAATATGCAAATTACTGAAACACCAACTCGCGGCCCTTCGAGCAATTCTGCGATGCGAGATGGTGACAGTATTGCAGCAAAGCAGATTGATCGTGCCGAGTCTGGTGTGATCGCACAATGTCATACAAAACATCTTTGGCGGTAGTAGACCACACGATGCAAGATTCATGAAATAAAAAAACCTGTTTGGTGGTGATATGCTTCTATTGGTAGGTAATTTTTGACAAACACTGCAGTGATTCCACGATAATCAGGCAGGTCCGCTTTCAATGATCTGTGAGATACCACAACAAAAAGGAGCTGTCGGATTCTTGCAGCAACAAAAACACTATTGTCATACACTCGTTGTTGCCTGACTTTTTCGTGAAACCATTGGCCTATTTTTATTTACATCATCATCATAGTCACAATGTCTTAACAGACATGTTGTGAACTCGTGAAACGCGTTCACTCATTTTACGAGTTTCTCTTGGGATATCTTTGAGACCTTTAATGCAGTAGTTTCCCATTTGCCTTCTGCATCCTCATGCCGTTGACCAGATGGTATCTACTGGTTCATCCGCCTTTATAGGGGCAATTTCTCATCCCAAGGACAAGAAGGTGTCCTGACTGTTCTCGACTCGTCCACCCAAAGCTGTTGATTGAGAAGAGGTTACTGTTTATACCAACAGCAGTTCGGTTCCTTTTAGTCGCCTTTCACGACACACAGGATATAGGGTGGGAGATATTCTAACCCGCCTCCACACGGGGTTACATACATTTTGCAAAAACCCGGAATTCATTAAAAAGTGAAGCTGCCTAGTTATTGCATTCACCCCTTCAGTTATCGAGATTACCACCTCATAATCTACAATTAAAAATCGGAGCGGCATCATAATGTTGTGAAATTTAAACCAATTTGTAATGGCACCCGGCTTGCGGTGAAAAAATTAATGAACAGCAAACCCATAATTTTGAAACGGGCAAAGATGAAGACGTCTTGATTCCACGCACCCTTTTGATTCCGATCAGCATGTCATTCAACCTTAAATGGTTGCAATTTTCAGAGCGGTATGCATTTCAGTCATCTAAATGCAAAACCCGACATATCACATATTTTTCAAAATAGAGTTTTATATACCGTTTTGTTCGTTATCTAAAGCGCTAGCATTTTTTATATTATTCGCTTACAAAATCCGACATTAGTAATAAAATATTTGGTGATGAAAATAATTAGGTTTAGATGTAGACATCGACTAGTCCAAGGGGTGTTTAAAGTCAAACACTGAGATTTCCATAGGAGCCAATACGAACAACTGAAGCAAGTCACACGTCGCTAACACGAGGTTATTCTGGCCGTTGTGTATTTTATCCTTTCGTTGAGAATACTGAAATGACTTTTTTCAGTTACGATTGATTTGTGCTGTATTGATTAATTATTTATCAATTTAAGGACCATCGGTGGCTAAAGTGTTGCTCTATCACAAGGCGATACAGCTCGAAAGAAGATTAAGGACCGTCTAAGCTAGCCGTAAAAATACTGTTGCTACCTCTGTGTGTGAGAAAAATAAAGTGCTTAAAAAATGTTTTTATAAAATTTGAAAATTAAAAAGAAAATGATTTGAATTTGGATTTTGAGCTTTAAACCTTGTAAGCTTTAAAATGTATCCTCTTTAATACCTAGCATTACGTTTAGAGTTTCAGTGATTGAGCTCAGCGTTTGTTTAGTTTCCTTTACATTCAGTAAAAAGGTCCAAAGTGATGAGAGTTCCATCTATTTTGACCAGATTCCAGAAAAATAGCATTCTAAACTCGACATGTCACAGCTTCTAAAGTTCAAAACCCGACAAGTTCAAATTTAAGGTCTAGATTTTATAAAAACTATCTGTCCTGGAGTTTGAAGCTTTAAGACCTAACATCCTAAACCGTCGTAGATTATCACACTCTTGTTTTGGTATGATTTTCACTTATGATATTATTGTATCCGATTTTTCTTGATTCCTCCAAAATTTGTTTCCGGAAACTTATCTTGTTCTGCATTTAAACGACTGATTTGCAATGATGATAACTAAATCGCAACGGCGATTCAACGTTGAACCTTGAAAATTCGGGTTTTCCACATGGCCATGTGGTCTGATCCGTGCTGATAATCATCATGATTATTTACGTCCCCGGAAACAAAGCAAAAAATGTTGTATACCAAAAAGCAGTTTAGTGGACATTACGACTCTAAAATAATTATTATTGTCGGGTCAGCTATAGTACTACAATAATTGTCAACAGTACGATATGCTTGTTTCAACATCAAACGAAAGCATTCAAGGTCATAGAATTAGAGCCTTCGACATCAAAAGACGATCAAATACGCCGCCGCTGGTTGTCACTTCTCGTTACTTTTGCTATTCTCGGTCTACACTATGAAATACAACGTCACCTGAGTTAGTTAATCCATCCGTCCACGAATTCTTGGCCTTTCTAGAACTTAATTGGGTCAGAGAGGTAATAGTTACTCCAGTTTCTCACGGTAAGCGTATGTGCTTCTGATAATGAATCAGCAAAATTGGGTCAGAATATGTTAAATGCGCTAAAATACGACGAACTAACCAAATATTTGATTGCGATTTTTTATTTTTCAACGGTAATAGTCTTTCGGCTAGAGTTACCAACGAGGAGGTCTTGAGACGAATAGGACAAGAGAGGAAACTGATAATAACAATCAAACGAAGAAAAACAACATACCTCGGCCATATTCTAATGAATTACAAGTACGAACTACTGCAGACTATCATGCAAGGACGAGTAGATGGAAAAAAGGGCATAGGAAGAAAAAAGAAATCCTGGCTGAGAAACATTAGAGAATGGACTGATATGAGTGTAGGGGAACTGTTCTACATTGCAAAAGACAAAGATGCATTCAGAGAAGTGGTCGCTAACCTCCGTTAGGGCACGGTACTAGAAGAAGAATAGTCTTTCATATTGGGGCCAACGTTGCCAACGTCGGTTTTCTTGAGAAAGGTCAAAGGGACTAACCTGGCCGCGTTGAGTCGTTCGTCTGATCGAGCACATATTGCTTTCATATTCAATCCAATTTTGGCGTTAATACGTACATTAGAGTGATTCATTATTGAAAATGGCTTCAAGCTGGAGCAATGAAATTCATAAAACTATATCAAGTTGAACCAATTCTTCGGAACCCCCGTTATTCACAATACAAAAGCATAATTGCAGTGATATACGCAAGGCACCGTGGCATCCAACGCAATTGCTTTTTCTCATCCAGACCACCGTACATTAACAAAGACAAGTAGGGCCACTCTAAGCTCCGCCCCCAATGTGGTCTTTCCAGCTCTGCTCTCGGATACTACGCAAGCTGGCAGATCACTGGCAGATTCTGGCACCCGCTGATCTCGAGCAGTAGCCAAACGCTAACAGCTGTGGTTTACAGGATCATTCCACCTAACACCACGAAACACGCGATACTGTGCACGGGATACAATCGGTCGGATATACCGGGGTGCCTAAATAAGTAGGTAGTGTTTGTGTGTTATTGAGCGTTTTGGGCGTATTTCACAAAAAAAATGCCGGCATCATGCTCTGTATATGGCTCCTTTGTTTTTTGTGCCTACTTATTCCCATTGATTTTTAAAATATCTGTTTTTAATATTTTAATTTTATTATCGACTTGATTCTTAAGCTTTTTAAATTCATTTTCCAAATTCGTGTTTCCCGGTTTTTTAACTTTTCGTCTATACATTTTGACTCGGTTTTCGATCATTCCGAAAATTTCTTGATTTATCCAGTTGTTATTTTCACGTATCTTATACGTCTTTTTGAATTCCGAATCTCTTTTACAAGAAGTGATTAAGTCAATTAGTTCCTGAAATGATTGGACTTCTGTAGTTTGAATATTCTTTTTAAATTTTGAGATGAATTTTTTACGCTCTATTCTGTTTACTTCTATTCTACATTTTGTCGCAAGTACTTTTATGTTTACATTTAAGGTTGTTGACAACAATTTATGAATGATCAGACTGTTACTGTTACTTACTACTTCAATCGTACATTTCAAATTATTACATCTATCTGACAAAACATGATCTATAATACTCCTTGAGCTATTTGCCACCCCAGTAGCCGCATCTGCAGTTATTGTGTTGAATAGTTTATTGAATAATAAATTATATTCTATCGATACTACAGAATTCATTTCTATTGACCCCGTTTAAGTAAAGTGAACGTCGACCGTCCACGTCAAGAATATCGCACAGTCGAATTCCCCGTAAGTAGACGAGTCCGAGTCCGCACGAAGGCAACCCCTCTCACATCAGGCGGCTCGCATATGTGAGACTCACATAAAAGTCGGCACAGCGAGTGACCCTACTTGTCTTTGTTAATGTACGGTGTCCAGACAGACCAAAGGTGGTGTTAATATGTAGACACTCCTTATAAACGCATCACGGACATAGCCAAGTTGATCCCAACGTTGGCCCCAATATCGGAAGCAATGTGTGGAGCCGGCGTTAGGATTATATTCGAAGCAACCAATACCGGCTTCAGCTTTTCCCTTTTATATAAGTTTCCATTTGTTTTCCTGACACGTGTATTTCAGGCTTTATTCCAGTTTAATTCCGATCCGAAAGCAATAACGAATGGTAGCCCTACCGCTGTAATGCCGCATTGTGCCCTGAAACACGTTTAAGTAATAAAAGCAATATTAATATTGGCCGTTTCTAGCTGGTGGCTGTTTTCTTTCAACATTTCGTCTCTTTGTTATATTCCTTTCATTTCGCTGCCGCTAACTTCGAGGTTTTTCTATTTTTTTCTTTCATTTTTGTGGAAATGAATAATTCACCGCCAAAGATTAAAAAAAGCGCTAAAAGCCACTATTCGGGAACTTTAAAATGTTGGTGTATACACCGAGGTTGTTCCTTTAGTCTTGCAACTCTTGCAATAGAGAAAGGATCCTCATTTTCGATCACCACAGGACTGACAATGGGCCTATACCACATTTTTGGTTTCTTGGCTTAAACAAACCCTGACACCACGTAGATGCCATAAATAATTTACAAAATTTTTCTATCGTATTTATAACCAAAAAAAATTGCTCTAAATATTGAATTTTTTTAATCCATACACTTCCCACCTAGGTCGTGACATCACCTGTAGGGAACCAATAAGAGCTCACTGGTACAAAACAATAGCATCTGCTTGTAGTCATCAGACCACGAAAGGACGCTTCTCATTGGTTCCCTACAGGTGACGTCATCATCGGCTATTTCAAATTACAGTACAATTTTCTTTTTAGTGTTATTCTCATTTGGATCAAGTTTTCTGCTGACTTTTTACAGTAAACGGTCCTATGTATCATCAAAAATAATACCGCAGTAAATAAATTGATCAATTTGAGATCACGATATAGGCCCATTATTATTAACTCTAGTTCCTGAAAAACGTAGTGGTAGTGACAGAGAGGCGAAGATAGTTTTGACCCTTTTTCCGAATAAAAACCCCCATGGCCTCCTCGAGACCTCTTTTTTGTCGATCCCATCAAGCATTTTTAATATTTTTAGTTTTACTTCCCACACCGATAGGTGAGGGGAGTATTGTGATCGCGAAAATTTTCGATTTTGAGATAATACACTTTTTGGGCGTTTCATGATGTCTACATAACGAAAATCCATGTCACTCATTTCCGTCGGTCTGTCTGTCTGTCGGTCTGTCTGTCGGTCTGTCTGTCGGTCTGTCTGTCGGTCTGTCTGTCGGTCTGTCTGTACGCGTTTTTGTGTCCTCGTAATCTCAGTAACCGCTGCATGGATTGTGATGAAATTTGGGCAGCGATATGCTGGGGGGTCGTAGTAGGTAATGTTCTTATAATTTTGAAAATCGGTGCAGGGGCGGCGGAGTAATTAGCAAAAAACAAAAAAAATTAAATATTCCTCAAACTTCGTTTTTAGGCGTTTTAGAGGTTCCTGATCATTTTTTACTTTTTTTTGGGTGGGGGTGAAATTGGGGTGGTTGGGGGGTGGGGGGTTGTAAAATTGAAAAATTTGTTGCTTTCATAATAGACTGTCCACTGACCCATGAAGGAAGACTCAGCAACATAAATAACTTTTTTAGGTCCATGCGAACATTGCCTTGCCTATTGCAGAAACCAAAGGACTTAGAATTTTTTCTGGTGTAAACATACGAGAGTATTGCTTTAGATCCTTCTATATTGTGTTACAAGGAAACTGTTGAATTGATGTTAATGAAATTTTGACACAGTATTACTACCGTGGCGAGGATGGAAAACGCGTATGGTTTTTATAAATCGTGCCAGTGGCGATGCAGAAATAATAAAAAAAGTAAAAGAATAAAAGCAGCTCAAACTTCGTTTTTAAACGTTTTAAAGGTTCCTGATCATTTTCTGCGTTTTTTTTGGGTGAGGTGAAATTGGGGTGGTTAGGGGGTGGGGGGTTGAAAAACTGAAAAATTTCTTGTATTCATAATAGGCTGTCCACTAGCCTGTGAAGGAAGAACTAGCGACATAAATCAACTTTTTAGGTCCATCCGAACATTGCCTAGCGTATTACGGAAACTAAGGGACTTAGAATTTTCTTTATACATACATACGAGTATTTGTTGCTTTAGATCTTTTTGTACTTTGTAACGTGGACACTATTAAATTGATTCTAATTAAATTTTGACACAGTATTATTACCGTGGTGAGGATGGAAAACGCCTCGGAAAACGCGTATGTTTGTTAAATATCGTGCCAGTGGCAGCGTATATAGCAATAATCAAAAAACTAAAAGTTTGAAAACAACTCAAACTTCGTTTTTAGATGGTTTAGGCTGTCCATTGACCTCTGAAGGAAAGACTTAGCGGCATAAGACAATTTTAGGGGAGGAAAGGCTGCCGATGATTTGGTTGCAAGGAGATCTCAGACTAAAGCTTCATGCTATGGGAAAATAATAAACTGATATCACAGTAATGTGTGGGAAGTACTGAGTCAATCAACTTGACTCCATTTTTTTTGTTTATTGCTGCGCTGCCACTGACACGCTTTCAATCTCCATCATCTCCAAAGTAATAAAACTGTGTATTGAAAACAATTGAATAATTTTCAGGTTACACAATACAGAACGATCTAAAGCAATACTTGTATGAGTACAACAAAAAATTCCTTGGCTTCTATAATGGGCAAGGCAATAGAGGTTTTCGCGGTCACATCCCAAATTGATTCGGGACTAGTTTGAATGAAAAATATTATCAAAGGCGTTCACGGTATGTAAATCTTGCATGTAAACTGATTCTGTGATGTCAACAGAATCAATTTACATAAGGATTTACATACCGCGCGCGCCGGTAATCATACTGCATGCTACATGCTACATGCACCTTTTATCTGAATTAGTCCCGAACCAGTCCGGAACAGGATCCGCGAAAACATCTAGTGTTTGGGGATGGATGTAACAAAGTGTATTATTCCGCTCAGCCTTTATTTCGCAGGTCAATGGACAACCTCTTATGAGTACAACAAATTTACCAGTTTCACCAATAATATCATGATTCGTAATTTACTGAGCAATACAGTACTCCAGGTCTAGCTAGGAGCTACCCTTTATCTTTATCTGTAAATGGCTATCCGATTCTAAACTAGTTAATAGTTTTACCAATGCGGCTTATATCAGTAGTAGGCTTATGGAACGCAATAACTTAGTTGTAGTGGTTAAAAACGTGCCCATGAAATGGAGCACTGCAAATGGAGAAAACTACTCAGTGAAAACTCAGCAACTGCAATAGGACAGGACAAAATTACAGAAGCACTTCTAATTCCGATAGTTAGCCGTAAGCTGGATGTATTCGATTTTTTTGTATCCTACACGCAGGAAAAATATATGGCCAGTAAGACTCACAATACCCTTAAGGATCTAGGGTATAGCGAAACTGAGAATCCAAAACAAGATGTATTCCCATGTTAGCAAGGAGGCGTGATCGCCTGTTTCCTTTTTCTAGTGTGTGTTTCTAAGATGAGGGGAGATAAGTCCAAAAATCCAAAGGTAAGGTCAAAAGGTCCAAAAGTAAGGTCCAAAGATCGCTATAAAAATGAATTTCGCATTTCCAAGCTCCTGACGTTACCTTCAAACTTACAGTAATGATTCAAAAAGCAAATTGAAGAAGAAAGCTTGCGCTTTGTCACCTATTTGGCCTTTTTTAGATATCGTGTTTGGTTGTTAAATTACAGACATTTGAAAAATATATGAATTTGCATTGTGAGTTTTTTTGCACACTGAAAAACTTTTTTGAGAAAATCGAGAATAGTTGCCATTCATTAAGGTCTTAACTCTCACCTTCTGACATACTGTGTATGTACATTTGAGGTGTTTTAACATGCCAAATACATATGTATAACTATAGGCCTTTACGGAAACAATGATCTGAATCCGGATCGATCAGTTATCTGTCAACCAGACGTCAAATGGGATTTATGATTCCATGGATTTAACGGATATCGAACAGCGGAAAGCTTGGTTTAAGAATAAAAAACAGATGGTTAGAAAAAAAGCTACTGATCCGTATAACCCAATCAGGATCACTTACCGTACAAGAGAGAACTGATCATATTTATGACTGATCCTAGATCACTTTCCAAACGTCAGGATCAGTGATTCAAGTGATCGGGTTAACCCGATCATAGTTTCCGTAAAGGCCTTATGTATGTATACCCAGGCCCGTTGACATAATAACTGCCTTTCAAGTGCTCATAATACAAACAAACCAAATGGCGTTCTCAGAATTTGGTATAACATAGGCGTCATGCAGGATGAGCGCCTTGCAGAACGATGGTTAAAATAAAGTATGCATACACCTACTTACCGATTTAATAATCTGAATATCATACTTTAGCAAGATACTGTTATTTTGGGTGATGACGAAAAAAAGCAAAAACATAACTTAATCAATAACAGAAAACTCGTAGATAACATATCAGCTTGGCCGCATTTGCCAATAATTTCATTAGTGCAGCTTCTATATTACACCCTTATCAATGATATTTATTCCTGTTAGTATACTGTATCAGCTCTTGTTATCTATTATCAACACTCCAAGTGCTAATCTGGATTTGATGTTTACAAGTTCAGTTCTGGTCATGAAATTTTGTTAGGGTCTTGAATTTCCCACCTTTCTAGAGGCATTTTAGATAACATCATAGGTTCATACCTAAATAACAGAACTCAAAGTGTTCATATCCATGAACATATTAGCCAAGAAATAATAATGCGAAGAAGTGTACCGCAAGGTTCAACTCTTGGTCCTTTTTTATACTCTGTATAAATTATATAAGTAATCACATGTTAAGGATAAACAAAAACATAAAGACGATTAAATATGCGAATCATACTACTTTTGGATATTCTTTCGAGAGAAATGAAGCTGACAGTATAGGGCAAGTTACTGAACAAGTCTTAAGCCACTCTAAGAAGTGGTTTGCATCTAATTTTAATAGTAATAAGACTCCGACTGACTCTACACAATTGAAGTTTCTGAGAGAGCACTTTGAGTCAAACCTATCTTGGGATACACATATAGATTATTTATGCTCTAGTTATCCAGGATCGTGTTTGCTATACAAAAAGTTTCATTTCTTGTAGGCAAAGAGGATGACCTGTTTGATTCTATATTAAACTATGGAATCCTGAGTTGGAGGCTTGTTTGCTACACACAGCTCAATAAGGTGGTTTTAGTTCAAAAAGCGGCTATGCGCAGTATAGTTGGAGCAAAACATGATGCTCACTCTAAAGAGATTTTCAAAGGGTTAACAATCATGACGATTTTTGCCATGGTAGCCTATCATAATATTTGACACATTAGAGAAAATTTCAGTAGCTTCCAATCTATGTATGAACAACGTGGCTATGAGACACGTGGGAAACATAAACTTATACCACTAAGAAAAATGACAAATAAGTCAAATCTCATTGACTACTATAATTTATTACCTACAAGTATTACTGATCCTGTAGCACCTGCCTTCAAAAGGAAGATTGAAGTAATATTGACAGATAATATCCCATATAGTTTAGAGGATGTCAGATTGTGTTTAAAGAGACTGTGATTTTTATATTATTATTTTTCTGTTTGCAAATTCAGATGCTATTTTATGGTACACATTTTTTTCAGCTATTATGTATGCGATTGTGTGATTGTTTCATGCACTCGTTATACACACATGCTTTTTGTACATTCTGTACATCTGTACTTTATGACGTGCCAACGATGTTTGTACATCCAATGGTTATTATTATTGTCCTGATTTTCCAAGTTTATCTCGCATGACTGCGGTAGCAACAAATGTTGACGAGTTGTGCCAATTCAACACTATTACTGATCTGAATTTAGGAAGGATCGTACAATATTACGGACTATGGAAATATTTTATGCAACCGTTCGTCCAGTCCCAACTGTTGTAGGTGTGGTGTAAAATTATTTGGTGTAAGGCCTGAGACCGACATAATTACGGGGACAATAGTAACTTTGTTTTGCTTCAAGAGTCAGTTTATTTCTATCGCAAGGTGAGTGTATTTAGATAACTTCCCTCAGGACAGTGCTCTCAACATCTGTGGTGAAATTAGAGCTTCTCGTTTGATTTTTTTGGCTAATACGATAGCTGTCAATTTCAATTTTCATACAATTCTAGCATAGCATCACATTTCATAGAATTTTAAGCGTTCCAACCCCAGCATGAACTATTGTATTTATTTTCCTCTTGATTTCAATTCCACATATCCAAATAATAATATTATTCAAACTAAAACGACGACTGTTCTACCGATCCATGAAAAGCTATTGTGCTCAAAAACGCTTTAACGCACGGTTCTCGAATGCTGTAGGATTAAAAGGGCATGAATGGCATGCGATCCATATAAGCTAGTTTGAAGCAAGCATTCGAACTGACAAGCTAAGTTTACACAATTGCAGCTCTTCCTATTATTATTCTTTTCTGCCTAAATCTGTATAGACTGAGTTTTTTCCCTTCAAGCAATAAAATTTAACATCGCACGTAGTGTTCTTAAAATCGTCCAATTAAAGACAGTGTTGACTGCAGTATCGACGAAACAACGATCACACAAAAATCGATCATATCTGTACAGGGTGTTTCTGTCTTTGTTTAATTAAGATAAGATTGAGAGTTTCTGCTCGAGAGGCGAAAAAATAGCGTTGTTCAAAGGTTCATACGGCTTATGAAGAGAAGTAAATTCTACACAATTACGGTCTTCACATTCTTCGTGTGCGACCAGTGGTTTCCGTTCTACAATCCACCAAAGTTAGGGGTTGATTTGTGATTTTCACAAAAATCAGAATTTTATTGCGGATTAAGACGAAGAGCATTATCAAAAAGTTCTGAAACATTTTTATTTCACTGAAAGAATGATATTTTCTCATTTCTATATCATCTGCAGCTGTCTAAACTCAGCCCATTTGGTCTTACATGTATAAAAAACTACGGCTTTTAGGAGAGCGTCGCTATATACTCCGATATGTGCTGTTTGCGAAAAATATTTTATTTGTGCATGCTTTCAGTGCAAGTGATAGATACTACAGCGGCGTTGTTTATTCAAGGCAAGGTTGCCTACCTCGAGGGGTTGTCGCTCAAGGCGAGAGGGTGGATGTTTTTGTGTGCGACCAGTAGCTTCCGTTCTACAGCACGCCTAAGTTGTGGGGATGGTTTATGTATTTTCAAAAGTTCTGAATAATTTTTTCATGATAACATTCTGTTTTTCTTTTCCAATTATTAACCGACCCTTATCTTTGACGCGCTGCAGGATGAAAACTATTGGCTGCACGCAAAAGTGTAAGGATCACAATAGTGCAGAATTGTGTTTCCCCATATATGATTTGGACTTTTTTTCGATAGGACTTACCACAACGACGCTATTTTTCGAAAAGCGTCGCGAAGCAATTTTCACCCCTCCCCTCGAGCTGCAAACCCCAGAGGTCGCAAATCGAAATGTATCTTAATTAAACAACGCGGAGGTAGTCTCACCTTCACTGAAAGCATCAAGGACGTTAAAACAATAGGGGGACGCAGCATGTCACAGTCTATCCTGTATTAATGGTGAAGCCAAAATATTTACGTCTGCGCTTTCTTTTGTTTTCTGTGAAATTGTTGAAGTTGTCAAAATGCAGTGCAGTGCATTTTTCTGGGGTATCACAACAAAAAATAATAAATCACCATAAGTGGAATTGTATCTGTATACCGGGTGTCCCAGGATTTCCTTGACACGTGATATTTTCGCTTAATCCATGAAATCGTAAACATAAATTAATTAAAACACATGTGTGGAAAATATTTTTTTTATTTTCACGAATCAACTAATAAAAAAAATGTGACAACAAAACTAAGTGCAAAAACGTGGAAAAGTTTTATGGCTACATCGGGCCGCGCCAACCCCGTGTGCAGGGTGTGCCCCGCACACGGGCGCCAAAATTAACGATAAATTGCAGTAGGGGCATAAAAAGTAAGGCACTACGATAATTAAATTCAAGTAAAGAAATTATTTTTCCAGGCAAAATTGTGGATTCAAATTTGAAAGAACTAGCTAGGGGTGGATTCCAGGGGTTTAAGTAAGAAAAAAATGGTTCATAAGCAAGGAATGATAGGTCATTCACTACCATTGAAACACCCACTTACTTTTCTTTTTTATCCGTTTTTGTTACAAAAATATCAGGCGTCAAACAAATCATCATTTCGTTTGTCTTATACTTATGATTTTACGGAAAAAATAAGTTTGCATATAAAATTAAAGGTACCACAAGATTTTAAATAAAATGGGGATATCATTTAGGTAGGAAAACCTATGGGGTGCTATTTGAAAAAAAAATTTGGGGGTGAGTTTTAGGGGTTGATGTACAAAAAAAATGTTTTGAATGCAAGGTATGATAGACCCTATAGTACCTTCAAAAGTACCACTCAGTACAGTTTTGTACTTATACCTTCGAATATTTACTTATGACATCAGGAGTATACTGTTTTGGTATTTTTTGAGGTTATAAAGACATCAGAAATCAAATTTATCATTGTAATTCGAAAAAGAATAATTTAATAAGTCACACAACCATTAGTAGCATCCGAAATATGTTAGCTAGGTACGCTTGAGTCGTACTTCCATTTAAAATAATAAAAAAATATATATTACTAAATCACGTTTACAGATAAAAGTTTTATAAAGCCATACTCTGTCATGCTCAAAAGTAAAGACTATCATGAAGTAATTTTTATTGTAACAAACTGTACTGATAGAAATACATAAGTACCTAAGCATTGCATGTGCTCCGTTTGCAGTGGTTTAACCATTATTTTTGGCAAAGAAAATGATTACAACTTATTTCAAAGAAAAATATTAGTGGCTCGAAAATCAGTAGGTAAATTGGAAGTTACTACCCCACCTTATTAAATCATGTCAAATTAAGTGTATACATTTTTAAAGTAGCAGACAGGCAGTGAACAATTACGTGTTTTTCCTATAAACTTTAAAATTTTCATTAATATCAGCCTTCCCAATTATCGATATATCGACAGCCTTCACATAAAAAAATAGTAACTGTGGCAACAATTATTTTATTCATATTTGTACACAAATTAATATTCGTTTACACACATGTCATGTAACCAATAGTAATAAAAAATGTTTCTCTTATTTAAAAACAACTATTTAAGTATTTTTAAAGTACATGTATATTTTAAATTTCATTTTAATTTTCGCAACATATAACGTATGTATATTAATTTAAATTACATAATGAGCTTGTGCCCCATTCTTTGTCATCCTACCATTATTTATTCAACAAAGCATATATTCTTCTAGTAGTCACAGTCACAGTAGGATTTATGTTGGGAAGCGTATAGCTTACATAGCTCTTACACTCGACTGCTTGGATCACTAAAAACAAAACAAAAAGAAATATAAAAATTCAACATCAAATACATCATACGTCGATGTACTGCAAAAAGTGATAGGCCAAAAATCGACGATTTGACGTTTTTGGTACTAAACGACGATAAATGATTTTGTCCAAGTCAATACTCGAAAATTTTGCCAGTTTGGTTAACAGCTCGTTTTGACTAAGTCTAATATGTCCAATAAAGTAGCAGGTAAAATGATCAACTTCACTACATTGTGAGACATATCACGTAAAAGTAACCATCTTGACTATCACAGCTGGAATAAATCCCTCCCTGTAGATAAGAACAAGAAAAGCAATGCCCTGGAACCAAAATAGATCTGATTCAGTATTCTAGATTTAAATGTGATTGATTATGTTTATGTTTCTTATTTCAAGAAAATTGAAGTTTATTTGGACCAAGTCAGTATTAATATATTTTCCAACATCAATTGTGACCAAGTCAGAAATATAGTCTAATTTCTTCAAGCTCTCTTTATAACTCGCAGTGAACATTTTTATGAGTTCTATGTTTTCTAAAAAACATGTTGAGTGATTTGTTACTTAAATTATGATTACTTTCAACAGCCATTTACAAGGAACTAGTTTTCTGACTTGGTCACCTTTTTGCAGTATACCAACATTATCAACGATTATTATAAACAATGGTACAGTATTATGGGAATAATTAGAAATATCAGTATAAATCATCGAATCTATTAAGTGTTGTTGAACGGCGAAAAAATGCAAATGTGCCAGATATGATGATTTACTAAATAAAACTGCTTCTACTGGTAGTACTGGTACTACTTAGTTCACATAGCTTTTACACTCAACCCCTTGGATTCCTAGAAGCACAGCAAAAAATTAAACATCAAATACGGGACATAAATAATGGCACACTATAGTAATAATACAGGTAGGTCATCAGAACTTGAAATAAAATTTTAGATTATTAATATTTTTAAAAAACACGAATTTGATATATTCTGGGATTTATCCCATAATGAATGAACGTATAATTTCATAAACTTTATATTTGTTAAAGAAGTTTTTTGACAGCTGCCACAGCACGACAGAAAACTGACTCAGTGGATGTAGAACTTTTATATTTCTTATCTAACTTATCTAACTCAATGAATATATAGCAAATAAGTGGTTCTAAAGTCAAATTGTATCTGTATATGACTATTATATTGAGCGTCTCTTGTAAGGTTTTTTGAAAAATTTCAAGTTCAGCATGGATGCCTTCAGTTATGAAAGTCTTTCAACATTAATTTTTTTGTATGATCTTATGTTTTTACAAAAAGTACCCCAGCCCAATATTACATGTTCTGAAAGACTCTTTATGCTCAGTAGTATTTGTTATCATATAATAATCATGGACTTCAGAGATAATGAACCTCGTTATTTTTTTATCACATTATTAAGCCAAAAATCAGAATGAATAAAAGCACACAAAAAGACAAAGTAACGGAAAATGGACTTTCCTGTTGTTCCAATGTAACACCAAAAAACCCTCAAAAAGCCATATTGTGCTGACAACTTATATGTTTAATACAACTATAATTAAAAAAAAATACCTCTCAGGAGCTGGTTCACCACAGATCTCTTCTTGAGAAGCACCAATAGCAGATAAGAAAGCTTCCTTCAAGGGGTATAGTGGCACCTAAAAATTTAAATCATAATAAAATTATAATATTAAATACATAATTATAACTTGATAAAACAATTATAGATAAAACATTCTATTTGTGATAGTAACCATTTTGACCATGGAGACGAGACAGAAGAATTTAAAAGTAAAAATATTTCCAAAAATAAAGATACTAGTGGTGAACAACAAAATACTGTTTAGCAATATGTTCAAAAAACAATTTTAGATAAAATATTCTATTTGTGATAGTATCCATTTGACCATAGAGACAGAAGAATTTGAAAGTAAAAATATTTCCAAAAATAAATAAAGATATCAGTGATGAACAACAAAACAATATGTTCAAAAAATACTACACAGTAAAGTAATTTAGTGATAAAAATTAGAACATTATCATAAATAAACAGTGTAAGGCGCTATTAATTGTATGTAACTGCCTTTGTACATTTTTTCACATTGTTTTCAAAATATAATTGCATACTTTATGCTCCGAAAAAATGTATCTCTGCAAGCTGTTTACTGAGCAAATCTATGAATGAAATGCAAGTATATATATCTCTAATAAAAAATATATTGTATGTATATTAAATACATAAATAACAGTTAAAAATCAGATCAAATACAGGCACACAGCAAAGAATCCTTGAAAAAGCAGTATATTTCATATATTTTTACTAAATAAAAAAGGTACCTCTTTGCAGCTGGTTCATTACCACTACCTTCCTGAGAAGCACCAGTATTACATTTGTGTGCTACCTTCAAAGGATGGTCTCTATATAAGAATTGGAATTATGATTATCATTATGACTATATAATTATAACATTATAAAACAATAGATAAAACAGTCTGTGTGTGATATTGCCCATTTAGACAGTGGTCAGAATAATTTACGAGCAACAAAGTTTCAAAAAATTGAGATAGGTACAAGTGATGAAACACAAAATACTGTTCTGGGAAATGATTAAAAAACTATACACATTAAAATAATTTTGTGATGAAAATTTAGAACAAAATAAATGATATTACTGTTAAACAGTAAAAAATTATTAATTGTATGGAATTATTTTTGTACATTTTTTTTATTTATTTATTTTATTATATTCAAAAAATAAATTGCTCACTTTATGCTCTGAAAAAAATTATCTGAAAGCTGTTTCCTGAGCAAAAACTGTTGCGGATTGAGAACATTGAAGTATTTATATGTAACACAAAATATATTGCATATATATATTTCCCTTGAAAATAAAACAGCCTATAATTTATACTTAGTATATGATACTAAAAACTAAAGATCACCTTAAAATAACTAGTAAGAGTAACAGTTAAGGTCTTTCAACAGTTTATCAATTTAGGGTTACTATTACTTTTTACTAAACACTTGTACCTATTTTATCTTTTGCTCTAAAATAATTACACCTCATTATTCAATTCACCAACTAGATTTTTTTCTCACTATTCCTTCAAACCTCAAAGAAAAATTACATTACAAGTTTTACAACTTGTCTCAGCAAAAGTATACCCTTGACACTAAAAAAAGTTTCACCTGCACCTAGATGGCATATCGTAGCATTTCATAACTCCAATTAATTTTCCTGCATTAGAACCATAAAGTCTACAGTTCAGCACCCTATCCACTTTGACACCATTATTTAGAATAATCAGACTAAAGACTGTGCTCACAGATATAATGGATTTTCTTGGATTATTTCCAACATAACAAAGATGTAAGAAAAACATGCTTCTTAGAATGTAACGTTGATTAAATTATATTTTTTGTTACTATATCAGATTCTAAATCCTACCTATAATGTTAAAGTCTAATTATTTATACATAGCTACTTACACTTTAAGCTGTTTTCTATCTTCTTCCTTGGTATACAAAGTAGGCACCACATTCTTTTTCAAACGCTTCTTTCCGGATAGTGTGGTTTCAAAGTCATTGTTAGTAAAATGTTCTGAGCAGACTTCTTTTAATTGTGGTAGGTCTGTGTCAGTCACTCCCATTACATCAAACCACTTCCTCCTCAGAACAATACCTTTGGTAATACTGAAAAATATGATTAATTATAGAAAAGCTCAAAAAAATGATACTTTAATTTATTTTATTTTGTTAAATATGAAAGTAACACTCAAGCTAGGTTTATTTATATGTAAGTATATATACAGATATGTAGGTAAAATAATATGACATAAATATATATAAAGCAGTACCAGTCCAATAAATTTAAACATGCATAGATTAAAAATGTTCTATACCTATGGCAACAGTAGCAAACTGGATGAGGTGTTTAAGAATATGAAAGTAACACTCATCAGGCTAGGTGTGTTTATATGTAGGTACAGTTGTGTATAATTATGTGATATCGATATCACTTTCAAATTAACTAGGTAAAATAATATGACATTATAATTATATAATGCAGTACCAGCCCAATAAATGTAAACATACCAAAGTATTCCTACATGACAATAGGAGCAAACTGGAGGTGTTTAAAATAATTTCTAAAAATATGAAGCCCAACTTTACTGTTTATAGACACCTTATTTGAAAGATCCCATATGTACTGTATACTGTTATTTTCAAATGTACCCCAGCAGGTAGCACATAGGAATGAAATTAGAGGTTTTACAATACCATCAATTTTACTGCAGATGAATGTACGATTACACTTACCTGTAAAAGGTCAAGTCAGGGTGCCGATAATCCCATTTTTTGCATATGTAGCAGCGTCTACCCATGACTATTTTCGGATCGTCAGCCTGCTTTTGGGGCCTATCAGGTAATTAAGCACACTCAACACTACTCGAACACAAAACAGATACCTACGAATGTACGGTCTGTGTTACGATTATCTAGAATTTGAAATGTTGGAATTCACAACAGAAAAATTTATACTCGAACACAAAATAGATTCGAATAAGGTTTAACGGTTCTCAGGAATTTCAAATATATAATTGAAATTCAGATTTCACACCCGTTGACGTTCCCTCCTGCGCCGCCCCTTCGCTAATGCGCAGTACAGGGTTGCCGGTGGAATAGCAAGAATTTCTCGCACCTTTGTCGAGTGGGTGGATCAACATAACCTCTTCGTTTAATGACGCGATGTTTGGGGCGAATTTGACCGTAAATCTACTTAGAAATTTGCCCAGTTTGGCAACCGTAGAAATCCCATGGCAACTAGCAATGAGAGCCAAGCGGCGTTGCCGGGTTGACATATGAAAATTTCTTCATACTGTCAAATATTGCAAAAGAGCGAAATTAGACTCTGATCCTAACGTTTTGCATATATAAAAATCATTACATCAATTCACTGTTCATAAATATATTATATTATTATATTAAATATGATATTTTGTGTTCATAAGCTTGCTTGTTTCGCTGATGTTTTGTGTTCATAAGCTTGCTTGTTTTCTTAGTTTTACTTAGAAAAATGCCTAGTTTGGCAACTTTGCAATGCGCTTAGAATGTGACTATGCGGCTTCAACGCGAAAAGTAAATAGCTGCGTCCCCCTATTGTTTTAACGTCCTTGGAAAGCATCTACAAATAAGATACATTTCGCAACAGGACATATCGGAGTATGTAGCCACGCGCTCCTAATGCCGGCTACAGGCGATCACTTTTAACTGACAGTTTTCACTGAACAAGATTAACTGTCAGTAAGAACTGACCTTCGTTCTGTCTACATTCGTTCAGTTTTGACTGACGATGAATCAATTTTCAAGATGTCGTCAGATGACTCAGATGTCCTAGCTATTTGTGGTCTTTTGTTAACTTTAAATAACTAGAAGAGAAAAATAAACGTAATGAATAGTTAAGAAAAAGGGCTACCTATTCACTCATCAATAGGATTTAAAGTATTTCCAAAAGATTGGCACAACTATCTCAGAATGAGTGAAGAAAATTACCTACATCTCTCGTAACCCCTATTATTAATAATAACGAAATACGAGTAGAAGACCGCAGTTGACAGACCGTTGTCTTAAAACTGATACAAATCATATACACACGTAGAGTTTTAACTGAACAGTTCCGTCACTTGGTTGAAATGATCGTTTCGACAATATAACATCAGTTTTAGACGACACTAAGAAAATTGTTTTTATGAAACACACGGTCAGTTTTCACTGCCAGCGTTCAGTGAAAACTGTCAGTTAAAAGTGATCGTCTGTAACCGGCATAAGTGACATACTGTTTTATAAGACCAAATGGGTTGAATTTAGGCAGCTGCAGATAATATATGAATGAGCAAGTATCTTTTTTTTTCAGTGAAAAAAATCTTTCTGGTAATGTTTTTCGTGTTAATCAGCAATAAAATTCTGATTTTAGTGAAAATAACAAATGTACTCCTAACTTTTGGGGATTGTAGATTGAAAACTATTGATCGCACACGAAAAATATAAAAAAATGTGCAGAATTTTGTTTTCGACAAAGTTATTTGAACCTTTTTCCGACAGTACGTACCAAAACGACACTATTTTTCGAAAATCGTCGCTTGGCAGAGTTTTTACCCCTTCATCCCTCGAGCGGCAATGCCCGACAACATTAAAACAGGAACTGTTGTTATTTTGAAAACCTCTTTTCATGACAAATGGATTACGTGATTTTAAAAGTGTGGGTTGCTTCAAGGTAGAAAAAATTAGGGGCGGACTCTTATACTGTAGGGTTTATTTAAATTTTCGATACTTGACGGACTTCCCTAGAGCTGGGTACAATGTTTTTGGATTCTTTTTTGTTTTAGGTATAGACAGCAGGAGCAAGGTTACGTAGATGAATATGAATTTAAATAATACGTTGTAAGGGGTGACGGTGATCACATGTTTAAAAGTAAGATAAATTCCACATCTATACAGAAAGAACTAGCAAGTTATTTAACAAGAAAACGTGAGTTTTTCCTCAATGTATGCCTTGAGCCTTCCTCGTTAGCAGTTGATTCTAAAGGCAAGAAAGGCAAAGGTAGACAGTAATAATAGCAAAGTGCGGATGAAAGGGTTGTTTTACTGTTTCCTCTCAGCCTACCCAACACAGCTTTCACAAGCAATTACATGATGAATACGCAGCTTTATGGCTCCTTGATTATGTCGTTGCTACATCAAAAGGGTTGAAACCCACTAGAAGGGGGTGAACGTGTGCGTATAGAATAACATACAAGATGCATTTAGGGCTACTTCAGTGGTATTAGCATAGTTTCAAATTAGAACCAAGAGTCCGATTAAGTACTTCTCGCACTTACAAAAACCTTGAGAAGTGTGGAAAGTGGGTAAAAGAAAACAAAAAGCCTCTGATTGGAAAATAAACAGGCGAACACGTATAGATTAGGTTTTTATGTGACATTGATTTTATAAATTTTCATAGACCAGCATTATTTGAAATGCTATGATCAAATAGTGTCGAATACTAAAGAAAATGCTTGCAATGCCGCTTAAGCGTTATAAACCTACAGATTAGTATTTTCTTAGGTTAGGTTAGGTTGAAAGTGAGTGGGGCAGCGCTGCCTCCTTCCACTGCGACTCAGTGTCTATTGTAGCTCACAACTTTTTAGTGTTCACCGTACAGTCCGCACCTCTTTGCGAAGGCGATCAACGTGAAGGGTAAAATTTCCTTGAAGTCGTGAGATTCCAGTTGGGCAAATCCAAATGTCTGGAACCTAGCATTATCCAGTTCTGGACAGGAGCAAAGAATATGCTCCGCTGATTAGTCCTCCACGTAGCAGAAGCGACAGTCTGAAGTTTATTCAAGACCGAACTTCCGCATATGGTTCCTCAGACGACCATGTCCCATCAGCAGACCAACCAGAATGCGGAGATCGTTCCTGTTACATTCCATGATCTTCGGGTGGCCTGACTCGAGGGGTATCTTATGAACGCCTTTGAGTGCAGTAGCCCTGGTGTATCTCGCCAGTTCAGGAGTGCTTTCCTCACTGCCCGGTCTGAGATGGTCTTTTTAGAGGTGCTTTTTGGAATGTCCGCAAATGGTTCTGGTCCTATGAACACAGATTCAGTTCCTCCTCTTGCGAGCACGTCGGCCAATACATTGCCTTCCACTCCGATGTGACCCGGAACCCAAATCAAGGTTACCCTATTTCCCGTTCCGAGTTTGTTGAGGAGGTGCATGCAGTTCCATACCAGTCTTGAATCAACCCGACTGGAGCACAGTGCTTTCAATGCAGCCTGACTGTCTGAAAAGATTTTTATAGATCTGTTTGTCAGGGGCCTTTTGATTAGTTCCCTGACTCCCACCTCTATGGCAATCATTTCTGCTTGGAAGACTGTGGTATATCTCCCAAGGTTGACTGAAATTTCAACTCTTGGATTCATACCAACTACTCCCGTTCCTGCCCCCAGTTCAGACTTGGAGTAATCAGCAAATAGCGCAAGATCGGAGGGTGATATGAAGCCATCCCTCCTCCATTCGTCTCTGCCCGGGAAGAGGACGGTATAGCATTTTCTGGATCGTATCACAAATTTAGCGTTCTCCAGATTTGACCCATTCAAATTTTCCCAATTTTGCTCAGTTTTGCACGGATGCGGATCTCTGCTAAACGGACGGATGATTTTAGGAGGAAAACAGAATGTTTCCTGAAAAGCCTTCTCATCTCTTCCAACAGCGCTCATCGGCCATAGAGCAGCCGCCAACTGCTGGTTGCGTGGAGGCTTTCTGGGGGGACCTTTATTAACACCCGAGGCCTCTTCAAGCAGACACTCCGGTATTAGCGCAGTTCGAGTCCGTTTGTAGGAGATTCCTAACGTAAACGTAGTGCGCCATCCGACAGACACGTAAGAAATTCTTGGCGCCATACGAGGCGTAAATAATTTCGCAGCTCCTGGCCCGGATGACATAAACACTTACTGGTTGAAGAAACTTCGCAGCTGCCACCGACAGTTAACTAGAGTTTTTAACATGTGGTTGAATTAGGAGTAGCTAATTCCGGTTTGGTTTGTCGAGGGTTCTTCAGTCGAAGACTTAATATTGTATGATACGTACGTTATATGCAATAGATTGTCATATATGATTGGGGTGTCAAGCACCATGTCAGATGACAGACGCTAGTAAATGAACGGAGTATTTTGTATTGTCGTTACTGTTGAATAAACTATTACGCAAGCCAGTTGCCGTTTCTGTGATTCGTGGTCTGAATCATACAAATATATCCCTGAACCCAAAAACTATAGGCCGATAGCATGTCTGAGCGCCTGTTACAAGCTCTCAATTAAAATCTTGTACAAGCGTTTCATTAAAACTGTAAATCCTGTATTTTTCGGCGTCTATGAACAAAGAGGAACTGATTGACCGCTGTGTCACACAGGCATTCGACACTACGTCTCATGAACTAATTGTGCGGCTATTCGAATATCTTTCGGTAGATGCTTCAAATATTGGGAGGCCTCAAACAACTGATACAATTCCGGAAGACCAGGTTAACTATAACATCAGGTGAAACCCGGGTTTTGACAAAGATGGTATCATTTGAAAGAGGCTTCTTGAGTCCCTTGCCCTTTTGCATTTCGCTACTGCCTTTGTTCACTGTCCTGAAAACTGCTAAGTGATACAGCTGAGGCACGCCCAATCGTAGGAGGCAAAAGGTCACCCATTTGCTTTACATGAATAATGCAATTTACAGCAGTCGCTTAAGCGGCCCACAGACGCTCCGAAAATCCTCAGAGGAAAGACTGCACAGTCCTGACCTGAACGGCCTTCCATTTTGGCCTGAATACACCCTCTTTCACAGACGCTCAGGAAACCTTTCAGTCCAGTTCAGTTCTAGGAAGCATGGCATCAAAAGACGGCCTGAGCAGGCGATCGAATGGTTTTTCAATTCCACGTCCGGCCTGTAAAGTCCGGCGAACCTCCACATACGCTCCGATAATCCTTGAGGCCAGGACTGTGCAGTTTTTCCTCTGAGGATTTCAGGCGCGTCTGTGGGCCGCTTTAGGGTAGTGCAGGAGTAATGCTACTGGAATCACGTTCGAAACAAACAAATGTGCCATGGTTCATCTTAAAAGAGGACGATGCGCAGATAGTGAAAGAGGAGGAGCAGCTCGTAGATGGGAGTATATTGCAATAACTGCATACCGGAGATACTTATACCTATTTTGAAGTCGCGCAGCGCAAAATTGGTCAAAGAATGTCTCTCGCAAGTATTTGCATCGACTCCAGCAGATCTGGTCATTAGAACTGTCCGGTAAGAACAAAGTTGCTGCCACAAACGTACCTGCTGTCCCATTGTTATTATATTCCCTTGCTGCTATCCACTGCATATTAGAAGGGCTGCGACAAATCGCCATAAAAACGTGTGAAGGGGTAAATAGAGAGAGAAGTCTACGTCCTAGAACCTCTGATCCGCGACTATACTTCCATGAAACCTGGGACGGTATGGACTGTTCAGTTTGAAGAATCTGCACAACGGTATGAGAATGCGGGTAAGAGAGCTTTCCTTTTCAGACCAGCAACAAGATCATCATCATAGTCACAATGTCTTAACAGACATGTTGTGAACTCGTAAAATGCATTAAGTCGGAGCTAGAGTATTGCCTGTCGGCAATAAATATTGTCAATAGTTTTGAAAACTGTACCTCACCATCGTTCGCGATTTACTGTCAGTTCAGTGGCGCTCTTGATACTCATACCCAGCAACTGTTTCGTCGTATCCACCCAGCGTGTAGGGGAACGGCCACGACGCCGCCCACTCGGGACTCGCTTCTGTGAATATGTCCGAAGAATGTAAGCATTCTCATCGACACAATCGAGGATAGTCTCTTTGGATTACCGAGCTCATCCAGTATGGAACATTAGTTCGATGGGCGGTATAAGGAATTCTCAGCATTCTCCTCCACGTCCACATTTCAAAAGCACCTATGCGAGCTCGATCTGCCTTTTTAACAGTCTAAGTTTCCGAGGCAAACAAAAATATAGAGAACGCAAGAGAATGAACCAGTGACATTTTGGTAGCTTTAGTGATGTTATGGTCACGCCATATTTTAGTAAGCTTTGTCAAGGCCACCCGTGCCTGTTGAATGCGCCCTCGAATCTCATTCTCACAGCTACCTGAATTTTTGATCAAAGAACCGAGGTACACAAAACTTTGAACTACCTCACAACGGCCTATTGACTTTATTTCTCGATGATTGTCATGCTCTCTATCTACGATAATAACCTTGGTCTTGTTGTAGTTAATACCAAGACCATATGCTGCACTGTGTTGTTCTAAAATGTTCAATAGAGCTACTAGTTCTTCTTCTAGAAGCAGCAATAAGGGTTGTATCGTCAGCAAATCTTAAGTTAGATATTTTGCTTCCGCCAATAGTTATACCGCCATTCCAGTTGTCCAATACCTGTCTCATCACAAATTCAGAGTAAATGTTAAATAACATCGGAGATAATATGCATCCCTGGCGAACTCCTTTTCTGGTTGCTGTTTGACCAGATAGGTTACCATCAATTTTTGCACGAGCTGAGCTAGACTCATAGAGTTGCTGTATGAGAAATACTAAGTGGTAAGGGACTCCCATGGAGATAAGGATTTCCCACAGTTTAGGCCACTTTACCTTATCAAACGCCTTAGAATAGTCCACATAGCAGATAAAAACGGGAAAATAATGCTCTCTGGCTTTTTCAGGACAGCAACAAGATCAGTCGAGAAATTCAGACTCGCGCTAAACATGGTGATTTCAGGAGTCCGTTACAGATCTTGCCCCCGCAAAATTAAAAACCCCCATTAAAGATGCTGAAGTCCAATTTCTTTTAAGGCTTCACAAAGATAAGCCAATGCACGGAATCTTCCACAAACATCTGAAAGAGCAAACTTTGTCTGAGCTTCCTTCCTAAGGTCTAGTGGGTTGAAGTCGGAGACCTTCTTCTTTAGGTGCCATTCCCATTCTGGAGGTTGGCAATCATCAAGGCAATGCGAACTTTGGAAACCGCCGCTCTAAATAGATCGTGATTGGAGCAATTTTACCAATCCCTTAGATTCTTCAGCCATGAATGTCTTCTCCTTCCTATTGTTCTTTTAGATGATATTTCTCCGCTGTCATAACGTGGCCCAGGTACTGTAATTTTATTTTCTTTATGGTTAGCAACACTTCTCCTCGTTTTTTAATTCTTATTAATACTGTTTCGTTTGTAACTTTGTCTACCCATGATATTCTCAGAATTCGACGATATATCCATATTTCAAAACTTTCGAGGCGTTGGGTATCTATTTTTTTCATTGTCCACGTTTCCATCCCATAACACAATACAGAAAATACGTAGCATCTCACAAGCCGCATTTTCAATTCCAGGCTTAGATCTTGACTATTCAGCACTTTTTTTCATTTTCATGAATGTATTTCTGGCTTTCTCTATGCGTATTCTTATTTCAACAGAGCAATCGTTGTTTTCATTTATACATGTCGGAGTCGGAGACCAAAGGCTTTATAATGGCTTGTCAAAACGGTATCTTTAGCATCTTAATACACCGTAGCATGATATGCCCGATGTCCGTTGTAGGGCTTGCCTACAGGCGCCAGAGGCTCTTGCGCATCTCTTGTAAGGGGGAGGGTGTACGATGGCACTACCCACGTCCATCAGAACAACGCGGCTCTGAGAGTGCTATGCTACTATTTGAGTCATACGGTATATATGACACACCGGTGTTACCATAAGCCCCTGGGGACATAGTAGAGAACGAGATGTGCCGAATTTACTGGAACTATTCGTTCTCCACGCTCTAGACTATACAAGTGTTTTTCGTTTGGCTAGTACTTGGCCGTTAGAAAAGGTTTATTAAGATCCATGTCTTGGCTCGAGCCATTTCGCTTTCTCAGTTGTCACGTGCCATCATGGAGCGGTGGGCGCGAGAGCAACGCGAGTTCGCGTATGATTGTTTTTGATCAGAATGAAAATATGTTAGTGATGAGTGATGAAGCCGATTTCCGTCTTGATGGGGCCGTCAATAGACAAAATTGCCGGTGCTGGGCTGACAGGAATCCACGACTGTTACATGAGATGCCATTGCATAGTCCTAAGGTAACAGTTTGGTGTGCTGTGGGCAAGTTTAGCATCATTGGCCCATATTTCTTTGAAGAAAATGGGGTCACCGCTACCGTAACATCTGAGCGTTACATTCATATGATGAATATTTTTTTCATACCTGAGTTGCATAGAAGAAGTGTGGATATGGTATAGATTTATGGTTCCAGCAAGATGGGGCCACGGCACACACTGCCAGAGCATCTATGGCTATTCTTCGTCGCATGTTTCCAAACCGTATAATTTCGAGGTTTGGTGACATTCTGTGGCCTCCTCTCTCCCGACTTATCCATTTGTGATTTTATGAGGCCAAGCCCCGTACATTAGATGCATTGAAGGAAGCAAGTCGTCTAGAAAATTCCCTTATCAACAGGGACATGCTGGAAAGAGTGGAGGACAATTTTCGGAAACGACTGCACAAGTGTATCAATGAAAACGGACATCATATGCCAGATGTTGTACAACCAAAATTTTGTTTAGGGTAAAAACTAATAATTTTATTACCATTTCAAAAACACTTGATTAATATGCCCCACCTTGTACAAGCAAATAAGACCAACATAGTCACTTCGACTACCAACATAAGGTGAAATTTATTATCGACTTCTCGACACTTGCCGAGGCAAACGTCGTCTCTAGGGAGGAGGAAAAGCGCACCAAATATCTGGAGCTCATCGGCCAGCCTCGCAAGCTCTGGCTGGACTACACTAAGCCCCCGTTCACATCGGACGCGCCTCGCATGGAGCATCGCGCTTTGCTTACCGCCTAGCGTAAAGCGAGGGGAAACCAACCCATACATTTAGATGCAGCCGTTCACATCGAGCGCATAGCGCTACGCTTACCGCCTAGCGTAAAGCGAGGGGAACCAACCCATACGTTTAGATGCAGCCGTTCACATCGGGCGCATAGCGTAGCGCTAAGCAAAGCGCGATGCTCCAAGCGAGGCGCGTCCGATGTGAACACGGGCTAAGGGTCTGCTAGTAATGATCATTGGATCCCTTCGTGGTATGAGGGATATGCCGGATACGCTGTTATCTGCACGCACAAGGTCGTACCGCGATGCACATTTTAGCCGCCAGAATGCAGAAGGCAATCCTCCATGTATCCCTTCGTCTACTTAGGATGCACGATTCGCGGACCCAGTGATTGCTCACCCAACAAGGTGTAGCCCGGTGTATCGGGCCCCGGGTTGCATCTTTTTTTAGTATATATATGTAATTTACAGCAACTTCGTCATCTGTTAACACTCCAGTACCTACAAACAAGTCGCGTTTTTGTTATATGTCGTGACATCCAGCTCGTTAGCAACTCTACATTGTACACTTAAACACAGTGGAACGTACATCGAGGACAATAGCGATTTTGCTATAGGAAACTGGAATAACAGGTTTTCACCAACATTTCTCGGCACTGTAGCCCCAGGGAAACAGACTAAATGTTAACTATATAATTAAACTGAATTAATATTGTGTATATCTACCTACACTAGATTTTAGCATGCTGGGAGGATATTATTCTGGGAAATACGGGAGTGGAAAACGCGAACTTTGTTGACGATAGGGGCAGTTTTATATAAAAATACACCTACCAATTGAAAGAACGTTCGCTTCAAGCTGGGTATGAATAACAACGTTATTCTATGCATTCTGAATATGTATGTACCTCGTAGTTCCATAAATAGTCTCTACAGGAGTGGTATCATATCGTTTCACCCATATTTCCCTATACATTCTCAGTAAAAATAAAACTTTTCGAGATACCAAATTCCCTTCGTCCTCCGCAGCATCTCAATTTCATCATATTCTTGAGGATACGCGTACTTATGGCTCGATGACCTTTTCCGCCTGTGTGTCACCGTAAGTACGCGTACTTTAAAACTGTCGCGCAAACCGCAGGCGATCCAACTGGTTTGAAATCTTGCTCGTAGCTTGTCTCGGCTCGTACGTGTGGCAGCACTGCGAGCCGCGAGCCACCATTTTGTTTCGGCAGGCCATCGATGCGCAACGCTTGTTGTGTTTGGCGTTTGTTAAAAGCTTTGTTGATTTTGGAAAATTATCAAAATCAGTGATTTCAGCTTCACGTGTGTCACCGACGTCGAGCCGAGTAAGTTCGCGAACTTAAAATCCGCGTACTTAAAGTTCGTACGTGTGTCACCCAATTAAGCTTGTACAGGGTGGCGCAAAATTAATCATCCAACTTTGTTTTTGTATGAATTTGTTATTAAATATAAAAAATGACTGTGAGTGATGGAAGTCTTTATTAGAACATTCATAATTTGTTCTGTTAAGTGGAAAAGTTTATATCCATCAAATGGCTGCCGCCAGTGTTGATACACATTTGAGTCCGTTTTGTCACATTTTCCATTACTTTCTGCAAGATTTCTGATGATATCTGCTCGCATTCCTGTCGAATATTCTCGTCTGAGGCTTGTTGACTTAAAGCCGCGACTTCAAGCAGCCCCAACGAAAGAAGGCTGGGGCAGTTAAGTCGGGCGTTCTTGCTGGCCACGCCAGATCGCCAAAACGGTAGATTAAAGGACGAGGAAACAATTTCTTCACAATATCCATTGTGGCTCGTTCTGTGTGTGCTGCTGCACCGTTTTGTCGAAACCACATGTTCACCAAGCCACGTTCCTCCAATTCTTGCATTAAAAAGTCATTAGTGTGACAGTATTACCCACGGCGTCCTCAAAAAATACGGCCCACTGCTCCCGCGTGAACGCCGCACCACACAGTAGCTTTTAGTGGATGTAGCGGTTCTTCGTGCATCACATGCGGATTTTCAGTGCACCAGAAACGAAGATTTTGCTTATTGACGTAACCGCTCAATTGGAAATGCGCCTCATGATGATTTTCAACACAAAATCATCTGCCTTGTTGTTGAGATTCAGGATGGCTGGACAGTAATTCACACGTGACTGACGATCATAAGGCATTAACTGATGCACATGTGTAAGTCTTTCACCAAAATTCGCAGTAGGGTTTGTCTGGTGATGCCCAAATGCGTGGGCCCCATCTGGTTGATGTTTCTTGGTTCACAGCAACATCGCCAGCCACAGTCGCGATATTCTCGGCAGAACGACCAGTCCGGTGACGTCCACGTCCTGCAAGGTCTTTTGTGGTTCCAGTTTCTTCGAGTCGAGCAGCTAATCGGTAGAACGTTTGCCCAGTTGGCGTGACACGGTTCGGAAATCGACGCCGAAATGCACGCTGCGATCGATATTGGTCAGAAACATCGACACAATTATTCCACGCTCTTGCGGAGCATAGCACCCCATTGCTTATCTGCCTGTATTCTGCAACTGTCTAGTTCACAAATTCAAATATGATTGACATACGGCCAATTGCAAAAATTATAACATCTTCCGAAAGGGTGATTAATTTTGCGCCACCTAGTATAAGCCAAGATTTCAGAAGAGATAACTTACCATGAACATTTAGGTCAGTCGCATCAACAAATAACTCCTTACGTTGTATAAAGCCTATACAAGACCTTACCTGGGATATAGCTCCTTGCCGCACTACCCCTCCACCCATGACCAAGTTCAGAGAAGGGCGATTGCAGTAAACGGTGCAATTGCTTGACAGGCTACCTCCAGTAGCTCTCTCATTGACGAGCGCTAGGTGACCCGTCACTTTTTTAGGGCAGTATTGTGATCACGAAAATTCTCGTTTTTCGGATAATACGTTTTTTGGGCGTTTTATGGTGTCTATCTACATAACGAAAATCCACGTCACTCATTTCCGTCGGTCTGTCGGTCTGTGTGCCTACCTGTTTGTCTATCTGTTGGCGTTGTTTTAACCTCGTAGTCTCAGTAACTGCTGCATGGATTGTGTTGAAGCTTGGGAAGCGAGATGCCGTTGGGTCGTACTAAATAATGCTGTTATAGTTTTGAAAATCGGAGATGTCGGAGTAATTAACAAAAAACAAAAAAAAATCAAATATTCCTCAAATTTCGTTTTTAAACGTTAGCGATTCGTGATCATTTTCTACTTTTTTTTGGGCGTGAGTGAAATTTGGGGTGGTTGAGGGGTCGCGTGTTGTAAAACTGAAAAATTTGTGGTAATATAATAAATAGGCTGTCCACTGACTTAGAATTTTCCAACTATATACATACGGTATTGCTATAGAGCGTTTTGTATTGTGCTTTGTGTATTCTGGAAATTATTGGATTGATTTTAATGAAATTTTGACGTGCTGTGTTTGTGGGGAGGATAAAAATCGCGTAGTTTTTAGAAATCGTGTCAGTGGCGGCGCCGCAGTAATGAATAAGCTAAAAATATGAAAACAGCTTAATCTCCATTCTTAGGCGTTTTACGGGTTCCTGATCGTTTTCTTTTTGGGTGGAGGTGAAATTGGGATGATTGGAGGGTGGGGGGGTTATAAATCTGAAAAACTTGTTATATTCGTAATAGGCGATCCACTAACCTGTGTAGAAAGAACCTAGCGGCATAACACACTCTTTTTGTCGCTCTTTTTGTCGGAGGGCGATGATTTGGTTGCAGACTATAGCTTCATGTTAAGGAAAGATAATAAGCTGACATCACCATAGTGTGTGGCAAGTATGGAGTCAATCAACTTGACTTCTTTTTTTAGCAATTTCTATCGGAGCCTGCTCTCGAAACTTCACTCCATAACACATCAATTCTTGCTCTCTTGCCTGTTCACTTTTGAGTATATCGCTTTTCATCGCATTTACTAACGTCTTCCATACATCGAAAACTGAACCGTGCGATCTCATGTTTCTTAATTTCCTTTAAGTAGCTTGGATCAGTCTACCAGGCTGGTCAATAAACTGTTCCTAACTTACGTATTGTGTAAGACTTTTGCGGTCATGATCTGATGAACTGTTGGTTCTTGGACTGTTCGGCCGGCGTCGACACGCTCTGTCGCGTTGGCGTCGGCGCGCTTCGTTGCCTTGTCGTTTCGCCAACACGAATGGTCGGCATCTTCAGACGCTGATGTTAGTCTTCCGCATGTTCCGGTATTCTCGGAACACAGATATCGTAGCAAGATTTTTCACAACCAAATACTGATTACAAAATTACTAAGTTAATAACATTTTACAAATACTGTAATACTGTAGGCAAGTCGTGCCTGTTGAGCCATTCTTGCATTGAGCGAGTTGCCCTTTCTTTGATTATGAAATATTTTGATAGACGGAGTAACACTGCTTTGGAAGCAAAAAGCTCTTTATGTGTGAAACCTTGACTGGTGTCCTCTGTTCTAACATAACGTTCTAGAAATGTAGCTTAAGGGTCTAGAGTATAGCGCGCGAAATTGAGAATCAAGAAAAGACGTATTTCCATGTTAGCGAGGAGGCATGGCCGCCTGTTCCCTTTCTACAGTTTGTGTGTCTAAGATGAGGGGAGTCCAAAAATCCAAAGGTAAGGTCAAAGGGTTCAAAAGTAAGATCCAAGCGTCACCAGAAAAATGAATTTCGTGTTTCCAAGCTCCTGACGTTATCTTTAAACTTACGGTAATGATTCAAAAAGCAAATTGAAGAAGAAAGCTTGCGCTTTGTCACCTATTTGGTCTTTTTTTGATATCGTGTTTGGTTGTTAAATTACAGATATTTGAAGAGTGTATGATTTTGCATTGCGAGTTTTTTTGAACACTAAAATTTTTTATTGAGAAAATCCTAAATTGTCATTCATTAAGGTCTTAACTATCACCTTCTGAAATACTATGTATGTAGTTTGAAAAACAAGTGAGTTCTGTTCGAAGTGGGAATCCGTATTTTAACATGGCAAATACATATGTATGTAACTGTGTATACTCAGGCCCCTTAATGCACCGTTAATATATGTGACATCACATCTTAATTTTTAGCTTTGAAGTTTAAATATATGGTATTCTCCGTTTGTTGTAGTACCTGAAAGTCTAATTCGAAGGATATTTCGTTTGACACAGCAAAGTACCGTAAAGTTATAATAGACAAGTGTGACGATCCTTCAGTAAACAAATTTCCAGAAAAGCCCCATTAATGTGTAGGATTATACGTTATGCTTTTTTATATACACATTCATTTTAAGAGTCGCCATTTACATAAAATATGCAAATTGCCCCCTATTTCGCTTCTAAATGGTGAGAGAATATGCCGCTTAAAACGCTTTATACCTAAATTGGCCTGTTTGTGACATTACGATATGGCTCTCGCTAGTCGAGTGGATAGCTTGTACACCTTATAAAGGTGAGGACAGCAAACATCTGAGTTTGGTGACAACTTGTTAAAAGTGCCTGATTAGCATTGGTCTATTATTTCATTTATTTTTTGAACAAATCAACTCAAAAGAATAAAACTTGGGATAACGAAGTTAATACTCCATATTTGGAGTAAAATTTACAAACAAAACTTTCAAAATGGCGACTGGGCTCAATCTTTGAAAAAAAAAGTTAAAATGAAAGGGGGGTATTGTGACACATCGTTTTAAAGCCCCTGACGATTACCTCACAACCCTAGAATATAAAGTCAATACCTTTATTTACTACACAAGATGGCGAAATATGAAATGATCGCCTGAATACAATCATTGTGTTATAAACATGCTGTTTCATCTAGATTAAAATAAAATTGAATCCTTAACAAAAGCTTTACATTATCTTTTAAATGTCTAGGTTTTTCTTCAAACCTTAAACAAATATTTCTGGATGTATCGATGTTAATGTTTTTATCAGGAGATTATTATACGTTTCATGATTTTGTAGTAGGTGAAGGTATTGACTTTATATTCCAGTGTTGTGAAGTATTTCTCATGAGCTTTAACAAAACGTGTCGCAAGACCCCCCCCTCCCTGACAGTCAGGCGGCACTGAAAGCCATCTGCGAGCGAAGAACCAGGACATCCCTGGTTCAGGAGTGTGCGGAGAGACTGGAAGAGCTGAAGAAGCTGAAGGAAGTTCCCTTGATGTAGGTCCAGCGGTTCTTGGTAATGAAAAACCCAATAGGCTGGCCAAACAAGCCGGGCTGAACATTCCCTGTGATTACATAAAAAAAACTCTGGAAGGCGTTGTATTTTTTCCATGATCGAAATGCTTGTCATCCGCTCTCCAAAACAGTAGTTACTGTACTCAAGGCCGATCCTGGGTAGGTGACCCCCGTTGTGCGAATCCGACTTTGGACGCCCCAAGTGTAAATCCATTTTCTATTTCTCATTACTCTATGTCAAGGGTAGACAACCTGCGGTATTGCAACTTTTTGTGCGGTGCGCCAAACCACCAATATAATTAACAAAATATATAATTTTAGTAATAAAGCATGAGCGTGCTGAAATCAGAAAAATTTTGCGAAGAGCAATTATTCATATCTTGTGAAGCATCAATTTATGTGACCAAACATTTTCAAGAGTGAATTTCATGAACTAAAATTTTAGAACGATGGATAGAACGATTGATGGATGAAACTTTACAAAACTTGTTGAGGATTCAAGTATGCCAAACATAACCAGACTTGAATGCAATTCAAATAATATCCAGGAAAATAAAGCGCATTGAATTTTAATGAAGGAATAAAATGAAAGATAAACTGTTTCCTTAATAACGTATGTTGCAAAAGTTTTGAGAAGTTTTTCAAAAAATGAAAAAAATATCTCACAATAATATGCTTGAACTGTAACAAGAACTACAAAAAATAACAATATTTCTTGATATAAAAATGATATTAAAGTACTGCTAATGGGCCATGACCTTCCACAGCTCGCAATTTCCTCTTTGTGGTCCCCATTAGGTTTTGGACAGATTCTAAATCAACTTCTCTGATCTTTAACATTATTCTTCTTCTTAACGGCTGTTCGTTTTGAGCTTCCTAGCCATTGTTATAAACTTTGGCACTCAGTTGAGCTCAAAAAGTTTCGATAGGTCTTGCTTGAGGAAGATTGGGAGGGTTATCGTTTCGTGGTACAAAAGGTATTCCGTGGTGTTCTAGTCAGTTTCTCGTATGCAAAGCATAATGACTTGAAGCCAGATCTAGCAAAAACATTATATTGTCATTAGCATGGTGGGTATTAATAAAATTGAGTAGCTTAGGCAAACATCTTCGAGCATAGACTTCTGCGGTAACCGCTTCGTCCCTAAGTCGTCCAACGTACGGCTGTGAAGTACCTTTATCTGACACACACTACCAGTTTGTTTTCAAACTTTTCTTTTCGTTTAAATTTTACATTATCTGGACAGGCTTGTACAAAAACCATGATTACTTTTCATTTTTTAGTTCTAAAATGTGAAATACTTTTCATCGTCAAGAATAATTTTTATGTTGCCAGCAAAATGAGTACGACGTGAATTGCGACAGCATTGAGGAGCTCTTTCTAACTGATTTGGGGAATACTTTGGACATTTTCCTCTTTTTCGGAATTTCAAGCTTTTTCTCTTCATTTCTCTGCAGATTGTGCTAGCATTGACGTGAAAAATGCGTCCAGGTTTTTGTGCTGAGGTTCCAACTCGATGTTCACTTCTGTTGACCATTCTTTGAACTGTAGCAGCATTCAGCGCTCTTGGACGTCCACTTTTTGGTAAATTTATACAAGGAATACCTTCTTCGCATTCACGGATCGCTCAATAAATTGTGGCAACAGAAATATTTTGATCTTGATATAGGCGTACTATTTCTTTTTTTTTCAAGTCATCCAACTAGACTATAAATACTCTTCCGAATATCTAATTTGTACGACATTTTAACAACTTATATCATAATCAAAATAGTTTTATTGTTACGATTAGATGTTGACTGGTTACCAATGTAACGATTTCTGAATTGTTTCCAACGGTGAAACTACTTTCCGGGTTTTGAAAAAAAATCTCAGAACTTTTGCAACATACGTTATTCTATACACTTACATATTTATACATATGTAACTGGAATTGTTTTTTGGTTTTTTCCCTTTTAAAAGTTGTAAAATATTTGTTCTCTGACATAGCACACATACGTTCCTTCTTCAGAAAAGTTAAATTGCTGTTAGGTTGGTATGTACGAATTAAAATTATAGTGCGAAAGTTGTATTTATTAAATATTCCAAGCTTTTTGCATTGTGGCACGCACAAGAATCCCTATCGGTTTGATATAAAAATACAATGTTTGAAAGAAAAATTTGTGTTTATGTATCCAGAGGGCATACAGATATAAAAAATTGTAATTAATGGTTAACGGTCAGGTTAACTGAAGAAAGCTAAGTAGGCTATAAGTCGTTTCGAAAATGGTTTAATGTAGAATAAGCCAAAACGTCGTTAGTAGTAAAAAAAGGATATTTTTAAATAACCTGACTGCTAACCATTAACAAGTAAATAATTACCTGAAATGGTTTTAGGCCAAAATGTAGAAGTTCTTGTCCACAGTGCGTCGGTGCAACCATCTTTCAAATTAGACCGCCCAGGTTTGTGAACGCCGCTAGGATCGGCCCTGACTGTACTGTGACCGCTCCTCAACTTGAACTGAGAGCTTACACCACAAATTTTTTTGATCGAGAAGCATCGAAATGATCAAAGTCGCTTGTTCTCGAATATCACGCAGAACAGTGCACCTTCACCCATCGTTGCGCATATTTAGAAGTTGCCTCGTTCGCTTTTTGACGTAAACAAAATTAATAAGGTAAAAGCGGTCGAAGTTCCCTACCGTAAATCTATTACTTTGCCTTTATCACTCGCCTTTTAGTTATTAAATGATGATGATGGCAACTTCAAGCTCTTTTTCATGCATATACCTCTCCAAGTTATTCAGGATGCTTTTAGAACATTTTTATGGTAATCGAAATAAATGGTTGGTTTATAAATTGCAGTGGCGGCTGGTGAGGTAGTGCCACAATGCCATGGCACTACCTTGATTTTCGACAAAAACATATTTATCTATCTCTTAAACTTTTCTTGTTCTACTCGTATGCTAGTTTCCAACGACTTTTTCTGTTTTATATGAAATGGCAATAGCGGCGCAGTGCTTAAATGCTTGCACCAGGCAACACGTTGCATCGTCGCAACTCACATGATGAGAGCTGATGATGCGACGAAACTGCGAGATGGCAACAGCCTACCGTGCCGCTTCTTATAAGGCACAAACAGAGTGAGAGAAGCCTTATGACTAACGCTTACGAGTGACAGAGAGAACGCTACGCTGGACGTTTGGATAGTTAAATACGAAAATCCGAAGTAGATCGTGCCAGGCACATTACCCATATTTCCATTCATAGTTCACTATTTATGTTTTGTGTACCACAGTTTCGATTTGTTTATGTTTGATGCTGATGTCGGCTTTTCTCGTTAAAGGTTTGAAATTTGGATCTTATTAGTTTGAGTGAGTTGTGCGCTGTTTTCGGATCGGTATCTCTTTTGTGTTTAATTAAAATATATCATTGGGGCGAAAATGAATAGAATTGGCGCATTAATAAACTCATTTATTATTCTTCCGTTAGAAGAAAAATTGAAAAACTTATCGGTAGTGGACAGAAATCGCGTTGTCGTAAATTTAATAAAACCATTTATGATAAAAACAATTGGATAAGTGACTGTGAAGAAGTTAACAAACTGTTTTGTTTTGTGTGTGTTCTCTTTGGAGGCGATGACACTTGGGCGAAAAAGGCACGGATGATCTTATTCATATATGGGAGAAAATTAAAGCTCATGAAAAATCTAAAGTGCATATGAATAATGTTTTCAGTTCATCGATGCTTGGTAGGTCGAACATAAAGACTCAGTTAAATTCGGCTTATCGGCTAGTTATAAGTATTTTTTTTTCAATTTTATATCGATCTACCTTTCTAAGTTGGCACGAGCCGCCACTGATAAATTGCCAAACTATTCTACACCGTGAAGCAAGAAAGTATGGCAACAAGGAACTTTCTTTGAAACGAATCAACGTGACATCAAAGTGTAGGGTTATAAATATGATTCTGCGTATTTACAAGAGCTGACATAGCTATGTGACGTCGGTGTTCAGCGTACCGCCACCATCTTGATTTTCTAAAATATCAAAGTGAGCCAGGAGATATGGTGATAACTCACGCAGTTAAAGTTTGCTATAAATCAACAAGTGACTTATTGCCATTACTGAGAGTTAGAGACTATACTTTTTCTACGGCCCAAGCAATTAATAGTACAATTTAAATACATAAGAGTTTAGATCTATTGACAACTTAACATCACTTATGTAAAATAAATACTGTACGCCACCCAAATAGCGTTTGACTTCTCATGGCGTGTATTTAATCAGGTTCTTTTATAATTAATGGCACTAGGATTCATTCCCATCAGCCAAAATCATGTTATCCAATTTATTTTTACAGTGTGAAGGTGTTTGATTATCTACGATACCTGTTTATATACACAGAAAAATCTGTCGTTTTGTCAAAGACTTACGCTTGGATTCAATGGGACGTTACACTCAGCATTCCTCAAATACAGCGATGTTTTATACAATGTGTGTATAGTTAGTAACGAATTATATCGTATTGTCGATTCAACTACAAGATGTCATTGGATTCCAATGAATGATTCAATCGCAGCCTGTCGTTGAATCGAATCTGTGTTTGGTAATTGATTCTAAACTACCCTCTTTTCCTTGGACCAACAAATTTTATTGCGAGGACAGCTGATCAATGTGTTTGGATGTTTAATGGTGTGATTTTGTATGAAGTTATAAGGAGCATGATATCAGAATTATACATAAGCCTGCACCAGTTGTTGCATTTTTACCTGAAATATAACTGACTGACTAATCTAAATACCTACATTCAAATGTAGGTGTTAGCTTACCGAAACAACACAACGAAACACAACGAAACAACCTCGTCCATGTTGGCGGATTGGCGCCGATAATAACACTAAGAATAATCCCCCCTGTTCTTTCTTTTTACGTTCATTAAATCGGGACATCAGTCCCGCCGAATACTGATTATAGTTCAGCGAACAACAAGGGCAATTGAATTCGATATATGATGTTGTTACAAATACTACTTACCAAATTCTTTAACAGCATAGACAATGTTTTGAAAACATGGGTTATTGTTCGCGTAATAGTTACCTTTTGAAACAAAATCAATTTTTATCAGATGAATTATCACGAACTGCTGTTGCAGTAATAATTTTTGTACATCGAATAGATTGTATGCTTTGCTTAAATGAAACAGGGTATATTTCGAAAACAAAAGGATATTTTGATTGCATTATATGTCAATACTGGTATTAGAAGGATTATACATATCGTTAGAACGAATATGAAATTATTTTGAATTTATTGGCGTACCTGTGATTACTTCGAATATAAAGATTGAATTCTTTCAATGACATGGATTTGAAACAACTGTAAGTATGTTTAAAGCGATGGAGAAACATCCAAATACTAACAATTAATTGGAAGCGCAACAGTGTATAAAAATTCATCTAAACCATCCTGATGGCAGGATAAGGGAAGTATTGAGGAAAGGCAGGATCACACAAGTGAGCCAGGAGATATTATATCAATTACTCCGCCACCCATTCATGGATTTCCAAAATTATAGCAGCATTACCTACTACAACACCACAGCATATCGCTACCCCAATTTCATCTTAATCCATGCAGCGGTTACTGACATTACTAGGCTAGAAGGACGCCAACAGATAGATGGAGAGGCAGACAAAAAGACCAAAAAGTGTATAATCTCAAAATCGAAAATATACGCGATCACAGTATTCCCCTTACATATCGGTATGGATCAGAGGTCAGAGTCAGAGATCAATAACCCCAAATTTGAAAAAATATAGAACCTTAAAAAAATACCTTGTTGCCGGATTTTGTCTCTACCTTCTATGATTCTGACGTAAACGTGGGGTATTCGAGCGTAATTCGTTTAATAAAACACTTGATAGTTATCGTCCCATCTACCCGGGGTGAGATCAGATTATACGATGATTTAGTAAGGAGGAAACTTGTTGTTTATCTTGTTAATCGGGTTTTAAACAAGATAACCAATTTAACTTCTATTGGTAATATGGTTGTAATAGCTAACGAATGAGTAGCGATGAGCTCGTATCATTGCTAATTAGTTTGATGGATTACTAAAGTTTTTGAAGTGTATGCACAGCCATTTCTCCACTCGAGGATGAGTATACTTCAAGGTATGCCAAAGGGTGTTCTCTTATCCACGCTGATTTACGGTGCACTGTAGTATCCTTAAAAGGAGTGATACACGTACGAGCAAGTATGCGTACTTATGGCTCGATGACGGCGTACTTTAAAACCGTCGCGCAAACCGCCGGCGATCCAACTGGTTTGAAATCTTGCTCGTAGCTTGTCTCGCCTCGTACTGCGAGCAGCGAGCCTCCACTTTGTTTCGGCAGACCATCGATGCGCAACGCTTGTTGTGTTTGGCGTTTGCTAAAAGTTTTATTTATTTAGGAAAATTATTAAAATGAGTGATTTCAGCTTCACGTGTGTCACAGCGTCGAGCCGAGTAAGTTCGCGAACTTAAAAACCGCGTACCTAAAATTCGTACGTGTGTCAGCCCTTTTAGGTATCCTCATTCGCGGCAGCTCTTTTTACTTAAAGACATTTTGTCATATTGATTGGTAAAGATTTTCTTAAGCCAAGTAGTGTTTTATTTCATTTTCTTCGTTCCTTCGTCGATTATGGGATAACTTTTGTTGTAAATTCATTTACGATTAGGTCAGAATAAAAACAAAAACTTCTTATTTTTCTTTATGCGACAATTCGACTAATATGTAGTCATCACCAGGCATCTAGAAACAATTGATGGTATAAGCTTTACAATCAAACGTAAAACAAATTGCATTCAAATAAAAAGAAGAAGGAAATAAGCTATTTCACTGATAACGTTAGATGCCACTTGCCAAAACGCACTAAGCAATAAATTTACTTTAGTTGAATAAGTCTTCATAGTGGCTGTATTTTTGTACGTAATATTTATAACGTGTGTACAAATAAATACAAAAAAAAGTATATTGGTGCCAAGAACAAGAAATAATCTAAAAATTGTTTTTTCCACTCCACGTACCAGAAAGTCGAAATTTTGATTGCATGAACGAACAAGAGTAATTAGATATTTGTTACCCACAATGATAAAATAAAAGAAAATTTAGCAGCTCATAACACATACAATTAAAATGTGACTTAGAACAATTGGAAACAGTATACATCTGCACTCGACAGAAAAATGTTGAGGAATGAGGTCAGGTATCATGAAGAAATTGGTACAGTGAGGGATTTGATGAATCCAAAATGTGTGGTGGAATTACTGAATGAAGGCCAGTTTGTAGATCACAGGTTACTCTTTCAGCGATTTGAATACTGTAGTCATACCTATATATTTGCATTCACGTTTTACTGCTTCTAGTTTCTGTAAAGCCTAAGTTCTGTTTACGATGTATAGTTGCTTCTATACATACAAGGCAGTACCGAAGCTGCGGAGACAAATGTTTGGCTGTGCTTTGAAAAATTGCGAAGTAACTGTTCTTCACTTTAAAACTAAAGTGAAGAACAGTTAGGTTAGATACAGGGAGTTCACTGGAAAACTTTCCACCACGGATTTATCAAAAACTACTGATTAAAAAACGCCTAGACACGACAAAATATTTGTCAATGAGGACAACTTTTTAAATCCCTTCTACCGTATGCCCCTCAAGGTCATCACCTTAAAAAGTATAAATGATCGAGTATCGAGTAATATCTTGTTCTAGAGGTACGTCACAGTCCTCTATTTTGGAGATTTTTTAAATCGGTCGATTCGTTTTCAAGAAAATTAGACACATAATGTATGGTTATGTACCTTAGGGCCGGCTACTCAATGTCCAGTTACATATTATTTATCTGGAAGTTAACGGTTATCTGTCAGATAAATTGTTTAAACAATTCAAGGTTAAACTTACGAATTTACGTAAATCTTATCTGACAGTTGTATCCATAGAAACGCTATCTAGCAGCTACCTATCTGACACTTTTAACTGGACATTGAGAAACCGGCTCTTAATTTGGGGACCAAATGTCAGGCATTGCAGACTAGTTGTCAGGCTATGGCTAGACTACAGTGTAATGGTACGCGCACATAAATCAGCATCGGACAGACGGTCCGGATCGGAGAAAAATACTTTCTATTAAATTGATCGGCTTCGAATTTTCAAAGTCCGGCGAAAATATAGCAACTAGAAATAAAGCCGGCCGATGCGTGCCGTGTGTGCCGATACCGACGTATGTGCGATGCTGATCGGCGATTGCCAAGGTACCGTTGGCATTTTCCAAGTTTCTACCTGTTCTGCCTGCTGACTGCAGATCATTGGCATATTTGCAACTGATTTCCAATTCTTCCGTCGATTCCGATCAGATATATGCGATACCCTAATGAAAAATCCGTACCGTACCGGCCGTTCCATCGATACCGTCCGTCCATGGCCGACTTTACTCACTAGACCGGAGCATTGAAATATGGCAACACTGAATCGGGGGCCGAGCTTGTGTCATTAGTGCAATTCTTCCAGAGTAAACAATAAGAAACTAACGAAACTATAAAGATAAAAAGATGCCTGCAAAGTGTGTAGTACCAGGTTGCACTAGCAATTGTGCTTCCAATAAAGGACATAAACAGAAGTAGGTGAAAGGTATGCCTCATAAGGGCTGGTTATATTCATAAAAATAAAGACAATAATTTACAAACATTTGCAAGGATAAGACCTATTTTAAAGCACAATGTGGTACCTACAATGTTTTCTGGACCTCCGAAATATTACAGGAAAATACAGTTCTAATAGAACACATCTGGGCACACCTGTGAAAAGATTTGATAGTGAAAGAGAATCAAGACTAGCAAGAATGGTTTCACAGTGACCTAATAGTGAATTTTTTTAGCTCAAGTGACAATTTACAAAGTAAATTGAGTGTTCATTTAAGTGGAAGTGGAAGTGGCCGCAGGAAACAGGTTGCGTTTATTTTTATTTTGTAGTGTTTGACTACGATGAACCAGACATCAGATGTAGGTGGTATTAGTAGTAGTAGTTCTAAAAAGTGTTTTTCTTAATTTATTAACCGAGATAAACTCTAATACATATCAAATGTAATAATTATTCTGAAACTATTTGACAGCTAAGCCACGTTGCCACATCTAAGGCTCCGGCCTAGTGTAATGTCGGCCATGGTCCGTCCGATGCCGATTTATGTGCGCGTACCATAAGTCTGCTGATTATTGCTCACTTCACAGTATGAGGAGCAGTTCCTGGGTAATGGAACAGCAGCTCAGTGTTTCGGAGCCTGGGCTAAAACCTTTTGCTCAAAAAATAGTCCACTGGACAGTGTACGAGCTGCAACAAATCGACACGAAGGAGAAAAATATCTGCTTAATTGATGTATGCGCATTTTGTCTAACTGGATTTGTTAATAAGCGTAACTGCAGATATTGGATCAACAAAAATCCTCAGGTATTTGTAAAATGGGCTAATCCCCCAAAAAAATAAATTAACGTATGGACAGCCATTTTGTATAAAAAGCGATTGAGCCATTGTTTAGTAATGTATAATATGCAGTTATTATAATAACACCTTGTCCAGATATTTGTAGCTATTGATACATCCCAAATGAAATGGGTGTGAGAGTAGCAGGGTAGTGAATGAACACCAGAATCAATGAAAATTAAACTACTCTATCAATGTCAGAACTAATAAATCAATTTTATCACGTACGTTAAATGATATTTTCCGTGTGTTCACCCTATAGGGTAGAATACATGTAAAATCAGTTTGGAATAGATTTACCGCAAGCACGCAATCACTACATTTGTGGAAGTGGATTGTAATTATTATATGTCAGGTTAAAAGCAAAACAAACCAGCTTTTGTTTTGATAGTGTAGAATTAACTGATTGTATCTGCAGATTGAGTTCCTATTTTGTTACAGTTGTAATAATTTAAGCTCTACGAGTACATCCAACAGTCATATAATTGTAAAAAAGCTGTAGGCTAAGCTATTCCGTTTGGATGTTTATTGATCAACAACAAATTCGCTTGAATAGAATGCAGCATATTTTATTCAAGCCTTTTCTACAAAGTTTTAATAAATTAAATTATCACACATTCAGAGTCAGATTTTAAAGTGGTCTGAAAAAAATACGTTTTCATAAAATTTTATGAATGCTTGATTGAAAAGATACAACTTGTGTAAGACGAACCTCTTATTATGAGCCTTAAGCTTCCTCAAATCGTTCCGATTTGGGGTCAGGGTAGTTGGTCGTTTATAAATCCTGGCAGGGGACAATCTGCCATCCTCTCGAAACTGCAAAGGGATGACCCTATCCTGCATATTTATGAGAAATAAATGATTTCTCCTACATATGAAATTATTTTACAAACATATTTGCTTTTTCGATCTGAAAAGGCTCACTAAATTTATCAATTTCGCTAGATTCTTATTAAAATCCAAGAATGTATCAGAAAAAGTTTTCCATATTCTAAAGGTTTCGCTTAAAGTGTGATAGGTATAATTTCTATGTTGATTTCTATGATCGCGTATATTTAATAAATATATGAATTTATGCTGTCAAAATAAATAATGTTTCTCTCACTCTTTTAAGATATTGTCCTGAGTCTTCCTTATTAAATTAATTAAAATATAAAATGAATATAAATTTTATGAAAATCAAGTATTTCATGTATTTGAAGCACGTGAATTTTCTCTCATTAAATATGTATTTGCTGAGAGCCCCGATCTGTCCGTAAATTTGCTAGTCTCAAAAACTGATAGATAATTGGGCAAAGACCACCTTCCATATATTTTAAAGTATAAGTAACTTCCAACTAACTTAAAATTGTTACATAAATTTATGATGGTAGAAAATAAACTTTGCTGAAGGAGCTTTAACTTTATCCACCCAGATTCAAGATATCATCAATAATGCGACAGAGGGGTAGATTATTCAAGCACAGTTTCCAACCGTCGGCTACATTGGAAAGTAAGTTGTGTTTAAAATGTGACTTTCATTTTTTTTACCACGATTATTCTAATATAGATTACAGCAAAGTCGCAATTTAAAAATCTTGGATCACGGCGTTGACGAAAGTGTAACATGAGTAATAATAGTAATAATAATGGTCGCATCCAACTTTATGGAAAATAGAGTAACGTTCTTAGATAGTTTCCACGTTATTGCTCCATTTTTTCAAACAAGAATAACATTCATGGCAATTCAGAAATGCAACCACCAGATTCACGCCGCCAGTATTTTAGTCAGTATAATATAATAGCAGTACCAGTACTTGCTTAAAGAGGATGGAACTCTTTAAAAGTAGTTATATTTTATAAATGCAAATTTAACCAACCTTCTTCCTCTTCATTTTTCCCTTAACGTTTTACCCTTTTTGAAAGAGCTACTGAAAATGATTCTACCAATTTCTTTCTCTGAAGGCAATAAAAGAATGATTGGATTTTTGTGTAAACTTGTGTTTATATTATCTAACAGGGTAATAGGACGTTTCTTTATAACTGTACCCCACCTCCAATTTACATTTTCCCTATATTCCCTAAAAACGGTCGGTAACTTCAGAAATGTTTTGGGCACTTTTCATATCGTTCATTTATTTGCTATTTCGCCCAACCCTCTAAATCGACTTCCAAAGAAAGGTCTATCGTCCGTGTCCTTGTCCATAAAATATTCATTAATATCAGTGCGTATTTTCCATGTTCCTTGTATACAGTTTTTTTTATCACTCCACTGCACGTTACGAATTTCCGAAAGTTATAAACCTTTTTCGTTTCTGCGTCTCTACTGCAGTCGTAACTAGTAGCAAGCTACAGTAGACACTTCGTCAGTATTGCCTGAATACTTTCGTAAGTATTGAGGGACCAAGGGTTGCCATACAGACAGACAGACTGACCGAGATCAATCCCCCCCTGCTTGAAAAAATAAGTGGGTTAGATTTAGGTCAAGATTTAGGGTACTTGATTAATTAAATTACCCCCCCCCCCCCGTACAATCACATCAAAATTTTCCTCCATAGAAAAGAGCTAGGCATAACACTAATTAAAAAACTGGTAACAGAACTTTTACAAAGAAAGGCAAGTGCTCTCCGTACAGTTGTAACCCTATTTTTATTTAAAACTTATTTTTCTCATTATTGTAGGCTCTAGAAACCCAAAGATACAATAACAAAAATCTGATGAGGTAAAAATGAGGGAAGGTTTCTAGTTCACAGACACAAATGTTTTTTTTTCCATTTAGGATATAGAATGGAATAGAATAGAATATATGTTTCATGTTTGAACGTTACATTAATGTTTTACATATGTCAAAGAAAATATTTACTTCGCATAATGTCTCAAAATTCGTATAACGAACATTAAATAGAATAACACTTATTAGACTGTCACAAGTTACAATCACGTAATTGTATATCACAAAAAATAGCACATAAATAATCCAAAATGTTAACTATATAAAATCTTTTCTTTTTTTCATTTAAAATATCACATATAGTTTCATAATTTTTTCTAACCAACATATTTTTGATAGTTTGACAGAATTTTTTTCCAGGAAGTGTTTTGATGCTATCTGAAAGTTTATTAAAGTAGTTTGGTCCATAGTAATTATACGCATTTCTCGAGCTTTCTAAACGTAGGTACTCTAATCGGATATTTTGCCCTTCTCTTAATTTATATTTTGGTTTTTCTGATTTTGTAGCGTACTCACTTAAATGGATTTTAACATCTATCGGAGATTTTAATACATACAAGGATAGAATTGTAAGTAATTGTAACTCGACGAACTTCTTCCTGACCTTATCGCGATATCTTAGGCCTAACGTTACTCTGACAACTCTACGTTGCAGCGCGAAAATTCTGGACATATGACTTGAATCACCCCAGCTCAAAATCCCATATGCACAATGAGAAACAAATAAAGCATGATATGCAGTAAGTAAGAGGTTGGGGTCAATTACTCTTGCTAGATTTCTTATGACAAAAATATTTGCAGACAATTCTTTTGCCAAAGCATTGGTGTGTTCTTTCCAAGACAGTGTGGGATCCAACTCAACGCCTAAAAATTTCACACATTCAGCTTTCCCACCAGGAATATTTCGGTGGCTGAAAGTCATTTGTTTGGTTTTTGTCACGTTCAAATACAGTTTATTACTGATAAACCAATCAGGCGCTTAATTGTGCATTTTTTCTGCTAAGATTGGTAAGGTTTCTAAATCTTCATGCGTATCATACAGGTTTGAATCATCAGCCAACAATACAAGGTCGGCGCCCGGCACCCCCCTCACAAGGTCATTTATATAAATCAAGAACAGGGCAGGTCCGAGCACCGATCCTTGTGGGACGCCATATAGCAGATCATCCAGACCTGAGCATTGACCATTACTTGAGGTGTACTGTTTCCTATTTGATAGGTACTGCTTGCAGATGTAAAATTGTAATAGTTTAGTTTAACCATCAAAATGTCGTGTGATATGCAGTGAAAGGCTTTCTGAAGGTCACAGCAAATAATTTCAGAATACCTACCAGCCTCCATACCCTTGACTACATTTCTGCATACATAAGAAATTGCTTCATTTGTACTCCTGCCTTTTCTAAAACCAAACTGGTTGTTGTAGTATAAGTTGTTCATTTCAAAATGGTCATTTATTTGATTTCTTAGGAGTGTTTCAAAAACTTTCGACAGTATCGGTAGAAGTGAGATGGGCCTGTAATTTTGTGCCAAGTTTTGATCCCCACCCTTATGAATCGGTATGACTTTTGCAATTTTCAGGCATTTAATCGTCTCTTTCTCACACATATTTAGTTCTGTGCAGAATTGCCGAAATGACAGTAACAACTGCTGGTATGCAAAAGCAGTGTCACATTTACGTGATAATAGCTTTATTTGTGGTGGTTATATATAATTACATACAACCAGCTTAGAAGTTTATAATCATGTTACTGGCTTGTGTGTGTAAGTGTGTTACATTATGATGGGCGTTTGGTGAACTCTGGATATTTAGTACACATAATTTATTCATCAATTTGGCTGTAACAGAGAACAACGTTCTGTGTATCCCCTAACTTGAAGTCCTACCTCTGACTAGAATATTGTTGTTTAGTCGATGAGAGTAGAATATACAATTATTGTTTAGCTCGTCTCTAAGTATGAGCAAGTACAATATTTGATGAACACTGAACACTCAGCGGCGCATTCTGAATCTCTAGAGAAGAATAACTTGCTGATATCTCCTCTAATGCTGAAGTTACATTAACGAGTTGGTTAATCGTATACGATTTCAGATGTGTAAATGGCAACTCGTAGGTCGTATACGTGTCGATTTTAAAGTTGCGAGAGATCCGAGTATGGCTACGAGTGAAATAGTTTTTTATTAATCCAAGATGGCTGAAAACATATTACCGCCTGAGGAGATCGACCAATTTGTCGACTTATATTACAATATGATGTGTTTATGGGACGTGAGAAGTAAGGAATATAAAGATATCAATGCAAGGAACAAAGCATATTCTGCAATAGCAGATATCCTAAACATATCGGTGCAAACAGTGAAGAAAAACGTTAATAATCTACGTTCGAGAGAAGAAAAACATTGTTGCTTCTCAGAGAACAGGTGGATCGATATATACATTTGTAAATAAAATTATCTGCTTTTATTCCCCACACCAATAGGTTAGAGGAGTATTGTGATCGCGAATCCCTGCTCAGTTAATAACTCTGTTAGTAACTTTTCTTCAATTCCCACAATGTTCCTTGATTTTAAGGATGTTTTAACCCAAATTCGCGTTTTTCCAAAGATCTCTTCACATTCTATTTCGTTTTTCACCATTAGCGTTAAAACTCCTGTGATTGCAGCACGCTGCCTTTTACTGGGCGCCATATTAACTACACCTCAATCGCATACGATTCTGAATATTAATGTATATGGTACTCGTATTCCTGTACGAGTACCCGAATACGATTAACTCGTAAATGTAACTTTAGCTTAATAAATGGATTGAACTAGCACAATTTAGGAGAATGAATGGAAGACGAGCTCTAGTATCATCTGTATATCATTATGGCCGCCAAATTTCTTAACTTGATTTAGAAAACTTGTCCTGCTTTTTCTATCTGGATTGATTGTCCACAATGTATCATAGTTCAAGATATTTTTAGCATTAGGTCAATAGCCCATGATTTTCTTAACTAGCTGTAATTTTTGCCAATGAATCTCCATCCTCTTGATTTTGGTATTATGCTTTTAACTAAAAGTGGAAATGCTACTCATGTTTAACAAGCTTTGTAAATTTGTCCACGATATTTAAGTGCAATATTGTTTATAAGTTAGACTGGACACTTGTATTGATGAACGGTTAAATAATTTACCAATAACATAATCAGTATTAGCAACATCCTACAAATTAATTTTTTTTAAGAAACTTCATGACTGATAAAACCCTTCTCATAAAGAATAGTTCGAATTATGTGTTCTTGAATGTAAGATTTTGTAAAGGAAGCTGTAATTCAAAACGTTTGCAGATTCTACTTTCGAAACTATTTACTAATTCAACTACTATCTCAATATTTAAAAAACAGTCAACAATTTACTGAATGAAAAAGGAACAGAATATTAATAAGAAAGTACATCAAATCACTGAATGTGACTACTAATATTGCGCAGACAACGTGAATCGTTAGTACAATAAAAGATTGTGCATCAATTTACGCGTCATTCAAATTACGACAGCTACGCATTGGGTCAATGACTGCAGGGCATAGATTCATATCGACTGGTTATTAACACAAATAACTGTAATACATAGGTCATAATATTGTAAATTATATGAATAAAAAGTGACCATAAACATATGTTCAGCGGTTATTGAATTACAAATGACAACAGCTATCGATAATATTGATATCAGCAGTGATTAATTTATGGCTTGCTAGGATCCAGTTCTCTGGAAGTCGATAGCTATGTCCGTAAAATCAATTCTACTGAAACAGCGAGTACCTTTTATTATTTTTTTTTTGTTTTCTGTTCATATAGCAAGAATAACAAAAATTATTGATTCAAATGTGATAGCGGCCAAAAATTGACGCATTGGATGGCTATAGGGTAATTTTAATTTACAATAGAGTAATTTCTCTATGCTTTGCATTCATACTTTTACGGTTTCAATGCATTGCCTCATCATCCTATAACTAGAAATCGTAACAATCGCCGTAGTGTATATGGTATATTCTAAAATTTGTCACCAACGATGTATCAACTCTACGTACATTTTTGTATGTCGCTGTAAAACTAGAATGCACAGTGCTCTATTTTTATTATCAGTGGTCATGGAGTGAGACTTTCAGCATATTTACTATAATAATAATTAATTCCTATGAAACATATCACCAATTTTCTAGATTGAAATATATATTTAGTGTTTTCAAAAAGAGGTGAAAAAAAACCTCAAAGCTCATCTTCTTTATAAAAATTCTACGTAAGATTCTTAAATTCTTCTTTTTTATTCTACCCTTATCAATTTCTTCAAAAAGGTTCGACAAATACCATACTGAGAAGTTGAAATGTGACTGTTTATATAAACAAAATGTATCTAGCTTCTGAGACGCTCAGGACTCCTTTCTGTGCTGGCCGATTATTGAAAACATGTTACAGAAAGGTTACCTGTTTTTTTCTATCAACTGATAGATTTATTGTACTGAATTTTATGAGATGGATGCTAAATTTTATTAAAAAATATACTACGACTTCAATCCGAACATCAAATTAACTGCGTTGTAACACAATATCGCAACAGAATACCGTGAACACTTTGTCGCAAATTCTTAACACAGAGACAAATTAATAAGGATATAATTTTAAATCAAGTTATTTTAAGGTATTTTTCTTCTGAGGTGAGCTTTCTCTGAATACCTACAAGGCTATTCTATCTATCTGGATGAATGCAAGCAAAATATATATAAGAATTAATGAATTTGAATCTTCGGTTAAAATTTAAAACCTTTAGTAGTCATAAAAATATTAATGTAGGAATGGATCTCAATATTGAGATTTTCTGTTTAGATACGGGCTGAATCATTCATTCATTCAATTTAAGATAATGTTTGAAATCAAGCCGTCTTATTTTACACTATGTATAGATAAACCATATCTGTCTATCTAGATGAATGTAAGCAAAATATATATAAAAATAAACGAATGTTAATCTTCGGTTAAAATTTAAAACCTTTAGTTGTTCATAGAAATATTGATGTAGGAAAGGATTTCAATATTGAGATTTTCTGTTTAGCTGAATCATTCATTCAATTTAAGATAATGTTTCAAACCAATCCGTCTTATTTTAGACTATGTATGGATAAACCATATGTTTTTAAGGTTCATTGCTCTTTTCATTCCCGAAAGCAATAGGGCGGAGTTACCAATATCTGCAATATTTGCATTAAATCATAAGCGAAAGCAAATCTGTTTTGAGTTTTCCCGTGAATTTCAAATTTTTCACGACGCACAATGCCTACCTTTTATCTTTGGCTCGGTAGGATCGCGTAGAGTAAACAACTTGTTGTTAGTGGGACGGCACTTTCTCACCCCGTTCACATCGCCTCCAAGTCGGCGCGATAGTCCCAGTCATTCAGGAGGAGACGACACCAGGACGTCAAGCAATGTCCTGTGAGGGCGTCGCGGCACTAATTCCATGCCCACAGTCGGGCGGCGGATATACGAGGAGTGCTGTGAACAGGTGCGTCACCATTGGCGCACGCCGACAAGTCGCCAATACACCCTGGGGTGATATGATCCAGAACTGCACTATGTGCTTAAAAAATACGCCTCGGTATTTCAGTCAGAGGTGTACGCCATCCTGCAATGTGCAAGGATCAATAATGAACGATCCTACAGAAACAAGAGGATCGCAATACTTACAGACAGTCAGGCTACACTTAGGGCACTAGAAGCGCCCAAAGTTACGTCTGCTCGAGTCTGGGAATGTCTACAAGAACTGGGAAGGCTGGCAGAACACAACAATGTAACTTTGGGGTGGGTGCCAGGACAGTCAGGTATAAGAGGCAATAAAAGGGCGGACGAGCTAGCAAGACTAGGCTCGCCTGCTCTATACATTGGAACAGAACCAGCCCTGGGGGTGCCTAAAAGCACAATCAGACACCAGATCGGAGAATGGATGAAACATCAGCACAAGAAGCAGTGGAACTTGTTGCCAGGATGTGTTCATGGAAAAACATTCATTAAAGCTCCATGCAAGAAAACAGCTGAAACACTGCTCTCCTTGTGTAGGAATCAGCTCCGAATAACGACGGGTCTCCTCACAGGACATTGTGGCCTGAAAGAACACCTGAATAAGATGGGACTCTACAATGGAGACCTCAATTGCAGACTGCGTGGAAGAGGAACCGAGTCACCCCTACATGTGCTCTGTGAGTGCGAAGCGCTAGATCACAAGAGACAACAGCTCTTTGGGAAGACCAAGCTAGAACCAATGGAGTACAGCTCAGGACCAGTAGGTAAACTACATAAACTGATGCAGGGATCCAGATTGCTGGAGTGGATACTGTAAATAAGAGGAGCAATAATACAATAGGCCTTAAGGCTTAAGTATTGACAGGGAGAGTAAGGTCGGACGGCTCCTGGAAGAAAATGTGCTTAAAAAAGTATTTAAGTCCAAAGTGTACTTTAAGTACTGTACTCAGAGTACCTACAAAGATGCCTGTACTTGTACTTATATGTTTAGGTTCTTATTGTTATACATATACTTGAACTGTAAAATTTGGAGTACATTTTTACTTAAAATAACGAACTTTAAAAATACTGAAATATGTACTTAAAAGTAGCTAAGTACTCACATATTCTTTAGTATGTCAATGTACTTAAATATCCACAATGTACTTCGAACAAACTATGTATATCGATTCGTTCGAGTTTATACAGGATTTTTTTTTGTCTTACAAGAGTCGAAGCTCAGAGCACATTTTGCTTTTTTTTATGGTCAGCCTCCCGCAAAGGCCGAAAGCCTATGGCGCTGTAGAAGCCTTGCGAGAGGATAAGTGTCGGTTCACGTTGATTTGAAACGCTGCAGGTTATAGCCGTCAGGAAATAAATTCCCAGGCAGCTCGTTCCACAGCGTCGAAGTTCTCCAAAAGAAGGAATGCTGGAGGAGACTGGTTCGGGGAATAGGGACGTCGACCTGGTGAGGATGCGTTCGCAGAGCCTCTCTAATGTTCTTCGTTCGGATGGCCTTGTTTTTATTATCTGGGAGAGCTCGCTCGAACATCTTCCGTGATAGAATCTGTAAAACAGGGACAGGTCGGCCACCCCTCTTCGATGTTCATCTGTGGAGGTCCTTTGTGAGATTAGGCGTATCGATTAGTCTAATTGCTCTCTTCTGGATAGTGTCCAGAAGCTTAAGAGAGTGCTGGCATATCCTCGCGAGGAGTACTGCCAAAACATTGGCTAACGGCTCCAGAACAGAAAACGTCATTAATCTTTCAGCTACATTGCATCACCTGGCTGTCAGAAGGGTCTAACTTGGGCGCTTTGCTATTTTTACTTTTTGTAAATACTATACAGGGTGATTGGTAATTCGATACAATTCGAATATAAAACTGATCTAATAATACTATGTCCAATCCCTACTAGTTTCCGAGAGAAATTGAATTTTTGATATTTTCACTCAAATGCAGCCCTCCAAATGAAAACATTATAAAACAAAATATCAGTGTCACATTTTGGAATGTTTGATATTAGTCCTTCGAAAATACTCCATTATGTCATTATCAACTGAAAGAAAGTGATCATGTATCAAACACTTCGCGAGATGGTGTCAAAATCTGTATGTGTTGAAAAGTGGCTTCAAGAAGCGTTAAAAAAAATAAATTTATCTTAAAAAGTCACCAAATAATTATCTTTATGCAAAAAACATGCTCATCTGTCTCGTTATCCATTGGTACCATAAACTTGTTGTAAATATGGTGAGCACAGGCAATAAGATTGCATTTAAGCTCTAAAGGCATAGTGGATCTCCGACAGTACAAAGTTTCAACAGACCATGGCGAAAACTTGTCTCGGACCTCTAATTATTGTTATGGTTACTTTAATAATGTGCGTTTGCATTATGATTAGTCATAAACAGTGATCGGTCAACCAAAACTTCGGTATAGTGCCTCAAAATTGTATAAATTTAGAAGAAAACTTTAAGTTGTATTTTAAAATCGATTCGTCTTAAATAGTCGCTAGGCAAGCAAGCAAAACATGCAGGCTACATTATAAGCTATCTTGTATCCATAGATTTTCAGTTATATATGGACTCATCTGTCCAAAGTTTCCAACTTAAAGAAGTTGCTTTTTCAGCGTCCATATGAAGCATAAACCTTCAAAAAATCAATTCCCCTGACAGGATCGCCTTTCTTCAAAAAATGCACTGTCATGTAATGGTATGGATGCAGGCCAGCCGTGGATGTAGTGAACCACACCTTCCACTGCGAAATACTGTAGTTAGGCAATTTGCAACAGTGTAGGTGGATGCTGTAGGATCTTGTTCACCATTTCGAATAATTTGGTCCTCACCTTCGGGATCATATAGACAAGGCCTACCGGCTCCATTGAGGCTTCGTCGAAAGGTTGCTGTCTCGCGTAGATGTCGAAGTTTCGGAAAGGCTCTTTGGTTGGGCTGACTGCACTTCTTACTGCACAAACCATATATGAACACAATCTCCGCATATTCTTCATCTGTAAACATAGTGACCACTAGTGAACACACTGTAGATCGGTTCTGAACGTACATACGCTAAGGCTGAAACTGTAGATGGTTTCCGTGCACGCGTGAACACCAACGGCGGCGTTGCCTGCTCTAAAAGTAGAGACGCAGCTGTCATAGCCCACTTAATCTTAACTTACGCAGGCACGCGTTCATTATTGCCGATCTACAACACTAAATTCTACAGTTTTAGCTTTAACGTATGTTTGTTCATGATTGATCCATAGTGTGTTTACAAGAGATATCATGCTAAATTTTAGTACCTACTTCGTTCTGGGTGATTTACGACCTCTCATTCGTACATGAGTCCAACGTATAGTGCACTCAGTTTAGACGTTTACAGTATAATAGGGTATTTGCAGAGGTCGTGAAATCGTCTCAGGAGTATACATAGCGTAAAGAAAACCATATTAAGAAGCAGTAGGAAACAAAAAACACGATTTTACTGACGGCCAAAAAAAGATATTTGCAAAATAAAATAAGGATATATTCAAGTTTTTCCACGTGACTTAAAACAAGGGCTGACGTCACAGGTATCTTATCGATATCGACAATCGATACTGCTAAGGCGCAGTATGGCGATTCTGTAACTTTCGCTATAGTAACGAAACCAGACGAAATCGAAGCTAATCATTTACGAAAACGATTTTTGACGGCATTCCATAACCAACGTTTAACGCTTCGTTACGCTTTCGGCACGGAGCTCCATGACTCACAAGCATTCACGAGTTGGCTTAAATATCTCTTGATGAGACTCTGCGAAATCCAGCAATGCCGATCATTCTAAGGATTAGTTTTTTCTCTTCGATTAATTGCTGGTAATTAACTATACAAATAAATGTAAGCGAATTGTTATTTTGACACACACAGCAATAACGTCAAAACTTGACAAACGAGATCCAAAATCTTTCGCTATCGCTTATAACGTTCGTCTGCGTTCGTTATATCCGAGTCGGAACGAAGACATTTATGGAATACCGAAACGAGCGAAAGCGTTGAAAAAATGTCGCTATCGCTTCGCTATCGCTTCGCTTAGAGCTATAGAATCGCCACACAGGTCAGTGAGATTCAACTGCAAACTAGAGATGATCTGAATTCTTTAACAATGCGACTCAATTTATTAATACTCAAATATATTTGAAACAGGCAATTAACCCACTAGCGGTTTCGTTGCAATACATTTTTATATCTGGTAGATATCACAGTTCATCCTGTTTGTGACCGAGATTCGCAACTAATCGAAGCCATCATTTTATTTCGGCGCATCCCATTATGAATGGATCCAAAGATAGAATATAACTCAAGCCCATCCCTACAAAGTGATTAGTAATCTAGCCTAACTTTTATTCTTTTGACTTTTGTACAATACTTTTATGTGTGACTGTGTTTTGTGGTTATAATGATCAATTTCAAAATGCTAGGTTAGCACTGGCTATCGATATCGAAATCAATACTTTACATCCCATCACTATAGGATATCACTGACGTCGGAGGTTGTTTGCGCGGCATTTTCCGGCATTTGAAATAATTTTTGGAATATCTCTCACAGCCGATTCCAAAAAACCAAACAAGTGATTTTGTCATGTTTACTAGGCTCTAAGGAACGCGTAAACGACATAACATTTTTTTTCTGCAAGTACCCTATTCCATTTGCGGGCGAATAATGAATTTTCTCCACAGAATACGTGTGATAGCGAAACGAGTAGATGGTGGTAGCTTAAACCCTATCGAATAAATTTGCGATACGCCAATGTGGAATGGCGCCAGCGCAATCCACCCCTCCGTTGATCATTGATTGGTGTTGGGAGGGAGTCGGGAGTACGCACTCAACTCTCGACCGCCATGAGACGCACTTCCGACTACTTACGATCATTTCTCGTTTCGTCTCTTGTCAGGCATTGGTTGGTCGGAGAATATTATTAATTTTTCTGTATTGGTATTGGCGCTTCGAAGCTAGCAAGAGTTTGGCTTCCATAATAACGCAAAATTTCGATGACGCAGTTGTTAGTAAATAATACAGAAGACCTATAGTATTATTACAGGCATAGATATTATAAAGATAGATATTGCAAGGATAAAGATGAGGATACAGATTATAGATACTTTTACTGATGCGAAGAACCATTTTTGACTTCGCTTTATTTCATACAGCGATTCGGAATCCGAAATGTAACTAAATTTTTAACAGTGTTGGTTCTACCAATCGGTATAATTATATTTTTATTCCGTTGAACTTCACTGGACAACTAATAAAAACCACATATATTGGAAAAGAAACTTTATTGACTTTTGATTTGATAACAAGATGATTTGGTATATGTGACATTTTTTAACAGCTGCGATTTATCAAGCCTTCTCTGACGTAGAATCCCGGAACATAAATATTACATAACTAAAGGGGTAACGTATACTTGGTTGCCAGAGAACCCATTTGGGAATCAGGACAGTGTAAAATGGGATCAAGTATCTATACGTACCTATCCAACAGGTACGTGTTGTCATGACAAAGTTTACTAAAATATGGCGTGACCATAACATCACCAAAGCTACCAAAATGTCGCTGGTTCAGTCTCTTGTGTTCTCCATATTTTTGTATGCCTCGGAAACTGTTAAAAAGGCAGATCGAGCTCGGATAGATGCTTTTGAAAGATGGACGTGGAGGAGAACGCTGAGAGTTCCACATACCGCCCATCGAACTAACGTTTCCATGATGAGCTCGATAATCCAAAGAGACTATTGGTCGACGAGAATGCTTACATTTTTCAGACATATACAGAGAAGCGATAATATGGAGAAACTTGTAGTTCAGGGTCATGCCCCGAGTGGGCGGCGCCGTAGCCGTTCCCCTACACGCTAGGTGGATACGACGAAACAGTTGCTGGATAAGAGTATCAAGAGCGCCACTGAACTGACAGTAAATCGCGAACGATGGCGAGCTACAGTTCTCAAAACTATTGATAATATTTGTGTCGGCAATACTCTAGCTCCGACTTAATGCATTTTACGAGTTCACATGTCTGTTAAGACATTGTGACTATGACGATGATCTATATGATACATTTAGGATAGTTGCTATAAGACAATAATACAAGAATCTTCCTATTAAAGTTGGACATGCTTCAAGGAAAATGTTATCTAAAACAAAGAGTAAGCAATCAGCTTTTTCAGATTTGCTTATGTTGGATCTCGAATGGAACGAGATACTGTCTCGTCTTGGGTGTAGTATGTGTGTCACACAATTCAGTTATAACACAAACAGCATTGTAGTGCTGATGTAATACTGACCCTCATTTTGAATCTAGCAACACTCTGTGTTTTTCAAGATTTTATTATCACCGACTTAGTTAGGAAGCTAGTTTGCAAAAAACAAAAGATGTTTTCTGGAACAGCTGTCAAACAATCTTACTTATTGTAAGTCAATGTTTTGTGCCCAAAACGTCAGTTTATCTTCCAGTTTATGTGTTTTTTTATTGATAGGGTGAAGTGTGTTGAAAATTCTAGGCCCCATATTAGCAGAGGTATTGTCTACAGGCTGCTATCAACTGGCAGGCAGGACAAAGAGTAACTAGGACCAGACACAACGGATATTATGTGTGAAAATATAAACCACCATATACTCGGAATGGCCTCCTTAGTTCCCCGAGCGCATACGGAAATAACTTACAACTTTCTTTTTCCAGGAAAAGACGAATGACAGTTTCATATCGCCCTCCGATCAAGTCAGAACTGGGGACAGGAGCGGGAGTGGCTGGTACCAATCCAAGAGTTGAAATCTCATTTTAAAGCTCGGGAGTTATATAACAATATCTCTAGCAGAAATGATCGCCCTAGGGTTGGGAGTGAGAGAGCAGAACAAAAGACACCTGAAAAACGAACCTATAAAAACCTTTTCAGATAGCCAGCCTGTCCTGAAAGCACTGAGCTCCAAAGGGTTTGACTCAAGACTCGTATGGAACTCCATACATCTCCTCAACGAACTTAGAACAAGAAACAAAGTAACTTAGGTTTGGTTCCAGGTCATAGCGGAGTGGAAGGCAATGTATTGGCTGACACACTCGCAAGAAGAGGAACCGAAACTGTGATATGAACACCAGAACTATTCGCGGGCATTGCGAAAAGCACTTCCAAGAAAACCATCTCAGATTGGATAAAGAGGAAAACACTCCAACACTGGCTAGATACACCAAGGCTACTACACTCCAAGGTATCCATACCATACCCCTCTAGTCAAGCTCTCCCGAGGATCATAGGATGGAACAGTAGTGATCTGCGAGTCCTGTTTGGTCTATTGACGCAACCACTTGCGAAGGTTAGGTCTGGAACAAACATCGGACGGTCGTTTCTGCTATGTGGAGGACGAAACAGCGGAGCACATATTGTGCTTATGTCCAGTATTGGAAAGAGCTAGATTTTAACTTTCGGATTCACCTACTGGCTTCAAGGAAATTTCAAGAACTCTGGTATAAAAATTTGAATTTCGATGGCGTTATCCTCTGTTTTCTTACCTTATGTATTTTTCTTTCCCTTCTTACCTAGGCCTAAGTGTTGTGTTTGTGTATTATGAAACAATGCCCTGACGGGTTTCTGGACGAGAATATCTTGTACCCCTGTCTAACGTTAAGCAAATCCCTCCACCCTTCCATTAGGGTTGTTAGCTAATCTCTTTTTCTGTTAGGATCTCAATACGGTTGTTTCGAAATGTAAAATAAGCAAATCATAAATTAATATAAATATATAGGTATGTATGTATAAAATGAATGAATTTAAATCACAAAGTAATTATGAATATATGAAATAAGTTAATTATTAATTCATTATAATGTATCAGAATTGGTGCAGGTACATGCATGCATGTGCGCACCGCTACATATAGTGCCTGGCTAATGGACATTATGTTCCAGTGCCAAACAAAAAAAAAGGCAATGTCAGCCCAGACGACCATTGCCTTTGTCAAGAGGTGTGGATTGTGGCATAGGTGTGAGTTTATCTTTCTATAGTTGGAAGTTCTGCAACTCATGCCTGCCTTGTGACTAGGACAACTTCCAAAATGGCACTGCTTAGATTCCAAAATTGCTATTTTGCTGTTCTTAGATCGATGTGAAAAAAATGGTGAATGTTACATGCTTTTAAAACATCCACCAACATTTGTTCTAAACTGCTTTGTTCAGATCAGATATACAGATAAGCAACCTGGCAGACAGGTACACATATGTATTGATTTGTCCGATCTGATAAAAAATACAGATTGTAGCTTACTTCAATATTTCGTTTCTGAATATACAGAGCGGATGTAAATATTCACCTCTACCTTTTTTTACTTCTGTGTCATCGGCATCGACTACTTTGGTCATTAGCCTCCTGTTCTGTGGAGGCTTTGTTACTGTTTCCCGGCGCCACTTAGGAACAGCGCTGTTAATTAGAAGCCAACAGTGAATGCTCAGGTGGGGATTCTCGCTGAGCTTTTTTTTTATGGATATTTATTTTTGGTTGAAAAAACCAGAAATAAATTTCCGCCTCTAACGAGAATCGAACCCGGGACCTTCCGGTCACGAGCCCTCGACCCTAACCACTGGGCCAACCCACCCCCCCTCTACCTTTTATTCGGAGCATAGTATCCACCTGGGTTTCACCCCTCGGAAATGTGAAGAGATATGTAAGATATTTTGATGTATTCAACATAGTTTTGTTTTTAAAGCGACACTTGACATTTATATAGATCTTGTCAATAATATCAGAGAGTGATAAACCATTTCGTTTGATAAAGGCTTGTGTTGGAAATTTCACCTTACCTCAGGAATTAGGAGCAGGTGTCTAGTGTAAAATATATATCGCATCCACTATTTTTCAATAGCTTAATTGAGAAAATGATGTTATAATATTTGAGAAACATTACATTGCATTACATTTTCTATGTGATTACAATGTAAAGGTAGTATTCATTACCTGCCTGTTTTTCTCGTGTGGATGATTCTTTCGGAAGATTATGAGAATAAGCAGCTGATCAAAATTTCAAATTCTTAATTTAAACAGCATAATGTTTGTAGAGTATTTTTTTATGTGATAACAATGTAAAATAAGAATTTATTACCTGCCTGTTTTTCTCGTGTAGATGATCTTTTTGGAAGATTATGAGAATAAGCAACTGATCAGAATATTCAGGTTCTTAATAACACCATATAATGTGTCGCATCCACCACTTTTCAAAATATTATTGACAAAATAATGCACAATTTTCTATGTGATTACAACGTTAAGAAAGAATGTATTACCTGCTTGTTTTTCTTGTGTAGATTATTCTTTTGGAAGATTATGATAATAAGCAGCTGACCAGAATTACAGATTCTTAATCGTAACAGCATATAATGTGTGTATCATCCACCATTTTTCAATATTTCTTAGTCGACAATAATAATTGTAATAATATTTGAAAAACATTACATTACAGAATTTTCTATGTGATTACAACGTAAAGGAAGAATTTATTACCTGCCTGTTTTTCTCGTGTAGATGGATCTTCTGGAAGATTATGACAATAAGCAGCTGACCAGAATTACAGATTCTTAATCGTAACAGCATATAATGTGTGTATCATCCACCATTTTTCAATATTTCTTAATTGACAAAATAATTGTAATAATATTTGAAAAACATTACAATACAGAATTTTCTATGTGATTACAACGTAAAGGAAGAATTTATTACCTGCCTGTTTTTCTCGTGTAGATAAATCTTCTGGAAGATTATGATAATAAGCAGCTGACCAGAATTACAGATTATTAATTGGAACAGAATATAATATGTGTCGCACCCACCATTTTTCAATATTTATTAATTGACAAAATAATAATTGCAATAATACTTGAAAAACATTACAATACAGAATTTTCTATGTGACTACAACGTAAAGGAAAAATTTATTATCTGCCTGTTTTTCTCGTGTAGATGATTCATTCAGAAGATTATGAGAATAAGCAGCTGACCAGAATTTCAGATTCTTAATTTAAAAAGCAAAATATGTCCTTTACAAAGACGATCTTTGTCGAAACCTTCAGACGAACAAATTTGTGTTGAACCCATTTTCCTTTAAGAGAATTTGTCGGTGATGTGACTGATTCTACGATTATGATGGCGGCTATTCATTTTTCCGATACTTCAGTGGCTGTTTCCATGATTAAAATAAATTAATAAATGCTTTGTTTGCATTGATTTATTTAGAAGCTTTGCATTTCATTACAACCGTGGTGTAAAAATAATACATAATTTTGTTAATCTTGCTTTGTTATCAATTACTTATTATAGGGGGCGTGTTGGCTTAGTGGGTAGAGGCGAGGGTTCGTCACCGGCTGGTCGCGGGTTCAATTCCCGTCAGAAGCGGAAGAAAGAATATTTTTTATATATTGCTTTATTAATGAACACATTTGTAACATTTTTATTAATGCGAATTCAATTTTCTAGTGTAACAGATTAAGAAAAGTACTTTTATAGTTATAGGACCCTGATGCATTACTCTGGCTCTTATTTTGGATTTATCAACAAAGTCAGCTGTATTTTCTTAGATTTAGAATCATCACTAATAGGGAAATTAAAATTTTTTTGTACAATTTTACTTTGATAAAGATCCTAGAAGTGGCAGAAGCGTCATAGTTTATCTACAAGTTTATATGGTTTTTAATGATGTTCTTTTCTTCGCAATAATTCAAAAATTAGACAAGCTGACAGCTTCCGAACAAAACCAAAGACGTGAGACGTTGAAATGTTATATTTACACCAACGAAGTCCTACTCCGATCCTATTACCATTATTTTTTATAGTTCCCAGCTAATCAAGAAAATATTTAATTATGTATCTAGTGTACATTTGTTACACTATAGGCGATGAATGTGGCTCGTCTACTCTCGAAATAAATATGTTTTTGAATGTTTGAGATCAAATCACAAATTCCAGTATTAAAGCACCTACCTACTCAAATATGTTCTGTTGAAATTTTATGCTACTTGGCAATACATTTTAACGCTTTATCCCTAAAAATGTCAAACCTCTGACCTGTAGTCACTTTGCACATTTTTAGTGGCAAAATCATGGTTTAAATATCTAAGGAGTAATTAACTTCTATACAGGTAGATGCAGCACTTATAGAAATAAAGTTTCCTTACATTTATAATACAACAAACAGTCCTTGTAAAGAACGTCGCTGGGATACAACGGCGGTTTATTGGGTATAATTTTAAAAAACCGTTTTTGCAGTTAGTTAACATGCGTTTTGAAAACCTCCGCAGCTAACAATACCATATGAAATATGAGGCTCAACAATAGTTTGATATGATATTCTTAAATCACGCAAATCCAATACTTTTTTATATGTATATAAATTGGGGCATTTTTTCATAATTAAATCTAAATTGTGTAATGCGTGAGTCTTCTGCAGGCAACGACCGATGAACTGGTGATTCTTGGACTGCTCGGCCGGCATTAATATGTTGGGCTTTATAAATATGTAAATAGGCTATGAAATGCATAACACTCAAATAAATTATACTTCCAATGATCCAACATTTCCTTAGCTATTGTCTACCGTCTCTTGCTATTACATGAAAAACATTTTCAAATTGGTTGGCACCTGCCCGCAATGATGATTTAATAATTAAACTGGGAACTGTGCCGATTTCTTTCCCGGGATACTGTCGGCTGTAGTCTGAATGTAAATGGGAATGGGGATTCTAATCCAATATTTCTTTTCCACGCCACGTCCCTCCGGTCTGTTTCTACCCACGCTGATTCCGTCACAGGGGATATTGCCCAGGATATCTCCGTATTGAAATGCTATAACTAATCGAAAAAGAAATAACTTACACTGCACAGTCCAACCTCTCACAAAACCGATTTTTTCGCTAAGTAAGCATCTTCAGACGGCTTCAAGATCATATCTTGCATGCCTATAGAAAAAAATGGAGTCAAGTTGATTGACTCAGTACTTCCCACACATAACAGTTGCAACCAAATCATTCCCCCGGTCGTCAAAAAACATCCAACACAAAACTAGTAAATAGTTTCCTAAATCTCTCCGTAGGAACTAAAACGACACAATTCAGCTTTAACTGGACGAAACGAAACAATCAGGAACCCCCAAATTGCTTAAAAACGAAGTTTGAGCTATTTTTATATTTTTAGATTTTTATTATTGCTGCGCCGCCACTGACACGATTTTTGAAAACCATACGCATTTTTCATCCTTGCCGCGGTAATAATACTGTGTCTAAATTTCATTAAAATTAATTCCATAATTTCCATGTTACTAAATTCAGAACGACCTGAATCAATACCTACCCCTACCAATACCAAATCCCTTGATTTCTGTAATAGCCAAGGCAATGTTCGGATGGACCTAACAAACGTCTATTATGCCGCTAGGTCTTTCTTTCACAGGTCAATGGACACTATTATAAATGGAATAAATTTTTGAATTTACAACCCCCCACCCCCTAACCACCCCAATTTCACCCCCACCCAAAAAAAAGTAAAAAATGATCAGAAACCCCTAAAACTCCGAAAAACAAAGTTTGAGCTATTTTTACATTTTTAGTTTTTTTATTATTGCCGCGCCGCCACTGACACGATTTTTCGAAAACATGCGCGCTTTCCATCCTCGCCGTGGCAGTAATACTGTGTCAAAATTTCATTAAAATCCATTCGATAATTTTGGCGTTACGCAATAAAGAACGATCTAAAACTAAAACAACACTCGGATGTATACATCACAAATTATTCTAAGTCCCTTGGTTTCTATTATAAGCAAGGCAATGTTCGGATGGACCTAAAAAATTGTATTATGGCGCTAGGTATTTCATTCACAGGTCATTAGAGAGCCCATTATGAATACAACAAATTTTTCAGTATTACAACCCCCCACCCCCCAACCACCCCAAATTCACCCTCACCCAAAAAAAAGTAGAAAATGATCAGGAACCCCTAAAACGCCTAAAAACGAAGTTTGAGGCGTATTTGAAATTTTTCGTTTTTTGCTAATTACTCCGCCCCCCGTATAACGATTTTCAAAATTATAGGAGCATTACCTACTACGACCCCACAGCATAACGCTGCCCAAATTTCATCACAATCCATGTAGCGGTTACTGAGATTACGAGGGTAGAAAAACGCGACAGACAGACAGACAGACCGACAGACCGACAGACAGACAGACCGACAGACCGACAGACCGACAGACCGACAGACCGACAGACCGACAGACCGACAGACCGACAGACCGACAGACCGACAGACAGACAGACAGACCGACAGACAGACAGACCGACAGACAGACCGACGGAAATGAGTGACGTGGATTTTCGTTATCTACACATCATAAAACGCCCAAAAACGTATTATCTCAAAATCGAAAATTTTCGCGATCACAATACTCCCCTCACCTATCGGTGTGGGAAGTAAAACTGCGAAACAAACTCCAAGAGAACTTGGAGTTTGAGCAATGGTGTCAATTTCTAAGGAAGTTGTTTGCAGTATCAGAAAACAGTGTAAATCTCCCCCTGAAGGTGGTAATAGAGTCAACGAAACACGTGTCGTATTGAAAAAATCGGTTTGATGAGTGGTTAGACTATGGAGTCAGTGCTACGCCAGATGCTTCAATATCACTTTACGAAAATATCTAGAAATATCGCATAAGAAGCTTTTGCATAGGTGTCAATACAGCTGCTCAAAAGTGGCACATAAGGTTCTTCCCTTATCAGCATAACAATTACATGGCACACATATGCCTACATGATACAAGAAATGAAGTCAAGTTGATTGGACCAGTACTTCACACACATTACGATGATACCATAGTTTATTATTTTTCCGCCCTCCCGCCCGCAAGAAGAGCGTGTTATGCCGCTAATATTTATTCACAGGTCAATAGTTCGCCCAGATTTCATCCCAAATCCGCCCCCACCCAAAACAAAGTAAAAAATCAGGAACCCCTAAAACGCAAATACACGAAATTTGAGCTGTTTTTGTGTTTTTAGTTTTTTGATTATCGCTGCGCCGCGCCGCCACTAACACGATTTATAAAAACCATACGCATTTTCTATCCTCGTCACGGTAATAATACTGTGCCAAAATTTCATCAAAGTCAATAGTTTCCGCGCTACACAATACAGAACGATCTAAAGCAATACTCGTAGTATGTACATCAGATTTTTTCTTAAAATTATAGCAGCATTACCCACTACCTACACCTACCCACAGCATATAGCTGCCCAAATTCCATCACACTTTGATCAGCGGTTACTGAGACTACGCGGCTAGAAAAATGCCCATAGACAGACAGGTCGACGGAAACTGGTGGCGTCGATTTTCGTTATGTAGATATAATGAAACGCCCAAAAGGTAAATCTCAAAATCGAAAATTTTCGCGGACACTTATTGGCGTGGTAAACAAAACATGAAGTGTAATACTAACATCGACAGAAGCTGTGTTTCACCATCATAGTCACAATGTCTTAACAGACATGTTTTTAACTCCTACAATGCATCAAGTCGGAGCTAGAGTATTGCCGACATAAATATTATCAATAGTTTTGAAAAGTGTAGCTCGCCATCGTCTGCGATTTACTTCAATTCAGCAACCGTTTCGTCTTATCCTGTGTTTAGAAGCTATTTTATCACTTCGGGCAATAGAAAACCTTTCCTTTCCGTTAAAGCCCTGCGTCCATTTTGCCTCAAATGCCGAGCTTTCGTGCATCATTATACGGGATATTTTCAAAACACTGCTACAATCAAACATCCAAGGGCGGCATTTAACGCACACCTGATGCAAGCTATATGAAAGTGAAGAAATCTATAAGGACAATACATGTGGAATTTCTAAAGCAAGCCAGCTATGTGCATTGCTCAAAGACTATGCAAAAAATTGCCTCAATTAGTGTCACTCCGTACCTTGCATACATTTTCGAATTACACATAAACCTGAACAGAATAAAAAAATTTTTTTGTTCAAAAGACAGCGCTAACTATAAAAAAAATAAAAGTTCGGGCTAAAATATCTGTTGGCTTTGAATAAGGAAGCAGTCACTATTTTGACTGCATCCAAAGAGTTTAGCATTTGCGAGAGAAAAAATGGACATATTCTACTAGAACCATATACCTGTCAAATATTTTTCCTTCCTCCAAATTTTCTCTCTCTACCCTAGGATGCTTTCAAGGAGCTTGAAAACCTAAAAGAGGGAATTTTGAGCAAATTTAATTTCCCATTTAACTTTTTCAATTCGCCACCACTGGAGCAACTCTCAAAGACCATACGTTTTTCCAATCCTTGCAATAACAATCTGTGATACTTACAAAATTAAAGCTACTGAAAGTCTTTTCTTCTTTCTTTCTAAGAAGATTCAGAAAGCGTATCCGGCTAGTTTAAAAAACTACTACATACCACCAGAGTAATCGTGAGGCATTTTTCCTCCTTTTCTAGTTTTACCCTCTCCCAAAATTTTTGAGAGACTGGCAGTGTGAAAAACATGTACCATATACAATCCCCAATGGGAATATGCCTGAATACAGGAGCTAAGAAATCCACGGAATGGGAGTTCTTGTCTGACAATCTTTTTTCTGGAAACCACATACTTAAACCTGTATAATGTTTATTTGGACTTGAATTCTGGTAACTTTAACTGGGAGAATAAGCCCCCACAGATTAAAAAAGCATTCAAAAGAGGCTCGTTCGAGGTGACTTGGAGGCAGGAAGATTTGATTTCTGACCTACGGATTTTTGTAACGTGTTTTTATAAATTTTTATTTTATTGACCCGGCAACAGTGACCCGGTGGCATATTCAATTTCTCCCGATGTACTAGTATTTTGGAAGTCACCGAGGTGAAATAGCTTCTGAAGATGCCATCCACTCGTGGCGGCGAAACGTCAAGCTTTAACGCTAAACGACGCCGGCCTAAAACCCCAAGAACCACAAATTCATTAAACGCTGGCCGCGAAAGCCTTACACAGTATATGTATTGATTTGGTCAGAAAAAAATTTTGCAGTGAAAAGTTCAGCGCAGAAAAAGGGAAGTTCATTTCGTGGCATCATAGAGCCGCAAAGTTATATGACGTTTATTGCAGAGAAAAGGCACCTAATTTCGGATATCTATGCCCCTCAAAATACCAAAATATGCATGGCATATAAAAAGACCAAGAAAAATATCAAGAATCTAGAGTAGTCAACAGAGATTGGAAATCGTTTAGTGAAAGAGTAATCCATTACTATTTGGATAATGATCCGGTTGAACTTTATCCAGCAATTAAAACGATTTTGGATAATTCCAAGGTTCTGGTTCTTTAATGTCAGGCCTTTACATATATTTCCAGATTTTGTGGTGTAGCTGCGAAAAATAAACAATTGTTGCAGGAATGAAAGCATCAATGAGTGAGCACAGACATTTAGCTAGACGATGTGTAGGATCAGTATTGGTTAAGCGCAAAATCTAAGGTTCTCACTCACTACAAGCATTTGTTGAAAAGAATATTGCTTTAAGGATCAATAAATTGGGAATATAATGTATCATTTGTAAAATAAGTTTCATCTATTTGTTTTATTTTTTTATTTAGACTCGCAATGTATGAAATAATTCCAAATCAAAACAAAATTTTATCATTGTTGTAGTTAGCTTTTGCATTTTCTATTCTTGTATACATTTTTGTTATTTTATTTCCCACGCCGATAGGTGTGATCGCGAAAATTTTCGATTTTGAGGTAATATACTTTTTGGACGCTTCATGATGTCTACGTAACGAAAATCCACGTCACTCATTTCCGTCGGTCTGTCTGTCGGTCTGTCTGTCTGTCGCGTTCTTCTACCCTCGTAATCTCAGTAACCGCTGCATGGATTGTGATGAAATTTGGACAGCGATATGATGTGGGGTCCTAGTAGGCAATGCTGCTAAAATTTTGAAAATGGGCGCATTGGCGGCGGAGTAATTAGCAAAAAACAAAAAAATTAAATATTCCCCAAACTTCGTTTTTAGGCATTTTAGGAGTTTCTGATCATTTTCTACTTTTTTTGGGTGGGGGTGAATTTGGGGTGGTTGGGGGGTGGGGGATTGTAAAACTGAAAAATTTGTTGTATTCTTAATGGGCTGTCCATTGACCTGTGAATGAGAAACCTAGCGGCGTAATACACTTGTTTAGGTCCATCCAAACATTACCTTGATCATTATAGAGAGTGGAATTTGTGATGTATACATACGAGTATTGTTTTAGATCGTTCTATATAGCGTAACGCGAAAATCATTAATGAAATTTTGACACAGTGTTGCTACCGCAGCGAGGATGGAAAACGCGTGTCAGTGGCGGTGCAGCAATAATAAAAAAACTAAAAACATAAAGCAGCACAAACTTTGTTTTTAGGCGTTTTAGATGTTCCTGATCATTGTCTACTTTCTTTGGGTGGAGGTGAAATTGGGGCGGTTGGGGCGTGGGGGATTGTAAAACTAAAAAATTTGTTGTATTCATAATAGTTTGTCCATTGACTTATGGAAGAAATACCTAGCCGCATTTTCTTTTTTAAGTCCATCTGAGCATTGGCTTGCCTATTACAGAAGCCAAGGGACTTAGAATTATGAGATGTGTACATATACGAGGGTTGCTTAATTTCGTTATAGGTATATTGCGTAAAGCTAAAATTTTTGAATTGGTTTTTGAGAAATTTTGACAAAGAATTTAATACCGCCGGGAGATTGGAAAACGTGCCAGCTTCTGAAAAATCGTGTCAATGGCGGCGCAACAATAACCAAAAAACTAAAAATATAAAAACAGCTCATATTTCGTTTTTAGATGGTTTGGAGGCTCCTGATCGTTTCGCATCGTCCAGTTGAAGCATGCGGAATAAAAACTGTAGCGTCCTGGCTTCTAAGGGGGGAGACACGAGAAACTATTTACGAGATTTTTTTGTGTTGGATGTTTTTTTGTGGGCGGGATTTCAGACTCTAGCTTCATGCAATGGAGAAACCATAAAGTCATGTGTGGGAAGTACTGAGTCAATCAACTTGATTCAATTTTTTTCCTTGTTATAACCATGTACACATCCAATTATCAAAATAGCCTGTTGCTTAAACAGAGATAAAGTGCCGACGTCGAGTTGCGAAGCTCATAATTTGTTAACCCTTCATAGCTCACGGGACAAATCCGGCCGAAGCCGTTTACGTTGGAAGAATATGAATATGCGGTCCAGTGGTGTACATTCGCGCGTGTGTCTACCCCTACACTATTATAAGTGCGATTACATCAGCCCCAAGTTGCAGTCGACGTGACTGCAATTTTGCGGTCGACCTGATTGCAAACTTGTGATCGGCACTACAAAATGCAGCTCGTGTACGGCTACTCTTAGCAGAAGCGTAGCATGCCTGGCGGGTCCTTGTATAAAAATTTGTTTGGGGTCCCTTAGGAAGGGTAAGTAATTCTCACAAAAGACAAAAATGCAAAAAATTAAAAGAAATATTTTTTTCATCATAATTATCTATCTGTCACGTTTAATATCTCTTCGTTTCAAGAAGATAGGAGCTTCTCAGGTTGTACCTGATATTTCGAACATACTACTCAGAAATTAACAAATCTAAACAGCAATCGTATATATATTGACTTTGAAATAGGATTGCGGGTCTTAAATTATCTCATCTTGTGATTTCTGATAAAAAAAACGCTTTGTGATCTTGCAAGCTTTGTTTTTAAAAATGGTTGTTACCCTCTACTCTTTTACTAAATCTTTGGACTCATTTAGCAACCTAATGGATGAATTTTTTCTTCCTAATTGGCACAGTCTATTCAAAAGATTACTTAATATAATACTAGTTTTCTGTAAGTCATTATTTTCATGCTGTAGAGCTTTAGAAGAAACAGGATTAATGATTTCAAACAGTGAAGAAAAAATGCGACAAGCACTAAGAAGTCATAACTCTCTAAGGTGTTAATTATATGATTACATTTTTCACGTTCTTTTTTTTCGAAATTAAACTTAGTGGTACAAAGTTTTCATCAATAATAAATATTTTTACTTTACCGTTAATAAAGTATCGTTTCTTGAAGACCATCTGGTAGCACATATCTTTTTAAGGGTAATTAAATATTTTTCAGATGAACGGTCACATAACATTGCCCAGCGTTACAACGCTACTAATGCCAAAAAAGAAGTATATGTTTTTTCTAAATTATCTAAAAAAAACCTTTCAACGCCGGCTTTACGAGACAAAAAATAAATTCTTTTTTTACTTACCACACCGATATAGGTGAGGGGAGTATTGTGATCGCGAAAATTTTCGATTTTCAGATAATATGCGTTTTGAGCGTTTTGTGATGTCTACATAACGAAAATCCACATCACTCACTTCCGTCGGTTTGTCTGTCTGTCGGTCTGTCTGTCTGTGTGCGCGCTTTTCTAGCCTCGTAATCTCAGAATCCCAGTAACCGTTGCATGGATTTTGATGCTGTGAGGTACTAGTAGGTAATGCTGCTACAATTTTGAAAATCCGTGCATTGGCGGCGGAGCAATTAGCAAAAAACGAAAAATTTCAAATATACCCCAAACTTCGTTTTTAGGCGTTTTTTGGTGTTCCTGATCATTTTCTACTTTTATTTGGGTGGGGCTGAAATTAGGGTGGTTGAGGAGTGGCGTGTTGTAAAACTGAAATTTTTTTGTATTCATAATAGGCTGCACCTTGACCTATAAAAGAAAGACCTAGCGGCATAAAACACTTTTCTTAGGTTCATCCGAAAATTTGGCTTGTCAATTACAGAAACGAAGGGACTTTAAGAGAATTTTCTGATGTATACAAAATACATACGAGTATTACTTTAGATCGTTCTGTAAATTGGAAACTTTTGAAATGACTTTAACGACATTTTGACATAGATTTATTACCGTGACCAGGATGGAAAACGCGTATGATTTTTAGAAGTCGTTCCAGTGGCGGCGCAGCAATAATAAAAAACTAAAAATACAAAAACACCTCAAACTTCGTTTTTAGACGTTTAAGGGGTTCTTGACCATTTTAAAAAAAATTTTGGGTGGGGGGTAACTACGCCCCTGGCTCTTAGGGCTGCAAAAGCGGTGCTTTTCTGTCTAAGAAACTATGCTCTGACAACAGACGCTTTTAAAATAAAAAAATATCGATCACCGCCAGCTCGCTGGAGTGTTTCCAGATTCTCAGATATGCTAACAAATGGCGCGCATTATATTATTATTTTCCAGTAACCCGAGGAAACCAAGCACGTTTTCGCTGGTTCCCCTTCCACGCTATCTCCTCTCCCAATGCTCTATTCACAAAACGTCCGGAACAATGGTGTTTGTGTGTTGAAAAGATTTCCGATGCGACGACGAACAAAGTGGTTGGTACTTGAAGGGCTTTAGGAGGCATCGGAAGCTGCTTACGCTGTCATCACCGCGCAATTTATTGTCTTGTCGAGTATTTAAAGGCCAAGGTCATTACATATACTATTCAGATAGTTTTGGCAAAGTTTACGGAATACATATAAGTTGGATCACTCTCCGTCGGCACTTTGAAGATCTCACATCAAAGCGACGCCGCGGCCGTACGCGCCAGTTAGTTTTTGCGTTGGTTTTTGCCCAAGTACGAAGGTATTTTAGCGGGGACTTGCTAACGCCTGGGTTTTACGTATATACGAGGGTCATTGAAAGACTAGGTAATGACAGCCGATTTAGACATACAAATACATAACGTTTATTTTGCTAATACACTAAGTTACATACATGGATATCAAAAATAAAACCTCGTAAAACTATTACTAATGAATCTCAAATGATTTCACATATTGTAGCTATTTCGTAGATAAGTAAAAATTGGTTCAAAGGTGCTGTATAGTATTTTTACCTTAATGCTTTGTTTATTTGGCTTATTTTTGAGACCACAGCTTATAAAATTTATGGTATAGTATATACGAATTCGTGTGTACAATTTTAAAAGCTAATCATGTGGAAATGCTTTACTTGGATGTGAATAAATTATTTTTGACGTTCAGTGACATCAGTGTCATCCCAGTTGCTACTGTAGAAACTAAATTGTTAAAGTTATCAATAAAAATATTTCCGAGCTCTAAAATATAATTTAGAATGTCCCTGGGTAGTATGGTAAGACCACCGAATAAATCTGTTGTCTCACTATACGCTTTTAGCGTGATACAATCGTTTAAGTACCTGTAGGTCTTGAATTAAACACTTTAGACTCCAAGTGTGCTTGTTTGTTAGAATTCTTTTATCGGGAGGAATACAGAAAGGCACAAATGTACAGGGTGTCCTATTAATAATTTTGAATCGAATGTCACGTGACCAAAAACAAATACCTCATTGGGTAATACAATGACAAGAAAAGACACATCTGCTCTAATTTACATCTTCAAAATTATAATTCTCTACTACTGCCAGTCCCGACATATTGCTTGTCTTAATCGTCGTGAAACACTCTGTATTTATATCCTTTACATTTCAAGGTTTACCACAAAATAAGCATGGATCTGATTGTCATTTTCCATCCGTTAATAAATTTAATTGATAAAATCAAACTTCTAAAAATATTATCCATTTCCTGCAGACAAATCCGATATAACAAAATCCGATAGTTTTGAGACACTGTATATACTTCGCGTTAAACACGTTCAACCTCTAGTTTGCGCCGCTCCGTATCTCCCGGCTGACGTCGGTACACTGCTACCGGTGTACCGGGGTGACGGGGCAAGGGGCAGGCCGTTTTGATATTTTTGCGGAGTGATCCAACTTATATGTATTCCGTAAACTTTAGTTTTGGTTTATTAGAGAGACGCATAAGGCTAGTTACACACACACACACACCGTTTGGACGGTCGGTTTTATTCTGGCCGTCCAAATTCCAATAGTGAACCACTGGATGGAACGGAACTTGGCACACACGCGGACTGTAAAATAATACCGGTAAAATACCGGCGAGCAGTCGGTCACTGCCACTGCAGACCGCCGGTACCGGGAAGCCCCGGCGACACAGTGACATACGTGCTAAATACACCCTTGCACACTTATCGATTGATTACCGACCGATAGTCGCTACGCATCTTCTATTCCAGCCGAGTGCTCTGGTGATATAGAACTACTATACTAATTTTGTGATTTAGGACTACGTGCGTATAAAAAATGGTTGACTCAATAGATAATGATGTCCTCATTCCATTAGTGGGGGCAGTACCTGTTTTCTTTCATCATTTTGGTATTCTGACGTTGGATTTTATGGAGTTTGTCAAAGGACGCAATAGACATTCTAAAGAAATTGAAAAACTTCGTACCATCACGCCTCAGTTCTTCAAAAAGAGTGTAGAATTTTCCACTGTGTTCCCTACTTTGATTGATAGAATGGATCCACCACTTGCGCTTAATCCTACGGCGCTTAATGCGGCAATACAATAACCACATAAAAATTACACGGTTACGATTCATTGTTATTGAAGAATCTCGCGTCAGAAACATAAAACAACTGATTGTTTGGCCGGTGAAAATCCGGTGTGTCTGCAAGCACCTGCTATCGATAAAATATCGGCCGATTTTTTACCGACCGTCCAAAATCGGTGTGTGTGCACTAGCCTAATGGAATCGTCTCGTTGTCAGAAGCGGCTCAGTTGATATTGAATAGAAAACATATTGTTGAGGATGTGATATCTCTGGCAGCTGATCCTCTAAGAACTAATCAGTTACGATAGTGCAGTGATTTTATACTAGCTTGTCAGATTACAGATATTCATTTATGCCATCTTCTCAATCTCCATCTGCACCGGACATCGTCGAGAACGATGTGAAAGCTGAGTTAAGTATGTTATTTTTCTCCTTCTCCTTCTTGCTACTTGTCCCTACGCTCCTCTGTCTCTTTCAATTTTAAAATACCTTGAACCATCTTATGTACTATCTTCCAGCGTTGTTCGCTTGAAATTATTATAAGCACCATTATCTCTGGGGTCAGGTCCTCAGGCAGGTTCGCTCTAAGTTTCTGCTTGGAATAGGACCATCTGTCGCAATCTCAGGGTAACAACTGAACATAGAGGTAGTAAACAAACCACTTCAGCATCTTCTTCTTCTTCGTGTGCCCTTTGCAATTCCGCACGTCGGCGATCTCTCGTATTCTTCTCACATCATATGTAGGGTGCCATTTTCTGCCTGTTTGAATATTGTGGCGGCATCTCTTATTCCGCACCAATCTCTTATATTTCGAAGCCGTGCTGTTTCCTCCCCAGACCTCGTCGACCTTCTATCTCACCTTGCAGTATCAACTTGGGTATCGGGTATCTGGCACCTCTAAGGATTTGACCAAGGTAACATATTTTTCGATGTTTGACAATATCAAGAAGTCCTCTGTTTACGCCAGCGATCCTCAGTACTTCTTCGTTGGTTTTATGTGCATTCCAGGAAATGCGGACGAGTTTACGGAGTGTCCACATTTCCAGTGCTTCTATGCGGTTCAATGTTCGTACTTTAAGAGACCAGGTTTCTGCTCCGTAAAGTAATATGGGCCAAACATAGCACTTCACTACCCGAAGCCGCAGAGCCAACAGAAGACTTCGTGCTAGAAGAAAGTTCTTTAGTTTAAGGAATGTAGTTTTCGCATCTTACTTCTTCATCGCAGTCCCATTTACTGTTCAGTGTGGATCCTGAATACTTAAAACGTGTTACCTGTTCTATCGCTTCAGCATACCGTGCTCAAAGCAATTATCTTAAATAAATAAACAATTTTTTGACACTTCAGCCTCCAAACATTGATCAGCTGTGACCTCGCAGTGACAGTTCAAATTGTAAACAATGCTGTGTAAGCAGTTTGAAAAACTGTTAAACTACACTCGAATATAGCACAGCAAGTCCGTAAAGCTTCACTACAGTTACCAACAAATAGCGAATTCGATTTTACTGACCAAGCATAAAAGACGCAAAAACAAAACAAACGTTTGACAGTCGAGGTTCTACCGTAAATAAATCACATGAAAATTATATCGGCGTTGCCAGCTGCTCAAAACCTATGTAAGTCTTCAGAATTTGTGTTTATGGTGAAGAACGCAGTAGAGGTCGACATATTTATTGATTTTGCTGTAATCATTCCAGAATCATCAAAATATCGTATTTTTTAACGTAGTATGGTATACTTCTGGATACTATTCAATAAAGACGATAGTAAATAATTATGATTGCCGTATCTGGTGTTCAATATGACAACGTAAGAAAAGATATCGGCCTATTAGAATGGGCCTATACCGTGATCTCAAATTGAACAATTTATTTACTGCGGTATTATTTTTGATGATACATAAGACCGTTTACTGTAAAAAGTCAGCAGAAAACTTGATGCAAATGAGAATAACACTAAAAAGAAAATTGTACTGTAATTTGAAATAGCCGATGATGACGTCACCTGTAGGGAACCAATGAGAAGCGTCCTTTCTGTAGAGAACCAATGAGAAGCGTCCTTTCGTGGTCCGATGACTACGAGCGGATGCTATTGTTTTGTACCAATGAGCTCTTATTGGTTCCCTACAGGTGACGTCACGACCTGGGCGGGAAGTGTATGGATTCAAAAAATTCAATACTTAGAGCCATTTTTTTCGGTTATAAATACGATAGAAAAATTTTGTAAAATTATTTATGGCATCTACGTGGTGTCAAGGTTCGTTTAAGCCAATAAACCAAAAGTGTGGTATAGGCCCATTAGTTGTTTACTACCTTTATGTTCAGTTGTTACTCTGAGGTCGCACTCAAATAGGGTGTGTTCGATTGTGACGCTCTGGCCGCATTGTCGGCAAAGATCGTCCGTCGCTCGCCCTATTTTGTTTCTATATACCCGAATGGGATCATGGCGCGACAACGCCTGCGTTGTCCACTATCGTTTTGCACCACTTCGTTGTACTGTGCCAGATCCCCTGCCACTGGTCCATTGTTTGCTGCCTGGTAGTCCTCCGCTGCTCTGGCAAAGCACTTTCAGCGATGTAGATATGTATCTTCTCTCCTTGGCTAATAGATGCAGTGGTTATATCGCTGTTATAACCTACAGCGTTTTGATTGAGACAGTACGCGATACGCACAGGCCACACTTAGCAGCCACTTCCTTTGCGCCCTATCTAAGATTTGCTGTTGATTCTTCAACTCCATCGATTTATACCATACTGGAGCTCTGTATAATATAACTGAGTTGATAACTCCGTTCAAGGTATCTCTTTCTGTCATACTTGGACCACCTACGTTTGGCATTATACGTGATAGTAAAGCCACCTTTCTTTCTGCTGCTTTACCGCAGTTCTTTTTGTATGTTCGTTGTAACATCGCTCGTTGTCTACGGTCTTGCTCATACTTTGCTTTAACTTCCACATGCTGAAGTATGATACCAGGATTGAAGGATCGGCAGTTAGTGCGGTCTCTAGAATCTCAGAGTTAGTTTTTCTGGGAGGATAACTGAGGAATGTCCGAGATATACAGGGTTACTGGTAATTCGACCACTTTCCTGCAGGAAGTGATAGAGAGACTCAAATGCAATAGATTTAACCCCCCATACGTAATTCCGAAAACCGATAGTTTGCGAGATAACTAACATTTAATGTTTTTCAACGATATGTCCAAATTTCCACACTACATCCCAAATTTAGAAAAAAACCTGCTGTCGATTTTAGTAATTTCCAATTTAGTTTTTTACTGACACATACGCAAATCTAATTTAATATTTAAATGTGTAAAAATAGTAAACAGTTTCAAACTACATACAAGTATTTAAAAAATAAAGAACAACATTTTTACATTCAGCGTGAAAGAAAATTGTCTAGTTCAAAAAAAGATACACAACCAGTCAAACAAATTATTTTAAAAACTTCCTTATCTGATGGCCTATTCCAAGGACAAGAATGACAGTATAACCACAAGTAACTATTTAACAAAATTTATCAACATAATACAGAATCATCAACAACATGATATTCCACCATGATGGTTGTCCAGCACATTACCGTATCACAATTCGGCAGTTGTTGGACAATACATACCCGAACAAATGGATAGGGAGGGGTGAACCCATCCCATGGCCTGCGCGGAGCCCAGATCTGACACCTCTTGATTTTTACGTCTGGAGTCACATGAAGGCATTGATTTACGAGACTCCAGTTAATACTGCTGACGAACTAAGGCAAAAAATTATCACTTCGGCGGAGGAGATTGAACGAACATTTTCAACACGAGTTAAAAAACCGAAGTGAGGAAGCGGATCCGTACTTGTATCCGAAATCAAGGGCAACACGTTGAGCAAGATCTCTAGAAACTTTGAGTGGATTTAATTTATTTTACTTGGATAAAATCATCGACCGCATTTGCAAACATTCTAGTATGTAACTGATAACAATAATGATTGTACTGTCATTCGTTCTTTTTGAATAGGTGATTTTTATTCATTGCTGTTTATCTTTCTGAAAAGGTTATTAGGTAGGAAGGTTGTTTTAGCGATTTGTTCAACCGTTTGTATAATTTTTTTTTGAGCTAGATAATTTTCTTTCACGGTGAATGTAAAAATTTTGTTGATTATTTTTATATTTATATTTAATTTGGAACTGTTTAGTATTTTGAAACATTTCAATACTAAGTTAGCTTTGTGTATGTGTTAGTTAAATACTAAAATAAAAATTATCAGAATCAACAACAGGTTTTTTTCTTAGTTTAGGATCTAGTGTGGAAATTAGGACATTTCGTTGAAAAACATTAAATGTTAATTATCTCGAAAACTATCGGTTTTCGGAATTACGTATGGGGGGTTAAATCTATTACATTTGAGTCCCTCTATCACCTCTTGCAGGAAAGTGGTCGAGTTACCAGTAACCCTGTATACATTGAACAAGACGGGCGATAGAATGAAGCCCTGTGGTATCCATTATTTAAATGTCTCACTTTTCTAGTATCAGAGCTCTTGACAACCATGCACTTTTCCTCTTTGCTCTTCTCTTTCCTTTCTTCTCCCAGACTTGCCTGGTAACTAGACCTGACAGACTAATCAACAACTCAAAACAAAGGTCCTTGGAACGCTGACAAGCATTGACGTATTGAAGTGGTCAGAAATTAAACAAACGTAAAATTTTCATTACTTTATTTGGCAAAAAACCTGGTTTCATTCACATACTGTTACAAAGTCAAAACTGATATACCGTATCAAACATGTCATGTTACCAAAGTGAAGTGGTGTTACAGTCTGACTGTACATATCTGCGTAAACACGACTTCACTTTCGTAGTTTTTGGTTCGCAAGTCTACAAAGACTAAGGTTCGGGGAACTACATGGTATTCTAGAAATGAGCAATAAATAGATACTGATGAACTGATTATGCTTGCGCAATGTGACAAACGACCTTTACGCTGACATGTCTGATATAATTTACACTTAAAACTATTACAGTACGGAGTGAAGTTTACCATATTAGCACTTATCTTCACAAATACGGATTCTTAATAAGGCATTTCTGTATATTTTTATACACTTTTAGGCGAGAAATTTAACTACCCCCGTCATTAGGCAGTAAAATGACATTTGCTTGAAGCATGACAGAAAAAGTTTAGCTACTATGCACATAGGTGGTTCCACTAAAAATAGAATAAAGTATATTGTGGAATAAAAATGAATAAAGCTCAATAAAGGAACACGTTTATCCAGAATAGAAAAAATGGTTTAGGTAGCTAAAAGTGCACAGGTATTTGAACAAACGAGTTCCGAAAGTTTTTTAAAAGATTCTAAGCAACTGTTTCTTAATTATTAATTATTATCAAAATATCGAAACTCATAATTTCAGTTGAAAATTCATAAAATTATTTTTACCTATGTCAAAATTCGTCAAACATGTACAACCGACCTAAGAGTCCTCCACGAGCTACTCTTAAATGCGCATGGGACTATAAAGTGGTTAATTTAAGTCACTTAATCAACTGATCAATGTTTTGAACCATTAGTATACTAAGGTTTTGCGTTAAAAAAGATATACCTTAAAAAAGAATGTAAATATAACTACTGATTCTCTTGAAATATCTAAAAGCTTTTTTTTCGACTTAAATGTTCCAATAATCGTTAAAAATCCTTTGTAGATCTTTAGATAGGGCAAATAAATCTTCAAGTTTTAATTATTCTTTATGCTTATTTTCGCACTAAATTTTGCAATATCCATAATAAAAATTAGCACAGAGAATAAAAGCATACACACTCTCACGGGTATCTAAAAGTGTATATATTCAATATTTTATATTGATATTTGTTCTATAGATATTGACAGACTAATTTCTAAAAAGAATATTAAAAAAGTATGAAAAAAGTCATATTACTTATTTTTTTTGAGAATTTTTTTAGCTAAACTGTAAAATAATTTTCGAATTTGAATTGACAAAAAAAAAACGGAAAAAGCTCTTAACAAATCAGCTGTACCTCGTTAATGGATGTAGAAACAGAAAACAGTTATGAATTTTAAGGGCGAAAACATGGTTCCAACATGTTCCTTTTTTTTTTAAATCCGATGTCTGCAACTTCGGTCGACGTTTGATAAAATACTTTTATGACACTAAGTCCAAATGTTCATCTATTCTAGAATTTGTGCGGGGTTGTAAGAACATTTTTTTGATTAATGTTGAACCTAATATAAACCAAATTGCATTGGTTTAAGTATTAGACCAACCACTTAACTGAAAATTTTAAATCCTCATATGAATCAACTTTTCTATATGCACAACGCTAAAGTCCGTTCGAGGCTACGACAAAAAATAAATAAATTACCAACTAATTAACTATTCATTGCCGATTACCTAATGACAGAGGACGATACACTTTACAGCCCGCGATTGACTGTCTAAGTACAAATAGTCAACAAAATAAATGTCTAACATTTGAAATAACAAATAATAGCGACTTTGTCACAAAACAATCTGTACATGTAGTATATATAATCACACGATTCGTTTACAATCCAGTACGTGTAGAATGTATTTGCAGCAAATCGGAATGAAGCGCCACGTTGTATAAGATAAGTTTCAGAGGTAATACGTTTCGCACCAATGCAGGAACGTAATACAGTTTCCTACAACCAATCAAAGATAAATTAATCCCAAGTTTTTCCTTACCAACGCCGTGTCATATAATATCCGCACAACTATGACCTTTGGAAATTATGTTGTTAACCTACAGGGTGAGTTTTTAGTACCGGCTCGGTCTAAACTCCACTACTCTAGGAGATAACAAAAAAGTTGTACATCAAAGTTGTAGCCAAGGACATGTTTTTTGCTCAGAAAATATTTTGATTGATACATAGTGAAGTGATCCATAACTACGTGGTGATGCAAACATCAATATATGTATATATATAATGTTACAATAAGGTATTGTAACATTATACAGGGTATTTCAGAAGTTATGATCATTTTTATATCCAAATCGCTGTCTATATTATCTCGATAATTCAAATACTTCGTCAAATACTATTATGGCCTTATATTTTAGGTGTTCATTAAGTACAAATAAAAATCGATAGCACTTTCTCAAAAAAAAAAAAATTTCAGTGCACAAGAAGGTATATTTAAAATTTGCAGAAAAATCGAAATATCTCAAAAACTGATGAATTTAAGTACATGAAATGCTATATAAATATGAAAGAATAAAGGCAATTTTTTGTATAATAAAATATGAAGGGTTACATTTAAAAAACAAGAGAAAATCTAGTTTTTGCATTATACCTCAACCTGTATAGAATAGAATAGAATAGAATTTATTGTCTTATGATCATTATACAATGATATAAGACTAGTCATATAAACAAAAAATAAAAAGTGTATACAGACAATATAGAAAAATAGACAGAATATGAATATAAACAAACAATACTTGAAACCTGGTATAATTCAAAACAAACTAAGAAAAACAATATATGGATATATGTCGGCGACTTTTTTTACAGCCTGTGTTAAAACTAGAGGATATTTTTTACCTTTCCATGTAAAATAAATAACTTTGATTCGTTGATTTTTAATATACAGTACGTTTATTTGGCAGCGATTTGGATTTAAAAATGGTCATAACTTTTGAAATACCCTGAATAATGTTACAATACCTTATATTTTAAGAACGGGAATCATTAGTAGGATCCCAATATGGAATAACATATAGGGTGCCTCATTTAAAAAATGCATGTTTGCATCACCACGTGGTTATGGATCATCCTGTATAAATCAAAATATTTTCTGAGCAAGGAGCATATCCTTGGCTACAACTTTTATATACAACTTTTTTCACTATCTTTTGTAGTAGTGGAGTTATCAACCGATCCGGTACTAAAAACTCACCCTGTATATTCAGAGCAATGAGGCGTAATTTTTTAGTGTCCGTAAATAACGCTTGGTCGCTTGGTATTTGAGTTCTAGAAGCAGTTTGGAAACTTTATTATCATTGCACCATAACCCCGAAGTGGGAGGGATCGGAGATAGAAGGGGAGGGGGGGAGGGTTGTTAAAACGTGAAGTGAAAAAAATAACCACTAATGTTCCAAAAAATCGTTTTTAAATGAAAATTAAGAAAATCGCAGCGAAACCGGCCGAAACTTGATGGAAAATTTTTGGATTTTTTTTTTGTAGATAATACAGAAAAAACTGTTATCCGTTTCTGCTGGGCAGTTTATGAGAAATTTGAACTTAGATTTTTCACGTCATTTTCGTTAGAAATCGATAAAAAATTGCTCATATTGTTTAAAACAGATGACGTTTTTTATACATGCTCTTGGGAAGTCCTTATATGACATGTATCAATGTCATTCGTTTATGACATTTTTCAACCCCTATAGGGGTGACATTATTGAACGCCTCTTGAGTTTGAAAAAAAAGTATGATGTACATTGACAAAAACTGCATATCCCTATCTCAGTGGCGGATTAAGAGGGGGGCGTACCCTATATAAATATCAAAAGTTAAGCGTTTTTTTGGTCATCAGACCGCGGCAGCACCGGTCCGCCCCCCACCCCTAGACCTGTAATGGAAACAAGGAATATTTATATAAATAGGAAAAGTACTTTTTTTGCTGTTCAGAAAAATTATAGCGCGTCCATCATGTTGGTTTTTAATTCCTAAATTCCCAAATCCACCCCTGCCCTATCTTTGCCCGGCGTTTGATCTCAAAATGGATTAAAATCTGACGGGACATGGCGTCTGATTAATTTTCAAATTTGGTCGTAGGAAAGTTATTCCTAAACAACATCCTAGTACAAACTGGCGAATTTGCACCACAGTTTCAAAGAAGTTCCGGTTTTAATAAAATTTTCTTCAAGTACTGGATTAATTAGTCTAGACAAGCTTAGGCGATGCTTGGTAATCCACTAGTTTAGGTCGATACTAAATTGTGATAAATGGAATACAAAATAACGGAAACTTACCTCACTAAAATTACTAATTAGACTTACAAAGAAAACTCTAATATTTCCTTAGTAATATTATTTGGTCCTGATATATCGACCTACAGTTCACCGATGCATAGGTTTTATATATTTTTCAACTAACCATCCATCTTAAATTTTTATAACGTCAGACGCATAATATTTAATGTGTTAGTCAAGGCCTTCGTTTTATAAATGTTATTTAAACATAATGGTGAAAGAGAGGCTCACAATAGATTACGAAATCTTGGAGGAATTGTATAATATTCCTTAGTTAAATATAACTTGGTACAAAAATAAACGTATCTACATAAAAATTTTATGATTCATATAGTGCTAAAATAATACTCCTATGTATTCCATATAATAAAGTTTGCGGTGACTAGACTTAAAAATGTTCAGTTTTTTTAAAATGAGTATTTTAAGAGGCAATTTGAAAATACTTGTTTATATAGCCAATGAAAATCCAAAAATATCCACTTGTTCTTAACGTAAACAACCAAACCGTTTGATTTTTTACTGTCTTCCAGCCAAATCCCATTTAATCTAAATATACCGTTATGTATAACTATCATTTAAATGGATTTTATTAAACTGTCAGTAAACATCTTTCAACGCTTGGTCACCATGGTGAATTTTTTCGATAACAATCCTTCCAATACATTCAGGGTAAGTTGTGAAGCCTGATAGGGGCTGATCTTCATGTTCAATTGTCATTTAGAAAACTGGCATTTTTTGGGTTGTGTTTGGAAAATTCTAATATTTTATTCTAGTTATCAGAGTAGGCAGCTGGAATCGCATACCATTTTTCAAATGTACCATAATTTTTTTCCTCTAACTTTTAATATTTGAACACATTAACTGGTAAGTTTTGAACCAATGTATTAGAAAGCGATTGCAATTTGACAAAATGAACTGTTGTATTTTCTAGATTACAGTCTGAAATGAAGGCTAATTCAGCAACTTTTTCCAAAATGGTTGTCATAATTAGAAAACTAGCATAATGAAAACAATTTATGATTTTTTTACTTGCAACATTACGTGTCAAAATACGTATGTATTATAGATATTTAAATTACCGCTAATTATTTTGGAAAAAATACGATAACGTCTCGTTGTGAAAAGGTATTTTTAACATAATTATTTAAACAATTGTTCAAAGAACAAATCAAGATCATCAAAGAGGTTTACTATTAATATCAATACCCATTATGCTAAATAAAAAAATTTACTCAATTTTCATAATTTTCATAATTCTCATTTGATTATTTTTATAACTTTGAGAAACTGTGCCTCTAGAATTGAGATCCACCACACGAAACCAAAAAACATACCCAATGTCAGTCAAAAAAACAGTTAGCTTGTTATATTATTGAAAGAAACAAATTAAATGATATTTAAAATAAATTTTTGTACTGAAAACAGAGAACTAACATATGAAAGGCCCAACTGCTGAAAATAATATATAAAAGCTATGCTATACCTTTGGACATTCCTCGAGAGTAATGCCATTGCGTTCTTCCTAAGTTTGTCTATGTTCGGATAAGTATTGTATATACAATAAAGTACTAGGCATACTTGAGTACAACTAAAAAATATTTTATAATAATATAATAACATTATATACACATATTATATACATATACACATGGCGGTCCTTGAAAATATGTCGAAAATGTATAGGGTATCTCTTAATTACCATACAATAATTCTATGGTTGATTCTTTTAGAAAGAATAAGCTCTAAATATAATTTAATAGGAAATAATGAATAATTAGAAAGATAGAAGTAGGAGGGATTCAAAAACAAAAGACGTACAAAGATTATTTTTTATGAATGCTGCTTCATACTGAAACCAAAGTTGTGCAAAATATAATGAGCACATATAAGTGAATGATTATAAAGTTCATGCATATATAATATAGTTACAATAGTTGAATAAATCCCAGATAATTCAACGTACAAACGATTATATTTGTTATTTTTTGGAATCTTATAATAAATACACATACAAGCATCTAAAAGTATGATTGTATAAGGGGAAGTGTATGGAAATATATACCTTCAATTTTGATAGAATTATATTAACATGTCTGTGATGTTTTAACTAAACACTACTTCTGTTTAATTATAATAATTATTCTCTGTGAGCCAACCACACTCCGCATTACAGAATTACAAAGTAAATAATAAATGTACGGGCTTACACTTTGCATATTAGAGACTAACGAGCACCGATCTCATTCATCAAGCAAACGCTGAACTCGGGTACCTAAATTAATTTACTGAAAAATTAATCAGTCTGCCCGACAAAAAACTGTTTGAAACTTCAAACTAAACCTATACAGGGTGTCTCAATATTAAGTGCACAAACGATACTAGGCGAAACTAGACCACAATTCATCGACAACAAATAAAACATAATCTTTGAACAATTGAGTGCATTTGGTTGACATAAAAACATTATTGATGCCTAACAATAGATACTGCTTAGCTAATAAAAAAGTCAGTCAAGTAAAAGAGCGTCAGAAAAAATTGTTTTTTAGAAACTAAATTTAACAACAAGATACTCCCATAACCACAACCCATCCAATATCTAATAAATAAAATCTTATCACAAATGTACAATGTTATTGGATGGTGATCAATACGACGAGAAAAAAAGTATGGTTATGAGGGTATTTCTTAAAAATCGAAATGTAATAAAAAAAAATGTAAACGACACTTTTCAACAAGACCTTAAAATTGAAGTGTCGGTATTAGGGAATCTTTTCTACAAGCCGTTAAATCGAATTGTCTGAGCAAACAGTGATGATTCAAAATATGGTCTGAACTTGATATGATCAATGAGTGACGCCACGCTCACGCACAAGTCATGTAGAAAAGCTTGCGCTAATGATAGCATATTGTAGCTTTTTTAATAGACGGGATATTGGATGTGGATCAAGGGGACGTGACAAAAATACTATGGTTATGGAGGTATTTCCTTAGAAATTTAAATTGAGTGCGAAAAACATTTTTTTTTTTGAAGCTCACCTACTCTTTTTAGCGGATTATTTTATTCGCTAAGCAGCATATATTATTAGGCATTACTGTTTTTGTTTCATCCAAATGTACGCATTGCTTCTGAAGTTATTATCTTTAAATAAAAAGGATAAAAAAGAATTAAACTGTCAATATAAGGCAAACAAATTTTTTTAGATTTTTTAAATCTTTTTTGTCGATAAGTTGTGGTTTAGTTGGATCAAATTCCATTTGTGCACTTTATTCTGGGACACTCTGTATACCCTCACATTTTTAGTCGCTTAATCCAAATCAGAAGTCTAAAAAAAATTTAAGTTGTATACTATGATTTCATTTTCATTTACTATGATTTCTGATAACTTTTCCTGCAACCTTCAGTTAGTTAAATAAAAAAAATCGTTAAATTTACCCCGCTGGGGGTGGTCTCCAAGAAAAACTTATGAACTCCAATCTCTACTCCAAATCACAGAACTTGTTTTTTTTGCTGCAAAATGTTTTAAAGGAGTTTTATTTTTTTGGACTTCTTCGGATTCAGCATTACAAAATTACGGGGGGCCTAATTCCATTTTTTCAATAATTAGTTATCGTACCTGAGTTCAACATTGGCTTAGCGAGTATTGGTATTGTAGAAGTCAGATATATATGAGTTCTTTACATTTTTTTCAGGTCTCAATCAGTGTCGACACTTCTATAGTGCAGTTACGTTATTATGTAGACCTGAGTAATGATAAAACCGTAATTATCTATACAAAATATATATTATAATAATTCAGAAAGTCGTAGGAGATCAAAATAATCGAAAATACTAATTTGCAATAGATAAAAACAAATTAAAATGGTTTATTGTATAATACCATCTCTTTGTACACAGACATATACAATTTTGACTGTACTAATGGTCGTTTAACGGCACAGCAAAACAAGCCGAAAGCGATAAGGGTAATTCGACCGGTCGGGTGTCTTGTGAAGGATTAAGGGGTCCTTTTCTAGTGTCGGCACTCGATAGGAGCATAAAAAATGTAAACAGTTCTTATATTTCTGACCTGTACAATACGTTAGTTCAAGATTTGCTTAGTGAGTATGGGTACTCATTAATTCCTAATGTATATGTTAGGAGCAAACACCGATTTCGGCCAATGGACGGAAAATATGGTCAAAACGCGTTTTGGCTGCTACCGTTTTGCCAATGTCCGAATTATCGCTTTCCGGCTGCTCAATGTAGCCCAGAACGCGTTTTGGGTCAACTACGATTGCCAGAACACGTTCTATATTCTACTACGAATAACTAAATCTCAATTATTTGCCGTTTTATGTTAAAATATTTCCTCTGAGCTTAGAATCCATAACTAAAATGAATAAAAGCACTTGTAGATCTTAGGTCCGTGAAAAAAAAACTGAAAGAAACATACCTCACAATCTCTTATGTCCAGCTTCCACATGAGCGGAATGAATAATGTCAAATAACTCGTGGCTCATGCAAAAATAACGCAGTTCGGCTGTTTCGTCTGTCCTTTCAATTAGCTTTTCGATATAGCCAATTTTTAAAATATCATACCTTTTCAATCGTTGTCTTTGTTTCGAAGATATTGTATCACCGTTACTTTTACAAGCTTTTGCCGCCTTTACCTCTGTGAGTGTTTGGTCGTATCTTTCTCTTGTACAAATATTACTACGATCATTGCTACCACTTATGACTTTTTGCAGTTCATCATTAAAACATAACCTTAGGTCTTCCATGGCACTCTCTAGCTACCGTCTAACCCGCACAAAGATCAAATACTAAATGAATACACTAGCTCCAGTCGTATCGTTTACAAGCTGAGACACTCACAAAATCCACCACGCGTTATAGCAATCGCAGTAGAACGGGACGCGTTTTGGCAATCGTAGTTGAGCCAAAACGACGCGTTTTGGCAATCGTAGTTGAGCCAAAACACGTTCTGGTCTACATTAAACAGTCACAAAGCGATAATTCGGAGATTGGTAAAATGGTAGCTGCCAAAACGCGTTTTGGCCATATTTTCCGTCCATTGGCCGAAATCGGTGTTTGCTCGTAACATATACACTGTAAACCTTTTTATAAACCTGTTTCACGAGTAAGTTCCAGTGTCGTTGGCTTGAGACCAATAATATTATGATCAGATTACATGAAATATGAGAACAATAGGGAAATAACAGCACGATAGAACCTATTTATTTGGAGTGATTTGTAGATATCTAAACATCGACCATTAAATTATTGCTTGCCATTAACGGGACAAATATGTGTTATGATACCCTTAGAAATGTATAAAATTAACCAGGGATCAGTGAGTATACCACGGAATGTTCTCGTAAGATATTATGAATAGCAAAACGGATATGTACGTTGGTCAAAAATGCAAACGTACATTTGTCGCTATTCGTGTAAAAGCGAATTGACATATTTCCGCCATGTTCCAAGTCCCACTGTGAGTATATAGGAAAAATTAGACAAGTGATGTGCTCCCTGGCCAGGTAAGGCCGTCCTGGTCCCGCGCCATTTCATCTGGCGAAATGACGGCCATCTTTATTTTGTGGAATGTCATCGATTTCGTTGTTACGTACATCTCAAAAGATTTCGGAAAATGTTTTACAGCTCAGCGAAAAAACTCCAAGTTTTCATAAAAACAAAAATTCTGCTATGGTTGAAAACTTCGATTCGGTTAAACTAATGGTTCTTGGACTATTCGGTCGGCATCAGTACACTACCGCCGAGCAAAAGAAACACTAGTTCATCGGGCCGAAGCTGCAAGACTATTATACAATCAGACATATTTAGGAAAATTGGGTTGACAAGAGATACAATAAATTTAGTTATATTATAAGCTAGATTTACGAGTATTTTCAACCCCATAAAAATATGATCTTAATACCGACAGATCAATAGTAGAAAATTCAGTGGAACATATGCCGTCCGCAGCTTGACTTGCTGCAATGAACTAGTTTTAACAAATAAAGGATTCCTGATGTGATGATAATTTTCATTTCATTAGGAGGTGTAAAATTCGAAGTGTTTTAGTATCATTTTTATATCGTTGAAGAAAAAGTATTGACATGGAAACTAACACCGTAATAAAGTTGTTACCAATACGTGCGCTATGAATTGTAATTGATTTGACGAAACATTAATATCCTTGAAATAGTGTTACGCGGCCAAAAGAACACCAAAAAAAGATGCACATTTCATAGAACAAAATATAGCAGAATTGTTTGATATGGATTAATTTGAGTAATTCATCATCTAGGTAAACTCATGTTTAATGAATAATTTGAAAAAAGATAAATAGATGATTTCTATTAATATTTTAGGATTATTTTTAGGAACCTATATCGTAGAAATGATGCTTGAAAAAAATTTCTTTAAAAATAATACTCGTTACAAACCTGGGCATCTGTATATTGATGTACGAATTAATAAGCTTCTGGTCCAACAGATGAAATGAGCAATACCTGGAGAGGTAACACTATTGAAAAGTATGCAAATACTGAATTAAAACTAAAGAACAACTGAAGGATCCTCGGACCTTTCAAAATAATAAAAGCTCAAGGCTCAACGATTCTGCTGTTTTCATTCTATCTTGGGTCAATGCGCGGTAAACGCTTTTTTTGCTTCAATCCAACAAACAAGGGGCGTATTGAATGGCTATTAATGGTTTCTTAGAGTTCAGTAAGACCCATTTAATAACAGCGACTGTGCTGAAAATTAGAGGTACCTTTACTAGTCAGATGGACATGGGTCACTTCGTCAGTGCTTGAAGTAAGGTTAGACCACGTCGAAAAGTTGCTTTTTAGAACATTAAAAAAATACATTTAAATATACAAAAGAAATACACTGATTGCTGACCAATGCCTTCGAATGATCAACAGAACCAATAACGGGCCATTCAAGAGCTATGTTGCCTGTGTTTGCTAGGAGCTTTCTATCCATAACCATAAATCTTCTGGGTTGTACGTAAACCTTATCATCCATTTGTGTTAACTGGAATAAATATGTTGCTGTGCCGGAGTTTATCACTTTTTCAGGGTGTAAATTTGTATGAATACACCCTTTTTTTTGTCGAAGTCATTGATTTATAACTCGCAATTAGGGTTTTAAATAAGTTCATCTTTTACGAGCAATAATTGAAGAAAGGAATTTAATAAATAAATTGGTCATAATTCAGGAACAAAAAACAACTAATCAACCAGTTGTTAATTTCATCATAGCATGTTGTACGACATTCAGCGGGTCTAAGAAATATGACAGGTCTCTTTTTAAAATGAAACATTCTTTGCCTTTCTTCTTCTTATGGCATATAAACGAAACATTCTCTCTTCCAGCTGATTAGTATAGCTCATTTTTTATTATTCTGTTTGAGCTTAAAAAAGGGGTCTGTCACATTTTTTGTTTCGATGATCGTAATACCGCTCTAGAGAGGATACTTCAGTTTATTTTCGTAGCCATATTAGATCGATGAAGGTCGAGTTCACCTGATCTTGTTCAGTATAAAATATGTCACTGTGCGTGGAGGTAAAAAAACGCAAATCAGCGCTATTCCTAAATTTTCGAACGGTCGCCTCAAGCTGTATTTCCTAGTTAAAGCTATGATTTATTTCAGAGAGGCACGAGTTAGGAAATACGTACATTCAAGAAAGAAAGTGAACCCAAACATTGCCATGCATCATACTGCACGTAATCGTTGATAAAATTGATTACGTTTACTTCCTTTCAAGCGCGAATCGACTAGAGTTCCTAAAGGGAAATACGTTCTTCTCACCTTCTACTTCGAATGCCCAAGAGAAGTATTATGTTCATACAGGGTTACTGGTAACTCGACCACTTTCCTGCAAGAGGTGATAGAGGGACTCAAATGTAATAGATTTAACCTCCCATATGTAATTCCGAAAACCGATTGTTTTCGAGATAATTAACATTTGATGTTTTTCAACCAAATGTCCAAATTTCCACACTAGATCCTAAACTAAGAAAAAACCTGTTGTTGATTCTGATAATTTTTATTTTAGTATTTAACTAACACACACACAAAGCTAACTTATTATTAAAATGTTTCAAAATACTAAACAGTTCCAAACTAAATACAAATATTTAAAAAATAATCAACAAAATTTTTACATTCACCGTGAAAGAAAATTATCTAGCTCAAAAAAATCATACAAACGGTTGAACAAATCGCTTAAAAATCTTTCCTACCTAATAACCTTTTAATTAAATCCACTCAACGTTTCTGGAGATCTTGCTCAATGTGTTGCCCTTGATTTCGGATACAAGTACGGATCCGCTTCCTCACTTCGGTTTTTGTAACTCGTGTTGAAAAAGTTCGTTTCATCTCCTCCGCCGCATTGATAATTTTCTGCCTTAGTTCGTCAGCAGTACTAACTGGAGTCTCGTAAACCAATGCCTTCATGTGACCCCAGACGTAAAAATCAAGAGGTGTCAGATCTAGGCTGCGCGCAGGCCATGGGATGGGTTCACCCCTCCCTATCCATTTGTTCGGGTATGTGTTGTCCAACAACTGCCGAATTGTGATACGGTAATGTGCTGAACAACCATCATGCTGGAATATCATCTTGATGATTCTGTATTATGTTGATAAATTTTGTTAAATAGTTACTGTCATTCTCCTTGGAATAGGCCATCAGATGAGGACGCTTTTAAAGTAATTTGTCTGACTGGTTGTGTATCTTTTTTTGAGCTAGACAATTTTCTTTCGCGGTGAATGTAAAAATGTTGTTCTTTGTTTTTTAAATAATTGTATGTAGTTTGAAACTGTTTAGTATTTTTACACATTTAAATACTAAATTAGATTTGCGTATGTGTCAGTAAAAAACTAAATTGGAAATTACTAAAATCGACAGCAGGGTTTTTGCTAAATTTGGGATGTAGTGTGAAAATTTGGACATATCGTTGAAAAACATTAAATATGTTAATTATCTCGAAAACTGTCGGTTTTCAGAATTACATATGGGGGTTAAATCTATTGCATTTGGGTCCCTCTATCACTTCCTGCAGGAAAGTGGTCGAGTTACCAGTAACCCTGTATATTCGATATACAGCAGGATCTATTGTATATTCCTGTATGTCAGAGTATCAGTTGTATAGTATACAGGGTATTTCCTAGTTGAATGTCAATATTTATGGGAGCGATTTTTGGGTCCATTTTAAGAAGAAAACTTCATATGAACGTATTTCCTAAACGTCTTACCTTTTGAGATACAGGGTGGTGAAGTTTTAAAAAATAAATAATATATTATCAATATCTACAATACCAGTTCAGATATTTTAATGAAATTCGTCATACATGTAGTATGAGCCAAGAGGCATTTTTTAATGTATCACTTTTTCTTGAATTTTCACCAGTGGCGTTCGTACATAATTTGACCTGCCTATTTTGGCAGACTTTGATGGTACGCCACTGATTTCTCCTAAAATAAAGATTATGTTTGAGATCTCCACTCATTTCTAACCATGGTTGAACACTTGATTTTTTTCAATCCGATGCATGGTTTTCGTTTAAAAAAATAAAAACCGTTTCTCTGCATGATCGCAATAATATCGTTAATATGACAATTTCACCATGCAGAGACGTACGTAGATTTTATTTTTTTAGATGGGGTTTTTTTTAAGCGAAAACTGTGCATCGGATTGAAAAAATCAAGTGCTCAACTTTGGTTAGAAATGGGTGGGGATTTCAAAAATAATCTTTATTTTAGGAGAAATCGGTGGCGTACCATAAATCGTGGTGCGAGTATACATGGTATGCTCGCCAGACGTACGAAATTGCGATCGCTTTGCGCATTGCGTCAGCAACGAGGATTTTTCGCGCGGAGAATTATTAGACGTCGTGATACCACGGCCTGTTTAATCGCGTTTTAGATAGAATCGCTAACGATTTTTGTTTAATTTACTTTGTATTCCTTATTTTGAGTTATAGAAGACTGAAATTTATATACACAATGCTAAATTGTGCAGTTGTCGGTTGTAAAAACGATAGTAAGGTGAAAGAGCTAGATGTAAAATTCTATAAGTTTCCGAAAAATTGAAATCTCGCAATGCAATGGAATAATGCTTGCCGCCAAAAGGACAAAATTAATATGAAAAATGGTAATCATTTCACAAATTAGCATTAAACGTTTATTAAAACTGAAATTTTTATGGTACATCCTCGGAAAATATTCACCTGCCGTATTTTTAATGAATAAATATGCAGAAGAAAGCAATGAATCGTGCCTACTTGAACCATTACAAGTCAAAAACTTATTTTCGAGTAATTCTAACATCGAAGCTGATGAAGTGTGCTTTACTCAGGAGTTTTTCAAGAACGTTCTTGTTGACAGCGATATTGTCGGGACAGAGAATGATTCAAATTATATTCATTTTTCCAACTTTATCTTTCAAGTCCAAATTATGACCTAGATAACTTTATTTCTGAAGACCATGACCTTTTGACACGATTTCCAACGAAGGACTGAAATTTATTGCCGGATATGTGGCCTTCAGATTCAAAAACGAATGTCCTAATCTAGTTTTGGGGGCGTAAACCAAATTTCATTCTTCTAATCGGGTCCCAGACTGGATTGAGTTTCTATCTAGAGTCAATCTTGTATATCCACGTGAGGAGATGATTAAAGTAGCCCGTTTGGTTGAAACAGAGTTCGATAAAGTCCATGGACAGTCGTTTTCTAAACAATCAAACATATTTAAAAAAATTATTAGAGATAGAGCTACCCCAGTGGAAACCATCAAACAATTTCCTGACAAAATAATATTATATCTAATACGAACGAGAATATACGTCAGACTCAGGCATTTAAACAAAAGGATTAGTTTCGAAAATTGTAGGCGTAAACGTGAAAAAATGTCCAAATTTACCAATAAATAATACATTTTTGTAGAAAAAGTCGTTAAATTACCTATTTTACACTCCTATATAACATAACTGTCAAATAATTGGCTATTGAACTCCTTTAATCTATCACTTTGAAAATAAAATATAATCCATCATGTGGTATTCCCGCCAGTTCGCCGACAGAAATACTCGTTGCTGACGTCACAGCGTGCCGGCGCTCGGACGGCTGCATGCGCGTGAGCACACCATGTTTATTTACACTATGCCATAAATGTCTGCCAAAATAGGCAGGTCAAATTACGCACGAACGCCACTGGTGGAAATATAAGAAAAAGTGATACATTAAAAAATGCCTCTTGATTCATAGTACCTGTATGACGAATTTCACTAAAATATCTGAAGTGGTATTGTAGACAATAATAAATTATTTATTTTTGAAAACTTTACCATCCTGTATCTCAAAAGGTAAGACGTTTACGACATACGTTCATATGAAGTTTTCTTCTTAAATGGACCCAAAAATCGCCTCCATAAATATTGACATTCAATTAGGAAACAACCTGAACACAAAGTCAATTCAAGAGCATAAATGCAAGAAAGTAAAAGACAGCACAACGCTTCTGTAATTAAACTGTGTGTCAATTTTAAGACTCTATAAAGGCAAGCTGTGTGAAATATTCCTATTACACTATGCGTATTTGCATGACCAACTCTTTTTTGTTGTTGTTGATAGCGTGACATTTACATTGTACCAACATTGTTCGCTGTGGTTTAGCTCAATGAGCAGAGAAAGATTCCATTGCAGCATATTGCATAAGTGGATGTGGTCGAATAAATCTGATATCGATCCAAAAAGTAGAGATTCTGCAATTAACTTTGGTAATACGATAACATCAAACGATACTTCTGAGAGCAGACAGAAAGAATTCTGCCGGTGCGCCATCTGGTACCCGAAGGTAACGGCATATAGAGCAACCCTCGTAGACGATACTTCTCTTTTCTCTTATTGGGCTTTCTAACTAGAAGGTAACGAAAAAGCACATTCCTGTACAAACTGATGTGATCCACGAAATCTGATACAGTACCGACGTTTTTACGGATTTTTTTCAGTTACTTTTGCTCCCTACGCCGTGTAATCAACCCTATCCCAGGACAGTGGCACACTCAGATCGTTCGCGCCCCTGTATTCTTCCAAATTAAAGGGATCAAAAGGATCCTGCGCGATACCCAATAAGGGGTCATAACCGCCGAGATCTGTTTCATGACTAGCCAATGGGGCGGAGTTATTACACATACTGTCACTAGAAGGCAAAAGGGACGCTAACCAATCGTCCGTGTCCATACTCTCCATGTTTTCAGGCACAGGGTGGTTCGGAAGGTTATTGTTCTCACTTTGCGACCCTTGACAGCCACCTAGTTCCATGACAAGCTGCGAAAAGTCCATGTTTTCTATGTTGTCTAAAGTTTCAAGGAGATCAGACGGGTCTATGCCAAGAGCATCCTCGGGATTACTGATGTCAATGTTGCCATTAGTTTGAGTATCATTGTTGTTCATTTGGACGTTTGTCGCGAAAATAGGCTCGGTAGATTTAATTCCTGCCGAACCAGGTGTTAATGGATCATTTGCAGCGCTTGGAGGCAGCTCTCCATTTTTGATCAAGATCTCTAGAACGTCATCGACTATCTCGCTCTTTATGTGATTCTTTTTGTTGTTGTTCAAATGTTTTGTCGCTTCGTCATACTGGGGCGGTGGTGGTTTATTATCATTGTTATACTCAATTTTTATTTCAGGTATAGCACCATTGGAATCTATATAATTAGCCTTAGACTCCGTTGTTATTATAGGAGTTACCAGTGAACTGATCAGATTTGGCAAAGAGTTATGCCTAGCATGCCCATTAACCACCTTGGCCTTGCCTTGCATCAACTGGTTGAATACCAAAGCAGCATCAGTTCCATTCAACAGCAGTCCACCAGAAATATTCTTCTGGTTCTGGAAGGCGACATGTTGCTGCTGCTGCAACCTTTGCTGCTCCTCGTTAATTTGAGCTTGTTTCTCTTGCAACGCTTGCAGTTGCTTCATTTGCTGCATTAGATTAGCTTGTTGCTGCTGCTGTTGCCTGCCCTGCAGGTGCTTCTGCAACGCGATCATTTGTGCTTTGGGTTCGCTTCTTGTAGCTGCCTGCAGCTTCAATTGCGAAAGGGTCAGCTCTCGCTGTAACTCCTCAATTTGTCTTTGCTGTTCTCTGACGATCTCTTCGTTAGTTTTTTGCTTCTGTTGGACCGAGTTGTCTTTGACGTCGTTCTGTTGCGTTTGTTGCACCATAAAAGGTTCTTGCTGCATTTTGTTAGGAGCTGGGCTCAAGGGATCGACGTCCATCTGCTCGCAGAGTTCGTCTTTCACAGAACTCTCCGGCGAATCGATATCTTGATACGAGGGAGAGTTATGAGATTGGTCCATATTGCTACTGTGCACTGAAGATTCAACAGAACTAGGGCTCTGATTGATAATATCATTTGCGTTATTCGTAAAAGGCTTCAACCGTTCTATCAACTGCGGCTTCGAACCTGAAACTGGCAAGTTACGGCGTTTGAGTTCTGCTTTCAGATCACTGACTTTCATATCCTCCAACCTTCCCGAGATCCTTGTAAAACTGGTTGAAGAATCCGAAAATGTTGAAGGCGACGGTGAAGGCTGCTGAGTGTTGAAATTGCTGCTATTACTACTATTACCAACATTACTGACATTGGTACTTTCAGTACTACTGGTCTTCTGTGAAGCGGGTAGGATTATCTGGGGATACTTATGTTGTAACTGTAATTGAAACTGCAACAACAACGTCTGTTGCTTCAACAGAAGGTCGTACGAACTCTCTCCGGTACTAGGTGAAACCGCAGTATTTTTCTGAGCGCTGGGAGGTCCCTTGTACTCGTGAAATTTGATTGTCCTCGCTTTGGGGGCACTTTTGGACTTGCTCTTCTTTCTATTCTTGTCCTTTCCAGGGGCGTCACTTTTGGGTGAAGGTGCAGCCCTGGTGACCAACGATATAGGCGGGGGAGGAGGTGGAGGTATGGGGGTGGCAGGTTGAGACACCACCGAAGGCACAGGACTGGATACCGAGGATAGAGGGCTGAGGGTAGACGTGGAGGAGACCAGCGACGCTGCGGGACTTTGCTGTTGCTGCTGGGAGATCAAGGGGGCGGTTACTGAACGGCACAAGTCAGCGAACACTATTTCACTGGTGTCTTTATTCAGGATCGGAGTGGCAGAGGTGACAACGACCGTGCTGCCCTCAGTCGGCTGGATCAGGGACACCATTATGCCCGCGCTTTTAGCTGCGGTCTCGAGCACGTCGCTAGGACTTGGGCTGACCTGGAACAAATTGATTTATTCAGGATTTGAACTCGTCGCTCGTAGTTTCGATAAACACGTTGTCTTCAGCAAGCTATTTTTTGTACTTACCGTGTTATCACCTTCGGAGCTTTGAGAGTCTTCTTCTGGGTTAATGTAATTGCTGGGTAACTGGGGCCTGTTGAGCTGACCTTCGCAGGTCGCTTTGTAAGGTATTCTTCCCGTCTTCACGGCCTGCTCGATAGGTTCTTCTGTGTGGAGAATGTTCTTCTGAATCAGTTCGAGAGGACCAGGCCTGTAATTAATGTAATCAAATGTAATTTTGGGGCATATAATGCATAATACAGCAGTATTTATTAGATGCACATGTTTTTTTAACTGTTTCCATAATTGGAATTGATTTGTTTTTATGCAAAACATGCTTATAGAAGAGAAAGAGACCTAACCCACATTGAAGATGTCTGAGAGAGAAAGAGAAATATATACAGGGTGTCCCTGAATTTTTTTGACACGTGATATTCTCGTAACAAAAAAGTTCAAACGGAAACTGAGTGGGATTTTTGAAAGTACTATAGAGTCTGCCATACCATGCTTTTAAAACTTTTTTTGTACTTCAACCCTTAAAACTCACCCTCAACTTTTGCTTTTCAAATAGCATCAAATAGTTTTTTCTAAACAAATTAAGCCTTTATATTATTTAAAATCTTACAGTACCTTTGATTTTATACGCAAACTTATTTTTTTTTCGTAAAATCATGAGCATAACATAAATAAATTGCTTGACGCAAAAAACCGATGAAAATAAAACTAACGTCTTTTTTATGGTTCTTTATTACGAAGATATTACGCCTCAAACAAATGCTAATTTTATTAATCTTATGTTAATGACTATACGAAAAAAATAATTGGTTTGTGTATGAAGTCAAAGGCACTACAAAATAATAATAATAATAATAATAATAATAGCGTTTATTGTAAATATAAAATAAATAAAATACAATAAACAACAAGTGACCCAAAAAAAGTTAAAAACTTGTGCTTGGGTATAAGTAAATATTAAATAAAATAATGACCTTATTATTGTAGGAAAAGCTGTGGGGTGCTATTTGGAAAAAAGTAGGAGGTAAGTTTAAGAGGTTGATGTAAAAAAATGTTTCGATGACATGATACGATAGGTCATTCGGTACCCTTGAAAGAGTCACTTAGTTTTCTTTTTTATCTTTTTTCTTACGAAAATATTATGCTTCAAGCAAATCCTTATTTTATGCTTATGACTTTACGAAAAAACAGGTTTTTGTATTAAATTGAAGGTACTACAAGATTTTGAATCAATTAAGGACTTAATTTGTGTAAGAAAAACTATTAGGTGCTATCTGAAAAAACAAAGTGGGCGGGTTGAAGTACAAAAAATTTTTTTTGGAAGCATGGTACGATAGACCCCATAGTATTCTCAAACATTCCATTCAGTTTTTGTTTCAACATTTTTTTTTACGAAAATATCACATGTCAAGGAAATTCAGGGCCCAGAAAAATATGTTAGAAGCATACTGTTTTTAACTTTAGACTATCTACACATATTAAAAAATTAAAAGTAAATAAAATAAAAATAAATAGTAATAAATAGATAATTGATTAAATATTTTTTATTAACATCAAGCACGGAGGGTTAGTTGGGGATCTACGGAGGAAAACATAATTATGCTATTTTCATGTCATGCATCTCAGAGCAAATATTTTTTTGATAAATTGATGTTAATGACATTAGTCTAGGTTTTTATGACCGGTTTTAAAAACCAGGGCATCTAATATTTGAAAGAAAGTATTGAATAAGAATGATTCCTGTTTGGATGAAGCTTACCTGTGTGAGAGTTGGTCATTGAGCTGATCAGCCAGTCGGGCCTTCTTGAGCATCCGCTGCCTTTCGGCCAAGCTTGGATCCACATGGTTGGGGTCTGCTTCCAGGATGTGCCGCCTTTCCAGCTCTTGCCTCGGAGGCCTCTGCTGGATTTTTGCCTTGAGCATGTCTCCAGTTTTCGCTCGTTCCAGCTGTCGCCTTTGGCCATGGTACGCCGCCGGCGTTTTGTGTGCTGCGGGACAAAAAACGCATCTAGACATCTCACGTGCTTCAGAATGTTTAGAGAAAGCAGAGACATAACCGGCAGGGTCACTTGTTTAATAACCTCTTTGACAAGGCGCTCCTCTGCTACCACCGTAGCAGCTCTTGTGTATAAAATACAAACCCATAAGTTATTAGCCGCACAACTCATTACTTCGGGCAATGTTTTTTTAGAAACAGCCTAAAAATGTACACTCATCGTATTAGAAATCTTGTGAATGGTTCAAACAGCGTTTCCAAACATGCATGCAAGACCTGCCCTTCTGAAAATACTATGGATGAGTGGATCTGCTATAGTAGCCAATGTTAAAAAAATAATTGGTTAGTATAGCGATTACAAACATTCAGCTCTACATCTGTCAATAATTTTTAATAAATGATTTCGCCTTCGTACTGGTCAACTAACTTGTCCTAAGGAATATCCTACAATAATTCGTTATATAGCTGCTCCTTTAGCTAACTATTCATTTTAGTACTGTGCGTGTGTAAAATGGTGGGAGTATTTAAAGAGCTCTTTAGTAGATTTCTGAAATTGAATAAAGTCTAACTATTCCTCAAAATTTATGAATTCAATGAATGAACTGTTGCATGTGATACGTCCTTTAAATCTATCTGAGATGTGCATCATGAACAAGAGTCTACCAATAGATCATCATTTGTCAATTTTTTTACAAATGACTTTCTAATGTAATCTTCACTACGACTCAAAAATATTTCAGTTACACTCTCCAAAAACATTGGTGTCTAGATGCCGGAATTCGACCTTCTTTCTGCTTTTTGAGATAGTTCGAATATGTGAGCTGAGCCACCCAATCAGCGATGGTATTTGAGCAATACATAATCAATTTACAAAACCCAAAGAAGTTACCATACACCAAGGCATGCCAGCTATTAATAAAATTTTAAATTTAACATTGTAGTATTAAAAACATGCGCTTATATGACAGAAAATGACTTTTTAGTTTTTGCACAGATATCCAGTAAAATGTGTATTCATATTAAAAGGAATGTTGAGAAATATTTCAGTTTATATATGTCCAACAATATAAATTTACGATCAGTCCTCTGTGAAGCATAAAACTTTGAATACGTATTTTATGTTATATGTTGAGAACTTTTTAATAAATTCTGAATTCTGAACTCCATTCGAAATGGTGGCGAATAATAGTTTCATTGCTATTTTCGCCTAGTTTCTGCTTTCTATAGCAAATGCACTAAACAATGTTCATGTCCTAAAGACGAACCCTCATTTAATATTTTATCTTCAATGAGATGAGATCATGCCAACATTCGCCACTTTTATTTACATATTCACCTTTGAAGATATTTAGCGCAATTATTTATTAATTTATTCAACGTATTAACCAGATAAAAAGCCCAACCAAAACTCATTTAATTATACGAGGCTTGAGTGTCATTTCGAATGCAGCTGGTTTTGCGTCAAAAATGTCAACGTTTTGTTGGAAAGCATTTGGGGTATTTAACAACCTAATTACTGATTCATTCAGTGCATGATTCGTTGCGCAAGATGTAATGTGGAACATTCTGTATTTATCATCATTGACATTCAAATGAATTCAGTTCTTGGCAATTAATCAAACGGTTCAACAGTGTATGATGGCGATGGTTGTTGCACTTGACATATCGAAAGCCTTCGACAAAGTGTGGCATGATGGACTTCTGGTCAAGCTTGCTGCTTGTGGACTACCACCTGGCCTGCGTCAGTGGCTGAATGGCTTTTTGAACGATCGATCTCTGTTTGTTGTAGTCGACGTATTTTCAATAATCGAAGACGTTCCTCAGGGATCTGTCCTATCTCCTACACTGTTTCTGCTGAACATCAACGATCTGCTGGAAATAACATCCAATCCAATTTACAGCTTCGCAGATGACACATACATTAATATCGTGGATGGAACCTTGCAAGCCACTATCAGCCCAGGAGACGGTGCGTCGGCGACAGAAGCATGCCTCACGGATCAACGCAACTGTCGAGTGGGGATTAGTAAATAAAATACAATTCAACGTACAGAAAGCTCAGGCAACAACACTCACAAAGAAGTCTCACGTTGGCTTACCAACTGTGGAAATGGAGGGTCACCCAATAGTCGAGTCATCTTCAGTCAAGCTTTTGGGGATAAACAACATATGGCACGAGCATGTCGTCAGAATTGCTAAAACGGCATTCCAGAAGCTTGGAGTTTTGTTGCAGTGTAGGAAGCTGTATACACCAGAGCAACTATTGCTGCTTTCAAGGCACAGATCCGACCATCGCTGGAGTATTGCTCCCATGTGTGAGGATGCGCTCCAAAGCTTTCTAAAGCTTCTGGATACTATCCAAAAGAGAGCAATGATACTAATCGAGACGCCTAACCTCACAAAGGATCTCCACAGCCTGGACGTCGAGAAGGGTGGTCAACCTGTCCCTGTTTTACAGATTCTATCACGGAAGATGTTCGAGTCAGCTCTCCCAGATAATAGAACCAAAGGCCGTCCGAACGAGGAACCCTAGAGAGGCTCTGCCAGCTCATCCTTATCGAGGTCCCTACTCCCCGAACCAGTCTCCTCCAGTATTCATTCCTTTGGAGAACTCGACGCTGTGGAGTGAGCTGGAATTTGTTTCCCGGCGGCTACAACCTGCAGAGTTTCAAATCTAACGTGCAGCGATACTAATCCTCTTGCAGCGCTTCTACAGCGCCATAGGATTTCAGCCTTTGCTGGAGGCTGACCATAAAAAAATGAGGAAATTGTATTGCATACTCGACTGTCCTACTCTCAGTTGATGAATGCTAGTAAAATATTAACAACAGCTTATTTGTGACATGCATTAGCAGGCCCATCTTCAATACAGTTTTCCTTAAAAAAATATTCTGAACCCTTTCTATCGACCTGGTATCAATAGTGAGATGTGGAGACACTGTACTATATTTAAAACACTACGGTATAATGCCTAAGTATCACAATATTGACACATTTTAATATTGCTGCATGACAATTGGTAGTATTTCACGTCTCATTTTCGTTGATTGGTTGACTCGCCCACAGACCCGAAACTTCCCGAACGTTCACGAATATGAACGAAAGTAAAGCTGCATTCTTAAGTTTGAACACTATAGTTCCAACAACCAACCACAAGTGACATTGTCAATTTCAGGGTATACTCTGCCGTGTCAAGTCATTTTTATACGATAATAAAAGCATATAATTATATAGGGTATTCGTCAATCACAGGCTAATATTCAGGGATTTGATTTTGGAAAAAAACTTCCAAAAAAGCTATATCCCACACATCATAACTTTTCAGATACATGATGATACACAGTAAAGATGGCATGCATCTCCTATGCATCAAGCAACATTTTCTGGTGTACAACATTTTTTTAAATTCCTACCAGAGGCGTTGCCTATTTTTGGATTAAAATAATACGCCACTGACATTAATTATAATGAATAACCTTACTTGCACCTAAAGGTCATCTATTGCATTTTATCGTCAGATTAACCCTTCTTTATCAGAACAATTAAATTGACAGAGCTTCATTTCGAAGTACCAACAATTTTTGGAGACATAAATCTATTTAGCTGGAAATTATTTACCTAACATCAGTGTCAAAATAACAGCTTGTTGTAAGTAGATATGAAGCTTTTTTGTTAAAGTGGACTGAAGAATCATCCTCTTAAATATTAGCATGTAATTAAGGAGCACCCTGTATATTATGCGAATAAAAAAACAGTATACATATACTTACGAGGCATAATGCCCTGTGCGACTAGTTGGTCAAAAGGACGTCGTAAAAGAAGTTTCACTTTCAGGGCTGAAAAAAAAGAAAGCATAAATCCTCACGAGATTATTTTCTTAATGAGAGAGAGATAAATAAAACATCGACATCCTTAACACGAGTAAAAACCAAAAACATGTTTTGAACCGTCAGTAATGAAGAAAAATTAAAAGCTGAAACTGAAATAACACATATGTTTGTAATAGTGCTCGACTTGGAAAATGTATGTTTAACCTAATTTTCGATACAGACAAAACATTTCAACTGTACAGTGCTCAAGCCAGCCAACTTCCTATTACTATAGTTCTGCGGTAATTAGAGTTTCGTGGAAACGACGTCCCATTTTTTAATTCTGTATTCGCGGTGTAATTATAAATTTTTTTAAATTATAAAAAGATGTAGTCAAGTTGATTGACTCAGTACTTCCCACACATTCCGATGATACCAGTTTTATCATTTTCCCACAGCATAGATGCCCCTGCAATCAAATCATCGCTCGCCCGACCGCAAAAAAAGTGTTTTATTCTACTAGGTGCTTCTTTCACAGGTCAATGGACAATATATCATGAATACAAAAAAATTTTTGAGTTTTACAAACCCCCACCCCCGAACCACCCCAATTTCACCCCCAACCAAAACAAATTTTAAAATGATCAGGAACCCCTAAAACGTCTAAAACGAACAAAGTTCTAAAAACCATACGGGCTTTCCATAGTCGTCGCGGTACTAAATCTGTGTCAAAATGTCATTAAAGTCAATTCAGAAGTTTCCACGTAACACAATACAAAACGATCCAAAGAAATACTCGTATGTATTTTGTATGCATCAGAAAGTTCAAGTCCCTTGGTTTGTGTAATCGGCAAGGCAATGTTCGGATGGACCTCAAAAAGTGTATTATGTCGCTAGGTCTTTTTCTCTCAGGTCATTAGACAGCCCATTATGAGTACAACAAATTTTTCAGATTTACAACCCAAAAAAAAAATTGAAAATGATCAGGAACCCCAAACAACATTACTTACTACGACCCTACACCATATCACTACCCAAATTTCATCAAAATCTATACAGCGGTTACTGAGATTAGGAAGCTAGAAAAACGCCAACAGACAGACAGACAGACAGACCGACGGAAATGAGTGACGTGGATTTTCGTTATGTAGGCATCATAAAACGCCCAAAAAGTATATTATCTCAAAATCGAAAATCCTCGCGATCACAATACTCCCCTCACCTATCGGTGTGGGAAGTAAAAGAGCGGTAAAAATCATCAAGACAAAAAAGTATACTTAGCGCTATGACAGTCAGCCCTCTGTTATTGCTTTAAAAAAATCATGCAAGTACGACCACTCAATATGTTCAGAGCTGTCATTACTTCAAGTAAAGTACTTGAAAAATGTATTTCAATTACTTTCTGGTATTTGAAATACTGTACTTCAAATACATTGTTTTTGTGATATTTGTACTTGATTCCCCAAATACTCTCTAAGAAGTATTTGTATTTGGTACTTGTAGCACAAAAAATATATTTCAAATACCTGGCATTTTTATTTGAAATACTAAGGAAGTAAAGTACTTGAAAAATTTATTTCAATTACTTTGTGGTATTTGAAGTACTGTATTTCAAATTAATTTTATTTCCCAAATGCTATACGAAGTATTTGTATTTGGTACTTCCACACAAAAAATATAATTCAAATTTATACATTTATACAAATATTTATACAAATACTAAAGTGAGTAAGAAATACATATTAGTATAGCTCGATGAAAATATAAAAATACTTGAAATACACATTTCAAGCATTAAATGCTCAAGTCTAGACAAGTATGGACAAATCAACATTACGCATCGCGTCGCCTTGCGCTCTGTCTCTGTCGTACACATAGGATAGTCTACGCGACACTCTGACTCTACAGGACAGTCTCATCACAATCGACACAATCACAAAATATCAGTTCGTCTTGTTGCGTTCAACAAAATGCGTTGTTGATGTTGATTGAGGTTAAAATAATCTGTGAATGTGAGCTGTGAATTTATTGCCATTATAATAACAATCTTCAAAACTCTGTACTTTGTCGTGGTGGTTACGAATTGCAGATGTAAAAAGGTAATTTTTCTCAAGCATCTCTTTATGAAAAAATTCATATACCGGGTGGCAATGGAATCGTTATACAGAGCTCCCTTCTTTTACAATCCTAGATGGAGGTATGAAATTTTGGAGAATTATATGGTTAACGGAGATGCACAATAGCCATGAGAAAACAAATGTATGCTTATTTTGGTTTAGCCGGAAGTGAGGTTAGGCTCTGAATTTTCAATGACACCCTATATATTTTTTCACACATTCGGATTGACATTTGGATTCCCTTGATGAATGAATTTGAATTGTTGTCATTGCTTGGTATTTCTGTTATACTTTTCACGAGTTCTGTGAATGAATGTATGCAAGAATCAAACAAGTGGATATGCTTTTTATTCATTATGTATGCCAGAAAAATGCTAGATGGATCTGTTAATGTTAAACACCTTCATTTGCATGGCATACGCGACGACTCGCGACGACGCCGCGCCGACTGTACCTTTTATTACTTATCTCTTCTACTTATTTATTAGCATTTTTGAAAAAGCGTATATTCAAAAATTGGGAACGTATTGTCGTTTTTAGGTAATTTCTGAAACTTATCCTGTGGTTTTCTGTTGTAGTCTGTTCGCTCATCTGGCCTTCAATAAATCCACATGATGTGTTGATTCTGGAGTTAACTGACGTTTTAGCAACCTCTGTGGCCTTTTTCAAAGTACAAAAAAATGTCCAATTCAATTTCGTACTTTGAAAAAGGCGACAGACGTGGCCGAAACGTCAGTAAACTTGTTGTGATTCAATCACGTTGCATGTCTTTGTAGTGTCATTGAAACAAAAATCAGTTTCTATTTTTATTGAAATGTATACCGTTTTTCCATTCATAAGATACTTTTTATTACTCAACAATAATTATGAAATACTTGAAATATCCATCGCCGTATTTGAAATACTATATCAAGTAATTCAAGTATTAGTATGGTATTTGAATTACTTTTTTAAGTACTTGAAATATTAGTATCGTATTTGAATTACTTTATTTGAAAAATCAAGTACCAAATTAAAGTATTTGATACTTGAAGTACTTTCAAAAATAAAATTACTTGGTATTTGTACTTTGACGCATGCGACTCTGGTAATTGGTAATTGGTATTTGAAATACTATTTACTAGTACTTGTGACAGCTCTGAATGTGTTCCATCAGATCTAATTTCTGTATTTTTTTTGTATAGATATATTATCGGAAAGCGAAATAACGAAGGCCTGCAAATCATTCAATGTTATTCGAGATCCAGTAATCCCCTTAGACTCTAAGGGGATTACTAGAGTCACGATGTCTTAACAGACATGTTGTGAACTCGTAAAATGCATTAAGTCGGGGCTAGACTATTGCCGACACGAATATTATCTATTGAGAACTGTAGCTCGCCATCGGTTGCGATTTACTGTCAGTTCAGTGGCGCTCTTGATACTCATATCCAGCAACTGTTTCGTCGATCCACCCAGCATGCAGGGGAACGGCCACGGCGCCGCCCATTCGGGGCATGGCCCTGAACTACAAGTTTCTCCATATTATCGCTTCTGTGAATATGTGCGAAGAATGTAAGCATTCTCGTCGACACAATGGAGGATAGTCTCTTTGGGTTACCAAGCTCATCCAGTATGGAAACGTTCGTTCTATGGGCGGTATAAGGAGCCCTCAGCATTCTCCTCCACGTCCACATTTTAAAAGTATAATAATACTTAATAATAATCGAAGACTGAGGGCTTCATAATGGCTTGCCAAGACGGTGTCTTCAACACCTTGGTGTACCGTAAAATGGTTATGGGTGTAGATGTACCCGACACCTATTGTAGAGCTTGCCGACAGGCGCCAGAGACGCTTATGCATCTCTTGTCGGCGTGTAAGACGTACGCTGGGACGGCTTACGTCCATCGGCACAACGCGGCTCTACGAGTGCTCTACTATCATTTAAGGCACTCATACGGTATCGATGAGACACCGGTGCTGCCATACGCTCCAGGGGATATAGAGTCCGTTGTGTAGAACGAGAGACGCCGGATTTACTGGAACTACTCGTTCCCCACGCTCGAGCTTGTACAGGCAAACAAGCCCGACATAGTCCTTCTCGACCACCAACAGAAGACGATGTTCGTTATTGAGTTTTCGGCGCCTGCCGAGGTGAACATCGTCTCTAAGGAGGAGAAAAAGCGAACCAAATATCAGGAGTTGCTCGGACAACTTTGCAGGCTCTGGCCAGAATACACTGTAAGTCTGCTGGTTATGGTCATTGGATTTCTAGGTGGAATGAGGAATACGCTGCTCTCTGCACTGCGCAAAATACCGGTGTGCCGTGCGGCGGCGCACATCTTAGCCGCCAGAATGCAGAAGGCAGTCATCCTTGGGTTCCTTCGTCTACTTAGGGCGCACGATTCGCGGACCCGCTGATTGCTCACCTCACGGTGTGAGGAGTAGTCATTGGGTAATGGAACAGCAGCTCGGTGTGTCGGAGCCCGGGCTGCACTCTTTTGTTTTTTTTTTAAATAATAATCATGATAATACTAAATGACATATTAATGAACTACACTCACATTCTTTATTTTGGTCCATGTGTATCGGCGAAGTATCGATGACGGCCTTGGGCGGGGATTCCCTGGTTTGCGAGGAGGGCGGCGAGTCCCGCCCCCCCGCCGCCGAGCTGTGGCCGCCGCCGCCTTCCGCCATGTTGGTCCCTCCTTTGAACCACTCCGGGTAGATGGCGCTGATGGTGTCGATGAGGTCGCGGTCCAGGTGCAGCCGCCAGTAGCCGCCTTCACCCCCTCCGCCGCCGCCGCTGCCCGAGTCACCAAGGTGATTCGACTCTGCAACGGAAAGTACAACTTACAAATGGGTCAGTCTCACTAAAAACGAAAAACGACTAAAAGGAACCGAACTACTGTCGGTATAAGTAGTAACCTTTTCTCAACCAACAGCTTTGGGTGGACGAGTTGACAAGAGTCAGGACACCTTCTTGTCCTTGGGGTGAGAAATTGCCCCTAAAGGCGGATGAACCAGTAGATACCATCTGGTCAACGGCATGAGGATGCAGAAAACAAATGGGAAACTACTGCATTAAAGGTCTCTAAGATATCCCAAGAGAAACTTGTGAAATGAGTAAATGCATTTTACGAGTTCACAACATGTCTGTTGAGACATTGTGACTATGATGACGATAGTTTGACCAACTAAATAATCGCCCACCCGCCCGCAAAAACATACAAGTCACAAAAACTCTCGTAAATAGTTTCTTGCGTCTCCCTCCTTAGGAACTGGGACGCCACTGTTTTTATTCTGCATGTTTCAACTGGATGATGCGAAACCATCAAGAGCCCCCAAACCGTCATTGTGTCAAAATTTCATTACAATCAATTCAATAATTTTCGCTTTACGCAATATACATAGAACGAAATAAAGAAAAACCCGTATGTATACATACATCACAAACTTGGCTTCTGTAATAGACAAGCCAATGTTCAGATGAACTTAAAAAAGCGTAGTATTCCGCTCGGTGTTTCTTCCACAGGTCAGTAGACAAACTATTATGAATACAACAAATTTTTCAGTTTTACAACCCCCCACGACCCAACCACCCCAATTTCACCCCCACCCAAAAAAAAAGTAGAAAATGATCAGCCTGGAACCCCTAAAACGACTAAAAACAAAGTTTGAGCTATTTTTATATTTTTAGTTTTTTTATTATTGCTGAGCCGCCATTGACACGATTTTTTCCAAAACATATGCGTTTTCCATCCTCGCCTAATACTTTGTCAAAAGTTCATTAAAATCAATTCAATAATTTTCGCGTTACGCAATATAGAACGATCTAAAGCAATACTCGTATGTATACATCACAAATTCTAAATCCCTTGGTTCCTATAATAAGTAAGGCAATGTTCGAATGGACTTAAACCGCGTGTTGTATGGGAAAAAATGTAGAACTTGAACGAAGTAGACCTCGTTCTAGAAACTACCCTGACTCAAGTGGTTGTTGTTCATCCCCTGTTCTTGTTTTACCATAACCTTGTTACAGCAGTTATTGACATTTATACACTTCACTCTATTAAATTGTTTTGGCTGCTATTTTGAGAAAAAATGGAGTCAAGTCGATTGACTCAGTACTTCCCACACATAATGATGATACCATTTTATTATGTCCCATTGCGTGTAGCTATAGTCTGAAATCCCCTTGCAATTAAATCATCGCCCACCCGCCTGCAAAAACAACATCCAACATAAAAACCCTCGTAAATAGTTTCTTGCGTCTCCCTCCTTAGGAATTAGGACGCGACAGTTTTTTCTGCATACTTCAACTGGACGATACGAAACGATCAAGAGCCTCCAACCCGTCTAAAAACAAAGTTTGAGGTGATTTTATATTTTTGGTTTTTTATTATTGTTGCGCCGCCACTGAAACGGTCTTTTAAAAACAGAGTCGTTTTCCAATCTCGCCGCGGTAATAAATTCTGCGTCAAAATTTCATCAAAATCAATTCAATAATTTTCGCTTTACGCAATATTCATAGAATGATATAAAGCAAAACTCATATATTCGTATGTACAGATCACAAAATTGGTTTATGTAATAGGCACGCCAATGTCCGGATGGACCTAAAAAAGTGTAATATGCCGCTATAGGTATTTCTTCTACAGGTCAATGGATAGACTATTATGAATACAACAAATTTTTCAGTTTTTAAATCCCCCACACCCAACCCAACAAAAAAAAAATCAAAAATTATCAGGAACCCGTAAAACGCCTAAAAACAAGGTTGAGCTGTTTTTATATTTTTAGTTTTATTATTATTGCTGCGCCTACTATTTTTCCAAAACATACGCGTTTTCCATCCTCGCTGTGGTAGTAATACAATCAAAATTTCATTAAAATCAACTCAATAATTTTCGCGTTACGCAGCATAGAACGATCTAAAACAATACTTGTATGTATACATCACAAATTCTAAGTCCCTTGGTTTTTATAATAAGCAAGGCAATGTTCGGTATGTACGCAGAAATTTATTATGCCGCTAGGTTTTTCATTCAAAGATCAATGGACAACCCGTTATGAATACAACAAATTTTTCAGTTTTACAGCCCCCCACCCTCCAACCACCCCAAATTTACCCTCACCAAAAAAAAAACCTAGAAAATGATCAGAAACCCCAAAACGTTTCAGCTGTTTTTATATTTTTTGTTTTTTATTACTGCTGCGCCGCCACTGCCCTGATTTTTCCATAACATACGCGTTTTCCATCCTCGCCGTGGTAGTGACACTCTGTCAAAATTTCATTGAAACCAATTGAACAATTTCTGCGTTTCGCGATATCGAACGATTTAAAAAAGCGACATGTGACTATCGTTTTTTCATAAAAACACGTCATCTTTTGACTAGTGGGAACAGGATCAGATGTTATATGATAATTCATTGTGCGACCCCCACTTCCTTTAACCCTTAAGAGTCCAATCGAATAAAAAATATTATTTTGAGGTAGATATTTTCAAGTTATTTACGACTGCCTAATATCAAACAATTCAGTGCACAAATGACATTTAAGTATTTCAACTTATTTAATTTTTTTAGCGTCCATTTCAGAAAAAATAAGTTGTGATAATATATGGTTTTACTTACTTACTTAACGTTTATTGACCAGCTATATACAGTGAAGTACATTTGCAGTCAGAGCACTACTGATTACTAAATTTACTTAAATTTTAAATTTAAACTAATTACAAAAATTTACAATAAAAGAAACACAATAAACAATAAGAATATTACTATATGGACAGAAACTCATCCACAGAATAGGGGCTATGGTCCAGTAAGAACCGCTTTGCGTATGTGTAGAATTGTCTTTCTGTAAGTTTTGATATGTCCAGGGGAGAGGTTAGTGCAGCAAACTTATTATATATGCGTATATCGATTTTGTTTATCTCGGTTATTCGTATTCTGGAGTATGGCACCACAAGATCCATTGCAGATCTGGTTTTATACTGGTGAAAGTCGGAGTGACGTAATTTTTATGTATTTTCTTTAGCGTATGAATTATGTAGATTGATGGTAGGGTTAGAATGTTGTGCTTCTTGAAAAGGGTCCTGCAGCTCGTGCCCGGTGGTGCCCCCTCCAGGATACGAACTGCCTGTTTTTGTGACGTGAATACTCTCCCCACTGCTGCTGACCCACCCCACAGCAAAATGCCATAGTTTGAGGCATAAAGATACATTCTCTTTCAACTGGTGCTATCAAATTTATATGTTGTATTACATTTTTTTGGGCACTCTACACCCTTTTCCGCCACCCATTTTCCGATCGGCACTAAAACCCTTTCAACTCGAAAGGAACTTTACTAATAATTATTCATGAAATTTGGGAGCAATCGCTTGTATACCCAACTTTATTTAGTGAGCAGTTGGGTATTCACCCATCATTCTTCACCGGGTGGGTATATACCGGGTATATTCTCAAATTTTATTTACCTAACCATTGGGTATTTATCACAGATAAACTATTTTTTTTATTTTGCCCAGTTGAAATCGAAACCGTATGATTAAAACAAAACTTAAATTGAAAAAAAGTGGCTTTAAATGGTGAAGAGAGCGGTGGATGCGTGTTAGCGACTTTAAGCAAAATCTTTTTTCTCCACATGCAATGCTAATAAATAAATATTTTAAAAGACGTCTTTGTCTGCAATCATAAGTCATACGCTGCCAAGTTTTCCTTTCATAATACACAAAAAAATCAATTGGTATACATCTTGCAGAAAAATAAAACAATTGCGTATGAGTATGAGTTTAATAATAGCAATTACGTAGGAATCCTCGATCTGACACACTGTTTATGTTTACATTATGCAAATACAGTGCGTGTATGAAAGGTTGAAGTGAACGTGTACAGTCAATATACAGAAGTACTGTCGTATGTGCTTGCGCGCTAAGCGTCCTTTGTCTTTCAAAAAAAAATTGAGGTTTTGAATAAAAATTTGTTTGTCATAAATAGAAAGATCATATATAAGTTTTATAACAAAACTGTCTTTGTTTTCTTTTTTTTCGCCATAATTCAAAAGTTATGTCAAAATAAAAATGAGTTTTTGAATAGTGTAGGTACCGAAAACACGCCGACGGCTCCCGAACCCGTGTGACGTCACCATGGCGGTCCTTTGACCAACGACGTCCTACTCCGATACTAGATTCTAGATTCCCAACCATTCGCGAAAATACTTGCTGGTAACTAGTGTAACTAGTGTATATTTGTTGCAACATAGACGATGAATGAAGTTTGCAGCTCGAGACTAAGTCTACGATCGAAATAAATATATTGTTGAATTTTTGAAGTCAGTTCAGTAATTAAGTACCTAATCAAATATGTTTCGTTGAAAAGCTCTCCTCAATTAAAGGATGGCCCAGTGGATCTCAGGTTCTTTGGATCGAAACCCACGCCTTCCAACTTTTTTTTTATTTTTTTTTATCAAAAAATTTATTGATGTGCTTTTTGCACTTGTTACGCAGATTTTTTCTACGATCAACATAAATATGTGTTTGAATCAAATTTTGTTAGACATATTACTTGCACTGCACAGCGCTTGTTAAATTTTTATGAAAATTTAATATTGTTAAGCTTCATTGCCCAAAGTTAAATAAATAATAATACCAAGTGGTAAACAGAATGTGATTACGAATTTGAGTTACTTTTTTTACATTAAAAATCTTAAAAATGAATGAATTGATTGGATGAAGGGATTTTGTTTTATTAACCAAATTAATGGTGATTGATATTGACGGACAAACCTCATTTCCACTGATTTTTTGAATTGTCCACCGCCTCCTGAACTTAGTTTTTGCACTGTGCAGTACAAGTAATATGTCTAACAAAATTTGATTCAAACACATATTTATGTTGATCGTAGAAAAAATGTGCATAACAAGTGCAAAAAGCACATCAATAAATTTTTTCATAAAAAAAAAGTTGGAAGGCCTGGGTTTCGATCCAAAGACCCTGAGATCCACTATCGGACTCTCTAACCACTGGGAGGAGATCTTTTCAACGAAACATATTTGATTAGGTACTTACTTACAGGAATCTGTAATCTTACTTCAACTTCAAACATTCAGAAACATATTTATTTCGATCTTAAGACTTCGTCTCGAGATGCAAGTTTCATTTATCGACTGTATTGCAACAAATATCCACTAGTTACCAGGTTACCAGTACGTATTTCCGCAATTGGCTGGGAATCGAGAATTTAGTATCGGAGTAGGACGTCGTTGGTCAAAGGAGCAATCTTGACCGCCATGGTGACGTCACACGGGTTCGGGAGCCGTCGGCGTGTTTTCGGTACTCGATTCAAAAACCCATTTTTATTTTGATATAACTTTTGAAATATTGCGAAAAAAGAAGACAGAAATAGTTTTTTATAAAACTTATATGTGATCTTTCCATTTATGACAAAAAAAATTTGTCTTAATTCAAAACCTCAATTGTTGTCGGTCAAGTTCCTACCGTTGTTTATTCTCATTCACCTTAAGGTGCGTATTCACTTGCAACAAAACACTCCGAACGAACCAAACGCGCCGCGCGCGCTGTATCAAATTCGCCCAGTCAGTTCGTTGCGCCGAACAGAGCAGAACGCGCAAAAAACATTTTCGGAGGTTTGTCGGTAAACGGGACTTGTACAAAGAGATTTTATTCGTCTGGCGATGTTCGGTGAATACGGGCAATACAGCAGTTTTGGACGTTCGTCGTGTTTGTTGATATTGTTATGCCTAGCTATGGAGTGGAGCAGAGAAAAGTGTATGAATAAATATTGTGCTAAAAAGCGCAGTGTAACAGCCAGACGATCTTGTACAGGACTAGCCTTTCGAAATATCGTATCTTTCTTGGCTATTCTAGGGCCTACTAAGCACATAAATTCTCGAAATACACTGCAGCCATCCTTGTAAAACTTTTCATATGCATATAATCGAGATCACTAAGGGCCGGTTTCTCAATGTCCAGTTAAAGTGTCAGATAGGTATCTGCCAGATAGCGTTGCTATGGACACAACTGTCAGATAAGATTTACATGACTTCGTAAGTTTAGCCTTCAATTGTTTAAACAATTTATCTAACAGTTGCTGTTATCTTGCAGATAAATATTTAACTGGACATTGAGAAACCGGTCCTAAGTAAGGCCATACTATGACGGCGCAAAAAGATACGTCTTGTCCACATTTTTGGTTGTTTCTTTTTTTTTCTCTTTTTTATTACCCAGGTTGCTCAGAGCGCGCCCGAAAAATTTTTGTTGCAGGATGTTTGGAGTGCGCAGCGCTTTTGGTTCGTTTGTTGCAAGTGAATACTCACCTTTATAAGACAAAAATTGAGACTGTTTTAAATATTAAATAGCTAGAGGTGCCATAAAATGGATTTAACGATTAGAATAAGTGAGCAAAAAATTATCCAGTTCCGACCGTTTCTGCTGATAAATTATGTAAAAGGACCTCCAAAATCCTAATGTGACACCTGTTGACTAGCATCTTATACACAGGGTGTCCCAGCATGAAGTGCACCAATGAAACTGGGCTAAAATAGATCTCAATTTATCGAAAAAAGGATTAAAAAAAAACTAAAAAAATGTGTGCGCGTTACATAGACAGTTTAATTTTTGTTGTCCTTTTTATTTGAAATCATTAATAATTCCTAATAATGAATCTGCTTAGCGAATAGAAAAATCCGCCAAAAAGAGCTACACCGACACTGCAACTTAACGCCTTACTGAAAAGTATCTTTTACGCCGACGCTTCAATGTAACATTGTAACGTCATATAGAAAATCTTGTTTGAGAGACAGAACGTTGTAGTTTTCAGACAGGATATTGGTTGGGGATCAAAGGGACGAGAGAAAAAAAAGTATGGTTATAGGGGGTATTTGACTAATCGAAATTTAGTTCAAGAAAAGTATAGTAAGCAGCATCTATAATTTTTTGGGATTTTTTTAATCTTCTTTGGCGATAAATTTTGTCTAATATAATTCAGTTTCGTTGGTGCTTTTTATGCTAGGACATCATGTATCTATCATACTATCTATCATACCATACAACAAAGCGTTTTGAACACATTTCCTTAATACTATTGCTAAAAAATTAAAGCTGTGTTTTACACTTTTTGCAAAAGGGGGTGAAATTGAAAACGATGGAAAACAACATAAAAAACGCTTCATATTAGTATTCAGGTGCTTTGGACATCATTGAACATTTTCAATTTTTTTCTTTCGGTATAATATTGCGTTATAACCACAGAACACTGATAAACTAACTTCAAGATAAAGTCATAGCCTGAGGAGAAAAATGTATTAGGTAAGTAGAAAACATCTCCCTTCTCACTGTTTTGTATTTATTCAGATATACCATGTTCATGGTTTTTCAAATCAGATAAATTCCAAATTTATTCTATAGGCTACATCAGTGAACAACTCTTTTTTGAGACTATTATTATTTATTATTTATTTATTTATTTATTTTGTTCATTACAATACATTCAATTTAGAATAATATTCTATACAAAATAATGGCATGTAATAATATGTGTAAATCAATATTATATAAGTATGTAGGTCAAGTGGGGTTGAACTAATACAGCTATCACATTAGGCTTGGAAGTCTGTTTCGTAATAGTGTATTGTTCAATCCCACATATCATGTACAGAATATTAAGTGTGTAACTTAAATTAAAATACAGAAACAAAAACAGATACAAAATTACTAATATATATTAACTACACCTACTAGCCTTTAAGGCACTAGTGAACGAAACGGCCAAGGAGTAGTGTTTCAGAAAAATATACAGAAGTCGGTGAAAATTTAAATGTTAAATTTTTCTTGATTGTTTTGTATAAATGTTTTAATTTCCTTTTTAAATAAGCGAAATTTTGATATCAATTTTAATTTTTTCTTATATCAGTACCCTATAAAAACATATATCTACTTGTACCGTTATTTAACTTTTCAGCGTGTCTCTCTTTTCTCTGACTGATACCTACTTGCCGAACTTATATTAAATTTCGAAATAATTTTCAGTGGTGATTGTTGAAATAATAATAAAAATTATATTATTTGTTAAAGTTAGGTGTTAAATTGAAACGGTGGGGAGGGTCGGAAATCTTAAGTACACCAAAGCTCTAAACTCCAATACCAAAGTGTTTGTCATTACGGAGAATGTGAGGTAAGTTTTTTTATCTGGAACTGTATTGGTATTCTTTTTTAATTAAAAAATGTCCACACAATCGATCTGCTCCAAGTCCATTAATTTAATCCAATAAATCCTAAACAAAAAATATACTATATTACACACAATTTAGAAACGCAGAATCCCCGACTGGAATATTGAAAACTTGACCATAGGAGTTCATCTTTTAAGTTAGTTTCAGAAAGTCGGAGAAAAAAGTTTGTACTTCTACACAACTTAAACAACTCGAAATCACCGAATCTCCGTCAGAACATCGGAAAGTTGGCCTTAGTCTAATCATGGATTTAGCAACAATGCAACAATCTTTGTTCTTCAAGGCTTTTGAATCGTCGACTTAGGAATTATTTAGTACTTTGATAAAGGCTCAAAGGTGGCCTGAACGTTAGTCAAAATTTTATCTTCGAGAATATATAGTTTTATTGATGTTCCAGTCAAGAGCAATAGATTATACCTTTTGAAGTGTCAATCCGATAAAGCATTTTTGAGTGATATAATTTGATACCATCGTGAAAGGCACATGAATTTATGACTACCTTTGATCCACGAATATTATATAATAATTTGAGCATCAGTTATCTCACATATATCATCATACTTTAAAGCAGCTTCTGGGAAGATGTCTATTTCATATAGTTGCTAGCGCTGAACCTTGAAGTTATTATAAACGAAACCACCTCTCCGTTAAAATTAGTCTCTTCACTATGACATACACAATAGTCGTCTGGCTGTCAGGATAATAGTTTTTGAGAGTAGTTATTGTAAATTAAATTCTAGCGAGAGAATATATTTGTGATAAATAAGTTTTCATTTACTATAACCAATGCGCTGTTGACAAATTACCTTTTCAACTAGAACAACACTGCAGCTACGCAGCTCATAAACCAAATTCTCCAGCTGACACATTAATTTGTGGAAAATTAACTTTTTCCGACGAAAGCGATGGAGACAACCGATTCTTTAGGTTGAGATTGGGTCTGGCACACTTGGCACTCATTCAACATTTCACAGATTTCTAATAACATCACTGTGAGGGGGAACCGGCGTCGAAAAACAACTCTGATCGCAGCTAAACCACGTCGGGACTAAACGCTACAATCCCACACCTCAGAAATAAAAAAACATGTGTTCCCAGACATAGGCGGAACAATGTACACCTGAACACAAAAATGTTTGTACGTAACATTCATTCAACATTCTAAGAACTAAAAACATGAAGAAATTACTTTCTTCCCTATCAATATAGTGGAAACGCTCATGGAATCAAGGCATAGATTAGCTATAATCTTTATCAATCCATCATCATTCAATCAACATTAATCAATTTATAATCAACTGCCAACACAAATAAAAAATATAGTTTCCACAAACTCTTTTAAAAAAGAGTCACTAATTTTTTGGTAGTTGATAGTTTTTATTAAGGAGCCTGGGTAAACACAGTTATACATACAGGGTGAGTTTTTAGTACCGGCTCGGTCGATAACTCCACTACTGTAGAAGATAGCGAAAAAAGTTGTATATAAAAATTGTAGCCACGGATATGCTCCTTGCTCAGAAAATATTTTGATTTATACAGGGTGATCCATAACTACGTGGTGATGCAAACATGCATTTTTTTAAATGAGACACCCTATATATTATTCCATATTCAAATTCTACTAATGATTTCCGTTCTTCCAATATAGGGTATTGTTACATTATACAGGGTATTTCAAAATTTATGACCATTTTTGTATCCAAATCACGGTCACGGTCAAAAAGTAATGAATCAAAAATTATTTTTTTTACATGAGAAGATTAGAAATATCCTCTAGTTTTAAAATACGCTATAAAAAAATCCCGCGACGCATATTCGTATACAGGGTGATGTAGAATGCAAAATCTAGATCTTCTCTCTTTTTTTAAATGTAACCCCCAATATTTTATTATACCAAAGAATTGCTTTTAGTAGTAGTAGTATGTAGTATGTAATCGAAATATCTCAGAAACTAATTAATGCAGCCATAACAAGTGCTATACAAAAATGAAAGAGCATATTAAAAGCAATTCTTTGGGATAATAAAATATTGGGGGTTACATTTGAAAAAAAAGAGAAAATTTGGATTTTGCATTCTACATCACCCTGCATACGAATATGCGTCTCGGGCTTCTTTTATAGCCGATTTTAAAACTAGAGGATATTTCTAATCTTCTCATGTAGAAAAAATAATTTTTGATTCATTACTTTTTGATATACAGTACGTTCATTTGTCCGCGATTTGGATATAAAAATGGTCATACTTTTGAAACACCCTGTATAATGTAACAATGCCCGATATTGGAAGAACGGAAATCATTAGTAGAATCTGAATATGGAATAATATATAGGGTGTCCCATTTAAAAAAATGCATGTTTGCATCACCACGTAGTTATGGATCACCCTGTATAAATCTAAATATTTTCTGAGCACCGTGGCTACAACTTTTATATACAACTTTTTTCGCTATCTTCTATAGTAGTGGAGTTATCGACCGAGCCGGTACTAAAAACTCACCCTGTATGTATGTATTTGCCATGTTAAAAAACGGATTCCCATTTCGAACAGAACTCACTTGTTTTTCAAACTACATACACGGTATTTCAGAAGGCGATAGTTAAGACCTCAATGAATGACAACTATTTGCGATTTTCTCAAAAAAGTTTTTTAGTGTACCTACAAAAATCGATCACGAAAATTGATGTACGATCTTTCCTTGTATTTAAGAGTTATATTTTTTTATCAGTAACAGGTACTTTTTTCGCTCAGTGCAACATAAAGGAACTAATTTTGCATAACCCATATTGATAGGCTGTCAATTGACTGGTGCTAAATTTAGAGTAACGACAGCACCAGAATTTTGACTACTTAACAGCAAACATCTATTGTAGGACCTGGATAAAAACTCAATTTGTGATGGGACAGGTATTGGACAACTAGAATGGCGGTATAACTATTGGCGGAAGCAAAATATCCAACTTAGGATTTGCTGATGATACAACCCTTATTGCTGCTTCCCAGGAAGAACTAGTAGCACTATCAAACATCTTAGAACAACACAGTGCAGCATATGGTCTTGGTATTAATTACAACCAGACCAAGGTTATGATCGTAGAAAGAGAGCACGATATCATCGAGAAATAAAGTCAGTAGGCCGTTGTGAAGTAGTTCAGTTTTGTGTACCTCGGTTCTTTGATCGACAATTCGGGTAGCTGTGAAAATGAGATTCGACGCCGTATTCAACAGGCACGTATAGCCATGACAAAGCTTACTAAAACATGGCGTGACCATAACATCACTAAAGCTACCAAAATGTCGCTGGTTCAGTCTCTTGTGTTCCCCATATTTTTGTATTCCTCGAAAACTTGGACTGTTAAAAAGGCAAATCGAGCTCGCATAGATGCTTTTGAAATGTGGACGTGGAGGAGAATGCTGAGAGTTCCTTATACCGCCCATCGAACTAACGTTTCCATATTGGATCAGCTTGGTAAACCAAAGAAACTATCCTCCATTGTGTCGACGAGAATGCCTACATTCTTCGGACATATACACAGAAACGATAATATGGAGAAACTTCTAGTTCAGGATCAGGCCCCGAGAAGGCGATGCCGTGGCCGTTCCCCTAAACGCTGGGTAGACACGACGAAACAGTTGCTGGATATGAGTATCCAGAGCGCGACTGATCTGACAGTAAATCGCGAACGATGGCGAGCTACAGTTCTCAAAACTATTGATAATATTCGTGTCGGCAATACTCTAAGTCCGACTTAATGCATTTTACGAGTTTACAACATGTCTGTTAAGACATTGTGACTATGATGATGATAAAAACTCAAGATGGACGCTTCTGTAATAAAAATTTTCCAAGAAGTTCTGGATGTAACTCACATATACTCCTTCTCGTAAAATATGTATATGTATATATAAGAAGTTACAGAGATGTGTACTTCATTAACATGAAAAATAAATCGTGATAAACACTTTGAAACTTTGTCTATTAAATAATATTGAATCTAAATTTAAAGTAACCGCAAACACGAAACGGTCTCCCATAGCAATATTACGAGCTACGCCACTGTGTTGGATTTTCGCGAGGGCGGAACAAGTTTACTTGAAAACCAGATTCGTTTTGCTACGTTTTTATCAACCTGCGACCGGTAGAACGATAGATCTGATAGAGTGACGCACGGTGCACAATTAATTCCTAGTTTTATTTCATTGCGAGCGGAGGCGGTACGTAGGCTTATACCAGGCTTGGCACCGAAGTTACCGGACTGGAAGCTGACCCACCTCTATATGTAAAAAAATTGATTCAAGCTGAAACGGAAATATTAGAACATCCAAGGCAATGCATGTTATGCCTGCACAAAATTCGAAAAACGGATATCCATTTAAGAAAGTTTATGAGATATACCAGCACCGGTACTCTGTAACTTAGAAACGTGTCTCTATGCACTATGAGATCGGGTGGTTTCGTAAATATGTCAGCGTAGTAGTCACTGCCGCACCACAGTATAGTAAACAACCAGCACAATAACTCAAGATGGCGGAAATTACACGCGCATTCCCACTTTTGGAGGGTTTTTCATAGGGATGCTAACGATACTTCGATACTTTTGCACTAATATCCAATATCCATTCCAAGCTGGTATTGATACTTTTGTATCGGTATCGAAAATAATTATATAATTATTGAGGGGTGTAATCAGTTGCACAAAATGCTATGTACGAATCAAACGCGCCTATTTGGCTCGAAAATATCGAGTTGGTACCGGTGTCGATATTTTCATTTTCGCATCTCTACCCAAACTTCACAGCCGTAAAATCATCCATAAACCCTCCCAAGGTCAAATTTTTTGGGAACCATTTTTATATAGGAAATCCTCAGAGATATTATGCTGGTTGTTTATTATGCTGTGGCCGCACTGTGTGGTAGGCACCCGAAACTGCCCGATCGTCATGATGATAGAAACACGTTTCTATTTCTAAAGTTTAGAGAGTACCGGCGCAGAACACTACCAAAGTTTGGGGAGTACCCATACTAACGATCGAAGGGTGATTCAGCACGAGCTATAGCTCGTTCAATCGCATAGATAGGACGGTATGAAAATGCGGACCAGATTCGTGAGGAACATAATACAGGGTGCGGCAGCATAACTTCCTTTTTTTTTAAACGCGCCATTCAGTTCGTTGATGCGGAGCGTTAGTGGTCTCGTTCGGGAGGCGGAACCACAGCATAGTAAACAACCAGCAGAATATCTCTGAGGATTTCCTATATAAAAATTTTAGATGATTACGGGCGTAAAGTCTGGATAGAGATGCGAAAATAAAAATATCGACACCGCTACCAATTCGATATTTTTGGTCAAGTATACAGCTGTACACGCCAATGAAGGCGCGTTTGGTTTGTACAGAGAATTTTGTGCAATTGATTATAGTCTAAGATCCGAATATAAGACGACCTTCACCGAACTGTTTAATGGATGAAAAGCATTTTATATTAAATTTAATATGTTAAAAAACATATCGCAAGTGGGTTGGCTGAAAAATTTCAGTCCAGGATATGATTAATTAAATATTGAAAAATTATTTTTTTTTAACATTTCACTGGTTTGGTTAATAGACAAATCACATACCAATCGAAAGTATGAAGCCCATAGAATATGCAAACGTTAGGTTGGCTACGTTTTTCCCGTCCCAACTATAGGGTAGGCAGGTATAAACAGGTACACCAATAATAGTAATTAGCACCGGTGTGGTTAATGCATGAAACTCATATCAAAATAAAGATAATTTTATTGCCAACACGTCGATATAGGGTTGTCTGCAAAAAATCAGTCTGGAATTCCGGTTGTCGAATTTTAAAGATCAAAATATTGCTGCCAGTGAATACGTACGCCAGAGAGGTGCGAGTGAACTATCCCGTGTATTAACAAGGGACGCACCATAGCAGCTGCGTGTAGCTCAGCCGTTGAATGAAAGAGAGTGCGCATGTCATGTGTCCGTGAAATTGAAAAGGATAGCGATACACTCGTAAACGCTGTGGAATATTTTGGAGCACTAATAATTTATTAATATTACATCAAGTTATTAAGCTATTAAGTAATAAAAGATATATGAAATGTGTAACAATCATAGAATCAAAATATATGAATGTTATAAATATTTTTTTCGTTAATTAATAACTTGCATATGTGTGTACATATTTCATGTGATATTAAAATATATTCATATTTTTTAAATCAAAAAGTGATAGTGTTACATATATAATACTTATCTCAAAAATTGTGTTTGTTCTATCAGCTGCGTAAATAAAAACCAAAAAAGCAAAAGTTTAAAGTCACCAGAAAACTAAAACGAATAAAGCAATATTTTGATCTTTAAAAATCGATAACCGGAATTCCAGACTGATTTTTTGCAGAAAACCCTATATCGACGTGTTTGCAATGAAATTATCTTTATTTCGATATAAGTTTCATGCATTAACCACACCGGTGCAAATTACTATTATTGATGTACCTGTTTGTACCTGCCTACCCTATAGTTGGGACGGGAAAAACGTAGCCAACCTAACGTTTGCATATTCTATGGACTTCATACTTTCGATTGGTATGTGATTTGTCTATTAACCAAACCAGTGAAATGTTTAAAAAAAATTAATTTTTCAATATTTAATTAATCATATCCTGGACTGAAATTTTTTAGCCAACCCACTCGCGATATGTTTTTTAACATATTAAATTTAATATAAAATGATTTTCATCCATTAACCAGTTCGGTGAAGGTCGTCTTATATTCGGATCTTCTACTATTACGCCCCTCAATAATTATATAATTATTTTCGATACCGATACCGCTAAAAAAGTAGCGATACCAGCTTGAAATCGCTCAAAAAGTTTCAAAGATAAAAATACTCGATATTAGTGCAGAACTACAAGTATCGAAGTATCGTTAGCATCCTTACAAATAATCATCCAAAGAGATATTGTCATAATTGTTTACTATGCTGCGGCGGAACTATAAAGTCCAGTCGCCACCAGGGGTTGGAACAGTGAGGAGCGTGTTTTTGTCTACTTTTCGAGCTGATGTTCTGGGATCGCAACCCAGCCCTCCTTTCGGGATCGATTTGTCTTGGACGGAAAATCAATTACGTGAGTCACTACGTTCAGCCAAACTGCAAGTATGACAAAACGAAGAACTGGAACTTCTCGGCCCATTAGATCTTAGATCACCAAGCTTCAGTGTTGCGATAGCCACCGCGCTCTGTACGCAAAACAAAAGTCTGCCATTCGACTTTCAGAGCATTCTTCTTTTCATTCAAGATCTTCGTTTCCATCCTTACAAGATGTCGTTTAACTAGGAACTAGAATGTGACTTCAATGCTCGGAGGAACGTCAGGAACGCATGTGAGGTTCTCTTAAAAGTCATTCCTGAGAACGTTATTGTTTTTTTTTTAGGAATGACACATTTTTACTTCCCACACCGATAGGTGAGGGGAGTATTGTGATCGCGAAAATTTTCGATTTTGAGATAATATGCTTTTTGGGCGTTTTGTGACGTCTACATAACGAAATCCACGTCACTCATTTCCGTCGGTCTGTCTGTCGGTCTGTCTGTACGCGTTTTTCTAGCCTCGTAATCTCAGTAACGGCTGAATGGATTGTTATGAAATTTGGGCAGCGATATGCTGTGGTGTCGTAGTAGGTAATGTTCCTATAATTTTGAAAATCGGTGCATGGGCGGCGGAGTAATTAGCAAAAAACGAAAAATTTTCAATATGCCGCCTCAAACTTCGTTTTTAGGCGTTTTAGTGGTTCCTGATCATTTTCTACTTTTTTTTGGTAGGGGTGAAATTGATGTGGTTGGGGGGTGGGGGGGAAGTAAAATTGAAAAATTTGTTGCTTTCATAATAGACTGTCCACTGACCTGTGAAGGAAGACTTAGCAACATAAATAACTTTTTTAGGTCCAGCCGAACATTGCCTTGCCTATTACAGAAACCAAAGGAATTTTTTCTGGTGTAAACATACGGGTACCTATTGCTTTAGATCGTTCTATATTATGTAACGAAGAAACTGTTGACTTGATTTTAATGAAATTGTGACACAGTATTACTACCGTGTCGAGGATGTCAAATGCATATGGTTTTTATAAATCGTGCCAGTGGCGGTGCAGAAGTAATAAAAAAAAAACAAAAAATATAAAAGCAGCTCAAACTTCGTTTTTAAGTGTTTTAGAGTTTCCTGATCATTTTATGATTTTTTTGGGTGGGGGTGACATTGGGGTGGTTGGGGGATGGGGGTTGAAAACTGAAAAGTTTGCTGTATTAATAATAGCCTGTCCACTGGCCTGTGAAGGAAGACCTAGTGACATCACCCTTTTAGGTCCATCTGAACATTGCCTTGCCTATTACAGAAACTAAGGGACTTTTCTGTATACATACGAGTATTTATTGCTTTAGATCGTTTTGTACTTCGTAACGTGGAAACTATTGAATTGATTCTAATGAAATTTTGACAAATTATTATTACTGTGGTGAGGAAGGAAAACGCGTATGCTTGTTAGAAATCGTGTCAGTGGCAGCGTAGCAATAATCAAAAAACTAAAAATATGAAAACAGCTCAAACTTCGTTTTTAGATGTTTTAGGGGTTCCTGACCATTTTCTACCTTTTCATAAAACTGAAAAGTTTGTATTATTGATAATAGGCTGTCCATTGACCTGTGAAGGAAAAACCTAGCGGCATAAGATAATTTGGGAGGGGGGGGTACTGGCGATGATTCATTCTATGGGAAAATAATAAACTGGTATCACCGTAATGTGTGGGGAGTCAATCAACTTGACTTCATTTTTTTGCAGTATACCGAGTGTTAACATCAAGCCTACCTCAAATGTAACCATTAGAAACGGTGTTAATATACTGCGTTTATAACGAGCTAGTTTAACAGCAGACAGAACGCGTCACTGTGCAGAATAGGGTGAATTTTCACCATAAAAACCGACATGATGTGTCAAGCAGTAACCATCAAATTGTCACTTTATTAGGTTATATTTTTTGAAGCATTTGTGTCTGATGTAACAGAGAAAGCAAATAAAAGAACCGACAGAAACGGCCGTTGCCCGAATTTGACACAAACTGTCACAAGTGACTAACCAAAAAAGGTAATTTTTAAGATGATTATGACAGTATGCATTGCTTCATTAGTAGCCGACGATTGTACAACTGGTGTCGACTTTAAGCCTGAGCTTAGCTAAGCTTAGGTTTAACAAAGCTCGTGTTGAAACCCGCATTATACAACCGGCCCTTGAAGTCATGGAGACATTATATCAATGGGAATAAGGCATCGGAAGCGGAACACTATAAGCAATAGAAGTCTTTGAACGCCTATTTAGCTGCTTCTACAGCACCTATCTGAGCTAAGCACTTTCGTTACCAACGACTTCGCAAAAACACTCCGTGTAAATATGTTGATCCCGTCTGTGAGGTCTATAACGTCCTGATTAGATATATCACGCCTGTATTTGTGACAGTTTGAGAGCCAAAGCAAACGAAACCATAAAGTATATGCCTCAACAGCACTGAAAATAAACGGGCTCTTCTCCTCTACCACATTGATTCATCTCTCACTACATCTGCTGTTAACGACCAACTGGATATTAATCGTTATAAAATGTTGTTGTGAATACGATGACGAAATTCTGGATTTTGGAACTTTGTTTATTGGGGACGACTGATGTTTTTTCCTCGCGAGATTCTGAAGGAAAATTGTAGCGGCGCAGAGTCAACGGAAGATATCTGTGTTAGTAAACAAGTGCTGTTATATACGCGCTATTAATATAATAGCCATTCACTTTATTATACAGAGTGGATCGACACGAAATTCTTTATTACTGCTTTTAGTACCATGGGTATCTATCGGGACACGACAAACAGAGAGGATGTAATGGGCAAGCTCCTACAGATCATGTTCGCGTTTTGCTAGTCTTTGGCATCTAGCCATGCACCGTCAAGAGATTAACTAATCCAGATGGCAAGGTTGTGTTCACTGTTGTGTTCGCAAGATTGTTTTGACAGTGACAGTGTCAAAATTGTCAGTTTGCGATGCATAGGTAAACATGTAATCTAATCCAGGTTTACGTAACTAATCGCGCAATTGACTTACGGTGCATACGGGTGTAAAAGCCGAACTAGAAAGCGGTACCAACCTGTTTAGTGGGCAGTTTAGGTTTAGAAAGGGTAGATCCACGATTCAAGCTGTAGAGTATCAGGGTGAGAAAATGTTATAATTCGAAAAATAATATTACGCTACAGTTTAGTTAAAAATGCATTGTAAACGAGACATCATAAAGGCCACTTGATAAAGGAAAGCTAAAAACTCTGGTAATAAATCACCACCCGACCGATATTGTCTTCTAAACAGCCTAAAGAGTTTCACAAGAACTTGGGCATGCTTTATTATTTCAAGATGTTCGCCAGATTGAAATAAGGTTCAAAATCGGATATAATGTTTGGGGTTGATACCAACTTGAAAGCACGGTCCTTCTTGTCGAAAAGGCACTCAAAACAGTACAAAGTTGTATTACGTACAGTAAAGAAGTGTTGTGATTTGTTTTGTGATTGTACATAGATTGTGCATAGGTGAGTTTATCTCACAGAGTACCCAATTCTACTAACTGTACCTTTATTTATTGGTATATTTATTCATTTTCTTAATTTATTTGAGAACTTGTTTACTACATAATTTTCAAAAATTCATACACACATTCAGTCTGCGATATAAAACAGATAACAATCTCGAAGTAGTATCTTAGTGAGTTGGCCTCACAGTTATCATGATAATTCTCCGCCCTAGTGATTGGAGCTCTTGGAGAGGTATTTCGCGTGTTGACCCTTAATACCAAAGACCCAAGAACTGCTAGAGTTTTGTTATATGCTTTTTGTATAATTATACAGTATATTATTTCATCTATTCTTTTGGAGAGGTATTTCGCGAGTTGACCCTTAATACCTATGACCCGAGAGATGTTTGATTTATGTTCTGTATAATTTGTATGACCTCACAAGATGTAAATATGATTTTATTCGTTTGGCGTTAAAGGATATACTTGCTGTGTAATCTATTTATATTTGTGTGTTTAATTCCTACCTGCCTTTTTTATCAATGAGACCCGTATAAAAAAGTGTCAAGGTATTAAATTAAAACATATGTTAACCTATTTTTTATTTATCAGTCTTCAATGAATTGGTTACTCAGGTATCTTTTTATTTAATTTACAGATGTGTCATCTCGATGCGCTTTTCCTGATACAAGCCCAACCTTTTATTGATGTTAAATTAGGTAGTTTCAGTAAGTTATGGTTTAAATATTTCATTGTGTTCTTACTTAGCTTATTTTGGTCATTTTTATATTGATTGAATTATCACCTTATTAAATGCTTATATGGTAATCGCCCAGAATTATTCTTTTTATCTCGCCTACAGACCATATCTGCAGTAGCCAAGGGAACTCCGCATAATCTTTGTGTCCTGGTAGCCATCGATGTGAAAAATGCATTTAATACTGCAAGATGGAGCATGATAGTTGAAGAGCTCAGAAAGGGGAGGATATCGCAATACCTCATAAACATAGTAACACATTACCTTAAAGATAAGCAAATCAGCAGCAAGTGCTAATGTAAAGAAAAGCAGATCAATAGGTGTTCCGCCGGGATCGGTCCTTGGACTTATGCTATGGAACCTGTTGTATGATGGGATAACCTTGCAGACCTCGCAACGGCCAACGACAGGCACGTATCCAGGATTTGGTTTTGGGGCCATGATTGATATAACTTTTAAATTCATCTACTAAAAAGCTTTGTTTTTAGATTGGCTTCCGTCTGCAAAAAGCCGTCCATTTGTGGTTATATTGGTTGATTTTTTTTATTGTGAAGATATTCACGTAATACAGCTGGCTTGAGCGCCGTCAGATCTTTCTGGATTCACTCCAGGGCCGAAGTTTAGGAATGTTTGTTTTTATAGGCTGTTGATTATAAATATAAAGATTCGTGTTTTTTAGATTCATTAATCAAAGTGTTGACTTGTTCTCTTGACCAAATATATATTTTAGTAGTTAGAGAAACACGTGTGCAAACTACCACTAGTTTTTTCTAATTAATTAGATGACTTCATCAAAGTACTGGAAAACAGCTGGATGAAGAACTAAGTTTCATTGAGGGAACCTCAAATTTTATCGATATACTTTTAGCGGCACTGCTTAAGTAAGTATTAGAAGATAGCTTTTCGGTTGTTTTTGAGGATTTCCTGGGACGCTCTGTAAGTCGCCATTAAAATAAAAGTTTTTCAGCTTCTATTTAACATCGCAGGATAATCGACGACTTCTTTTATTTATATCTATAGTTTTGTTTTCCTAGTATCGTGAATAAAATAACACAGTTTCACATCAAATTTATTATATACATATACGTTGCAAGGTATGCTAATGAAAGACTATAACATTAATACAAAATGAATAGAGTCATCTAGATTTATCATCTGGAATAAAATAATTAGAAGTCATAACTTACACGCTTTTGAATAGACAAAAATACAAATCTAGTAACTAGAAGCAAACTTAAAATCTAAATACAGATTGTATTGTGATACAGATGCGAAACTTGGGTTAGTGAAAGGTTGAGAAAGAAAAAGATGCAAGAGTTGGAGATGCGAAGAAATAGGCGAATTGCGAAGCAGAAAAAACTGGACAGAAAGTAATAATAGCTTCGGAAAAAGTTGCTGGTAGTAGAAATCTATGGCCGGTATCAACAGTCGATCTCCCACAAATCTCCAAACCCGTTGGGTATTTACCACTGCTCATCATCATACGAGCTTTCAAATTAAACAGTTAAGGGTCTAGGTTATAGCGCGCGAAATTGAGAATCCAAGAAATTACGAACTCCCGTGTTACCGAGGAGGCGTGGCCGCCTGTTGCCTTTCTCTAGTGTGCGTGTCTAAGATGAGGGGAGATAAGTCCAAAAGATCCAAAGGTAAGGTCCAAAGGTCACCATAAAAAAGCATTTCGCATTACGTTACCTTTCAACTTACAGCAATGATTTAAAAAGCAAGTTAAAGAATTAAGCTTGCACTATGTCACATCGGTGGCCGTGTTTTGTTATCATGTTTGGTTGTTAAATTACAGACATTTGAAAAATATATGATTTTGCATTGCAACTGCCACCTTCTGAAATACTACGTATATAGTTTGAAAAACAAGTGAGTTGTGTGTTTACTTGCGAATCCATGTTTTACATGGCAAATACACTCATATATACATGTGTGTACCCAGGCCCCTTAATGTTGTTTATAACAGTTCAACTGAGTAAAAACCAGTAGAAATAAGCAGTTTTTGTAGTTCCAGAAAAAACATTCGAAACTGTAAAACGTGAAGTTAGTGTGCATGCGCAGTAAAAGCAGGTGCCCTGCTTTGGCCAGCTCCGAACGGCACGCAGTTGGAAGCAGGTAAAAGCAAGTAGCCTGCGCCGACCTGCTTGGAAAGTTAGGACATGCTTCCAACTGCGTGCAGGCTACCTGTTGCACTGTGTCTACGCCCTTGGTTTTCCCCACCTGGCAAATGCTAATTTCAATCGCTGAAATGGCAGTTAAAAAATGGTATTTTCAATCCTCTTGCGGGAATTCCAGTCTTATTGAAATATGGGATCGGTTTATAGACAATCCTGTTTAAATCTCATATACAACATCCAAGATCAAGCGTATATAGATATAGAACCGAAACCGAAAAATTCAAGCAGATCAAAATTTACGATTTACACTGATTTATACTGATGCTAATCCATTCGATCATCCAAGATCAGAAATAAAGCTGGCGCCAGTGAGGCGATGATCAAAAGACAAATAACAAAAAATAAAACACTGACAGATGCGTGAGTTAATCTACTCGACTGAATTTTTCACAATACAGTCGTCCCTAACTCTTGAGACATAATGGATATCAATAAAATTTGATTGTGCACCAAATTTACTTCGCCGTTCTCCAGGAAAAATATATGTAGTGGGAATGTTTATGGCGGACAAGAATAAAAATACTTTTAGCGTTCTCGGAAACAGAAATCGTGGCTTTGTTGTAAATAAGACATAAAAGATTGATATGGGACAACAGTTGTTTTTAATAAGGCCGTTGAACGTGATAAAAATTGTTAATCGTGTATTTATATCATTTTAGCAGCTTCGCTAAGACACGAATTCTCGGTCTGTAATATTTGCTGGGTATGAAATTATATTATTAATATACAATAATATGTAGTTATATCCAAACAACGCATTTTCTCAACAAAGTTTGAATCTTTAACTACTTAGCACAGAGAAGGGTGAAAGTCGGTCTGGATCTTAGACGAGGAAAGAGAGAGGACAGAACGCGCGGCTGACATCTCTGTTACCAAAAAGTACCAAAGTGCTAGTCCCAGTGCCGTAGCTAATGGGATTAGCATTATGGTTAAGCTATTTGGAGAAATAACCTATTTTCAAATAAAATTAATTAAAATATTGTTATTCACGAGTTCGGTATGGCCAATTTCACCATCTACAGTTCAAATTTAAGTAATAACTTAACCGTGAACTTCCATTTGACCGATATCTTGTCTTGCAAAATGTAACTTATAACAGATACGTCACTGGAAAACTGATTGTATAAAACCAAAAAATCCCTTGAATAATATAACTTTTACACTTACATGGTCAAAAACATTGTGATTCGCATGTTAGTGGCACATTTCATATTATATTTCGGATACATATATATCTCTGAACTAGATATCGAGATATTTGCATAAATTTCGGATACACCAAAAAATATGAACATAAATTAACCTGTGAAAAGTGATTCCTGACTCCTTCCTGCTGCTGTGGCTTTTACAACCATAAGCTGCACATCCTACCATTACGCACACCACAATACTTCACAATTATTGGTTTTAAAAACGCTAAATATCGCAAAAAAACACCACCGTACCAAAATATTTGTTTTTCACCAAAATTTTGACAGCTATTCGTTTTCTGACACAGCTAATTCATATATCGTCAGGCAAGCGCGCGGTATCCCCTCTCTTTCCTTATCTATAACGTCTGCATTATGATTTTTCGGATCGGACATACTAGTATTTTTATATGTTGTGGCTGCATCCACATAAAATGTGTTCTTATTATATCTTTAATAGCAAATTTAAATATTTTGCAATAGAAATTATGCACTTCGCTTATACATTATCAAAATCCTGATATCGAATCCAGATCTGAGATCCGAGTACTAGATTTGAACCAGAAATCATAGAACTGGATCTCAGATCCGCATCGGGGTGCTGTATTAAAAACCGAATCCGGATATATCTAGATCCTGTTTTTTTTGACAGATCTCCGTCAAAAATTGAGGTCAACAGATTATTCCTTCTGAGTTTAACCCTTCCGACATCACCAACGAATTCAAATAGGTTAGAAGAAGCGAAACCTAGCAGCCATGTGTGTGTTTGCAAGACCACTCGTCATGCTCAAACTGTCTCTTGCAAATCGCACAGCACTTCATCATGTTGTGGAATTGTCTAAAATAGTCTATTCTTCACTTATGCATTCATAAAGCCTAAAATTCATTCAAAAAATCGCCCAATAAACAGGGGACAATCAAACCGAACAAAAACGCTGCCACTATCCACTGTTTATACTGGATTGCTGAAGATCACAGTTGCCAGTCGATGCAACGTTGTCACGTTTTGTAAAAAATAATTGTTTATACGACATATTACTTGACCACCGCCCCAATAATTATTCATAAATCGTTCATATGCCATATTATGTGGTAGCCTAGTTTCTATCGGATTAAAAACAGCTTTTATCAATTTCCTATACACAAACAAATACATTGGATCACAATCTTCACTTAAGGCGAAGGCTATTTTAGGATCTTCCTCGCGTGATACATTAGCCATTTTACTATTACTGTAACGACTGCAATATATCGTCAAACCAGCTTTGATATTTACATTAAGGAAAATACAATAGTTTTAACCGAAGAAGGTCTGGAACATAGTCAAACGCCACCACACACCATGCTTCATACAAACAAAATCTTTGTTTACTCCTTCCAACCTACCCAATTTGTTGGACGTCACTGATTTTGAAATACTTCTTGAGTCGTTGTCGTAGCACCACGGTCTTTGTCTTAACAGCCATGTTGTGAACTCGAAAAATGCATTAAGTCGGAGCTAGAGTATTGCCGACAGGATTATTATCAATAGTTTTGAGAACTGTAGCTCGCCATCGTCGCGCTCTTGATAGTCGTATCCAGCAAATGTCCCGTCGTATCCACCCAGCGTGTAGGGGGACGGCCACGGCGTCGCCCACTCGGGGCGTGACCCTGAACTACAATTTTCTCCATATTATCGCTTTGCGTACATAAAATACCGCAAAAATACTGAGAATGACAGACAATTTAATGCAGGCACCGCAGCAATTACCAATGTTCGTCAAACGATACACAAAGTAATACTGATGCCTCCCATTACCTTAGACCGGCGGAGTTTGTTTGTGTGCCGTTTCATTAAGATAGTCTTTAATTAGAATATGAACTCTAGGGAAGCAGCACGCAGATGGCAAATGATTACACTATTTCGTCCAGCGATTAAAATACAGGAATTAATAGGTTTATTGTTTCGCGTTTCGTCACCACGAGTGGACGGTATCCGAAGTAGCTGATGACCAAACAACAAGCAACGAAGTGCGCCGTCGCCAAAGCGTGTCGAAGCTGGCCGAACAGCCCAAAAATCAGTTTTGTCCAGGTTGATACGTAATAAACTAACGCAATTGCTACGAGGGCACTCTTGTGGGTTAAAACCGGCACAAAATGAGGTGCAACTTAGTCAGGCGATGCAGAGTGAATCACGCTAGAATTTTGTGAATCACAAAAACAATTGCAATTGGAACGCAGTGTGACGTCACGAAGTTTGTGGTCACCCTTAGTCTTCGGAACGCAGTCCTTATTGCTCACGCCATCAGTGGCAGTGTGTACTATCTAAAATGGAAGAAAAACTGATTAAACCAGCCAAAATTCAAGAAATTTTGTACGATGTACAGGCAGGCTCCCCCCGTGTGGGGGCGGGTTAGAATATCTCCCATCGTATATCCTGCGTGTCGTAAAAGGCGACTAAAAGGAACCGAACTACTGTCGGTATAAACAGTAACCTCTTCTCAACCAACAGCTTTGGGTGGACGAGTTGAGAAGAGTCAGGACACCTTCTTGTCCTTGAGGTGAGAAATTGCCCCTAAAGGCGGATGAACCAGTGAATACCATCTGGTCAACGGCATGAGGATGCAGAAAGCAAAGGGAAACTACTGCATTAAAGATCTTGAGGATATCCCAAGAGAAACTCGTAAAATGAGTAAATGCATTTTACGAGTTCACAACATGTCTGTTAAGACATTATGAGTATGATGATGACAGGCAGGCTCTGCGACTTCGTCCCTACCAGATCGAGGTCCCTACTTCCCAAACCAGTCTCCTCCAGCATTCATTTTTTTTTGGAGAGCTTTGACGCTGTGGAATGAATGACAGCTACAAGGCTGACCATAAAAAAGAATTATGCGGTATCAATAATGAACAAGTAAAGCACGATAAATCAAAGTGGCACTACAACATAAGTTTCAGAAATTACATTAAACAGCAAATGATTTTGCTAGCAACTGTTTTGCATAGCTTGCCTTATGAATTTCAAGTTCTGATGCTTTCTTCACCATAATTTCAAAAAATTACAATTAATTATCCTCGAGCGAACAAACAGCTCTAACTTCAAAATATCTTTGGCATGACTTTAAAGTACACAAACAAACGAGTATCAACATTCGCTGAAACGACATCACTTTCCGGTTCCCCAAATATTTGTTCAAGCACTCCCATACGATACGGTTGGGTTGGTACCCTCACGCTGGATGGAGGACTGTGTCTATATGTATATGCGAAGAGCCCCGCTGAAACTTCCTTAATTGAAATATAAGTTCCAGATTAAAGACGGACGGACCGCTGGCGCCGCCAGTAAGGGAACACAAGGCGAGGATGGCGACGCGGGCAGACCTGCTGCTGTGATATGTTTCTACTATCGCAGCACCCCTCTGCGCCTCAAATTGAGTCTCGGCCAATCTCGGCACAATGGATCGTTGAGTATATGAACATTGAGGCGGATAGGTCGGTCAAGATGGCTTTTAATACAAAGAATGTACACCTTAACATACCCTCTGAAGTGCATGACAGATAGAAAACACATAAATTATGACCTGTTTTCAAAAGAAAATGATTTCTTAAGTCGTGTAACTGTCACCGGACCTCTTAGAGTCAGATTTTTTGAGCTGAGGAACAAATACTGCATCCCTGACAGCATGAACTTATTAAGGCGCTCATATGGTCCTCCTCCTTGGACTTATCATTTACCAATGATAAACAAATCCTTATCAAAATGGGATAAGGAAGAAACATCACCAAACACTATGAAAAATATATTCCTTGCCGAAATCGGCTTGATTCGGACCGACATAGCGTTATACACAAACGGTTCAAAAACAGACAGTGGTGTCGGATCCGCATTTGTGACAGAGCACTCCACTTATGCATGGACACTTGACGCAAGAAGCTCTATATACTCAGCAGAAACTTAGGCCATTTGGCGCGCTTTACTTTTTATTACTGGGTCCCCACATAAACGCTGCCTGATAGGTACTGACTCCATGAGCACTGTGACCGCGATGGAGGATAAATTTTCCATACCTAAGCATCCAGGTATTGCTGGATCTCATACACCACATTAGGCATGAAGGGAAAGAATTATATTATTTTGGACTCCTGCCCATGTTGGTATACCCGGTAATGAGCAAGCTGATCGTGCTGCCAAGGAAGATACCCTTCAACCTACAGACGAAGGCACACCTTTGGTTTTCTCGGACATTAAACGAGAAATTAAAACTCGAGTAATTTTGAATTGAAAGGGGCAGTGGCGTACATACCGTGGACAACTGCAAGAAATAAAGCCAACTGTAGATCGATGGATATACCCAAAAACACTTAGCCGACGTGACCAAGTGGTTCTGCGCCGCTTGCGCATGGGCCACACCAACCTAACACACAACTATCTACTTCGTGGAACAAACCGCCCCCGCTGCGAAACATGTATGTGTCGGCTATCTATTCAACACATTTTATTGGAATGTCCAGATTATACCGTGCCCAGGAATATCTTTGAAATTCAACCCACCCTTATACAATGTCTGGAAAATGAGGAAAACATACAGCATACCTTAAGATTCCTAAGGTTCATAAACATTTTCTGGAAAATTTGAAGAAACAATTATTTAAACAACCTGTATGATGGTTTGCTATTCTTCGTTTGACTCAAAAGTCGGTTTTCCTGATACTAGCATATCACCCATGTTTTAACTTATGCTTTCTCTTTCTTTTTAAACTACCCATGAACCCCCGGTATTATGTCTTTAACAAAGCCGCTAGGATAGTCTGATGTGTCATGAAGTGTCCCTGTTCCTTTACAGTTATCCAATGATGAAATAGGCTGTGGGAAGCGGCAAATAACCATAGCAGTTGACGCCGCTATACAAAATAAAAAAAATAAGAATAATTGGGGGGGAGTGGGGTTGGTTCAGTGGTTAGAGTCGATGGCTCGTCCACCGAAACGTCCCGGGTTCGATTCTCGTTAGAGGCGGAAATTTATTTCTGGTTTTTTCAATCAAAAATAAATAACCATAAAAAAAGCTCAGCGAAGAATCCCCACCTGAGCCTTCACTTTTGGCTTCTAATTAACAGTGCTGTTCCTAAGCGGCGCCGGGAAACAGTAACAAAGCCTACACAGAACACGAGGCTAATGACCAAACCAGTGGATGCCGATGACACAGGGGTAAAAAAAATAAGAATACTTTAATCAAGCTGCTACCAGAGACAATGCCGGAAAAAGAATCGACTGCCAACGGGATTCGAACCCGCGCCTCCGGAATTCTAATCTGGAGCTGGAGCGGGCTGGGTTGCCATGGCGGTCATGGCAACCCAGCCCGCGAAGCGATCTCAAGAAGCATCGAATTTGCTCACGCTCACTGATGGCTCCATTGCCGCCATCTTCTGGTAGTACGGAGCGGCTGGTATCTGTGTTATCGAAGGAAATATGTTGGGTCAGCGTTGATCTCCGACCGCGTTCGACTCCAAACGCCACTAGGTCATTTTTCATGCTATTTCCCGCATGTCGGACTCTCAAATCAAGCTGCTACCAGAAAATGCCGGAAAAAGAACCGACTGCAAATGGGATTCGAACCCGCACCTTCCGGAATTCTCGACGCTTTGCCAGCTGAACCATGGAGGTCATGGCAATCCAGCCGGCGAAGCGGACCCAAGAAGCATCGAATTTTCTCACGCTCACTGATGGCTCCACTGTCGCCATCTTCTGGTAGCACGGAGCGGCTGGTATCAGTGTTATTGAAAGAAATCTGTTGGGTCAGTATTAATCTCCGACCGTGTTCGACGCCATACGCCACTAGGTCAAGTCAGCACAGACAGCTCCCTGTATAGGGAATTAGTGTAATACCTACCATCTTTCATGCTATTGTCCCCATGTCGGTCTCTCAAATGAGATGCTACCAGAAAATGCCGGAAAAAGAAGCGACTGCTAGCAGGATTCGATGGCGTCAGTTGAAACGTCAGTTGGCGTGAGAGAGTTCGATGCTTCTTGAGATCACTTCACGGACTGGGTTGCCGTGACCGCCATGGCTCAGCTGGCAGAGCGTCGGACTAAAATTCCGGAGGCGCGGGTTCGAATCCCGCTGGCGGTCGGTTCTTTTTCCGGCATTTTCTGGTAGCACCTTGATTTGAGAGCCCGACATGCGGGCAATAGCATGAAAAATGGTATTACATTCATTCCCTACACAGACTTGTCTGTGCTGGCCCGAACTGGTGGCGTCTGGGGTCGAACGCGGTCGGAGACCAATGCTGACCCAACAGATTTCCTTCGATGCACAGATACGAGCCGCTCCGTACTACCAGAAGATGGCGGAGGCGCAGCCGTCAACGAAAGTGAAGAGAATTCGATTCTTTTTGGGATCGCTGCGTCGGTTGCATTGCTATTACCATGGCTCAGTTAGACTAGAATTCCAAAGGCGCGGGTTCGAATTTCGCTGGCGGTCGGTTTTTTTTCCTGCATTTTCTGGTAGTACCTTGATTTGAGAGCCCGACATGCGGGCAATAGAATGCAAAATGGTATTACATTCATTCTCTACACTATTTGATAATGTCTATACTAGATTCACCCAACAGAGAAAGTGAATAAAAACAATGATCAATGCGTGATAGGTATGTCGTCATGTGGTATCCATAATGGTTGAATGAAAACCGCTAACCCTATTGGCCCTAATTTGACGAGCCTCTCTACACAGTCAATAAAATTGCAAGCAAGTGTGAGTGAGACAGCCGTTCAACGCACGGCGCGCCGCGCCGCCGTCGCTTAAACAGGAGTGGACTTGTTTAGTGTTTTCCATACAGCGATCCATCGTGGCATCGTGCATCGATTTAGCGATTGAAGAAGCTGTATTGAAGGTAGCTGAGATTTCGGGTGTGAGTCGATCAAGAGTATACAGGATCATTAAGAAGAATACATGTAATCATTCACTATCAGAGCCAAAATAAAAAAAAATTCTAGCTCTGACAGCGATGTATTACTTTTATATTCCAACCGGACAGCATGTAACCTGTAATCTATAACTTGGAAACTACCGTCTTGATTGTGATGAAATTTTGACGCCATATCACTACGATGGCAGATATGGAAAAATTATACTGCAATCGATTCTAATACTTCCGTCGCCTATCGGCGTGAGAAGTAAAAACAAACAAAAGCCCTTTGTTATCGCTGCTTCCTGTTTTTGATCGGCTTCCCGCAAATCAATATTAATGATTAATTTCTCTTTGTCAGAGCAGTTAAGTTCCGCCAATGATATAAATGTTCACTTTTACCTATGATGAACTTGCATGAAATGTTGCATGCCAGATTTTTCACTAATTTTTTGCAGTTAAGTAGATTCCCTTTCCGATTTTCTTGTATTTTAGATATGTTGTTGTGTCTAATAGATAATATGGACAACTTGATGACTGTATATTTATGTGAAGAAATCCTAAAATAACAACATGTAAACCATTTTTGAAATAACTGCTAGCATCCAATTATGCTGTCTACTGTTTGATGAACGCAAATTGTGTTTCTATTTCATATTCATGTTGTATATATATTATGTGCCACTATATAAGTATTTGTCATTTCTTGTCAATTTCCAACTTTTCAACGGATAATCAGATATAATTATTACCAAGTGATATCGCAATCCGGACCTGTAATCGGTACCTGTTTTAGAGAGATAACGCTTCGCCGCGTTTAATCACGTATAGAATGCGTGACTTTGTTTATTAGCGATGTCACTGTTGGGAGAATCAAGTTTACATTCCCTCGTCATGTGGACATTATCAAACACCAAAAAAATATCGAACATTTTGGCGATTACATTTCCCTCACCAACGGTATGGAAAGTTAAAATGCTCAATTATAGGAGCTTGGGAGGTTGATAAATAATTTTTCGGTGATTTTGAGAGGGGATAATGGTTTTAGAAATGGTTTATTTATGAAGTACTAGTTTAGAATGGAGCTAGAATGAGCTGCCAATGCCTTCATCAGTGGGTTTGAAATTAACCTACGATACAAATATGTCTAATTGGACTGGACTATAGCTAAATGCAGCAATTAAACCGACCGGACTGATGAACTTAGTTTGTGTTCGCTTTGATTTCGTTTAAATGAATGTGTTCGTAAAGCGAATGAACGTTTTGCATACGTAACTCGTGGCGCTAGTGTGTTTCGGTGAATTAATTAACGACACATCAACTGCCGGAAATTGAACCACTTCTAATCATTACGCAATGGGCAGGCTTTAACACAAAGCAACCCGCACAAACCACATCAAGAAGTATTCTGAAAAAAATAAAAGACTTCCGGATCACGAGTGACAAAATTTTATAATTCGAAAATACTATTATCCAAGGGTGTAGTTAAAAATACAACGTAAAAACGATGCTTTAAAATGCTTGGAAGAGCGAGTTTCAGTGGAATGTAAGATAAACAACTAAATATCTGGCCGATATTATTTTCTAAACAGTTTGAAGAGCGTCACAGTAGTTTAGGCGGTTCGTCACGATAGAATAAAGTCCACAGTTGGATAATGTTTACTTGATGCCTGCCTGAAAATACGTCCGTCCCTTCAGACTAGTCGACCACAAAAAATCATTTCATATAGAACCTAGTTATACTTCGTACAATAAAGTGGTCTAGTGAATTGTTGGTGCAACAGCTTGGGTGAGTTTATCTCACAGAGTACCCAATTCTACTAATTGTTTCTTTGTTTACTAATATATTGATTTATTCCACTAATTCATTTGAGAACTTGTTATTAGACAATTGACAACTTTACAACATTTATGTCAAGTGGTTTGATAATTTAACTACTGAATGTCTGCGATATGAAAACAGATAACAATCTCGAAGTACGTTGCGTGTTGACCCTTCGTGCTGAACTAGTACAAAGGAGTGGATACTTTTCGAGTGGACCCCTAGTATCTTAGTGAGTTGGCCTCACAGTTATCATGATAATTCTCCGCCCTAGTGATTGGAGCTCTTGGAGAGGTATTTCGCGTGTTGACCCTTAATACCAAAGACCCAAGTGCTGCTCGAGTTTTGTTATATGATTTTTGTATAATTATACAGTATATTATTTCATCTATTCTCTTGGAGAGGTATTTCGCGAGTTGACCCTTAATACCTATGACCCGAGAGATGTCTGATTTATGTTCTGTATAATTTGTATGACCACATAAGATGCAGATATGATTTTATCCGTTTGGCGTTAAAAGATATATTTGCTGTGTTATCTGTGTGTTTATTTATTCTGCCTGTTTTATCAATCACGCCAATATAAAATAACGACACGTTCTTTAATTTAACATATGTTAACCCATTTCCTTTTATTTATCATTCTTCCATGAATAGGTTACTCAGGTATCTTTTTATTCAATTTCCAGACGTGTCATCTCGAGCGCTTTTCCTGATACATGCCCAACCTTTTATCGATGTTAAATTAGGTCAATTAAGTTATCGTTTACATATTTAATTGTGCTCTTACCTAATTTATTTTGGTCATTTGTTTATTTATTATTAAATGTTTGTTTTAAAAACACGCCCAGAATGATCATTTAATCATTAATTCGTTTTTATCTCCTACACGAGTTTGCAGCTCAAAGTAAGCTGATTAAAAAATTGCCTAGAGATTCTTCTAAAATCACAAACCGTAGCCGGTATGTGTGGTTTTAAATATTTCGAAACTCAACGTAAGGCACAACTTTGACTCGAAAAAGCACTTTGAAGGTGACAGCCGTCAAAAGTTGAGTTTGATTTTCTGGACGAATTTGCAGAAAAAGATACAAATCTACGAATAAGGAGGTAAATAATATTGTCACTACGGCCTCTTTTTCAGTACTCCCAGGAATCAAACTGGACGTAACTTTCACCGTTTTACTTCACAACTCAATACAATATCTCTTAGGGCCGGTTGTACAAATGCGGGTTTAACACAAGCTTTGTTAAGCTTAAGCTTAGCTAAGCTCATCCGTTGTACAATCGTCGGCTTAGTTAAACCTGGTTGATAATCGAATTCACTACGGTTGGCACCACTGAAGCAATACGTACCGCCATAATCATCTGAAAAATTACCTTTTTTGGTTAGTCACTTGTGACAGATTGTGCCAAATTCGGGCAATAACCGTTTCTGTCTCTGTTCTTTTATTTGCTCTCTTTGTTAAACTAGACACAAAATCTTTCAAAAAATGTAACCTAATAGAATGAAAAGCAATTTGAAGGTTCCTCCTTGACACAACATGTCATTTGTATCAGGTTAGGTTTAAACCCCAGCTAAGCTCGCGTTGAGCTACAGCTTACGTAAGCTCGTGTTAAGCTTGGAGAGGGGGGCTAAGCCAGCATTGTACAACGGGCGTTTTGCAACTGACGTGGTTTAACGTCGGCTTACCTTAAACCGAATCTTAAGCTTGCATTGTACAACCGGCCCTTAACCTTAACTCAGCTACAACTCGACTCAACTGAACTGAACCACTGCCACGCTACTCGTGGCGCCTTATATACTTCATCGAACCATCTAGAACATTCGAGACATTCAGATGACATTATAGAACGCCCATCCGTTAGTCCAGAAAATTCCAGACGATTCGATGACGTTTACACATCAAAAATCTAACATAATACTTTGACTTTACATCACACATGACAACTAATACACAATACACGAATACCATAATATGTATGTTAAAATATGTATGAGAACAAGAATGGGCGTAGTTCTAGGTAACTAACACTACTAATAGTTTGCACCATGGACAATAATCGGGAAAAATATTATGTAACATCCGATATCTTGAAAGAATGTGGGAAATGGTGAATGTACCTAAGATTGCGATTTTAAACATAACGCATTCACCATTCTTGAGGCATCATTAGATATATTTTAACTCCGATGAGGGGAGTATTGTGATCGCGAAAATTTTGAATTTCATGATAAAATGCTTTTTAGGCGTTTTATGACATCGACATAACGAAAATCCACGTCACCCATTTCCTACGGTCGGTCTGTCTGTCTTTTTGTTGACGCTTTTCTAGCCTCATAATCTCAGTAGTCGCTGCATGGATTGTGATTCAACTTAGGTAGCCATATGCTGCGGGGTCGTAGGTAGTGCTGCTATAATTTTGAATATCCGTGCATAGGCGGCGGTGTAATTTGCAAAAAACAAAAAATATAAAATATTCCTCACGCTTCGTTTTAGGCGTTTCAGGGGTACCTGATTGTTTTCTACTTTTTTTGACTGAGAAACGTGTTGTATTCATAATAGGCTGTCTATTGGCCTGTGAAAAAAAGCCGTAGCGGCATAATACACTTTTTTAGGCCATCCAAACGTTCAATTTAACTTATTTGTATTAATTAATTGCCTTGCCTATTACAAAAACCAAGGAACTTGATCTTGTATACACACTTATTGCTTAAGAGCGTTCTGTATTGTGTCAAACACGTGACGCCATTTTATGTAATTAAAAAATATGAGCGTACTTTGAAGAGATGGCTCACGATTTCTTATACTTAATTAAGAAATTCAGGTTCAGATATAGTCTTTCTACACTACTCTATACTTGTTTTAGCTTTGAGCATAAGACGATTTTTGATCAGCATGTTACGAACTGTATTTGTGAAGAATTTGAACAGGATCAAGATAAGTTTTGTAGGGTCTCTCATATCATTACTACCCAATGGGCATATACCGTGATATCTTTCATGTAACTTTCGCAAAGTTGATAGCAAATTTTTTGAAATAATATTATTTGTTTAACGTCCCGATACGATGTTTTTCAATTACATCTATTAAAAAAATAGCTAAACGTTTTGGTCCTTATTGGAGCAAGGAAAGGATAAATTAGGTGTCCTTGAACGACTCTTGAAATAAACCTACACCAATTACCTAGACTCCATATCCACATAATTATGTCAGTTGAACTAGTAACTAAAAATAGACCGCGCCACTGGGTCTAACGTACCTCAAGTTAAATGTACGAATTATTAGTATTTTTAGAAAAAAGCGAAAATGATGGTATTGTGAAGAATAATTAGTTCTGATAAGTTAGCGCTGTCCCCGATTCTCTCTCCTTTATAAATAAATAAAATATTTTTTTGGTGTTAATAAGGTAACCCTATCTTCGCTTTCATTTATTTTTCAATGTTTAATGATGTTTGCTTCCTCTTTCGAAATCAGCATTTTCTAGAACATAATATTAGAAACGAATCAATCAGTTGTCTAGGCAGACACTAGTTAACTGCCATGATCTATCGTGCTATCAGATATTTTACAGAAATAAGATAAAATTAGAATTGTAGTGCTTTGTAAGTGCATCGGTTGAAATATCATCCAACATAAATTGGTTCGCGCAAGAAAGCGGGAGTAGTAATGACATACACTGCTAGCTTTCACTCCTGAGACTGTTTTTTCATGGGAAGGAAGATCAAACGATTTAGATGATCGCACTACCTTTTTACTACACCTCGAAACATTATTAGTATGCCCCTCAGAGTAACAACTGAACATAGAGGTAGTAAACAACTAATTCTAATAGGCCAACATCTTTTCGTACATTGTCATATCGACCACCATGTACGGCAATTATAATTATTTACTATCGTCTTAATTTTATAGTATTCAGAAATATTCCACTCTACGTTAAAACAGTCGGTATTTTGATGGTTCAGGAATGATTACAGCAAAATCGGTAGATATGTTGATCTCTACTGCGTTACTGCATATTTCTTCATCATAAACGCAAATTCTGAAGTCTTGCATAATTTTGAGGAGCTCGCAACGCATGCCCTCAACTGTCAAACGTTTGCTTTGTCTATTGTTTGTGCGTATTTTATGCTTGGTCAGTAAAATCGAATTTGCTATTTGTTGGTAACTCTAGTGAAGCTTTACGGACTTGCTGTGCTATATTTGAGTGTAGTTAACAGTTTTTCGAGATGGAACTCAAAAAGTGCAGTGTTTTTAACATGGTTTGCATTGGAAGAATTTTCAGGTTAGTTGGCGTTACACAGCATTGTTTACAATTTGAACTGTCACTGTGAGGTCGCAGCTGATCAATATTTGGTGGCTGAAGTGTCAAAGATGGTGGCTTTGAGCACGTCATGCTGAAGAGGTTTATTTACTATGTCTATGTTCAGTTGTTACTCTGAGGTATGCCCAAAAATCGTCGGAGATATTTGATCTAAGTGAAGACAGAGTAATTGAAAAGAAACCAACAAAAAAAGTTTAAAGTTGATCATTTCAGAACCATAACAAAATTGCTTACAGAATAGTCACATACATCAGGTCAGTAAAATAGGAGAAACAGATATTGAATTTGTATTTCCCATACAATAATATGTATTTTTTTAACAGGAGTATTAAGATGAAGAGGTACGTACATATCAGAGTAGTTAAAGAAACGTCACAATCTTACTTAAACTGTTGCAAATCGGTAAAAATTATACGAATACTTCACACATTGAAAACCTGAAAAACTCTTTGTATTCATGATAGGCTGTCCATTGTCTGTGAAAGAAAGACATAGCGTCATAATACACTATTTTAGGGCCATCCGAACTCTGTTTTGCCTATTACAGAAACCAAGGGAGTTAGAATTTTCTGATGTTTGCATATGAGTATCGCTTAAGATCGTTCGATATTGTGTAAAGTGGAAATTGTTATGGCGGCGCAGCAATAAAAAATTGAAAATATAAAAAAAGCTCAAACGTCGTTTTTAGGCGATTTAGTTGTATTTGTAGTGGGCTCTTCATTGGCCTGTAAGTAAAGGAACGACATACCTTAGACAAAAAATAATTTTTGACAGTATACTGATAATATTGATAGATAAATCTGTAAAGTATATTATTAAACTAATAGTAACGGAATTTATAAACCATAATGTGAGCCTTCGTAGAAATCGAAAAAGTCTGTTTTTTTTTAATTGTGTTAGTGGTGGTAAAACTGAATTTAAAACAAAGGAATAGTACAATATAAAAGCCGCTCAAACTATGTTTTTGGAGTATTTAAAATGAGCTGGGATAGGATGGGTTCTCGGCTAGAGTGGTTGGAAAGCCCCGGAACACATTTCATTGCCCCCTACGATTGATACTGATTGATCTGTTTCTAAATATCGAACAATCGGCATGCCATGTGATGAAGATAAGAGTTTGATTGCAGAATAAAAGCTGTGTCGTCCTAGTTCCTACGGAAAGATATGTTAGAAATTATTTACGAGAGTTTTTGTATTAGGGAATCTCAGACTATAGCTTCATGGTATGGGAAAATAATAAACTGGTATCACCGCAATGTGCGGGAAGTATTGAGTCAATCAACTTTACTACATTTTTATCAATATTCCAACGCAACAACAGTCAAATCAAATCATTTATTAGTTCAAAGATCTAAATACACAGACATAGGACAAGTCAATAAAAAAAAAACAAATTTACACCAAACGAATATGGTACAAACAAAAATACGGTTAAAATGAAAACTGCACAGGAAACATTTTTTTTCGATTTCACATTTCCTATTATAAATCAATAAATTCGGAAGTAATAATAATAATAATAATAATGATATATTTAATAGGAAATTTCGTCGATTTAGGAAATCGACACAAAGACCCGCAAAAGGATGAATATGGAGAGAAGCCTGCATCCTAAGTCCTCTGTCCCGCGAATATACCTCCCGCGACACCTGGGAGGGCGTGGACTATTGAGTTTGGAGCATCTGCACAACAGAGTAGTACTGGCCACTGCCTGCTATGTAACGAACAGCACCGATCCCCTGATCCGCTTTGTGCGAGAGCACGAGAATGCGGGAAAAGGAGCCTTTCTTTTTAGCGCAGCGAGGCGAGCAGCCGAGGAGCTCAGCCTCACACTCGACTTCAAGCGGAGGTGTCAGCAGTCCATTACGGAACTTGCTCCCGCAGAATTAAAATCCCACCTTAAAACTGCCGAAGTCGACTTCCTTTTAAGACTTCATAAAGATAAGCCAATGCATGGAATCTTCTACAAACATCTGGAAGAGCATGGCTTGTCTGAGCAGTTGACCTTCTCTTTCCTAAGGTCTAGTGGGTTGAAGTCGGAGACTGAGGGCTTTATAATGGCTTGCCAAGACGGTGTCTTCAACACCTTGGTATACCGTAAAAGGGTTATGGGTCTAGATGTACCCGACACCCTCTGTAGAGCTTGCCGACAGGCGCCAGAGACGCTTATGCATCTCTTGTCGGCGTGTAAGACGTACGCTGGGACGGCTTACGTCCATCGGCACAACGCGGCTCTACGAGTGCTCTACTATCATTTGAGGCACTCATACGGTATCGATGAGACACCGGTGCTGCCATACGCTCCAGGAGATATAGAGTCCGTTGTGGAGAACGAGAGATGCCGGATTTACTGGAACTACTCGTTCCCCACGCTCGAGCTTGTACAGGCAAACAAGCCCGACATAGTCCTTCTCGACCACCAACAGAAGACGATGTTCGTTATTGAGTTTTCGGCGCCTGCCGAGGTGAACATCGTCTCTAAGGAGGAGGAAAAGCGGACCAAATATCAGGAGTTGCTCGGACAACTTCGCAGGCTCTGGCCAGACTACACTGTAAGTCTGCTGGTTATGGTCATTGGATCCCTAGGTGGAATGAGGAATACGCTGCTCTCTGCACTGCGCAAAATACCGGTGTGCCGTGCGGCGGCGCACATCTTAGCCGCCAGAATGCAGAAGGCAGTCATCCTTGGGTCCCTTCGTCTACTTGGGGCGCACGATTCGCGGACCCAGTGATTGCTCACCTCACGGTGTGAGGAGTAGTCATTGGGTAATGGAACAGCAGCCCGGTGTGTCGGAGCCCGGGCTGCACTTTTTTGTTTTAAACATAATAATATTTATTTACTCAAAGTACAAAAAACAAATAATTGAAAAAAATGAGTAAATAAATATGTTGACATCCATAGAAGGACTAGGCCTGTGCATGGACGAATTCAGTGTTACAATGTATACGTACATAAATATTACAATCACATACTTACGTATGTATAAGATAAATATGGTAGAGATTAGATAACATGGCTATGAGTAATTTGAATGAAATTTGTTTATAAAATTATAAGATTACTTATGGATTTAGTTATAATATGATTTATTTATTAATTCATGTATTTCTTTCCTATCTAGTGTATTCAACCATTCTTTAAGATATTTTTTAAATCGTTTAGTGGACTGTAGTTCCTTTATATCATTAGGTACTCTCTGATATAATTTTGGCGCTAAATAAATGTATGATTTCTGCATAATCGATTTTCTTGTTTTAGGTATGCCTTTTGCATGTAATTTATATCTTGTGTTATGATCGTGTTTGATGCTGTCTTGCTCATTTGAATTTTTGTGATAACGAGAGATAGTATGTAAGAAATAAAGTTGCCTGACATCGTATATTAGAGCTTCCCTGAACAAATCGTCACTAGGATACAGTTTTGGTTTTTTAAACATAGATTTTAGAATTGCTTTTTGGAGAATATCTAAATCATTTATGTATGTTGTGCATGCAGCACCCCATGCCAATATACCGTAAATGAGATGGGTTTCAATTAATGCATAGTATACTGTACGTAGATGCTTTTCTGTTAAAATGTTTGTTAGTAATTTTACCTTGTATGAAATGAATCTAATTTTTTTTAATAGATTATTAATATGTACATCCCAACGTAAGTGTGTGTCTAAATAGATTCCTAGATACTTTATACTGTTTAATCTGTCAATTTTGATTATTTTATTATTTATGTTTAACGTAATATTGCTGAAAGAAGGTAAATATCTAGAATAGGAAGTAAACGGTAAAAAGTGTGTTTTAGAAAAATTTATTGTCAATTTTTTTTGAGTAAGCCATTGAATAATTTTGACAAAATCGTGTTCAATAATGTTTTTTAGCTTATCCCATTCTTTTTCTTTATACAGTATGGCTGTATCGTCTGCAAAACTGATTATTTTACCAACACAATCAATTTCGAAAAGATCATTTAAATATATATTAAATAAAAGTGGTCCCAAAACTGTTCCTTGTGGAACACCACACTTAACAAACATTTCCTTACTTATTGATTTTGCTATCTTCACGGATTGTGGTCTGTTAGATAAATAATTTTCAAGCAATTTATACATCGTGCCACGAAATCCAAGTTGTTCTAAGGTGTTCAGAAGTAATTTATGATTCACTGTATCAAACGCTTTTTGCAAATCAACAAAGATACAAATGGAGGGTGTTTTTTCATCTATATTTTTATAAACTTCATTCACGACCGTCAAAATTGCATCTGATGTAGATCTACCATTTGTAAATCCAAATTGATTTGTATGTAATAAATTATATTTAGTCAGATATTCCTGTATCCTAGTAGAGAGTAGTTTTTCATTTACTTTTGATAAGCTTGATATCACAGATATAGGTCTATAATTGCTAACCTCTGTTTTATCGCTTGCTTTGTAGACGGGAGTTATTATAGCTTTCTTAAATTGTGAAGGATATGTTCCTAACCGAAAACAGCTATTAATAATATGGGTAAATGGTTCTGTTATTTCCTGTGCTATGATTTTGAGATGTTCAGCTCTAATTCCATCAAGTCCGGGAGATTTTCGATTCTTTAATGACATAATTATATTTAATACTTCATTGGAATCTACTTCCCTCAAAACAAATGTGTTTAGTGATCTTTTTTCGTTACTTTTTCCTATGTTCGGGACTGTTTGTAGGTTTGCCAAATTTTCACCAATTTCAGTGAAAAACTTCACAAATTCGTCACTAATGATTTGTTGATCTTTTGTAACTTTCCCAGAGCTCGTTTTTAATTCATTAATGGTAGTATCTCTGAATTGATTTGTTTTATTTGAAATTTCATGGATAGTTGACCAAAGTCTTTTCGGATCATTGATATTGTTATCTATTTTTTTTAAATAATATTCTCTTTTGGTTTGTCTAATTAGTTCTATGAATTTATTTTTATATCTATTATAATTATTTATATTTTCTTCAGTATTTGTTTGTTTCATTAATATGTAAAGTCGATTTTTTTCATTTGCAGATTTGATAAGTCCCTTAGTTATCCACATACTCCTACCTATTTCATTGTGGCTGATTTTAACTTTATTTGTAGAGTAAAAACATTTATCGATAAGAAATTTCTTCAGATGCTTACTAAATAAGTGGTCTACAGAAATAGACGATCTTCGAAAAGTAACTCTTATCCTTTCAGCACTGCTGAAAGCTTCATCAAAAGCAGACATTCTCTCAGTTGTTGTCATACAGACACTCTGAAGAACATCAGTTGCATAGTTTTTCTTGAGCATTTAAATATAATAAATGGTCCAAATGGTTCATCAGTTAGAATTATCTCGAGTATTTTGGGGATTATAAGAAGAAGTAAGAAATATAAGAAGCTTTTTTGGGTGATTATCAGAAGAATACGTACATAAACGAAACTCATTCTTTCATATTCTGAACAGGTGCCTTTTGCGATGTAGTGACGTGACTATTGTTACTTATTTAGTCAGCTTCAGAATAACTTCAAGAACAGTTGTATTTCTCTGACCTTGTGGTAACGTACACATTTTGTATGCTACAAAAGATCCCAATTACGCATCCATTATTATATTGTGTACGAAAGTTTACATGACGTTCCAACGTTCAGACATACGCTTCTGAGTTATTTTGACAAATTTTCAGGCAAGGCCTTTCCTCTAACGAATGAAATATTGTTGTTGGCATGTGAATCATTTTTATTTTTCACCTGCTTCGCTAAGGAAGGTCTACCTAGAAATAGATCAGCCAATTTTGAACGAATGATGTTATTTACTCTTAAGCAATCTAAGCCTCATGAACTTATTCTATTTTAGCGGATGCACCAAAAACATTTATTTTATTTTCATAGAGATATCGATGAATGTACATTATTGAGCTTTCGAGCTTGTTTTGAAAACAGTGTTCTCATTACTGTTATTTCTAAATTTTATTTTCGATATTCGCACTATATCGTCTTGTTTATAAGTGACTAATGGAATGCAAAATAACATGTTGACCTATCGGCTGCTTGAAAAGTCTCCTTTAGAAGCAAAATATGAAACTAGCAACAGCCAAAAAGTCCATGATCAACATGTATCGAAAATAGGTTTTCTATTAGATATACAATTGCGTACTTTTTAATACTTTATCCCATATTTTTATATTTAGTAAGAAAATATTGAATAAAAAAAAGTAATGTGATTTCTTTTTGATTGAACTGTATTTAGGAACGTATTCATCTGCAAGGGCTTTACAGTAGTTTTCTAAAAAAGAATTAACACCAGCTTGACGATAGCTAGCTGTTCAGTACTAACATTTTCAGTGAAAACTATTGTCAAAAATAGACGTAAAATGCATTCACTGACGTATCGTCCATACAAAATCTATAAAATTTCACATTGTTTGCTGGATGTTAACGAGTTTGCAGCAAAACATTTTTTATTGCGATGGATAATTTAGTTTGTAGCTCCAACGAAATTATGTTATCTTGCCAATTCCAGCTGTAAAATATATTTCCACCATGCAGACTAAAATAAATGGAAGCACGTGTTTTACACATTATTTGAAATAGTGGATAGTTAGATCTGTAGCAAGCTTGAATTCGTGATATAAATGTATACAGTACCAAGTTTCTACTGAATACACAATTCATACTAAATTATTATTTTGTTTTAATCATTTAACAGATAAAGTTTACATACCGATACACAATGTTTTCTCAAATGTTTAATTTTGTGCATACAATTATTGTGATTTATTAAATACTGCTATATTCCAGGCATCATTCCAACCTAATTATATAGACGCAAAGCAAACGCCCAAAAATATATGTTTAAATGTTGACCATGATAACGCTGCACTTTTTTCAACTGGACTTAAGTTAACCCCGAAACTCATTTACTACTTAGTTGCTTAAGGTGCAGAACCTCGCAAGATAATACTGATTTTCACCCTAATATTCTTTATAAACTAGCGCAGAATCATCCGTTGTATCAGCTTTAGAAAATGTTTTTTCCCAGGTCTTGAAAAACGTCATACCTCTCATCGTGAGATTGATAGCACTATTTCGTACATCTGCACAAATAAACAAGTAGTCTGTTGTAAATAAAATAGCAAGAAAGTACTCCTTCTCTATTAGGGTCTACTATAGCGCTTTTCCCTTTACTGAAGTAGTCATAGTCAACCTGTCGCAAGTATATCTGTACATCTCTGCAACAATATTCATTTGAAGCACTAAACTGCACTGATCAAAAATTATGCCAGCATCCTTGGGGTGAATCCAGATTACATCAGAATTCTGTAGTCCGATAGTACTAGTAAATTTTACTCTGAAGTTCTACTTAATTAGAATTTTCCCCGTAGCATTTGCAATCTCCGAAATCTCGTAAGTTCCTTTTCTGGGTCTTTGCGCTTAGTATTTCTCTTTGAAATTGAGAATAGCTTATATACAGGGCAAAATGCAGGTCCGCCAATATAGACATCTTCCAATTAAACCAAGATTTAAGGGTTCATTAGAACATAGTTTTCTATCGCAAAAAACTTATACATCTATCGACTTCTTATATTTGGGAATTATGTATGAAACAAAATATCTTTTACATAACCTCACAGCCAAAAGTTCAAAAGAGGTCATCAGATTATTATTTTCTCAGTAGACAGATTAGGAACAGTCTAGCAACCGAACATTGTTACGCAATAACGAATGGTAATAGTCAAATTTCCACCGCCTTTATAATAATGTTTAACAATCGGGTCCCGTCATTTTACCGTGGGATGCTCAATGTTACAATCACTTGTCAAACATGGCGGCCAATTTTAATCTTACACTCTTAGGCCCAGTTTCACAATCATTGGTAACCCCTGGTAGTCACTTAACCAACAGATGGAAGTTAACCAGTAGTTATCGGATCGCTCTGTTTCAGAAAGACAACCAGTGGGTCTCAGAGCACTGCAATAATTGTGTTCTGTGAACACAACCTAACCCTTTGACAAATAAACCTAACCTTTGTATTCGTATATCCGACTTGTGACACAGCAGACTATAATCGAAATCCATCGATGTCATAGACGTCAATGTCTAAATGCATGTTTTATAACCTCCAAAGCGAGCTTATGTATCATCGGTTGACCACAACAAACGCCAAAGGTAACTCGTACTTTATCCTTGGTTTAACTTAACTACTGGATAACCAGAGCTTTTGACGTAAACCGCCGATTATGAAACCCAAGTGTTCGCTAACCACTAGTTTTCTTTTAACCTCTACACCTTTTCCAGTTGTAGTTTCTAAGGCCCAGTTTCACAATCAGTGGTCACTCTGATGGTTTACTAACCTCGACCTGCCAGTTAACTCCAAAAATGGGGCGCCTCTTGTTTCACAGTCATAAAATAACGTAGGGTTAACTGACCGCGAGTTCTATTTTATTTTTAGCGGTTGGTGGTACTGTGTCCGCAATATTTAAAATTATTTTTCTTATTTCTTTCGTTAGGTGTTTCATGCTGGTGTTTTGTGTTTTTCTGACAAGACTGTCAAAGAATGGGTTCGTTGAGTTGTCAGTTCCATGCGATTTCCAACCTCATTTTGGTTTTTCCACTGACGTTTTTTAATTTCATTCGCAGTTATTTGGTGTTTGGCATAGATTAAAGATTTTTAGGTTGGGCTGGTGTTTGGACTGCTTGGCGTAGTAGTTCGAAATATTCTTGGTCTCATTGCTTCTTTATCACAGCTATACGCATTTACATCATAACCATCCATTTCAAATAAAAAGAACGATGGAAAGCGTCAAGGTAAACGATAAAATATGAAACTTCAAACGCCTAGCAAGTAGCAAAACCAAAGTGATACAACCTAATGCGCATGCGTCATCGCAAACCTGGGGTTAACTCAAGAATTTCTTGGGGTCAAGTTAACTCAGAGTTAACCTCAAGTAAAATCGAAAACCACCATTTGTGAAACATGACATCTAGAGTTAACCTCCGGTCAACACACAACCTTGAGTTAACCCATCATTGTGAAACCGGCTCTAAAGCGTCAAGTGATAATTCAAAACTAAGTAAATTAAAACTGACAGGTACAAATTACCCCTGACGATTTGAAATTACAAGTGACGAGTTGGAAAATTAACTTGACCGTTTCGAATTATCACTTGACGCTTTAGAAACTACAGCTGGAAAAGGTGTTGTTAACTGCCGATTGTGAAACTTGGCCTTAGGCCCGATTACGAAACGCAAAATGTTCGCTAACCACTGGTTTTTTTAACCTCTACACCTTTTCCAGCTGGTAGTTTGTAAAGTGATAATTCAAAACGATCAAGTTAATTTTCCAACCCGTCACTTGTAATTTCAAACTGTCAGGTGTAAGTTATACATAAATTACGAAATGTCAAATAGCCATCTTGTAATTTCATTTGCTTATCCAAAGCCCACATCAGACTGATGAGATGAGCAATAAAACTAACTGGGCGTGGTTTTCGTTATATGTATAAAATCACTAAGCTATATAAGTATTTACTTATATAAATCTCGTAAATGTCCGACGTGATCCAGTAAATCGCTTTATCCAGTCTGCGAAAAAATATAGGAAACTATTTTTCAGTGCAAACTAGTAGAGCCTTGAAGGTATGTACGTTATTTTTCACACAACACAAAAACACAATTTAGCCTATAAATAATATCGTGCATATAACAGGAGAGGAAAAACCGAGGCCTAAAAATACTACACACGTTGTATTAGAAAAAACATATTTTGCTTTTGACATGTTTGCATTCCACATAACCTAACGTGTGTTGAAAGAAATCCATGTAATTCTGGTTATGAGACTGCAGAAATCTATATAGCTTTGATGTATCAACACTCGGTTTATTGGATGACTGTGTCGTCCCAAGTTAAGCAATGGTGCTGCATCCATACTTGATTACTTATATTAGACATTTTCCAGAAGAAAAAACGGAGTCTAGTTGATTGACTCGGTACTTCCCACACATAACGGTGATATCATTTTATCTTCACCCGCCCGCCCTCGAAGAGAAATCAACACAAAAGCAAAAGCGTAAATGGTTCTTGCGTTTCTCTGTGTAGTAACTAGGATGATAGGTTCGGCTATTTTAATACTTTTAGTTATTATTGGTGCGGCGCCACTGACACGATTTGTTAAAAAAATCAATTTTCCATCCCCGCCACGGTGTCAAAATTTCATTTAAATCATTTCCAGGTTCCTAGGTCCTTCTTTCGTAGGTCAATGGAGATCATATTATGAATACAAAACTTTTTCAGTTTTACAACCCCCACCCCCAACCACCTCATGTCATAAAACGCGTAAAAAACTCGTATGTATATGTACATCAGAAAATTTAGAATCCCTTGGAATCTGTAATAGGCAAGCCAATGTTCGAATGAACCTAAAAAAACGCTAGGTCCTTTTTCACAGGTCAATGGACAGTCTATTATGAATACAACAAAATTTTTGGGTTTTACAGCCCCTCACTTCCCCAACCACCCCAATTTCACCCCCACCCAAAAAAATTAGAAAATGATCAGGAGCCCCCAAAGCCTCTAAAAACCAAGTTTGAAGAATATTTGATTTTTTTTTGTTTTCTTGCTAATTACTCCGCCACCCCTGCACCCATTTTAAAAACTATAACAGCACAACCTACTAGGACACTACAGCATATCGGTACCCAAATTTAATCACAACCCATGTAATGGTTACCGAGATTACGAAGGTAGAAAAACGTAAACAGACAAATCGACAGACCGACAGACAAATATAGATATTATAAAACGCCCAAAAAGAGTACTATCTCAAAATCGAAAATTTTCGCGATCACAATAATCCCCTAACCTACGGGGTGGGAAGTTAAAATCTTGTCTCACAGATTTCCTTAAAAAAATATCATAATAGCGAATCACCGGAACATGAGGAAGACAGATTATTTCTTAGCTAGAACCAACAGCGTCTTCAGTGAGTATGGATACGATAAATTTAGATCGAACGGGTTCAGCAGCAGACAAGACATGTCATCACGGTGTGGTAAGTCATTATCATCAGCTGACGCCGTCAACGAATGATACCAGTCAAAGGGACTGGTCTGGAGTACATAACACAGCATAGTAAACAACCAGCACAATATCTCTAAGGATTTCCTACATAAAAATGGTTCCCACAAAATTTGACCTTGGGATAATTTTATGGCTGTGAAGTTTGGGTAGAGATGCGAAAATGAAAATATCGATACCGGTACCAACTCGATATTTTTTAGCCAAATAGGCGCGTTTGGTTCGTACATTTTGTGCAATTGATTACACCCATCAATAATTATATAATTATTTTCGATACCGATACCCCTACAAAAGTATCGATACCAGCTTGGAATCGCTCAAAAAGTATCTAAGATAAAAATACTCGGTATTAGTGCAGAAGTACAAGTATCGAAGTATCGTTAGCACGCTTCAAAAAGTGGGGATGCGCGTGTAATTGCCGCCAACCTGAGATATTGTGCTGGTTGTTTACTATGCTGTGTACATAATATGGATACACGGGAGGATCACTTGATGTATAGGAGTTTCCTTGTGGTGGGTCCGACAAAAACGAGCTTTTTCATTACCTGTTCTTGAATTTCAAGAGGAGTATTTTGATTTGCGTCTCAATGATGTACTTCAGTATTCTTTGTTGGCTCAACGGCATTTTTTACAATAAAACTGGAAGTTATTTGCACTTATAAACAAAGCGATGCTTTTTACCTCGGCAAAATGTGCCGCCATGGCTCTAGTGGATTGAGGTTTACTTCCACATTTTAGAAACTTTGAAGCTAAATATTTTAAAAACCTTTCAAATTAAGGTGAATCGACCTATATTTTTCAAAACAAGAGAAAAATATGTTTCTTTCCGTGATATAATTTGAAAAATAAAACTTTATACGAAAAACCGATTTTTCATTATTACTTCCCACACCGACAGGTGAGGGGAGTATTGTGATCGTTTTATGATGTGTACATAACGAATATCCATGTCAGGTTATGCTGTGGGGTCGTAGTAGGTAATGTTCCTATAATTTTGAAAATCGTTATACGGGGGGCGGAGTAATTAGCAAAAAACGAAAAATTTCAAATATGCCTCAAACTTAGTTTTTAGGCGTTTTAGGGGTTCCTGATCATTTTCTACTTTTTCTTGGGTGGGGGTGAATTTGGGGTGGTTGGAGGGTGGGGGGTTGTAATACTGAAAAAATTGTTGTATTCGTAATGATATGTGAATGAAAAACCTAGCGACATGATACACTTTTTTAGGTCCATCCGAACGTTGCATGCTTATTATAGAAACCAGGGGAATTTATGATGTACATATACATAGGAGTATTGTTTTACATCGTTCGATATTGCGTAACACGAAAATTGTTCAATTGACTTTAATGAGATTTTGACATAGTATTACTCCCAAGGCGAGGATGGAAAACGCGTATGTTTTGGAAAAATCGGGTCGGTAGCGGCGCAGCAATAATAAAAAAGACTAAAAATATAAAAACAGCTCAAACTTTGTTTTTAGGCGTTTTACGGGTTCCTAATTATTTTCAATTTTTTTTGGGTGGGGTGAAATCGGGGCGGTTGGGGGGTGGGGGGTAGTAAAACTGAAAAATTTGTTGTATTCATAATAGTCTGTCTACTGACCTGTAGAAGAAATACCTAGCGCCATATTACACTTTTTTAGCTCCATCCGAACATTGGCTTGCCTATTACAGAAACTAATTTTGTGATATTATGTACATACGATTTCGTTCTATGTATATTGCGTAAAGCGAAAATTATTGAATTAATTTTAATAAAATTTTGACACAGAATTTATTACCGCTGCGAGAATGGAAAACGACTCTGTTTTTGAAAAACCGTGTCAGTGGCGACGCAGCAATAATCAAAAAACCAAAAACATAAAATCATTTCAAACTTCGTTTTTAGACGGGTTGGAGGCTCTTGATCGTTTCGCATGGTCCAGTTCAAGCATGCAGAAAAAAACTGTAGCGCCCTAGTTCCTAAGGAGGGAGACGCAAGAAATTATTTACGAGGGTTTTTGTGTTTGATGATGTTTTTGCGGGCGGATGGATGATAATTTAATTGCAAGGGGATTTTAGACTATAGCTTCATACAATGGGATATAATAAAGTAGTATCATCATTATGTGTGGGAAGTACTGAGTCAATCAACTTGACTCCATTTTTTTTCTATCTCTTTAAACAAAAGATAAGAGGGGTGGCGAAGTATGAGGAAACACCCGGTACAACTGAACACTACTTGAAAATATGTGGCAAGTACAAAGTCGATCTACTCGTCGCTATCTTGCATAAACAATACAGCAGACTAACAGCGAAAGCGATCCCAACTTTCGATCAATTCGCAAAAAATAAAAACAAAACGACACCGGCATAACGATATAAACGTTGGCAGGTATTCGTACGTGCCGCAACGCACACTACTTGGCAATACTCTGCTTCTGCCATGAATCGTGCATACTTCAACAGTAAACTGCATGCGGTGGCGGTGACGGTGGCGGTGGCACCACTCCCTCGCACGCCGCGCGTCGCCGTCGCGACGCCTCGCGTTGCGGCGCGGCGCGGCGCGGCGCGGCGTACACACACAGGCACACTCACTCTATTATATAAAAATAGTAGTCGAGTGGCCCCTGGAATCGGCGACATCCGACAGGGTCGGCGCTAGCATCAAGTTAAATGTTAAATAATAATAAGAGCGTGTAAACGGAATCAGCACTCGGTTCTCTAAAGCGGCCCCGCTTCATGGAAGATTGGCTACGTACAACCATGGCCGACTCTACACTAGGCCGGAGCCTTACATGTGGCAACGTGGCTTAGCTGTCAAATAGTGGCCCTATAGTTTCAGAATAATTATTGCATTTTATATGTATTAGAGTTCATCTCGGTTAATAAATTAAGAAAAATACTTTTTAGAACTACTACTACTAATACCACTTACATCTGATGTCTGTTTCATCACAGTCAGACACTACAAAATAAAAATAAACGCAACCTGTTTCCTGCTGCCACTTCCACTTCCACTTAAATGAACACTCAATTTACTTTGTAAATTGTCACTTGAGCTAGAAAAATTCACTATTAGGTCACTGTGAAGCCATTCTTGCTAGTCTTGATTTCCCTTTCACTATCAAATCCTTTCGTAGGTATGCCCCAGGCCATGCCCAGATGACTTCTATTAAATGTATTTTTCTGTGATATTTAGGAGGTCCAGAAAACATTATAGGTACCACATTGTGCTTTAAAATAGGTCTTATCCTTTGAAATGTTTGTAAATTATTGTCTTTATCCTTATAAATATAACCAGCCCTTCCGAGGAATACCTTTCACCCACTTCTGTTTATGTCCCTTATTGGATGCACAATTGCTAGTGCAACCTGGTACTACACACTTTGCAGGCATCTTTATATCTTTATAGTTTCACTTGTGCAGCTGTTTTCTGTTCTTTTCTTGTTGTATTCGGCTGTATTTAGTCGTTTTCTGTTGTTTAGCGTTGTTATCTGTTTGCTTTCTGTCGTTATCTGCTTGCTTTCTGTTGTTTTTAGCTGTTTTCTGCTTTTTTCTGTTGTATTCGGCTGTGTTTAGTCGTTTTCTATTGTTTCCCGCTGTTATCTGCTTGCTTTCTGTTGTTTTGAGTTAGTTTTGACTCTATTCGGTTGTATTTGGTCGTTTTCTACCGTTTATAGTTGTTATCTGCTTGGTTTCTGTCGTTTTTAGCTGTTTTCTGTTCTTTTCTTGTTGTATTCGGCTGTATTTGGTCGTGTTCTACCGTTTACAGTTGTTATCTGACTGCTTTCTATTGTTTTTAGCCGTTTTCTGTTCTTTTCCTCTTGTATTCGGCTGTATTTAGTCGTTTTCTATTGTTTCCCGCTGTTATCTGCTTGCTTTCTGTCGTTTTTAGCTGTTTCTGACTCTATTCGGTTGTATTTGGTCGTCTTCTACCGTTTACAGTTGTTATCTGCCTGCCTTCTGTTGTTTTTGTCTGTTTTCTGTTCTTTTCTTGTTGTATTCGGCTGTGTTTAGTCGTTTTCTGTTGTTTAGCGCTGTTATCTGCTCGCTTTCTGTCGTTTGAGCTAGTTTTGACTCTATTCGGTTGTATTTGGTCGTTTTCTACCGTTTATAATCGTTATCTGCTTGATTTCTGTTGTTTTTAGCTGTTTTCTGCTCTTTTCTGTTGTATTCGGCTGTGTTTAGTCGTTTTCTGTTGTTTCCCGCTGTTATCTGCTTTGGTAGTCCTCTACCCATGCCTCTACTGGGCTGCAACCTGGTACTACACGCTTTGCAGGCATCTTTTTATCTTTATAGTTTCGTTTGTGCAGGTAAATAAGTAGAAACCCATTAAAAATCACCTTGCAACGTTCTTTTTAATCTGGAATAAGGTTATGTTGGGCCATGCTTTGGTAGTCCTCTACTGGGCTGCAACCTGGTACTACACGCTTTGCAGGCATCTTTTTATCTTTATAGTTTCGTTTGAGCAGGTAAATAATTAGAAACACATTAATAATCACCTTCCAACCATATTTTCTGCACCTGGAAGAATACACATGACATAACAACAAATGCAAGCTCGGCCCGCAGATTCAGTGTTGCCATATTTCATGCTCCGGCCTAGTGAGTACAGTTGGCCATGGTACAACCCATCCCTAAAAAAGGCACAAAACCGATCCCATCAACTTTAGACCTGTGGCTATTCTCAGCATCACGTCCAAGGTTATGGAGCCTGTCATTAACATACGGCTCCTGAAATACTTGGACAACAATAACATCATAAATTGTCGCTAGTATAACTTCCGTAAGCACAAGGTCTACGGGTGACCTCCTCACCTACGTCACTCACTTGTGGAACAGAGCAATGGAAAACCCCGAATTGTTTCACTTGACATATCGAAAGCTTTCGAAAGAGTGTGGTATGACGGACTTCTGGTCAAGCTTGCTGTTCATGGACTACCACCTGACCTACGCCATAGTGGCTGAATAAATTCTTGAACCACCGATCGCTGTTTGTTGTAGTCGAAGATTGTTCATCAGACGTATTTTCAATAAATGCCGGTGTTCTCAGGGATATGTCCTATCATCTATACTGTTTCTGGTGTACATTAACGAGCTGCTGAAAATAATATCAAATCCAATCTACCGCTTCGCAGACGACAGTACATTGATATCGTGCATGGAACTAGGCAAGTCATCCCAGGAGATGGTACGTCGGCGACAGTAGCATGCCACACAGATCAATGTAGATATCAAAACAATTGTCGAGTGGGGATTAGCAAATGAAGTACAGCTCAACGTACAGAAAGCTCAGGTAACAACACTTACAAAGAAGACTCACGTTGGCTTACCAACTGTGCAAATGGAGGGTCACCCCATAGTCGAGACAACTTCCGTCAAGCTTTTGGGGTCAACATCAACAATAACAAGTCCTTGTACAACCACGTCGTCAGTATTGCTAAAACGGCATCTCAGAAGCTTGGAGTTTTGTTCCGCTGTAGGAAGCTGTATACACCAGAGCAACTACTGCTGCTCTGCAAGGCACAGGTCCGACCATCGCTGGAGTATTGCTCCCATGTGTGCGGGTGCGCTCCGAAGCACTCTCTAAAGCTTCTGGAGACTATCCAGAAGAGAGCAATTAGATTAGATTAGATTAATTGGTAACGCCTAGCCTCACGGGCTGCCTCCAGAGCCTGGCACATTGAAGAAGGGTAGCTGACCTATCCCTATTTTACAGATTCTCTCACGGAAGATGTTCGAGTGAGCTCTCCCAGATAATAACACCAAAGGCCGTCGGAATGAGGAACACTACAGAGGCTCTGCGAGCTCACCCTTACCAGGTCGAGGTCCATACTCCCCGAGCGAGTCTCCTCTAGCATTCCTCCTTTTGGAGAACTTCGACGCTGTGGAATGAGCTGCCGGAAAATTTGTTTCTCGATAGCTAAAACCTGCAGCGTTTCAAATCTAACATACACCGACACTTATCCTCTCGCAGCGCTTCTACAGCGCCAAAAAAATGCATGCTGCGATCCCTGAATCGACTCAAGGTCCCATGAAACTTGTATCAGTTGCATAAGTTCCTACTCAAATCGAAAACCTGTTGCGATACGATTTATGTCATGAACCCAGCATTTTGCCTTGTTTTTTTTCTTTTTCTTCTTCCATAGTGGCAATTAAACTCAATACAAAGAGTTCCTTTTCTGATGAACTGCTCATTGTACCTCACTAGGCAGCGTACCACGTTCAATTGGTTAAACAAATAAAATTCGCGTCGCGCCGTTCAAGACGCTTCGCCCCGGTGTGCGGACATCGGCTAAATGACGCTTCGCCTCGCGCCGCTTCCGTTCGCGACACTTCGTCCAAGAGTGCGGGCACGTTAAGTTGATACTTTTTTAACTGTGTATAGAAGTCGTTATAATAAACAAACTTTTGTAAAGTTTAGGTAAATCCAAACGCCGAACCAATTAACAAAATAATATATTGAGTCTCCAACAACAAACAATCTACACAACTTAACGAAAAATATCGGATGGGGACGGTACCACCTCAGTGCCGAAGCGATAGCAATCACGGCCGATAATAGACTGCCCGCTTTTTCTTCCCTTATCTTTATCTAGGTAATTTCCATAGTGTCGACAAGAAAATAACATAGCCGTGCGAAATTATGTCGTTACATTCGGCCATGCTACCATATTTCCGTCCCGGAAACAGCATCCTTCCTAGGTATCTTAAACGTTGCTATATCTGTAAGGAAAGCATCGGAAATATTAGATCAACGGTAATACTGTTTGTCTTAGCAGGAATGACCCATCTTAAATGTTGGCCAGACACTCAAGACTACCACTCCCATCTAAGAAACTGAATAAATACACAATAATATAAGAATAAATAAGAAAAATCAGTTGTCATCGCCGACAACTTCATTTTCCGAGTTTGTACCACTACTGCTTTCGTATGCAGCCGTAAACGGTTTCATTTTGTCAGCTGACCAAGTACCCTGGTACGTCTTACGTGCACGTCGTGAGCCTGGCAGGTCTTCCACAACATATCTGTCATGTCCAAGCACTTTCTTGACTGCGTAGGGGCCACTAAATTTTGGTACCAGCTTTTTACTTTTGCCCTCATTGGCTACGTTTGTTCTACGTATAAGAACAAGATCCCCTAGGCCGTAGACATGACTTTTCTTGCGCTTCGCGTCAAAATATGCCTTTTGCTTTTTTTGAGCGCTTCGTATTCGTTCACCAGTTTCGTTTCTGGTCTCTTGGACATTTCTGCAAGCCTCTTCATCCTTGTCAGCTACGACATTACTTAAAAATGAATCGTTCATAGCTCTGGGATGATAACCAAGCAGCAGTTCACTAGGAGTTCTCTTTGTAACACTATGTGGAACATTGTTAATGCTGAAGACAATGTGGTCTAGTGTTGTGTCCCACTTGGTTTCATCATCGTAGCTTGATGATATGGCATTCAGAAGTGTCCTGTTATATCGTTCCACTTGCCCGTTGGCACGTGGTGTTGATGTGGCATTCAACGTAAGTTTTATTCCCAATTCTTTGACAAAATTAGTAAACAAAGTGCTAGTAAAGGCAGACCCCCTGTCACAAATAATTCGGCGTGGTACTCCGAATGTTTTGAATATACTCTCTAAGAAATTGATTACAGGTTTGGTCTGCGCACTCTTTACAGCTTTGGCGAATAGAAACTTCGTGAAAGCACAAACAACAACTATTAGGTAACAATTTCCCTTCGTACTTTTGATGAAAGGGCCTAAATGATCAATATGTATGGTATCTAGTGGTACCGCTGCTTTCTCTATTGGATGTAGGTATCCCTCCTGTTTACCGGATTGAACTTTATTGTAGGCGCATGCCAAACATGCTGATATATATCGCGAAACGTATTTCTTCATCCTTGGGAACCAATAGTTAGTACCTATGCTCTGCAAAGTCTTATCAGTGGCAAAATGCCCTTTGTTGTCATGGTGGTACATGGTCACTACTCGTCTTGCAGCTTTAGGAACATACCATTTTAGCCCGTCGGGTAATTTCTTGTACAATCTGTGATCTTTCATTGCATAGTCGTTGTGAATTTGTTTTTCTTCAAGATCAGCCGGTTTCCTAGCGAGAACTTCAAGTAAGTATTTGCAACGTTCGTCTCTGAGTTGAGCAGCCAAAATCCAATCGTCTTGCGTAATATCCACTTGCCATACATCCAGAGTGTCCGATTGTATACTGTCTCCAACAGGATTTCGGCTTAATGCATCAACATGTGCCATTTTAGTACCTGGCCTATATTCCACCACAAACTTAAATTCTTGAGTTATCAGCCACCATCGTGCAATTCTTGGTATCAGGTTCCGTTTCGACATTGTTGTCCTCAATGCGTTGCAGTCCGTCACCACCTTAAATTCAATCCCAAGTAGATACACTCGAAATCTTTGAAGTGTGTTCACAACTGCTAATGTTTCTAACTCATAGGAATGATATCGGCCTTCTTCTTTGGTAGTCTGACGGCTGAAATATTGAACCGGTCTGAGTCTACCATCTTCTTGCTTTTGGAGGAGAATTCCACCAAGTCCATGTTTAGACGCGTGCGTATGAACTTCAGTTTCTGCTTTAGGATCATAGATGGCTAGTACTGGTCTCTCCGTTAGGATTCTCTTCAACGTTTCGAACGCATCCTCTTGGTCTTTTTCCCATTTGAATGGAACATCCTTTTTTGTCAAGGAAGTTAAAGGTCGTGCAATTTGGGCGAAAGATTTTACATATTTTCTAAAATAGCTACATAGGCCTACAAACTGGCGAACATTGTGGACATTTTTGGGTATTGGAAAATTTCCGACTGCCTCAATTTTAGCGATCCCAGGTCGTGTACCACCTGCACTAATCTCATGTCCAAGATAGTCGATATTCGCTTGAAAAAATTTACACTTTTCCAAGCGCAACGTAACTCCTGCGTCTCTAAAAGTTTCTAACACATCTCCTAGAGCAATCAGTCCAGAGTTGAAACTTGTAGATGGTACCAATACGTCATCCATATACGCCATTGCTGTAGTAAACCTCATTGTTCCCAAAATGCTATTGATGGTCCTTTGAAACATGGCTGGTGCGTTTACCAAACCAAAGGGCATACGAAGATATTCATATTGCCCGTCAGGAGTAACAAAAGCCGTTTTCTGCCTCGACTCCTCTGCCATAGGAATTTGGTGGTATCCGCTGGCCATGTCCAATGTAGTGAAAAATTTGCAGCCTTTTAGCACTTCAAGATGATCATCGACGCGAGGCAACGGGTAGCTGTCCTTTATTGTCTTTGCATTTATGGCGCGAAAATCTATACACATCCTTGTTTCATTGTTTTTCTTTTTTACAAGAATAATCGGACTTGCGTAAGGTGAACCAGATTCTTGAATAATGTCGGCGGACATAAGACTATTTACTATTTCACGAACCTTTTCCCTTTCGTTAAACGACAACCGATAAGGCCTGTACGTCACAGGTTTATCATCGGTTAAGTTTATTTTCATCTCAACCCCTTTTATTTTTCCCAACTCATTAATATTCTGAGCGAAACAATCGCGATATTTATTCAACAGTAATAAAAGCTTTTGGCATTCATTTTGAGACAAGTTACCGGAAATTTGGTTTTTCAAGTCATTCAACGTAAATTTGGGTAAATTAACAACATTGATTTTATGAACACTAACCTGTGTATCTTTGACCTCTTCTTTGCATGGGATGCCACGAACGAAAACCTGATCTTCACCAAAAGTCAAAGTACTTTCGGATATGTTCAAAATCGGAATCGTAGCGACACTAGTCGATGTTATACACTTTGGAATCACGTATTCCTTCAAAGGCTGAAACGACTGACGTTTGTGAATAAGAACATCACCATCAAAATCATCACTCGTGGAACATGTGACGAAGCCAATGTGGTTGGGAGGAATTTCCACTTTTTGTTTAGTTCTGAAGGTGATTTTAGTGGGTAATTCGTCAATTTCGGGCATATCCGCGATTTTCGTGGAAAATAGCCGTGCACTGCCATTTTTAACCACAGTTATCGCCTCTGGATTGCTTAGAATTGACCTCCCTATCAAAATAGCCATAGTCTGAAGATGATCAGGGACAACGTAAACTGAAACGTTAGAATCAAAAAGATCCACCTTTAAGTTCACTTTGGAGATACCCAAGACTTTTGATGTACCTCCTCCATAACCGTTCAAGCATACCTCGCTATCAACCCAACTTAACCCTGCCAATTTTGTATCCGCTTCTCTGATTGTAACTATTTCACATCCAGAATCAATGAATCCTTTTAACAAGTGCCCATTGATAGAACAGTCCACGTAGTAACCGTTCATTTCACTTTTATCTTGCGTGTCACACATTAACGTTTTGTGTTCGTTAGATTTTGGGCGATTGTTCTTGTTTCGGAAACATTTTTCTACAGAGTGTCCCAATTTTTTGCATAGAGTACACTCTAGCCGTTCTTTAGGACAATGAGTTTGCATGTGACCAAACTCACCACAGTTGTAGCACTTTCCCCTCATCTTGCGGTTGGAATCCGATTTGTGGTGGCTAGACTTAGGATGTTCGGGTCTATTTTTATCTGTTTTCCGCAAAAAGTCTGGCTTTGTATGTGGATTTGTGCGTCGATGTCTTGTATTTTCTAATGTGGACAGATACTCACGATACAGATCCTCTGGAGAAGCATATCTCCCTACCTTAGCCCCAGACTGTATAGTTATGTCTGAAATACCATCTATTATCATGGCTACCGCATTTTTCCCCGTGATTTGACATTGTCTCAATAGTTGTTGTTTAGCAAAATAGTATTCGGTCCATGTTTCCTCGGGGTTTTTAACCCTGAATATCAAGTTTTTAAGGTTGGTGGGAAAGTCTTGATGGTCTGGAAAAGCCTGAATAAGCAACTGCTTCCACTGATCCCAAGAATATCTATAATCATCTAAATTGTTATACCAGGTTTTGGCTAACCCCGCTAATCTATTTTGCATATGATATATCACGACTTTTTCGTCCCACTGATTAATGTGTGCTAGTTGGTCAATTTTGTCCAACCATCGTGCACAGCTTTCATTTTCATTCGACGGGTTGAATTCAGGAATGCAATTTGGATTGACAATTAATTTAGTATAATTTTTGTCACTTTGGTTCTGCAAAAGTTGATTAACGAGATCTTCCAACTGCCCAATCCGTTGTTGTTGGCCTTCTACCGTTGCAAGTGTAGTCGGTCGAGAGCTGTTACTCCATAAAGGGGTGTGCGCAACGTCTGCGTCACACGCAGCAGAGCGGCGTGTTTGTGTATTACGTACACTTAGGTAGGACTCACGCTCTACTACGTCCGTGGACCCCCCAACTGGAATGTTAGATGGAACAGATGGATCAGCATCACTTTCAATACTACGACTTTGTCTTATTGAGTAACTAGTACCGGCAGTTTCCTGGCCATCCTTAGGTGTACTACGTCTAGGACGCTCGTGTACATCCACCCTTACAGTTTGGTTGGAAAGTGTTGTTTTTGATGGCCGTCTTTTCGACTTAACAAACATAGAGTCTGACGTACCTGCATTTATCCTGGATTTCTTTTTGTCACGTTTGTACCTACCGGTACAGTCACTGCTAGAACTCGACGTACTTGACGAACTTGACCAGCTCGAAGAAGTTGAACTTCTCCGACGCTTGTTTCTTCCCATTTTTGCACAATGTACCACTCGAAAGTTGTCCAATTTCACAACAAAAGCACTAAACTAGTTCCACGCCCCGTATGACTAGGCGTAAACACAAAACTACACTAGTTTTTTTTTTTAACGTTCCTAACACTTAAAACTATTTTGTCTTTGTCCACGAGTTTCTTCGGATAGAGCGCGAAAATCCCGCCGCTGCACTGTAAAGTTTAGGTAAATCCAAACGCCGAACCAATTAACAAAATAATATATTGAGTCTCCAACAACAAACAATCTACACAACTTAACGAAAAATATCGGATGGGGACGGTACCACCTCAGTGCCGAAGCGATAGCAATCACGGCCGATAATAGACTGCCCGCTTTTTCTTCCCTTATCTTTATCTAGGTAATTTCCATAGTGTCGACAAGAAAATAACATAGCCGTGCGAAATTATGTCGTTACACTTTTTCAAATAAAATGTTTCAGTAAACTGAAGAATAAGCGAGATATAGGATAAAAAACAGTATAATTATCTGAGCTTGTATATCAAGACGTAACCTAGTTTGTTTTTGTTTAGTGTTTTGCTCTGATCTGACCCGTCAGTGCAGTAGGCACTTGACGAGCTCTATTCGTAGTTAAATAAAAGTATCAACTTAGAACTGACTATAGACTAAAAATCGCAAACAGGCTGGATCCGTCGCTGCATTAAAAGATGCTTACATACTGCAGGAACTCCCGTATATCAGACAGAGTACTATAATTCATGAAATATATATGAAGAAAATGGAAAAACCGTTATTTTTAAACGAAAAATCTAATCCCTTGTCACGTTTATCAAACGAGCGTGAAAGAGAGAGAACGGAATGAGAGAAGAAAAAAATGAGCAGCATTGCAGGTAAGGTGGGTGTATTTTTAGCCAGAATAACGCCCACGATTATAGGAACTGTGACGATCCAACAGTCTACGGTGAAACTTTTGATAGACCGACCCAAGGATTATTTTTATATAAGGACTATGTTCTATGATTAACCATTCGAAGCATGCGATGATCAAACTGCAAACGGACTGTAGACTAGCACTATTTTTCGGTATACACAAAACTCTGAAGAGATTACACTTAATAATATAGACATTCATTTTGGTTTAGTACGTCCTGCGATGTAATTAACATCAGCTTGTTGTCTTTGCCATAATATATTTGACCTCTTGATACCTATATTGCTCCTCCGTTTTTTAAATTGATTATTAAATGTCACACCGAAAATCTTCGCAAACTTAATAAAGAAGAATAGAATATGGAATTGATTCACTTTATTGTTTTTCAAAGTATTATCCCTTAAGATCAATACGTTTATTCATTCTGTAGAAACAATCATTAAAGCAGGAATGGCACTTCTCTTGAATCACTTCACAAACCACGTTTACGAATGCTTCAAAACGATCATTTGTGTTTGAAAAACGCTCACCACGCATTTTACCTCACAACTTTAGGAATAGAAAGAAGTTACATGGTGGTAAGTCGAGATTTGTAGGGCGCATGCTCAAGTAATTTTTCTTTTGACTCTTCCAAAAACTGTCTTGTTTGTTGCGCTGTATGGGATGAAGCATGTCATCATGCAAAACAATGTTGGACCGTGGACGTTGTAAGCACGCCCTTTCAAATACTTGAGGTAAACTGTGGAAAAGAACCGAAGTAACAAGTCGACGTTTTCCAAACAACACGTTCATTTTTTTCGATCATCCTCATCAAAAAAAAAAACAGACAATGCTCAGGGATCTTTAAAACATATAAAAACAAAGTTTGAGATATTTTGAAATTGTTGCTGATTTCTCCTCTGCCACTGGCAGGAGTTCCAGAATACGATAGGTACACTGTTGTCATTTCTTCCACGGTAGTATACGGTGTCAAAATTTCATCACAATTAAGTTAGTCGTTTCCAAGTCACACATTAGAATTATAATATGTACGTATCAAATTATTCCACAGATATAAAATTCAAAGGCTACAGTCAGATAGGACTAAAAAGCAAGATATCACCAACGTCAATTTTTTACAATGCAATGTAGAGTATTTTATGAATACCCCGATTTCACCCCAAATAAAATGAATCAATTGAAAAGGATCTGAAACCCATGAAATGTCTAAAAAAGTTTGGAGGAGTTCTGATAATTTTTTGTTTTTTACGTATTTCTCCAATGCACCGATTTTCCAAATTATAGCGGCATTAGGTACTACGACCCCACAGCATATCGCTACCCCAATTTCATCACAACCCAAGCAGCGGTTACTGAGATTACGCAGCTAGAAAAACGCCAGACCGACGGTAATGAGTGGCATGAAATTTCCTTATCTAGATATTTTAAGTTGCCCAAAAGCGTACTATCTCAAAATCTAAAAATTTCCCCTCACCTATCGGTGTCGAAAGTAAAATATATTATTTATCAACGCAAGTGTGGGAATTAGAGCCAACCTCAAAGTAACAACTGAACATAGAGGTAGTAAACAACTAATTCTAATAGGCCGACATCTTTTCTTACCTTGTCATATTGACCACCAGATACGGCAATCATAATTATTTACTATCGTCTTGTATAGTATCCAGAAATACTCCATTCTACGTTAAAAAAACGGTATTTTGATGCTTCAGGAATGATTGCAGCAAAATCAATAGATATGTTGACGTCTACTGCGTTACTGCATATTTCTTCATCATAAATGCAAATTCTGAAGTCTTACATCAATTTTGAGGAGCTGGCAACGCCGATATAATTTTCATGCGACTTATTTACGGTAGCACCTCGACTGTCAACCGTTTGTTTTGTTTGTGCTTCCTTTATGTTTGGTCAGTAAAATCGAATTTGCTATTTGTTGGTAACTCTAGTGAAGCTTTACGGACTTGCTGTGCTTCGAGATGGAACTCAAAAAGTGCAATGTTTGTAACATAGGTTGCATTGGAAAAGTTTTCAGGTAAGCTGGCATTACACAGCATTGTTTACAATTTGAACTGTCACTGCGAGGTCACAGATGATCAATGTTTGGAGGCTGAGGTGTTAAAGATGGAGGCTTTGAGCACGCCATGCTGAAGTGGTTTGTTTACTACATCTATGTTCAGTTGTTACTTTGAGGAGCCAACCTAAACAGAAAGAATATCCGGGTGCTTTGATGTGTATTAATTTTCCGACACCCAGAGGGATTACATTCGTATTCGGGCAAACATGCTGAATAATCAGCAACAAACATGAATATCTTATCCACACATACAGTTTTTGTCTCGAATGCCGATTATTCGTGGGCGAACAACGCATGTCTAGAGTACCTACTCCGAATAATTCACTAGGTTATAATCCTTAATAGTCTGTCGGACAGCGTCAACAGTTTCATCAGAAACTGCAGAAATTAGCCTTCCTTCTTGAAGTTCGTCACTGAGAGAAACTTTCAAATTTCAAATCGTTTTACCAGCCATTCACAGTCCTCAAACATGGGGTTCGTTACCAAATGCAGTACAAAGTCTATCATATCATTACGTTGATTTGAATAGAGACCGCTTTTAAAAAAATTAAATATCATTGCGCGAAAATAATCTAATTTAGAAATTCCGCAAAAACATGTGAACTGTCAACTTGCAATTATTCTGTCAATCCAGACAGTGGCGTGCCAAGGTCTTCGGGGGCTCCCCTGCAATTTTTTTCATGGGGCCCCCTCTACATAAAAAAATACTGCCTATACTGGCTGAAAACGAAACTACTGTCTACGGTGATCGGTTTATACATAGAAACAATTTGGTGACCTCAACTTTATATTTTGATTTTTTTTCTTTAGAGTTCTTGAAGGTTAAGATTTCATAGCACTTACGTAAAATATACATCGATTAATGGCACAGATACGCGTCGCATCAGTGTAACGTTGCCACTTGTTCTAGTCGTTTTGGAGTTTAGGTTCGACCACGTGCCTATTTTGTGGCAAAACGTGGTATGCATATTCCGCAGCTATAAGTATACAGGGTGTCCCAAAAAATAGTGTCAAGCGGAAGTCCAGAGATAGAGCACACCCAGAAGTATCTGAATCACCCCCATATATGTTATGCAATTGTTTGTAGTTTCCGAGTTATGAATTTTTTTCTCAATTTCAGAGAATTCTCTACCTCGACAACTTAAAACTGTTCCAAAATAAAAATTAAAAGACTTTTCCAAATTATCTTTTTTGGCAATTAATCTCCAGGAGCTTACTGTTCATACATAAAATAATCGGCTTCGTAACTTTGATGAAAGTCATACAAATTTTAGTGTAAAGTGAAAAATTTACGATCTGATAATTATGACTTAAATCTTCGACTCGCAATTAAAAATCCAAAGAGGTGATTTCATGATTTCTAAGTCGGTCTAAAAACTTCTTCAGACTCTCAGCTATCACAATCATTGAAAAAAATTAGTACTTAATGGGGCTACTTTCACTCTAATCGACCTTCAAAGACAAGAGGCGAAGATTTCTTGAAATTAGCGATGTGTTTTTCAATTCACCAATAACTCATGTTAACGCGTTAATAGCAGATTGATTGTCAGTACCGCAATAATAAACGTTAAAAAGGTTGCATAAATTAAACATTTATTAAAAGAGATCCTATTTATTGCTAAAAACCACAAGGAGCCCATTCTTCAAAACCGGTTTTTACCTGAGCGCCAACAAAAAGGGCTAAGGCTAACGCAGTACACGATGGCGATGTTAGAAAGAGATAGCTATGATATTGTTGTGATGTCTTTTCAAAATTTGTCATTGCATAGGTTTTTTCGTTGTCGTTATTCAGTAGTCTGTCTGTCTTTGCGGCTTTAAAACGATACGCTTTTGTTTGGATTGGTGTTGTTTCTGTTGTCTGACTACTTGGCTATTCCTTAGGACCTTGAGTGCACGACAACTGAATTTAACTATGCCGTTTTCTGCAAGAGACTATGCAACAAATGGATAGGTCGTGGTGGACCCACTGAATGGCCGCCACGATCACCTGACTTAAATCCGATAGAGTTTTTTGTTTGGGACTACTACAAAAAACTAGTTTATGCTAAAGAGTGTCGAAACATCAGCGAATTACGCAACAAATTAACACAGGCTGAAGAAACAATAAAAAACAATCGAAGAGCTTTTGTTAATTTAAAAAACAATTTTTTTCAGAAGACGTAGATTATGCATCAAACAAGAAGGTAGACATTTTGAAAATTTCTTATGAAACTTAATAAACTTAGTGAAGAAATTTGATAATTTCGTTTCATTTTACAATTTCCCACTTACAAAAAATAAGTCGTACATGTAAAAAAAATCTTAGCAAAGTGACACAGGTGGTCATCTATCGATATTCTGGTCGCACTGAATGTTTTTTTATTGCGGCACTGACAATCAATCGGCTATTAGCACCCTAAACTTAGTTATTGTTTCATTTAAAATCCCATCGCTAATTTTAAGATATCTCCACCTCTAGTCGTTGAAGGTCGATTGAAGACAAAGTAGCCCCATTAAGTACTCCTTTTTTTAATGATTATGATAGCTGAGAGTCCGAAGAAGTTTTTAGACTTGCATAGAAATCATGAAATCACCTCTATAGATTTTTAATAGCGAGTCGAAAATCTAAGTCATAATTGTCAGATCGTAAATTTTTCACTTTACACTAAAATTTTTATGACTTTCATCAAAGTTACGAAGCCGATTATTTTATGTATGAACAGTACACTCTTAAAGATTAATTAGCAAAAAAGAAAATTTGGAAAAGTCGTTTAATTTTTCTTTTGGAACAGTTTTAAGTTATCGAGGTAAAGTATTCTCTAAAATTTAAAAAAAAAATCATAACTCGGAAACTACAAAAAATTGCATAACATATATGGAGGTGATTCAGATACTTCTAGGTGTGCTCTATCTCTGGACTTCCGCTTGACACTATTTTTTGGGACACCCTGTATAAGTATTATAGTTGTTACTATGTAAAAAGCTTGCTCGAGGTAGTCGAGGCTGAGCGGGGGCCCTCGAATGCCCCCGGCCCTCCGCACCGCGAGCCCTTTCGGCACGCCACTAAAACCAGGCATAAATTGGACTTTTGTTTCCAGCCTCCCTGATATCCATGGCAACCTCGATTAAATCAGGCTATGTACGTTTCCTTAAAATAAGAATATTACTTTGAGTTTTATATAGGGACGATCAGTCTGGACCAATCAGTCTGCAACTGTTATGAGACTGAAGTGATATTAATGGTGTGATTAATTGACTGATTAACTGACGGTCTAACAGATATTCAAACATTTTCTATTTCTCGAGCAGCGAATTGGAAATACAATGTGAAGATCTCAGTGTAACAAATAAACACAGAGTGAAGTGTTGAAAGACAAAATAGAAATCATTTGTGATGCTGTGGGTTGTAAGCTTGTCTCAAAATTAACCTATGAAATATCGTTGTTTACCTTTGTTGTAATGGTTTAGTTGGATACAGTCTGAGAAAAAATGTAAAGCTACGCTCAAATTAAATACTCACTCAAAATGCTTGTCATTTTCAGCCAATACATAACATTTTTAATTGATGAACGTTTGACAGGTCAAGACTCAAATGTTTACAAGCATGCAGGCTGCGTTGCCAAACCTTCTTGCATGCTATGAAACTTGGAGAATTTTTATATACAGGGTGTCCCACGACGATTAAGACAAGCAATATATCGGAACTGGGCAGTAGTAGCGAATTATAATTTTAGGGGTGTAAATTAAAGCAAATGTAGTATCCTTTCTTATTATTGTGGCATCCAATGAGGTATTTTTTTTTTTTTGGTCACGTGACGTCCGATTCAAAATTTATAATGGGACGCCCTGTATATTTGTGACTTTTTATGTTCCTCTCGATAAGGCCATTCCAACAAACTAGCACACTTGGGGTCTAAAGTGATTAGTTCAAGAGCTACAGGTACTTAAAGGACTGTACTGTAAGACTGTAAAATGTTGTATCTGTTCCTATCACCCAATGAGGTATTTATTTTTGATCACGTGACGTCCGATTCAAAATTTTTAATGGGACACCCTGTATATTTGTGACTTTTTGTGTTCCTCCCGATAAAACAATTCCAACGAACTAGCACACTTGGGGGCTAAAGTGATTAATTTAAGAGCTACAGGTACTTACAGAATGGTACCACTACCATTGATTATAACATGTACCCCTACAGTAGTTGTTAAATTGTCTTGGTAGTATTTCATAATGGTAGTGGTACAGTCCTTTAAGTACCTGTAGCTCTTGAATTAATCACTTTAGACCCCAAGTGTGCTAGTTTGTTGGAATGGTCTTATCGAGAGGAACACAAAAAGTCACAAATATACAGGATGTCCCATGAAAAATTTTGAATCAGACGTCACGTGACCAAAAACAAATACCTCATCAGGCGACGCAATGATAAGAAAAGATACTATATTTGCTCTAATTTACACCCCCAAAATTATAATTCTCTACTATTGTCCAGTTCCGATATATTGCTTGTCTCAATCGTCGTGGGACACCCTGTATAAGAAAACTGAAGAAACTGTTATTTATCGAAACGTATACGTCTCATGTACTGTGTAAATGTAAATTAGGAACACTTTAGAAAAATTAAAAGAGAATTAAACGAGGTTTATTAGATACATTTATTGCAAAAGTGATCCCATAACAATCCGATGTCCGCCTATAAGACATTTGTTTGTTTATTCCCTTTATGTTTAGTTGTTACTCAAGACGGGTTCTCACGATTCAGTTTCACAGAATCAATTTGACTGATTCAGTGATACTGAACAGATAATAAACGTGAGAGCACCTTTTCATTAAAACTGATCAGTGGGTTTGTACTCTCAGTCAAACTGGAAGCCAGTCCTCCTTTTCATTCATTTTGACCGAATCAGTATTGAAAAATGAATACAAACGTCAAACTGACGTGCGAGATTCTTTTCCGTCATCATGAGAGTCGTCAGTTTTAGCACTTCAAGGTTATGAAAACGTCGTTTTCATGAATGTTGAATCCGTTAAAATGATTCATTAAAACTGGACAGTGAAAACAAACGTCGCTTTCATTAATGCTTAATCAGTCAAACTGATTCAGTGAAACTGAACAGTCAGAACCCGCCTTCAGAGGCGGTCTAAAGGCGGGTTCTGACTCATTCATTTTTCAATACTGATTCAGTCAACATGAATGAAAAGTAGGACTGGCTTTCACTTTGAAAGTACAAACTGTTAGCTTTATTACCGTTTATTCAGGTGTTCGGTCATTTAGTCGTCTATTCCTGACGTCTAACGTCTTTAGGCGAGCTATTCTCTTGTGTATATATCGCTATCGGGTGACAGTTGCGCGTTGCGCCGGCAGGGAGATGGTTTGGATCCGTCCGTCGTACAGGACGTACCGTTTGAGGAGTTGTTAACTGTTTATGCTTACGCGTGGAGGGTGAAGGTATTCTTGCATGTGCAATTATTGTATACTGTTGGCTGTAACTCAGAATAGCAGTAAGTACACACTGATTTATTGATTAGAACCGTATACTGTTGAAATATACACTGTAAAAGTAATGTTGAAGTAAAGGTGTGGTTATTCATTCAGCTTTCTTTTATTTAAAACTCCCTTAACCTGAACTGGTGCTTACAAGACCCACTGATCAGTTTTAATGAAAAGGTGTTCTCACGTTCATTATCTGTTCAGTATCACCGAATCAGTCAAACTGATTCAGCGAAACTGAACCGTGAGAACCCGTCTCGACGGATCGTATGATAATCTACTTCAGTCCATCAGTCTACTGGTAACCAAGGTCTGGGAATGAACTGTCATAGAGAGACCCAACGTATTTTAACTGTCACTCTGCTGCCACTCGAACCGATTACGATTTCCAAAAACAATAAAGCTTTTCAGTCTTCGCTCAAGGATGAATCTATTGTAAAAAAAATCATCAAGCTCAGATAAGTAATTTCCGAATGGATGTGCAAACAACTGTTTATTAAAAAAAAGAACTATAGACGCCACTGTTCCGTCAGATAAAAATGATTTACGACTTTTCTCTGAAATCAATCTATATCATTAGCGACTTTAGGCCCGTCAAAATGAAAACGCTAACTGTTGATAGAAAGCTTTTTATCTTGTAATTTTTCAGGTCATCCATGCGGAAAAAATTAATGAAGTATTCATCGAAATGCTGTACATCAATCAAATCAAAACGTTTTTGCGTTCCGTCAATATTGAAATATGTTATTAATTAACCCTTATTGCACTATCGATTCGTTTTACAGCACAGTGTCAGCTTTATGATGATAAAAAAAAGTACATCTCGTCGACTGGTTTATTTACAGAGGCACGCATTCGGTTGTGTGATGTCGGTGACGTTCATCGCTGCAAAATTAATGTTACTTTGATGAACATTTTCATCAATATCAAGTACCTTCTTCCATTTATTAGACTTTCCAGGCTATGAGGGTCTTCGTGATAGACCCATCAACTAGATCCATCGAGGTAGAATCCCAAGGAGACGCTATACGGTTCAATTTTGCATAACACAAACGGTAGCAGGAGGCGTGGCTAAGTGTGGTAATAATATGGACGCCTCGCCAGAGCCGGATTACTTTCTTATGTAAATCATTTCGAAAATTAATTATAATGATGATTTAAATATGAAGTATTGGGTTGATTTTTCAATCTAATGCGAAATTCATAGTTAAGTATATGAAAAAAAACAGGCTTAGGTAGAGACGACATTCATCATCAATTGAATAATACAACTGTATTATTGCTGCGATACGTTACACTTTATTGAGATAAAGATTACAAATGCGGTCCTGTACATTGTTATTTTTTTGCATACATACCTATGAAATGTAACTCCTGTCGATTTATTCTTATCCATGCCATCTCTGCTAGAGCAACCACGATAAGCACATGAAATCATTATTTCCTTTATGAATTCACTAGAATATCGCTTAAAAATAACTGAAAATCTCGGTAAAAACACTCAAAAAAAGCAAACACGAAATTGTCAAAGAAGCGTCAGCTGTTTGACATAAGTGCCGAATCAATATGGCCAACTTGCACCTGCTTTCAGCCACGTTATCGCGCCTCCATGGGATTCTACCTCGATGACTAGATCCCACTCAATCATCATCTTCAATTAGGCTTAGTTCAGATGATGCGCGTACGACGCGGCGCTCGTTTTGAAAACACACATAATTAATTCAAGCTGTTCACATGGACGCGCGCACGACAAATTGTACGCGCGTACGACGCCACTAGACGCAGAGAATCTCAATACGCGCGTCGGTCAGCGGCGACGCGCTTATCGAAATACTAGACGCTCTCATTGCCTGTTCAGTTGGCATGCGTCTTTTCTAGCATTCTGTCGACATACCTGGTGTCTGTCTGCAAAAATTTAATTCTCACGTATGCTATTGAAATGGAAACAGAAGAATTCAACACAGATGTTTTCATTGATGAAATTGAGAAGAAACCTACGATTTGGGACATGCATTCCAAATTATATTCAAATAAGACGGCAAAAAAGAGCGCCTAGAAGGAGCTGGTCCTAATGTTTCGCAAATCCGATGATACCGAAGAAAAAAAGAAAATATTAGGTAGGTTTTTGGTACTGCTTTATTTATAATTGGTGTTTACAGTTAATACAGCAATTCAGATCATTCTATCCTGCCATTCTAGTTTTCCTCCATTCGCAAAGTACTTTGTCAACTTTACTCGGTTCCTATCTGCATCCTGTATATTACGAGCAGTGTGTAAACGATTCAATGTTGTCAGTGATGCTGTGTTTAGTGTATCTTCAAAAGTATGTCCATCAGAGCACCATAAGGGCAGAGCTCAAACTTATGTCTAGCTTTGGTGAAAAAAAGACAACACGTTGCCAGTTGTCATAAAGCCGACGCCACATATGCAGGTATTTGCCGAGTATCAATACTCGCCGTTTTTCAACCTTGCTCGCCGAATAGCGAGCACGTATCACCCTACATGTGCGTAGTTGGCTATGTTTAGTTTCGAGAAGAAAGGGAATGGGAAAGCCCGAATATTCGTAGCAAATTGAAACTTATTTATTATTAAAATTTATCGACAGTAGAATCAACGTCATCATCAATGGAAAATAATAGTGATATATTTCTTCTAATTTTCATGCTTTTTCTGTATTTGCTTACATTAAGCAATTTTCTTCGTAGATTTGACGGAAGGCTGAAAGTTGAGCATATTTCGTGGGATGATTGAAGACGGTAAGGATGTTTATTATTATGCACCACTAGAGATGCGTCGGAGAACAGTAGTGAGGATAGTAATGATAGTGACCAATTCAGATTTACAAGATCACACCTTAGCACAGACGCTAAGACAATCGTAATATTGTACAGGTTGTCCATTTAGTGTGTAATTCCTCGATATCTCGCAAGTTATACCTGATAGAAGAAAATGTCAAATAGAAGGTTCTTTGGTTACTTAAGACGCATATCCTAAAAATATTCTGAAATATACAGGGTGTTTCGGGAAAGTAGGATAGTGATCAACTTGATATTTTTATATGGTACTATTACTTTTTTTTAATTCTTCTAGTTTCCATCATTGATCTCTATTAAACTCTAAAATATTATTGCGATCTTGCCAAGTTATAATTTATTTTCTATTAATTTCCGGATTTGCAAAGTCGGAAGTAATACCTCCAAACTGATATATTCCTTTAACTTTTCACAATGATATTATACAGCGAGTTACTTAAATATTAAATAAATATTATTTTGGATGACACCAGCAATGTGCAGGGTGTTATTGGTAGAATTTTAAATTACGGTAATTTGAAGGTCATTTTACTTTGTTTTTTCTAAATGTACGTTTTATTTTAAATCGAAATATCTACTAATACCCTATCTCGCCTTGTAATTTTTTTCACGTTTGCGACATTGCCAAGTTATAAATTATTTTTCTAAATTTACAAACAAATATCCCCGATTTTTATTAAAAGAACACACTGCATATTTTACTTAATATAGAAGTATTCCCTAATAATGGTTTACAGCATGAACAAGTTTCAACTGGTGTTTCTCACCGCCTTCTCAGTAAACAGTACCGGAAGGCTTAAATATTTCCAAAACTGCCACAGCTGGGGCGGTGAAATTCAATACTTGGGGGTTTTTGAACACACAGAATTCAAAAATGCTAACATGCTAACAAATAAACAATGCGAATAAAGTTTTTAATTCTCTAGTCCGGCCCTGTTCCTGTTCTGTGTCAGTATTCGGGTACTTATTTGTGTTCGGCAAATTCCGACCATTCGCTCAAACTGCTCCAGCCACACTAGTAGGCGTTTGCCGAATTGCGAATATTCGCTGTTCGTTGTTCCCTAAATGCCGCATGTGTAGCGCCGGCTATGGCGCCGGCTGAATGCTCGGTGCTCGGCATATGGCGAGTATTCGGGTAAAATCCTGCAGCCACATAGCCGAATAGCAATTAATCGGGGTTCGTTGCTCGCCGATCACCCCATATATGGCGCCGGCTTAAAGCCGGCGATACGTGCTCGCTATTCGGCGAGCAAGGTTGAAAAATCGGCGAATACTGATATTCGGCAAATACCCGCATATGTGGCGCCGGCTTAAGAGAATGAACTGGACTAAAACTTTCCGATTGACCCTCATAAAATACAAAGAATACCTGTTAAGAATTTAGCTCGTATGCTGTTGACACCTTGTTCCAATTGCGGTATTCGAAGTATTTAAAAATAAAAAGCCGGCTTTTGCCAGATTCCCAGAAACTTCCATCCACGTGTCTTGACATTTCACGAGAGTGATCGCATTTTGCGGCAAAAATAAAAGTGAGAAAGTTTGTATTTTTTTTTTTCAGAATACTTATTCTATCTTATGAAGCATAAACATCAGTCAAAACGGTATTACGAATACACGTGGACCGCTAAATTTATTATTCTTTTTTTTTTTTGGAGGGATACGACATCGACTACTATTGCATCCACGTGTCTTGACATTTCACGAGCATTTTGCGGCAAAAATAAAGTGAGAAAAATTGTATTTTTTTTTCAGAGTGTTCTGAATATCTTATGAAGCATAAACATCCGTCAAAGACGTATTACGGATATACACGTGGACTGCTAAAATTATTACTCTTTTTTTTGGAGGGATACGGCATCGACTATAATGGCCATTAGCCGTTATTACTCTTCTTTTCTACCGAAAATGAATGAAAATTATTTAACAATAACATAAAATTAAGATCAAGAATTAAAAACTATGTATACACAATTTATGAAACTAGCGTTTTAGTTTCATAATAGTTGCCGCTCAGCCTCAAGGCTTATTGTGCACCCCTAGTCAACGAACCGCACGCAATGCTTTACGAGTTATGATCATTTCAAACAAAAAGGACAAAAAAATAAACTGTCGATATAATGCAAACAATTTTTTTAGATTTATTTAAATATTCTTTGTCGATAAATTGTGGTCCAGTTCCACCCAGTTTTGTTTATGCCCGTTACGCTGGAACACCCTGTATAGAGTTCGGACATCCGTTTGAGATTCCTTTTTTATTACACTTCACTATCCTGAAATCCATATAAAATAAACTAAAACTAAAAAAATATATAACTACAACGTGCTAACTCTATACGATAAATAAATAAAAATAATACGTTAACCGGCAGCAAAAAAAATTAACTAAGCCCTAAAATAGGATCTAGAGCAACACTGCCAGGCCAATGATTGGTACAAAAAACAACCAAAGAATTTCGATAAAATATGTTGTTTTTATTACTTAGCAAAAAAGCTTTTGTGCAGCCATGTAGGTACCTTGAAAAGCTCAATCTTTAAATCAGTGTTTTTAGTATACAGGGTGAGTTTTTAGTACCGCCTCGGTCGATAACTCCACTACTGTAAAAGATGCCGAAAAAAGTTGTATACAAAAGTTGTAGCCACGGATATGCCCCTTGCTCAGAAAATATTCTGATTTGTACTTACAGGGTGATCCATAACTACGTGGTGATGCAAACATGCATTTTTTTAAATGAGACACCCTATATATTATTCCATATTCAAATTTTACTAATGATTTCCGTTCTTCCAATATAGGGTATTGTTACATTATACAGGGTATTTCAAAAGTTATGACCATTTTTATATCCAAATCGCTGTCAAACGAACGTACTGTATATCAAAAAGTAATGCATCAAAATTCATTTTTTTACATGGAAAGATTAAAAATATCCTCTAGTTTTAAAATCAGCAATAGAAAAAGCCCGAAACACATGTTCGTATACAGGGTGATGTAGAATGCAAAATCCACATTTTCTAGGATAACATATAGGGCGCCTCATTTAAAAAAATACATGTTTGCATCACCACGTAGTTATGGATCACCCTGTATAAATCAAAATATTTTCTAAGCAATGAGAATATCCGTGGCTACAACTTCTATGTACAACTTTTTTCGCTGTCTTCTACAGTAGTGGAGTTATCGACCGAGCCGGTACTAAAAACTCACCCTGTGTGTAGCATAGTAAGTTATTTAGCGGTTTCAAATCGGACTATAAATTTCTTGGCTTTGACATGCTCAAACTGTTTTCGTGCGTTCAGCACGTTTTCAGACATATTCATATTTTTCATACTCTCTGAAATCTGTGGAAATTTTTTGACATAAGCACAAGGTTATTTTATTTGTGTACGTAACTGCAAAAGAAACACGGGAAGTACTGCGTCCATTGTTTAAAAATATCTCACACCAGACGCTTAGTAATACAGCATAATAAACAACCAGCATAATATCTCTGAGGATTTCCTATATAAAAATGGTTCCCACAAAATTTGACCTTGGGAGGGTTTATGGATGATTTTACAGCTGTGATGTTTGGGTAGAGATGCGAAATACCGAATACGTCCATAGTGGGTTTAGCATTAGTTTCTGTAAAAACGGGAAAGATAAACCTTCATTATCATTTCAGGTGTTTAAAATGCCGGTCATCCAAAGTCGGTTTTGGCGATCGCGTGAGAACTCACAAAGAAGTGTGTCAACTTTTAATGATTTACGTCCCGACAGGGGTCCTATAACACGTTTGACAGAGACTAAAAAAAAATACAAAAAAAATTACCTCAAACGGGAGGACTGCAGACCGCCACGGACGAATTTGTGAGACAAATTTTTTAAGAAACAAATACTAAGCCCTCTATTTAATTAAAAAAGTTGACGGTACTTCCGGTTAAACCGGAAGTACATTAATAGCTAACATAATGTCTTCGGATGCATTAGACGTCACTACACTTGCCTGCAAATTTTCAGCAATATCACTCTTTCCGTTCCAAAGTTATTTGCTTGGTTCCATACTTTATCCCAACCCTGTATAATTATTTTCGATACCGATACAAAAGTATCGATACCAGCTTGGAATGCCTCAAAAAGTGCAGTAGTAGTAGTGCAGAAGTATCGTAGTATCGTTAGCATCCCTACAAAAAAATGAAGTCAAGTTGATTGACTCAGTACTTCCCACACATTACTGTGATATCAGTTTATTATTTTCCCATAGCATGAAGCTTTAGTCTGAGATCTCCTTGCAACCAAATCATCGGCAGCCTCCCCCCCCCCCCTAAAATTGCCTTATGCCGCTAGGTCTTTCCTTCAGAGATCAATGGACAGTCTAAAACATCTAAAAACCAAGTTTGAGTTGTTTTCATACTTTTAGTTTTTTTATTATTGCTATATACGCTGCCAATGACACGATTTTTAACAAACATACGCGTTTTCCATCATCACCGCTGTAATAATACTGTGTCAAAATTTAATTAGAATCAATTTAATAGTGTCCACGTTACAAAAAATACAAAAAGATCTAAAGCAATAAATACTCGTATGTATACAGAAAATTCTAAGTCCCTTAGTTTCCGTAATAGGCTAGGCAATGTTCGGATGGACCTAAAGTTGATTTATGTCGCTAGGTCTTTCTACACAGGTTAGTGGACAGCCTATTATGAATACAAGAAATTTCTCAGTTTTTCAACCCCCCACCCCCCAACCGCCAACCGCCCCAATTTCACCCCACCCAAAAAAAACGCAGAAAATGACCAGGAACCTCTAAAACGCTTAAAAACGAAGTTTGAGCTGTTTTTATATTTTTACTTTTTTTATTATTTCTGCGCCGCCACTGGCACGATTTACAAAAACCATACGCGTTTTCCATCCTCGCCACTGTTGTAATACTGTGTCAAAATTTACAATTCAACAGTTTCTTTGTAACACAATATAGAAGGATCTAAAGCAATACTCTCGTATGCTTACACCAGAAAAAATTCTAAGTCCTTTGGTTTCTGTAATAGGCAAGGCAATGTTCGGATGGACCTAAAAAAGTTATTTATGTTGCTAGGTCTTCCTTCATGGGTCAGTGGACAGTCTATTATGAAAGTAACAAATTTTTCAATTTTACAACCCCCCACCCCCCAACCACCCCAATTTCACCCCCACCCAAAAAAAAAAAGTAAAAAATGATCAGGAACCCCTAAAACGCCTAAAAACGAAGTTTAATCAATATTTTTTTTTTTGTTTTTTGCTAATTACTCCGCCGCCCATGCACTGATTTTCAAAATTATAGGGACATTACCTACTACGACCCCACAGCATATCGCTGCCCAAATTTCATCACAATCCATGCAGCGGTTGCTGAGATTACGAGGCTAGAAAAAAGCGACAGACAGACAGACAGACCGACAGACAGACAGACAGACAGACAGACAGACAGACAGACAGACAGACAGACCGACGGAAATGAGTGACGTGGATTTTCGTTATGTAGACATCATAAAACGCCCAAAAAGCGTATTATCTCAAAATCGAAAATTTTCGCGATCACAATACTCCCCTCACCTATCGGTGTGGGAAGTAAAATCATCCAAAAGTGGGGATGCGCGTGTAATTTCCGCCAACTTGAGTTATTGTGCTGGTTGTTTATTATGCTGTGCTTAGTAATAAGATTCGTTTTCCATTAAACCCCAAGTAAGTAGGAGTAGCAATAACGTGAATCATAGCGACCAGATAGGTAGGCATGAACATGTGCATGCATATAAATTTATCTTGGTGATATTGAAACTATACTTGGATGATACAGATTACGGTTTTTCTAAATATAAATTATATTTTCCGAGTTTATGTAGGTGGTTAGTGCGTTTACTTACTCTCATTACTCTGAACAGACACAGAACGAACGGAGAGATAAAAGTGATTGGTATCATCGCGAAATTGTTACCAACGTTTCTACTCTCTCCAGAACCCTTATCAGGGGAAAGCTTAATAAATAATAAATGTACGTGACAGAGAAGGTATCACGCAACGTGAAAAAATATACAGGGTGTTGTATGATAAGCCAACAACAAAAGTAGGGGCCGATATTTAACTGTTTTAGAGATTCAAAACATTGGCTTCACAGAAAAATCGGAAAAATTTGTTGTATCCATATTATGCTGTCCATTGACCTGTGGAAGAAATACCTAGCGGCATAATGCACGTTTTTAGGCCCATCTGAACATTACGCAATATACATTCCACGTAGTATACACTCTATGTATATTGCGTACATATATAGCGAAAATTATTGAATTGATTTTAATGAAATTTTGACACAGAATTCACCGTGGCGAAAACGCTGCCTGTTTTTGAAAAATCGTGTCAGTGCCGGCGCAGCATTAATAAAAAGACTAAAAATATAAAAACGGCTCAAACTTCGTTTTTAGGCGGTCTGGAGCCTGTTAATCGTTTCGCATCGTCCAGCTGAAGCATGCAGAATAAAAACTAGCGTCCTAGTTCCTAAGGAGACGCAAGAAACTATCTACGGAGCTTTTGTGTTGGATGCTTTTTGCGGTGGCTTGCAAGGGAATTTCAGACTTTAGCTTCATGTGATGGGAAAATAAGATGGTATCATCATCATTATGTGTGGGAAGTGCTGAGTCAACCAACTTGACTCAATTTTTTCGTTATATTTTTTTTCTGTTTAACTAAGAAAGGTAATACTGTTTTTCCGCCTTTAATCGTATTATACTTTTTTCGTCCAAAAAAAGTTGGCAACCCTAGTCGTAAATTTACCAACCATGGGCCGAAGTCGATGGAAATCAAATAACGAAAGACAATTATATATCTTTGAAACAGTTGAAAATCGGTCCCAACTTTAAATTACTTTTTTTTTGTTGGAAATGAACCCTACAGTCTTCTCCCACTTGTCACAGAACACCCTGTATATTCAAAGTTTTGCATCTCCCTTTTATAAAACAAAGCCTAAAGGACGTGTGCATACTAAAAAACTGATAAAAACAAATGATCATTAATTCAATGAGTCTATAACACATGTTTCCTTAAAAAATATGTCAAATTACATAATAGTTAATTTGTAATACAAATATATACATAATATGCATTGAGACAGCCTTCGTAATGTAGTGAAATCAGATCAAAAAAATACCGTCAAAATGTTCTATCTAAACACAGTTTGGAAAAAATCAATCACCCTGTATTATTATCCTCTATACATTTCACAAAATAATATTTTTGATAGCTGCCAAACAAAATTTGTCAAAACCTTATATGTGATGTACATTATATACTTACTTGAAAGAGCATTGCAATGGTTACTCACCTGTAATAAAATGAAAATATTAATATTGCTGTTCTCGGTCATTTAAGAGTAATTAATCTTGAATAATTCTATCTAAATCCAAGTGCGAAATTGGCCCATCACGTCTAAACTTTGAAATACCCGAAGAATAGCTTTTTAAACAAATATCTAGGTATTTATTTAAAGCATAACATTTTTTCAAAATTAGTTTTTTTAGTAATTGATGATTTATTTCAAGTGTAGTTATGGCTATTTTAAGATGGATATGGATTGTCCTAAGTCATCATCAGATTTGCAATGTATATCAAAAAAAAACTAACGACACAATAGCTACAAAACATAGACAGGTAGCAACAATTTCAATAAGCTTATTTCCTATTTAAACGATGGGACTATTCTAAGGCGTTTGATAACATACAGTGGCCTAAACTGTGGGAAATCCTCATATCTATGGGAGTTCCTTATCACCTAGTGTTTCTCATACAGCAACTCTAACAGTCTAATTCGGCTCGTGTAAGAATTGATGGTAACCTGTCTGATCAAACTGCAACCAGAAAAGGAGTTCGTCAGGGATGTGTATTATCTCCGATTTTATTTAACATTTACTCTGAATTTGTGATGAGGCAGGTATTAGACAACTGGAATGGTGGTATAACTATTGGCGGAAGCAAAATATCCAACTTAAGATTTGCGGACGATACAACCCTTATTGCTGCTTCTCAGAAAGAACTAGTAGCTCTATTAAACATCTTAGAACAACATAGTGCAGCGTATGGTCTTGGTATTAACTACAATAAGACCAAGGTTATGATCATAGATAGAGAGCATGATAATCATCGAGAGATAAAGTCAATACGCCGTTGTGAAGTAGTTCAAAGTTCTGTGTACCTCGGTTCTTTGATCGACAATTCGGGTAGCTGTGAAAATAAGATTCGACGGCGCATTCAACAGGCGCGTGTGGCCATGACAAAGCTTACTAAAATATGGCGTGACCATAACATCACTAAAGCTACAAAAATGTCACTGGTTCAGTCTCTTGTGTTCTCCATATTTTTGTATGCCTCGGAAACCTGGAATGTTAAAAAGGCAGATCGAGCTCGCATCAGATGCTTTTGAAATATGGACGTGGAGGAGAATGCTGAGAGTTCCTTATACCGCCCATCGAACTAACGTTTCCATACTGGATGAGCTCGGTAATCCAAGAAGACTATCCTCCATTGTGTCGACGAGAATGCTTACATTCTTCCGACATATTCACAGAAGCGATAATATGGAGAAACTTTTAGTTCAGGGTCACGCCCCGAGTGGGCGGCGCCGTGGCCGTTCCCCTACACGCTGGGTGGATACGACGAAACAGTTGCTGGATATAAGTATCAAGAGCGTCACTGAACTGACAGTGAATCGCGAACGATGGCGAGCTTCAGTTCTCAAAACTATTGATAATATTCGTGTCGGCAATACCCTACCTCCGACTTAATGCATTTTACGAGTTCACAACATGTCTGTTAAGACATTGTGACTATAATGGTGATTTCCTGTTTAAACGATGGGAATCAACCCATGGCTAGAGCAGAACTAACATCTTGTGTGACCATAAACTCATCGACCATATCGACCCGAGTACGGGGGGCCTAACAGACAATGCGCATATAACTTTAAGCTTGTCAACTTACAATTGAAGGGGTGAATAGATGAAGGAGGTATGTGACATTTTCGTACAAAATGAGTTTTTCTAACGGATAAAGGGAGTATGTATTGTTCTATTTTTCAGCGGTGACACCTATTGTCTAGAACCCATATTAATGGAGATTGCAGTGCCGTGAAAGAGGTATGTAAACACAATAATGTTTACCTCTGGTAGATGAAGGAGGTATCTCTAGCAGACTGATATGAACATAACCCCTTCATCCAGACATCCATCGATATATCAAATGACTGACATACCTCCTTCATGCACTTCATAGCAGTTGGGAACCGGTAGTTGATTTAATGTTATGCATATTATGGGTGCATGTGTTATTTTGGGAGTGTTGAGAGCGCAAGTGATAATGAACTATTTTCAAAAATGAAAATCCAATGCAAGCTAGCTTGCAAGCCAATATACCTCTTTCTATGCTCTAATGTACCTTTGAAGAATTGAAAAAAATTTGGAAGAAGGAAGTATGTATACAGTACATGTTCTTTTATATATATTTCCTGTTGACATTTTCACTCTTACATTCAATGAAAAAAGTTGTTTTTCATAGCAACAGCGTAATGTGCGTAATACAAGAAAAAAGTAGTTTTTTTAAAAGTACCATTTAAGACACTTCAGAGTTGTATATCTCAATACAAGCTGTTTGTTACATACCTCCTTTATCCACTTATCCCTTCAATTATAAATTAATAAAACATACCACCCAACAGCAGACAGTTTTTAATAACAAATTGCCGATCCAAAAATGTCTAAGAATGTTACAATGTAAAGAGTGCCAGTTGCTGTTACGATTATTTTATAATAATGTAAGCGCCAAGATATATTTACACGGATTTATTCATAAATAGCTTCTATCATTTCAAGGGCAATCAACATTGTGTTTTATAGGTATATTGTGGTGATGATGCTTAGAAGAGCTATTTTTGAATACTGTGAATTTTTTATACAGCTATTTTCATATAAGAAATTTTTTTGGCAATATCTACCAGATCGTATCGGTAAGTCGAAAGATTGTTTCAAAAATTTTATAAAGTACCGACGCAAGCAAATTTTACCGTAGATTTGGAAATGTCGGTTCGAAATTTTGAATTAGTGTTACCATAAAACTAACACTCGACACGTCAAACCAAAACAAAAGCATTTAACACTGGAATTTATTTTTTATATAATAGTCAAACCTATAAAGGAACATCAATAGGTATTGGGTACTAACAAGATATACTGAATAAACTAAAAAGGGAATAATAACTGAAGACCAGTTTGGCCCATTTGAAACAAAAATGGTGCATGTGATAAAAGCTATATTCATTTTGTAAAGTACAGATCCTTGTTTGAAGAAGAATCCCCTAAAGGTCATATTCATAGTCTATACTTAAGGGACCTTTAATACTTGAGGGTCTCTTAAGTAAGGTTTTGTGTTTCGAAACCCTTTTTTCCTCTGGGAGCCGTCAGTACTTAAGCCTCTAAGGCCTATTGTACTATAACTTTCCAGAGGGGGCCAGCACCGTTGGAATGATTACACCATCATCCCGGACGGTCCGAAAGGGGTCCCCCGTCCGGGCCTTTCGGTCGATCATCCAAAGTCACCCACCGAAACGCTAACCGCGCACAAGGCTGCTGCTGCCCCACTATCGAAGGCAGACGCGGTTCATCGCGCAGCCACGTGGGTTCCCCGAAACCTTACTTGAGGGTCCCTCTCTTAAGGGTCCCTTGAGTAATACTCAAGTAACGAAATATCAACATGACATTTAGATGCAGTCAAGGCGATTTTGTAGGTTAATTATGGAGTACGGTGTTGTCAGTGTCTGTCAATCCGGAAAGGTCCGGCACAAAACACAAAATACTGGCACAAAACATAGACATAAGAAATTGACTCATATTTGAAATATGACAACGTCGCTGAATGAACCCCGCCGTCTGGTAGATGTGGTCTAGGAAACAGATACACAAGGAAAGCCACACTTAAGTTTCCAGTTATTTATCCTTGCTTCTCGGCAACTAGAATACTTATAGAAATATGTATATTTTTTGCATCTTGTGTCAAAATCTAGTTCGAAACTTTTCAAAATATGTAGTTACATACAGCAAGGCGAGCGTATATACATGTTACAAATTTTCGAAATACAAAAAGAGTGTAATCTAATAAGCTACGCTAGTACTGCCAAAGGATTCACATTCAAGGTGTTGCTGTTTTCTATTCGCTATAAGACGTTATTTTCCAAAACAATGAAGTTATATTATAACTCATAACTCATCGAGTGTCTCATTCTCTTTTCCTGTAGAATCTGTAGTTAACCGATGAGTATGACGTGCTATGCTATTATTGAGTTTTTAACTGATGTATAAATGACTCAAAATGAGGTTTCAATATTTGTTTAAAATGACTGTTGTAAAACTCATTCTAAATCATTCAAAAATAATCTGTCAACCATGTTACCAAAGTTCCAAAAGGTTTTCTGTTATAAGTGATGCATATCGAAAAGTTTTATAGTCAACTGGTATAGAATAATATGATTCAAATAACTAATTTTCTTTGAAGGCACATGAGAGAATATTCGTCTAAGTTTGAAACCTACACAACATTACATGCATTAATATGTACCGACAGGGTGACCGACGGGAACCGGACGTTTTTCAAATAGTTACTATAACGCCGCTAGCGGTGGTAGGGAGGGGATTCAGGTATCAGTCGCCTTGCTCTATAATGCCATTTTAGTAGCTATGGAGCAGTGGACCGTAGAGCACCGTATGTTCGCTTATGACGCGTATGTTAAAAATGCTGAGTTGGTTACGGCTGCGCAGCGGCTGTTCCGTGTTCATCTCGACATTGGACGCCACGATATTATTCCAAGCCGCAATACCATTCTCAGATGGGTTAACAGTCTGAGAACAACAGGAATGAGTGTGAAGAAAAAGCCACCTGGAGACCAGTATCGGAAATTTTGTTTGTTTATCTGTCAGCTTAAATGAAAATGAGGTTCATCAGTCATGACGATTACTGCGCTTTCATGGTCTCCAAGCAGCATTTGAATTTGAATGGCGAAGTCTTCTCGTTGCTCATAATCTGTTGGCTTAAGCTGCTAAACAACGCTAAATATTTTTTTAATATTATGCGCACTGATTCACGACTTAAGTTTAATTCACGCGCGTGTCTTCATGCAGACCGTTGAGGGCTCCGAGTAAGCGCGCTTGTCTCACCCGCTCGACGTTTTCTGACGTCCTCTCAGTCTTCGTGGGACCAGGTGGCTTTTTCTTCACAATAATTCCTGTTGTTCTCAGACTGTTAACCCATCTGAGAATGGTATTGCAGCTTGGAATAATATCGTGGCGTCCAATGTCGAGATGAACACGGAACAGCCGCTGCGCAGCCGTAACCAACTCAGCATTTTTAACATACGCGTCATAAGCGAACATACGGTGCTCTACGGTCCACTGCTCCATAGCTACTAAAATGGCATTATACAGCAAGGCGACTGATACCTGGATCCCCTCCCTACCACCGCTAGCGGCGTTATACTAACCATTTGAAAAACGCCCGGTTCCCGTCGGTCACCCTGTATATAACAATAGAAATACTTTTTTAAATTCAGAAATGTTTATAGCCCCACACATCAAAAATCAGTCCCCTGAATAAATTTGGGTCCTCAAAACGCTTAAAACCGATGTCTGAACCTCCACTGAATACAAAAATCCCACAGAAGTAAAAAAGTGTCAAAATGCCATTGCCCTCAGTTTAGCAGTTTCCAAGTTACAGTTTTTTGAAATCAATGAGCACATTGTTGGATGAAACCTTTACAGGACAATGGTAAGTGTTATTCTATATAACACAAAAATTGGGAGTTTGGCTCACTCCCGCCCCTCCTCTTCCAAAGTATTATCCACACACATCAGATAGACACTTTGCTGGATGCTATTTTTTTTTTGTCGTACCATGACGAAAACACTGCATACGCCACAGAGCGAACTGAGTTTCAATCTGTTGCGTTTATACTCGTAGTTCTCTCTCTGATCTCATTACGAACTCTTAGATGAACTGTAATAGAAACACTTTGTTCGGCTGACAGCAAGACATTCCGTCTGAAGTAGAAGTTTAGAAATGTTGAGAATAAGTAGCTCCACAGAAACCCTATTGTCTATTATCAAAACCGAGAAATTCATAAAGTTGAAGGAAACAGTGAGAGAAGCCACATCCGGCACGGCGTTTATGAAAAGTTAATGGCGACACCCTTCAACATACCAGGCGAATTCAGTATTTTGAGTATTATTATATTATTCTGATTATTCCTTTATACCAATAGTTAGAACATCAGAGTAACAACTGAACATGGTGCTAGTAAACAAACCACTTCAGCATGGCGTGCTCAAAGCCATCATCTTAAGTAAATAAACAGATTTTTGACACTTCAGCCTTCAAACTTTGCCAACTAACCTGAAAATTCTTCTAATGCAACCCACGTTACAAACACTGCACTTTTTGAGTCCCATCTCGAAAAACTGTTAAACTACGCTCGACTATAGCACAGCAAGTCCGCAAAGCTTCACTACAGTTACCAACAAATAGCGAATTCGATTTCACTGACCAAGCATAAAAGACGCACAAACAAAACAAACGTTTGACAGTCGAGATTCTACCGTAAATAAGTCGCATGAAAATTATATCGGCGTTGCCAGCTCCTCAAAATTTATGTAAGACTTCAGAATTTACGTTTATGATGAAGAAACATGCAGTAACGCAGTAGAGGTCAACATATCTGTTGTAATCTGTAATCTGTAATCATTCCTGAACCATCAAAATACCGTCTTTTTTAACGTAGAATGGAATATTTCTGGATACTATACAATTAAGACAATAGTAATTAATTATGATTGCCGTATCTGGTGATCAATATGACAACGCAAGAAAAGATGTCGGCCTGTTAGAATTAGTTGTTTACTACCTCTATGTTCAGTTGTTACTCTGAGGTTAGAACAAAATAATTTCATGTGTACGATAATTGCTCTTACTGCTTCGATGCTAATATATTGTAAAAACGTTAGAGATATATAAGGCAGTAAATCTTATGGCACTAATCTCTCACAAAGTTAATATCCTTTAATGGCCAGAAGCATTTATTATGCAATATATAGTCTCGCGTGCAGGATGTTGAGGACAGAACCATCCAGAGCCGCACTCCCATTAGAGAAGAAAACCAAACGTGGCTGCATATTAGAATTCTAATAGATATTAACATTATAAAATGTATACAATAAATACCATTCAAACTTGCATTCCAACAATACAAATCAAAAATGAGGAAATAAAAAAGAAATCAACATCCAAATTCGAGTGAGTCACTATCATTCAGGTTGATAATAATTGCATTCGGTTGTGTATTTAAAAATGATGATTGTACTTTTATTACATGTTTTATTACAGTTTTGCCATTTTTTTGAGTATTGTACCTGATCTCTAATAAGTTTTATAACTGTTGATGAGCTTTCAGGGTGATTATTGTACTTGAACTGCTTAGATTAGTCTCACTCATTTAAAGCAAAAGGTCTTTTTATATTCTCGAATCATCATCATCCTTTAATTCAAACAGCAACTTCAGTTTTTATGGAATTGTTGAATCCCCCGGCCAAAATTTTACATTTGATGTAAAGTGAAGAAAACTTCTACCACAGGTAACTTGATTTTTTTAAATGGGAATGCCTAATTTTTGTATACGGTTGAATGTAGAATTTGATAGCCTTTCTAACGATATAGGATTGCCAATATTGATCTCTTTTAGTTTCCATTTTATCTCAAAATATCAGTTAAATCGGTATTTTTGAAATTTTTCTATATGCAAGCAACCCATGCCATCAAAAATAAACCCTGTCCAGATAGAAGAAAACAACTAACGTAGCAGAAAGATGCAAACGAAATAGAGTTAGGGCCAGTTTCACCACCTAATAAGTGTCAGATAGTTCATCTACATATTCTGTATTTGTTACTTGACAAAGAAAGTAACAAACACTTACGGTTAAGCCATAGCGACACATATCAGGAGATGGGGAAACTGGCCCTCCATCGCCAAAATATATAAAAAAAATAAGATTGCCCTCATATAAATTTGACATAAAACAACAAAACTATAATATTTAACTTCCCCGACAAAGGAGGGGTAAGTTATTAGAATCAACCCGTTTTCGAAAAATTTACCGAAATTAACGTGCGAGGTGTTATTTCCAAGGTAAAATCACCTCATGACTCGTTTATCTGAAAAGAAAATGCTGTTATATTATTATTTTTCCGAGTAACCCACACCACCCCCCACCATTAAATCATAGATGCGCACCGAAAGTGGACCAAAATATAGAGAACAAAAACCTCTTTAGGTCAGTAAACTTTGAAATTATTTGGATCATTTTTGAGACAGTTACTGCCATTTTAAAGTTCCAAAATTTGCTACTTTTCATGAATCTTTATTCAGCTATTTTGAAAGTTTCGTAGCATGCGCGGTAGAGTTTTCGACATAAAACACACTCTTTTATTGTGGTAGCATTAGAATTTCACGTTAAGACATTATTTTATGATGGTCGTTTTTCATGGGTTTCGGTCAATGATTGAAAATATAATTTTTCTTCACTACTACGTTTCGATTTATTTTAATCTAAACCATCTTCAGGTATGTTAATTTCAGATGTCGGTTACATTTCTGTGATTTTTTTTGTGAAACAGATTCTACGGGTTGAGAGAGCTCTCTCTTAACATACCTGAAGATGGTTTAGATTAAAATAAACCGAAACGTAGTAGTGAAGAAAAATTATAGTTTCAATCATTGACCGAAACCCATGAAAAACAAGCATAATTATTTTTTGAGATACCCCCATCCCCATCCCTTTTTTATCATCACAGCGAGACCAAAAACTAGATTTTTGTTTCTAATGATAACCTTTTTATAGTGACCAAGTTTGAAGGAAATAGGAAAACTTTGGTTTTTCATGTACTTCAGTGTGTGTCTGTACGTCCGCGATGTACGTAGGTCGTTCTCCAACGGTTGCTCAAAAACGCCTCACGCCATTGCTCCCAAATTTGGCCAACTTCAATTAGTAAAGGTCCTTTCGAGTTGAAACATATAAATTTCATAGCGTCAGTTGAAAGAGAATGTGTCCTTATGTCTAAAACGATATATTACACGTTATTTTTTTCTGAAATGGAGACTAAAAAAAATAAATAAATTAAAATACTCAAATGTATGAACAACAACCACTTGAGTCGGGAAGTTCCTAGAACGAAGTACACCTCGTTCAACGTCCACATTTTTTTTTTATTTCAATGGATGGGATTATTCGCAAAGTCGAACGAAAGTTACTTAATTCAGCAAAGTCTACCAAATCCATAATAACACTGTTCTAAACCAGTTCAAATCATTTCAACTTGGGTTTCGCCGCGTTTTGTTGTGCGATTTTTACTGATAGTCGTCTAAAGGTGGGTATTCACTTGCACGGAGCGCGGAGCGTTCCGGCTGCTTGGCGGTGTTCGCTGATTTTCCACCAGTAATCAGTCCGTTGTCGAAATGGATGCATCTGATATTACCATAACTGCTAGTGCTTTATTAATTAGAGAGGCATTAGGTAATAATAAAGAGAAAAAAGAAAACAACGAAAAATCTGGGCAAGACGCCTCTTTTTGAGCCGTCAAAATATGGCGTCGCTATGGATTTCAATTATATGCATATAAAAATTTTTACAAGGTTTTTTCTCTAAAACTCGACAGAAGACTTTCCATTTTTTGTCACATCTGATGCGGTCCAACCCATATTAGTAGCAATTGCAACCCAAGCATCACGCCTATTATTATAATATGTCCCATTCAACAGGCACGGGTGGCCATGACAAAGCTTACTAAAATATGGCGTGACCATAACATCACTAAAGCTACCAAAATGTCACTGGTTCAGTCTCTTGTGTTCTCCATATTTTTGTATGGCTCGGAAACTTGGACTGTTAAATAGGCAGATCGAGCACGCATAGATGCTTCTGAAATGTGGACGTGGAAGAGAATGCTGAGAATTCCTTATACCGCCCATCGAACTAATGTTTCCATTCTGAATGAGCTCGGTAATCCAAAGAGACTATCCTGCATTGTGTCGATGAGAATGCTTACATTCTTCGGACATATTCACAGAAGCGATAATATGGAGAAACTTGTAGTTCAGGGTCACGCCCCGAGTGGACGGCGCCGTGGCCGTTCCCCTACATGCTGGGTGGATACGACGAAACAGTTGCTAGATATGAGTATCAAGAGCGCCACTGAACTGTGCCGGCTACTCTAGCTTCGACTTAATGCATTTTACAAGTGCACAACATATCTGTTAAGACATTGTGACTATGATGATGATGTCCCATTTGTCGGATCCCATAAAATAGGCTGCCTTTTAAACTCGTCAATTAGCTGCAAACATTTTGCTCCACTCCATAGCCAAGCATAAAGATACCAACAAACACGACGAGCATCCAGAATTGTCGTATTGCCCGTATCCACTGAACATCGCCGAACGAATAAAATCTCTTTGTGCAAATCCCGTTTACCGACAAACCTCCGAAAATGTTTTGCACGTTCTGTTCTGTTCGGCGCAACGACTGGGCGAATTTGATACAACGCACGCGGCGCGTCTGGTTCGTTCGAAGTGTTTTGTTGCAACTGAATACCCACCATAAGGGTGTGTATTCTTGACTTGCAGAGGTTACATCAATCGGTGCTTACTTTTTTTTTACGGAATATTTTCCGAACACACCTCGTAAACGAAGCCGGGAACGGGAAAAGGAAAGGCATTCAACGTATTTACACAGTACTGTCATACTTGTTGTTTGTCCGCATTTGTCTCAGCTATTATAGGGCATCCGGGACGGCATCCACGCTATTTATCACGGTGAAGGGAAAGACCATTACTCGCGTCATTTTGTCTGATATGAAAGCCCTTCAGGAATATCAAGATAGTTTGTCTTCATCCGGAGATGCAATAAATTTCAACCACCTTCTTGAGAATTAGATGAGAATCAATGGAATAATGCAACCGGTAATCCCATAAACGTATTTCGCAGGCGCCAATGCCAATACTTTTTTGGAACAATGTGTTATAGTACAATTTATTAATAAATAGTCTAGGTACTTTTGATGATACAATGATCAACGAAACAAATACAATTGATTTGGAGAGTGAAATTGAAAAAAATCAAGACGTACACAGCAACTATACAACCTCACGTCAGTGGCGTGCGTACGGGGTGCCCCCCCCCCCCAAAAAAACCAGCCACGCGTTCAGTTTTGGAGTCTGGGAATGAGCTGAAGTAATTGTCAAAAGATATAGTACTGAATAAAATTCATCAAAATGCAATCTAATAATAAAGCAAATAGGACAACTTTAACGTTCATAGATGTCTGATTAGGAAGTACACCTTGGTTTCTTTGCTTCGATTTAGAATTATTATCTAGTGCAATTATGATCATTTCATCAAGCCATGCCAATATATTTCCATTTTAAATAAAAACTAGACTTGTACCTACAATCACAGCACCACAATAGCTCAAGTTGGCGGAAATTACACGCGCATCCCCACTTTTGGATGATTTTTTGTAGGGATGGTAACGGTACTTCGATACTTGTACTTCTGCACTAATATCGACTATTTCTATCTTAGATACTTTTTGAGCGATTCCAGGCTGGTATCGATACTTTTGTAGGTGTATCGGTATATAATTATTGAGGGGTGTAATCAATTGCACAAAATTCTCTGTACGAACCAAACGCGCCTATTTGGTTAAAAAATATCGAGTTGGTACCGGTATCGATATTTTCATTTTCGCATCTCTACCCAAACTTGACAGCCGTAAAATCATCCATAAACCCTCCCAAGGTCAAATTTTGTGGGAACCATTTTTATATAGGAAATCCTCAGAGATATTATGCTGGTTGTTTACTATGCTGTGCCTACAATGCTGGACATAAGGTGCTAAAGTCTATCTTCCGATTTCCGGTTTATAAGCTGAAACGCTAGCCAGAAGGGAAACCTATACTCTCGTCTCACGCATACACGTTACATTTTGATGGCTTTATTTATAAAAACTGCGGTAGAAGCACTACAAGAGTGTGATGAGGACATGTTCCCCAGCATACATAAATTGCTAATAATTTTGGCAATTCTGCCCGTAAGCACAGCCTCTTCCAAGAGAAGCTTCCCCATGCTGAAGAGGTTGAAAACCTATCTGCGAAATAGAACTGGAGAAGATAGATTGGTAGCCTGGCATCAACGTCAATACATAGAAGTATTGACATTAATGCTGATCAAGTTGTGGACGAATTTGCCAGGAAAAATGGAAATTTGCATTTCTAATACACATACGTTTATTATGTGTTATACTATATATAATTATTTTCATTAATATTAGTACATTGCTATTTTATATTTCTCGGCTCTGTGGGCCGCTTAACTCACTGCATTCGCCATTTTTCCATCAATGCGCGCCACGCTACTATACGACTGTAGCCACGCTACGCCCCATGGTTACAGTAATTTCTTTGAAAAAGCACCACGTTCTCGTTGGCGTACAATCCGACGATGTTGAAATGGGGTTAACTGCGTAAACTGGAGCTGTCGTCTTCATGGGGCATCTTTACACAACCAAGAAGTTTCGTGACATTTGCAACACACATCATAGTTTTTGGATTGACCAAAAGCCATGCTTTTTCATCAGGTTTGCACGACGTGCCAACCGATCACACTCATTTCGGTCCGTGTGTGCCGAAAAACTGTCGTGTTGACCGTCGTTCCAAAAAATCTATTTGATTATTTATTACAGATTGGGATATCGTGGAATTTCTTGTAATTTCCGAGGATGTGTGGGAAGTACTGAATCAAACCACCTGCCGCCAGGTTTTTATACTGTCGAAATGAATGCCCCTTTTTCGACAAAAACCTCAATTGCCACTCATAATAACAAAGAAAGTTATTTATTTATCCTCCTCAATTATGGATAAATGTGTATCAAAGTGATTATTTGTTATGCTAAAAGCAATATTTTTTACAGCTTCTATAATCGCACATCGCTAAAACTTAAAACAGCATTTCCATGTAATAAGCTATACGGACAGTGAAAACTTGATCCTGCTTGCCCTAATCCCCCCGAAATGAGCCGGGACGCGCGTAATTGCTAGATTATGTTTAATTTTGCGAAACATTCACATATGGACTTCAAGGAAGGCTTTTTGTCGGGTGAGCCGTCAAAGCTATGAAATGAACCGCTTTTAAACATTGTTTTCCTAAATAAAAGGAATTTTTGACCTCTTCCCTCTCTAGAAGATGGTTCTTGTTTCTCGAAACTATTAATGGTGGTGCAAAAGTTTCAAGTCAACTAAAAGTTGTCATACTTATACAACCTTTTGTCAACCTTGCAGTGGTGGAAAACATCATCTTTGGGCCTCTTCGTCACTGAGCTCACTAATTTTTTAAATGCAATAAGTTTTCGAGGTTAAAACAACAATCTCTCAAGAGCAACATACTAAAAAATTAAGTCAAGTTGATTGACTCAGCATAGCATAAAGCTATAATCTGAGATTGCCTCGTAACCAAATTATCGCCCGCCCCCGCGCAAAAAAGTGTGTTATGCCGCTAGGTCTTTCCATAAAGAAAGGTAGTCGTACGATCACAAATTGTAAATAGGTAGAAAATCTTGGGGATGTCATCCGCAAAGAGGAAGAGGCTGAGGAATTGGATGGTAGCCCGAGCGATACGTATTTCTGCTGGTAAATGGATGTCGTATGCCCACAGCTAGATGAGGTCACATAACATTTGGTTTCGGGTGTAGACTGAGGAGTCAAGGATGGAAAAACACACACAGCCAGAAGCCACCGACAAGTGCCAGACATGCATTTGTGGCTTCAGCCAGCAGATCGGTTTTTTGGAGACAACAGTTAACGTGCTAGGTCTTTCCATCACAGGTCAATGGACATCTTATGTACACACATTTTTCAAATTCTACAACCCCCCAGCCCTCAATCATCCCAATTTCATCTCCAACCCAAAAAAAGTAGAAAATGATCCGGAACCCATAGAAGTTTGGGCTGTTTTTATACTTTTAGTTTATTGATTATTGCCACGCCGCCACTGACACGATTTCTAAAAACCATAGGGCTCGCCAAGACAGGCAGACCGACTCCCCTCACCAATCGGTGTAAGAAGCAAAAGTAATATTACTAGTCATTGTCAATTATTATACTAAGTACAATATTTCAAAAATCCTACTATTTTTCCTGAAACAGAATATAAGAAATGGGGTAAATCATGGAGGCACAATCGGAACAGGTAAGTTTCAGAAGTTGGGAGATATTTTGATTCATAAGTGTTTTTTGCTCATACATTTTTATCCAATGAATTGCCCAAATTTAATCAAATTAAATTCGGCTTCGGCATACAGTTCAGCCATAACACAAAAGGTAAATAATAATCTAAATTAGATTGTACAACTGGGAGATTTTGAGAAGAAAAATTTCAGTGTTTTTATAGTTAGTGGTCAAACAAGCATTTACTCGTAGCTAGCCATTCATTTGGCCCATTTGGTCAGCTCGTTCGTTATCTGGGATACATAATTATGTGTGATGGTACCCAGGGAGATTTGATGACTTTCTGTAAGATATTCTATAAAAATGCAGTTTTTTCTTTATTTCCTTCGTCACATGGTGGTTGAGGTATATCTGTTTCAGCCCTAGCAACACATTCTTGGCATCTGTGACTATTAATATTTGTTTGTCTTGGGAAATTGCTGAGGGGTTCTATGATAACCGCGGCTTCGCCTGTAAAACATTTCAGATAGAAGAAAGCTTGATGGTAACCTCTTGGTCTTCTGTGAACCCTGCTGAGCCCATTTCTGCTGATTTAGATACGTCGGTAAAAATTACTCTGTGGTGACCGTATTGATACATGATATCGCTGTATGTAGTTAAGATTTTTCTTTTTAGAATATAGATATAGAGAAAATATTTTGTTTATAAAGCCGATGTATCATTGTCCTAATTTTTTTACGTTACTTTGAATTGTTAAAGTGATTTCGGATCGTAGAGTAATAGTAACGCAACAAAATATGAGTGGAGAACAAAGAATTTTCGATACGTGGCGTGGTAGAGATTGAATCAATCTGCACTTGAACCGTATTCGTTACTTTTACAACACAAACGTTTATTATGTACGACCTTTCACACTGTACTCAAGTAAGCCCAAAAATAATGTTGAGCTCAGTTGACCTCATGCATCTATTTATTAATATCAGGTATATTTCTCGATCATTGTTTCTAGTTCATCATCACCATAGTCACAATGTCTTAACAGACATGTTGTGAACTCGTAAAATGCATTAAGTCGGAGCTAGAGTACTGCTGACACGAATATTATCAATAGTTTTGAAACTGTAGCTCGCCATCGTTCGCGATTTACTGTCAATTCAGTCGCGCCCTTGGTACTCGTATCCAGCATCTGTTTCGTCGTATCCACCCAGCGTGTAGGGGAACGACCGCGGCGCCGCCCACTCGGGGCGTGACCCTGGACTACAAGTTTCTCCGTATTATCGCTTCTGTCAATATGTACGAAGAATGTAACCATTCTTGTCGACACAATAGAGTACAGTGTCCTTGGATTACCGTGCTCATCCAGTATGGCAACATTAGTTCGATGGGCGGTATAAGGAACTCTCTTGCATTCTCCACATCCACATTTCAAAAGCATTTATGCGAGCTCGATCTGCCTTTTTAACAGTCCAAGTTCCCGAGGCATATAAAAATATGGAGAACACAAGATACTGAACCAGCGACATGTTGGTAGCTTTAGTGATGTTATGGTCACGCCATATTTTAGTAAGCTTTGTCATGGCCACACGTGCCTGTTGAATGCGCCGTCGGAACTCATTTTCACAGCTACCCATTTCTAGTTTCTAGTTACATGCAACTTATTGCTTCTATATTTACTAAATTTCTATTGCAGATTGATAACAACCATATATTTGTGCTGCGGCCTCTTACATTACCACGAGTACAGAAAATGTAAAACAAATTATCTTTTTCATCCTTAGGAATTTATGAATACAAGTTTAAATGAAAAATACACGGAACCCTCCGCTGTGACACAGCTTTTCGTTCTGCAGTCATAAACCGTTCTATTGTAACGTAAATTGAGGTATGGACCAGAGACCGGAGGTCGTAGAGTTTTAATCAGCACAGCAGGGGGTACATTGTAGTCGCTGACGTCCGCTTAATAGTACTTTGATTAAAAATAATTACGGCTACAAACAGTCAGCAGGTCTTTTTGAACAATTTTCATCAAGGGCATTCGCAGGAATTCTCCACGACAAAACAAATAGACCCTAAGAACTATCTATCACACAACGAATCCTAATTTTGTCAAATAGTTTATATTAGATAGTATTTTAGTCCAGTTAGGTGTGTAATTCTTCGATATCTCGCAAGGTATACCTGATAGAAGAAAATGTCAAATACAAAAGTTATTTGGTTACTTAAGACGCATATTCTAAAAATATTTTGAAATATACAGGGTATTGCGGGAAAGTAGGATAGTGATAAACTTGATTTTTTTATATGGAACTATAACTTTTTCTTAAATTCTTCTACTTTCCATCATTGATCTCTATTCAACCCTAAAATATTTTTGGGATCGGTTGCGACGTTGCCAAGTTATAATTTATTTTCTATTAATTTCCGGATTTGCAAGGTCGCAAGTAATACGTCCAAATTGATATACTCCTTTAACTTTTCTCAATAATATTATACATCGAGTTACTTGAATATTAAGTGGATATTATTTTGGATGTTACCAGCAATCTGTATCTACAGGGTGTTTTGGCAGAATTTTAAATTACGGCAATTTTAAGGTCATTTTACTTTGTTTTTTTAAATGTAACACCCTATATGTTTTATTTTAAACCGAAATATCTACTAATACCCTATCTCACCTTGTAATATTTTTTTCGCGTTTGCGGTGTTGCCAAGTTATAAATTATTTTTTCAAATTTTTTAACAAATATCCCCGATTTTAATTTATTTTAAATAGAATCCTCTACTTATTTTTATTGCAATGAATTGCACATGTCGAACTTAGTAAGATCTCACAATTTAAAAATTTTGTTCCTGTTAATTATTGAGATACGGCAACACCGCTTTTTTCAGTAAACAGTACCGGAACGCTTAAATATTTCCAAAACTGCCACAGCTGGAACGAGGAAATTCAATATTTGGGGGTTTTTGCACATACAGAGTTATTCAAAAACGCTAACATCAGTGTTGTCAGATCGCTAATAAGCGTGAAACAGCTGTCTGCGTACAGGTGGATTGACGGAGATATAGAGCAACCCTCGTATATCGATCTCTGGTGGCTAAAGCGGACGGGCCGTGGCGTTCCACCAAGAGGTCTGCTGATGTTAGCAGCGATTTTCTTTGGTTGCCGTTACCTTCAGGTACCAGATGGCGCACCGGCAGAACCTTTCTGTCTCTGCTCTGTTATAATATTCTGACAAAGATTTACTGATTGCATGAATCATTGCGCCATTCTCGGTGATTTCCCTTCAGCATATGCGAACGCTTAGAATAATGTTTCCGATATGTTACAAAATCGAAGCGTAAACCCGATGATTTTCAAGCACATCCAAAAATGACGTACGCTAATAAACAGTCAACGGATTCTGAAAACAAACAACATATTCGCACGCGAACTTTTTTAATTAGGGAAATTTCCATCGTAGGCGCCTATGAAACAACAAGTTTTGGAGGTTTTGTTAAAGTTTTTGAGTTAGCCTTATTCAATGGACATTTAAAAATTCAACAGTATTACAGGAAAATCCCGGTCAAATCCAAATGAAGATGACATGACGTAGAGAAAGTCAATCTACGATAATTAAGGGTATCTAAGAGTTCTACGGGGGGGATTATTATATTTTCGTTATATACAGGGTCCTAAGAAAATTGAAAAATAGACGAAATACATAATTATCGCTTCTGTGTAGAAGTCCGAAGAATGTAAGCATTCTCGTCGACACAATGGAGGATAGTCTCTTTGGATTACCCAGCTCATCCAGTATGGAAATGTTAGTTCGATGAGCGGTATAAGGAACTCTCAGCATTCTCCTCCACGTCCACATTTCAGAAGCATCTATGCGAGCTCGATCTGCCTTTTCAACAGTCCAAGTTTCCGAGGCATACAAAAATATGGAGAACACAAGAGAGTGAAACAGCGACATTTTGGTAGCTTTAATGATGTTATGGTCACGCCATATTTTAGTAAGCTTTGTCATGGCCACACGTGCCTGTTGGCCATGACAAAGCTTACCTTGGACAGACCGCGTTACAAAACCGAAGTCCTGCGGCCAATGAGCAAGGAATATGACCACCATAAAGAAGAGAAAACCACCTATTTTGGACATATCATAAGAAATAATAAATATGCTCTCCTGAAACTAATAATAGAAGGCAAAATCGAAGGTAAAAGGAGGTCAGGGTGCAGGCAAAACTCATGATTGAAAAACGTCAGAGACTGGATGGGACTGGATTCTCATACTCTACTCAGGACAGTACAAGATAGCATTCGCCAAAATTGAATGGAGTTGAAACCCTAAGATAAAATGCCCTTTGTTTACAATTTTAGTAGTTTTGAGATTTCCGACACTATCAACGTCGTCAATAATTGAAGAATTTTTAGTGTTACCGTCACTTAAAATAAATGTTGGGCCCCTAATGGCATAGCTACGTTAGCGCTTATATTATAATAATAGGTCTATTTCGGTAGTGTCCTATCATCACCTATAGGGGGTAACTACTTTTACAGAAGAGTTGCTGGAACAGACATGTCTGTCACTTACGACGTGCTTCACTTAAGCTAGCAATGTAGACGTATTACAAATATTACCAAACATGAAAAATAATAATATGAAAGAATGAATCATTATCATAGGAAGCGCCAAGAGAGAATGTATCGCGCTAAACCTCTCAAAATTATAGCATTCACACGTTCCACATTAGTCTCGTTAGCTGTCTGTACCTAATAAAAATTCCTGAGAAGACGCGCAACACAGAAAAAATACTGCCCGAAGGAATTAATTCCGATTATAAGTACCTATAGATACTTTATCGTTTCTGATTAGGAAAAGAATAACAAGAATGTGATTCATAATGGCAATATGACATAATAATTGCATCATGGTATGTGAGTTATTCTGAAATCTGTATTTTCGCACAACGAACAAAAAAACATCTGCGCGCAAAGATAAACAAGTGGAAATTCTGTTTTTATTGCCATGATTTATACGACTTCGCTGTAAAAAAGAAATATTCTGATCTATTTCGGTATCGATCCACGGGAAAAAATTAACGTGACGGATTCAAGATTTTAGGAGATAAACGTAAAATGAACTAGCACAGGGGAAAAGCTTTTGTAAAACGTGATAAATATTTGCCGCATGACTGTAAATAATCGGTACGGCGAGAGTCAGTTGAAGTATAGAAGTATTGTTTTTCAAAATGATGGGCGCGTCCCCTAAGGGGGGGAGGGGGGCAAAAAGGAATCTGCTGTGTATCCTGGTAGATTGAAACACTAAATGGGGTTCTATTGAATACTCTCAAATTTCATTTTTGTTATTTTGGACGATCCCTCAAACTGTTTACTTTTTTTGAGAATAAAATTTTATACAATGGCGTAAACGGAAAAGTGTATTGTTTCTGCAAATCGTACCATTCGAGGCCAATAGTCAGTAAAAAAATTAACATGAAAAACGCTGCAGTTTGCTTTTTAGACGCTTTACAGAGCCTTAATCATTTTCTATTCGAATTAAACCGTATTTCCAGCAAAATTTTATTGCGTTATAATCACACCTAAAAAGTAATAGCTAGGTTATGGCATCCTTCCGTGTATCATTGCAAATAATACTGCTCTCTTAAGACAACATATGCAGATTTGTCCAATAACATTTAAATATTTATTGCACATAGTATATATATAGTCCCATCATTCCATTAAGGAACATTGGGCCTCTACAGACTGACGCCAGTCTGATCTATTCTTTGCAAGCGCTTTTATCTCTCTCCATGTCTTGCCCATTCTTCTTGCCTCATCTGTAACCGTTCTTCTCCAGGTGACTCTCGGTCTTCCTATGTGTCTACTACCCTGGGGCCGTTCTAGCTACCGATACTTCTGTTCCTCTTCGCAGAATGTGACCTATCCAATTCCACTTTCTCTGTCTGATTTCCATCCCTACTTTCTTCAACACTGATATTTTCCACAAATCCTCATTCGATATTGTCCTTGACCAAAAAATCCGTAAGACCCTCCTTAGACATATATCAATGAAAACCTGGAGTTTTTGCTCATTGGCTATTGTACTTATCCATGTTTCGCATCCATACAATAACACTGATTTCACGTTACTATTGAAAATGCGCAATTTGGTTCTGATTGGGTACGTGGTGGTATCCCATAAATCAACTGACCGAATCAAGCTGCTTGACAACCTTTTTATATTTTTCGAGTTCTTAGTTTAATTTTAGGCGTAGTCACAGAAATTTTGTGAAGGCTGGCAAACCTGAAAAGCAATCGACCCTCTATTCTATTTTCCGATTTTTCGATTACTTTAAGCGTAATTAAATAATTTTTAAGGAGTTATTTGAAAAGAATATCTTTCTTTTTAATCCGTCTTCATACTTATACATTATAGGTATTTTTCGTGATAATTAGAACATTTCGCGTACGTAACTTGCGCGAATCACAATCTACCCATCAATACTTCTGAAGAAGTAATTATTCATCTTTGCCCATCTTTAGTTTACATTCACTTTCTGAATATTCAAATATTCTATCTGGATCCATTAATGACAGAAACATCAAAACGATCGCATAAAAAATGCAAAATTGAAATTGGGCGTCAACTACTTGTGGGTTGCTAGAACTCAACAAATGCGATCAGCTACAATCTAAAATATATTAAAAAATGTAATCAAGTTGATTGACTCAGTACTTCCCACACATTCCGAAGATACCAGTTTTATTATTTTCCTACAGCATGAAACTATAATAGTCTAGATGCCCCTGCAACCAAATCATCGCTCGCCCGACCGCAAAAAAGTGTTTAAACTACTAGGTGCTTCTTTCACAGGTCAATGGACAATCTGTCATGAATACAACAAATTTTTGAGTTTTACAAACCCCACCCCCGAACCACCTCAATTTCACCCCCAACCAAAACAAAAATTGAAAATGATCAGAAACCCCTAAAACGCCTAAAAACGAAGTTTGAGCTGTTTTCATATTTTTAGTTTTTTTAATATTGCTGCGTCGCCACTGAGACGGTTTCTAAAAATCAGACGCGTTTTCCATCCTCGCCAAAGTAGTAATACGGTGCCGAAATTTCATTAACATCAATTCAGTAATTTCAACATTATAAAATAAAGAACGATCTAAAGCAATACTCGTATGTATACATCGGAAAATTCTCTTAAGTCCCTTGGTTCCTGTAATACACAAGGCAATGTTCGGATGGACCTAAAAAAGTGTATTATACCGTTAGGTCTTTTTCTCTCAGGTCAGCAGACAGCATATTATGAGTACAAAAAATGTTTCAGCTTTACAACCTACCCCCCAACCACCCCAATTTCGCCCCCACCCAAAAAAAGTAGAAAATGATCAGCAACCCCTAAAACACCTAAAAACGAAGTTTGGGGCATATTTGAAATTTTTCGTTTTTTGCTAATTACTCCGGCACCCATGCACCGATTTTCAAAATTATAGCAACATTACCTACTACGACCCTACACCTCATCGCTGGCCGTCAAAATCTATGCAGCGGTTACTGAGATTAGGAGGCTATAAAAACGCCAACAGACAGACGGAAATGAGTGAGGTGGATTTTCGTAATCATGAAACGCCCAAAAAGTATATTATCTCAAAATCGAAAATTTTCGTGATCACAATACTCCCCTCACCTATCGGTGTGGGGAGTAAAATGGTTCAAGAAAATCGACGGATTCCTTCCCTAGAAACTAACTACACTCCACTGTCACAGTAGATCTAATGCACTTTAGTTGGCAACCCCCAATACAAGCTTACCGGTCTATTTTTGTTTAATGAGATTTTTGAATGAAGCTATTTTGATGAACAAAGTTTATTTTCGTCGATCGTTAGTCAACTTAATCAAAAAATACTTCGGTAGCTCGTTCACTTAACTGCTAATTTCAATGTATACATTGTATGTATACATCTAGGTGTGTATAACCATGACAGAGATTTACCTTCACAATAGGCTCATTTACATTAAATATGTCAAACAGATTATGTTGTCGAAAAGGATTTAGCGTTTCAAAGTAAGTGTACAATCCAGAATGTGCGAGTAGATATTAGATATTTTGAGTTGCAAAATAATCATTTCGACATATCTGATCATTACATCGTACGCAATAACCAATAACAGATATATAGGGTGCGGTTAGCCATTTTGAACTTCTCCCAAATTGAACCCTTGCCGTTTCTATTAACGTAAAACTTGGCAATTTTGCCATCGGGTATTCGACACTCCACACCTTTGAACCTTCTTGCGACCCAGTTGATATTTAGATTAGAACAACGTAATACAGATATGTGAAGCGTTGAAGATTTCGACCACGCGCAATGTAATATTTTATGAACTTGGCGAAGGCTTCAAATCTAACTAAAACAAAGTAGGTTTGCTCTTACAATTTTATAGTTTGTTTATTAGAGAGCAGTGCCTTATAGCGCCACCTAACAATAGCATTGTCAAAAACTTATTTAACCCTTTCGATCCCAGTTCTTTTTTCTGCTTCAAAATTGTTTTCAAAAATTTTACTCATTATATAATATATCATTAGTGGTTTTTTTTAATTTTTCTGCTGATTGATTTTTGAAAAAAAATCCGGGATTTATGTGTCCCAACGGGACCACTGTGTGGGTCACATTTGTCCCAGTGGGTTTTGATTAAAATAAAGACATTACAATAAATAATATAATATTGTGAATTTATTGCGTAAAGTATGAAATGTTTGTTATACAAAAGCTGCCTAATGCAGTCCTCACAAAATGGAACATCACGGGCTGTGCATAAAGTTTTCATTCGTTTTTCAATTTTTCTTTTTGTACAATTGTGGTAACGGCTTCTAGACGGGCTTTCAACAGGAAGATGGTCTCCTAAGTTTAGGCAAGTTTTCCAAGACCTTGAAGGCCGACTTTATAGTCGTTTTTGAGTTATTTTGGCAGTTGAGGGACGAGTAGCTTGCTGGTGTTCGGAGTTCCTTGGATCCATGATTTCGTGGTGTTGATGCAATGTACCTTGTTGTCTCTGTTGTTGTTTTTTCCACCTACTTCGTATCTACTTTCATCAGAGCTTGAGCAGACATATTTTGAATCACTCTCCAGAAATGGCTCTTTATTAAAAGAAAATACTTCACTAAAGTGCTCAGCTAGTTGTTCAAATTCAGTTTGCGAGAGAGGCCGCTTTCTAAAATAAAATTTCGTCGTTGAATACCAGTAGGTTACATGAGTCCCATTATAGAAACCTAGTGGGTCATATTTATCCCACCCGAGTAAATTGCATAAATGTGAAGTATAAAATTGAATCAAATTAAGTAAATAGATACTATTTACCTGTCTCGTAGATTTGACATCATTGGCCGATAAATTCTGAGCAATTCTTATATTTATTTTGATAACAAATACGACAACAGGTGTCTAACCTCGCACTACCATATACAGGTTTACAGGTGTTAACCAGGACGTAGAATGCCAACTATTGACCGATAAATTCACTGCTAAAGGGACAGAAGCTTATATTACCAGTGGGACAGCTACAAGCGCAATTTTACATGGGTATGTGGACACTGGGATTTATGAAAGTGTCTTTGGGACATCTGTAACCCATTGGGACCGAAAGGTTAATTTTGATTTTGGAGCTAGGTGCTCATAATGAACCACTGAATGATTAATAAACCTCTAAATGAACCCCGGTTCAATTAAGACCATTTTAAATTTCTTACAATCCTGAACCTGAACATTCGGGGTTCTGTAGTGAACAAGACTGAAGATCAAGTTGAAATGATTCAGTGCCTGATGCACTGTCACACTTGGCTTCATTGTAAATGTGTTGGTGCTGGACCAAAAAAGAGAATATTCAAGTGTTCATGTCTTAAAGTACAGTTTTTCTTACACATTTTATTAGCAATTATTAGAAAAAAAAATATGTTTCGTTACCAACTTTTATTAAAGAGACATTAGTTCAGTTTAATATTATGTTTTCTTGGAAGTATTATATCTACTTTATCAAGATCTGCGAGCAGGTTCCATTTAAGAGACCACGAGTTCAATTTGAACACCTGGTTGTCTGAAATGAACCATCTTAATTTTGCTTTTCTCTTGTTGTTAACAAATATAAAAATAATTTATGCCACTCAAAACATTTGTCAAGGTTGAGAGATTTGTTTTGTATTATCAATTCATTTTATTTTTTTAATGGCATACCTACATTACCTTATAAGGACAAATTTTCAAAATTTGGTTCATTTTTGGGCAACCGCTCCCTACTTTGGCACCAAGGAGGCAATACATTTATTCAAAAAAGGCGGGTATGATAATTTATAATCTGATTGAAATTGTTTACTTCCCAGGGTAAGATATTTCGCTTCAAAGATATAATATATAAAGTTTATTGATTTATTCTTGTTTTGTAGAATATATTTTTGTAAATTGTATAGAAGTGGGAATTATATTATTATTATTCTGATTTGGTGGTGACGGGCTGTGCCAAGTCAACACCTGAGCTACTACTGGTCTGAATTTAGGAAGGATCTCACAATACTACAAGTCTTCAGGATGACAGATTTTTGAAATACTTTGTGTAGCTTTTCGTCCAGGCCTAGCTGGTGCATGTGTTAGGTGTAAGGCCTGAGACCGACATAATTAGGGGGACAATAACAATTTTATTTTGTTTCCATAGTCGTTTTACTTCTATGGCAAGGTCCGTGTACTTAGATATCTTCCTAGCGTAGGTGGTTTGAACATTCGTATCATTGGGGATAGCAATATCTATTAAATAGGTAACTTTGCCTGCCTTCGACTGAAAAGCTATATCTGGTCTATTGGCTGGGATAGCTTTGTCTGTGTGTATTTCGACATCCCAGTATAGTTTGTATTGATTGTTGTCGAGTACTGATGTCGGTGTATAATTATAATATGGATCTGTGTTTGTGATTAATTTGTTAGTTGTGGATAGGGCTTGGTGTATGATTTTGGCTGCAGAGTTATGTCTGGCCGTGTACTCGGTTACTATTTCGGCGCGTACTTGCTAAATTCACGACTCAGAGATTTCATGCAGCAAAATACCAAATACACATTGTGGGCATGGCATTTCCTATCAGAAGGTGCTTTTGTACTACTAGAGGGTCGGCTGATAATAGGATTACAAGAGTTTAAAGTGACGAATAAATCTTTGACGTGGTTTGTTGACGACAAATAAAATTTTGTTTTATTAGGATTTTCGTTTGGAGGTCTGCATTTTAACGAAACACTCTAAAATTCAGTTTATCTCCGAAACAGTTGAAAATCGGACCCTACCTTATATGGCTTTTTTGCTGGAAATGAGTTGTACAGTCTTCTCCTATAAAGTATATTCCACTCGTCATAGAGCATCCTGTATAATCGGTCAATATTATGAATCCTGATCTAGTTTACCACCCTTACCTGCCAACCTTAATTTATTTGAACAAAAGAAATATACGGATTGAGTCAATTATAGAATCTCTAAAGCGTACCTACGCGAAAAAGTAATTACTGTAACCTTAATTCTCTACAAGTAAATAGTCGTGCCACGGTCTTGCCGTCTGCTATTCGCTATTCCACTTCCAAAATAGAAATAGTACAAGTTACTCGAGACATTGGTACATGAGATAAATTCAGGGAAAGACTAGACTGAAACTAATGATGTTTCATCGCAGAATAACACGTTCTTATTTAATTTTCGAAATGTAACTTCTCTAGCCGTTTGACACTCCACATAAATGATTAGAAAAATACTACAACTTCGGCTAATTTTAAAACATTTAACAGAGAATAAATATTTTGGATTTACAAGACAAAACACTAATCAAACAAATGCATAGTTATTTTTGGAATTTTCAGTAGTAGTAGGTACTTTACAAGCATAATGCTACACATAAAGTTTACAATACTTAGGGCCGGTTTCACAATGATGAGTTAACTCAAGGTTGTGTGTTGACCGAAGGTTAACCCTAGAAGTCATGTTTCACAAATGGTGGTTTTCGATTTTACTTGAGGTTAACTCTGAGTCAACTTGACTCCAAGAAATTCTTGAGTTAACCCCAGGTTTTCGATGAAGCATGCGCATTAGGTTATGTCACTTTGGTTTTGCTACTTGCTAGGCGTTTGAAGTTCAATATATTTTATCGTTTACCTTAACGCTTTCCATCGTTCTTTTTAATTTGAAATGGATATAAATGCGTATAGTAGTGATGAAGAAGCAATGAGACTAAGAATATTTCGACCTAGAGTCAATTATTTTGAGGAATTTGATGACCATGACTCCTTGGTGTTTTTTAAATTTTTCTTTCAGCACTTTTACAGATCTGCGGCTATTATTTCCACATTTGCAATTGAATTCTTCTCCTATCTTTTCCCTGGCGTTGTCTTTTTCGCGCCATGTTTTTGCACCTTTTGTTTTGCATTTTGTTACATGCCTGTACTTTTCTACTAACGAAATGAACAGATATTCTTCATCTTTTGAAAAGTTGTTCGCTCTTTTTGGTTTTTTCATGCTGACACACGGGTATATGCACGGCTATTATTTGAAAAAGGCCCCACAACAACACCAAGCAGTCGAAACACCAACCCAATTTAAAAATTTTTTATCTATGCCAAACACCAAATAACTGCGAGTGAAGTGAAAAGACGTCAGTGGAAAAAACCATAATGAGGTTGGAAATCGCATGGAACTGACAACTCAACGAACTCATTCTTTGACAGTCTTGTCAGAAACTCACAAAACACCACCACGAAACACCTAACGAAGGAAATAAGAAGAAGAATTTTAAATATTGCAGACACAGTACCACCAACCGCTAAAAATAAAATACAACTCGCGGTCAGTTAACCCTACGTCATTTTATAATTGTGAAACAAGAAGCGTTCCATTGTTCGAGTTAACTCGCAGGTCGAGGTTAGTAAACCGTCAGAGTGACCACTGACTGTGAAACTGGGCCTCAGGTACTTAAATACTTGAATATTAAGCCTCATCCTGACACTGGCGTGGACGTTCCACGCTGCAGGTTATCCAAAAAGTCTTAATAAAAGAAATTTTGTTCGCAAGTTTTATATGAAATTTAATGGCAAATTTGTCATACGGCTCTTAGTTAGGAAGTTAGTTTGCAAAAAACAAAAAGCTGCTTCTTGGCGCAGCTGTCAAACAATGTCCGTAACTCCAAATTATTTTTTTGGCAGATATTCTGTGCTAATGAAGGCTAACGAGGTGACCGAACCGTCAGTAAGAAGATTATGTTTCAGCAGTTTCATTTTTAGGCAGGATTAAAGTTTAAGAAATCACAATATCCCAAAATCCTGACGTAATGAACCAATTCTAAGCTCGAGTTCATATTATGAGCAAATAATTATTCGGAAGTTATAATATTCAATTGCCCAGGGCACTGTACATTAACAAAGACAAGTAGGGTCACTCTAAGCTCCGCCCCCAATGTTGTTTTTCTCGCCCTGCTCTCGGATACTACGCAAGCGGGCGAATTCTGGCGCACGGTGATCTCGAGCAGTAGCCGAACGCTAACAGCTGTGATTTACAGGGTCAGTTCACCAACACCACCTAACACGCGACACGGTGCACATGACACAATGGATCGGATCTACCGGGGTGCCTAAATAAGTAGTTTTTGTGTGTTATTGAGTGTTTTGAGCGTATCTGCGTATTTGACAAAAAATGCCGGCGACATGCTCTGTATATGGCTGCAACAGCAAACAGGCATACCATTAGGTCTAACAATTGCTATTTCATTTTTTAAGTCATTAACAATATTAGCAAAATGATCTTTAAGATGATTTACAATTTCTAATTTATTGTGTATTTCCTGTTGGCCCTTGATTATACAATCAATATGCGTTTTACTTGCTTTTTATTGACAAGCCTATTTACAAAGCCCCATTGTTTTTTTATATTTGTGCCTACTTTTTCCCATTGATTTTTAAAATATCTGTTTTATACTTTACTATATATACCATACTTTAATTTTATTATTGAATTGATTCTTAAGTTTTTTAAATTCATTTTCCAAATTCGAGCTGTTTTCCGGTTCTTTAACTTTTTGTTTATAAATTTTGACTCAGTTTCCAATCATTTCGAGAATTTCTTGATTTATCCAATCGTTATTTTCATGTATCTTACACGTCTTTTTGAATTCCGAATCTTTTTTGCAAGAAGTGATTAGGTCAATTAGTTCCTGAAATGATTGAACTTCAGTGGTTTGAATATTCTTTTCAAATTTTGAGATGAATTTTTTATGATCTATTCTGTTTACTTCTTTTCTATATTTTGTCGCAAGTACTTTTATGTTTACACCTATGATTATTGACAACAAATTATGATCAGACTGTTACTGTTACTTACTACTTGAATCGTACATTTCAAATTACAAGGTACATCTATCTGACAAAACATGATCTATAATACTCCTTGAGCTATGTGCCCTAACAACTGCATCTGCAGTTATTGTGTAGAATGATTTATTGAACAATAAATTATATTCTATCTATACTATAGAATTCGTTTCTATTGACCCCCGTATAAGTAAAGTGAACGTTGACCGTTGACGTCGACAATATCGCACAGTCGGATTCCCTGTAAGTAAACGAGACGGCACAAACGGATCCCCTCTAAAATCGAGTTGGCTCGCATTTTGTGAGACTCACATCAAAGTCGGCATGGCGAGTGACCCTACTTGTCTTTGTTAATGTACGGTGCCCAGGGATAGAACTTTGTTGTTGATCCACGTAATCTCTATAATATAAAAATGAATCCCTTTTTCCCTTGGTCAAGGCATCACGTAAGAACGGCTTTACCAATTTCGTCCATCTTTTTTTTATAAGTTTTCTGTTACTTCGTAGAAGGTTCTTACGGGACGAAATTTGAGGAGAATCATACACAATATTAGAAAATTTAGAAAAATGTGAAAAAACTTAACGACTACGAAGAGGGTAACATACTGTATAGTGTTAGTGATTTGTTTGCTATTGTTGTCATGTATGACGTTGCTGCCAAAATTACAGGTTAAGCTAAATTCAGATGCATACGGCATCCGACGATACGACGGTACGAAACTGTTCCTATTTCGTACCGTCGTATCGTCGGATGTCGTATGCATCTGAATTTAGCTTTAGATGTTTAAACGTCAAGGAATCATCTACGAGCCTCTCAAGTGTGCGTCGTAGAAATAGTATAGAATACGTATACAGGGTGTTAAATAATGATACATCGTAATTTCAAGGGCATGTTATTTATGACTCGAATTCAAAATAGAAAAGCTCATACAGGGTGTCCGGATAATCGACCGACAATGCTTGACAAGTGATAGACCTCACATTTTTATGAACATTGAGATGGGATTATGAAGCCTTAAAATGCTTAATCTTCAAGATACGGGGTGTCAAAGTTTTACTTTTATTAATTAATAAAATGGCACAACGATCTAAAATTACATATCGGGGGGTTTTTAAGACGAGAAATTCAAATTCAACAACAGTTTTGCTATCATGCATAGAGGGCGCCACCTACGGCACATTAAAATCATTTAAATTATCAGAACTTTTTTCCAGTTTGGTGCATCAATGTGAGTATCAAAAAAATCGTTCCCTCAATATGTTTTACGTGAAAAAGGTATAATTTGTTTTTTGAGTCCCTAGAGATAATCGTTTTCGAGATGACCTCTATTGCAGTTTCCAATGCGACTGAATTGTAAATTGCGATCGGAAGAATATCGGTATTTCCGCACGAATGAATGTAGTTTTACGAAGTATTCTTAAATACTTAAACTTCAACACCACCTATTTTAAAGATTAGATATATTTGGAACATTTTGAAACACGTTTTTTGATCTACATTATATTAATCCATGCGAGAATGCCGTTAATTCGTTCGATCACATTGTTCAAATATTTCAATAAAGGTATCTAGAAAACGGTTACCTCTAGGGATTTAAACTAAGTATATATTTTTTGCGTAACTGATATTAGGTCATCAGTAGCATATACATTCAATATTTTCCTAGCTTTGACACCATGTGCAATATATATATATATATATATATAAATCCTGTCACTCCCTTGCGGAGCATAGGGCTTCCACGAAGCATTTCCATTCTGGTTTGTTATGTGCCATTCTTGCCACCTCTCTCCAGGATTTTCCCATTGTTGCCAATTCTTCGTCCACTCTCCTTTTCCATGTTTCAACGGGTCTGCCTCTACTTTTTTTGCCAGTTGGTGACCATGTCAGAGCCTGTTTGGTAATGTCGTCGTTTCCTCTTCTAAGTGTATGTCCTATCCAGTTCCATTTGCGTTTTATGATGTCTGTCCTAATGGGTTTCTGATTTGTACGGTCCCAGAGTTCTTTATTAGTGATTATGTTTGGCCAAAATATCTTCAGAATTTTGCGCAGGCATTTGTTCACAAAGGTTTGCAATTTTTTATAGTAGTTTTCTGATACGGCCCATGTTTCGCAGCCATAAAGCAGCACTGTTTTGACATTGCTGTTGAAAATTCTGATTTTAGTTTTTTTACTAATTTTTGATGATCGCCAGATGTTATTTAGAGCTGCATATGCTTGGCCTGCTTTTAATATCCTGTTGTCCATGTCTGACTCTGATTTACCGTATTTACTTAGGGTACTTCCTAAATAGCAAAACTCTTCTAGTTGCTGAATTTCTTTTCCGTTTATATAGATTTTTTCAGAAGACTGTATATTCCCAATTCTCATTTCTTTAGTTTTCCCTGTATTAATTTTCAGCCCTATCTTATTTGCTTCTGCCTGTAATGTGGTGATCATGTTAGACATGTCCTTTATGCTGGTAGACAACACGCAGATATCATCTGCATATTCCAAATCGGCCAGTTTTTTCCCTGAGAAGTAGCTCCATATTATTCCATTTTCTGGTTTAATTGTTTTTTTCAAAATGTAGTCAAGACATATATTGAACAGTATGGGAGATAATACACAACCTTGCTTCAATCCTTTACCTAGTGGTATTTTGTTGCTTAGATACCCTTTGTGGAATATCTGACATGATGCCTTATTGTACATAGCTTTAATCAGGTTGACAATCTTTTGTGGTAGCCCAAAATGTCCCAGAATATTCCAGAGATTTTCGTGGTTGACACTATCGAAGGCTTTTTCAAAATCTATAAATACCATCATCAGCTTCGAGTTCATTTCTAGCGTCTGCTCTATTATTATTCTGGCTGTTGCTATTTGATCCACACAAGATTTTCCTTTCCTAAATCCCGCCTGTTCTTTCCTAAGCTGCTCTTCGACTTTTCTATGAATTCTTTGATGTATGACAAAGGCCAATATTTTGTTGATGCTACATAGTAGGGTAACTCCTCTCCAATTACAGCAATCCTTCAGATCTCCTTTTTTTGGAATTTTTATTATTATTCCATTGTTCCATTCCGTTGGCAGGACTTCTTGTACCCAAACATCCTTTATCAAAGGTAGTATTAAATCTAATGTTTTTTCAATGTCAGCTTTCCACAGTTCTGATGGTATATCATCTATGCCTGGTGATTTGTTATTTCGCATGTTTTTTACTGCTTCTTTTAGCTCATCTCTCGTTGGTTCGCTAGTGTCTATGTCTACTATATAATTTCTTGTCACTTCATCTATAATTTCAATGTTCTGGTCGCAATCCATTAATTCTTCATAATATTCATGCCAACGTTTAACTTGTTCTTCTGCCGATGTGAGGAGTTCACCGTTTTTGCTTTTGAGAGGTCTATCGGTTGTGTAACCTTTTCTTGTTAGGGTTTTAGTACTCTTATATAATTCTTTCATATTATTTATTGCAGCTGCTTCTTCTGCTGTTTCTGCTACACTCTCCACCCATTTCCTTTTGTCATGTCTAGCACTGTTTCTGACTTCTTTATTAAGTTGGTTGTACTCCTGTATTAGCTGGTTTCTTTTTGTGATAGACTTGTCTTTATTTAATTCCCCTTTTTTATCTTTCCTTTGTTTTATTAAGTTCCATGTCCGATCTGTAATCCAATCTTTCCGTTTTTCTTCTCTATATCCGAGTGCTTCCTCTGCTGACTGGTGTACCATCTCTCTTATAGACTGCCATCTATCTTCTATGTTTAAGCTTCCTCCATAGCTGGCATCTTCCGCACGCTCTAAACACATTGCCCATCTTCTGTTACCTCCTGCTTCTTTCAATTTGTCTAGGTTGAACTTCTTCTTCTTTTTTATTTGCATATTTTTATTTTTACTTTTCAGCTTTATCCTCATCTCCGCTATTAGGAGGTGATGGTCACTTCCCACGTCGGCTGACCTTTTGTTGCGGACATCAAGGAGACAGTTTTTCCACTTTTTGCTAATCATTATGTGATCTATTTGGTTTTCCGTTTTCTTGTCTGGTGAAATCCACGTGATTTTGTGGCAGGTTCTGTGTGGGAATAGCGTTCCTCCTATATCTAGGCATAGCTCGACTAACAACTTTCCATTCTCGTTTCTTGCTCCTACACCGTGTCTTCCCATAATGTCTTCAACATTTGTATTATTGCTACCAACCTTTGCATTCAAGTCTCCCATTATTACTATTATATCTCCCTTGTTAACCTTTTGTAAAACGGCTGTCAGCTTTTCGTAAAAGTCTTCTTTTTGCTCTTTATTTGAGACCTCTGTTGGTGCGTAGCATTGTATGATAGTGATTTTCCTTACTGGTGTTTTGACTCTTAATGTTATTATTCTATCTGAGACAGGACGCCAGCTCAATAGGCTATTCCGGACACTTTTGCTTAAAATTATTCCGACACCTCCTATTCTTTCTTCATTTTCTTCCTTACCTGAATATATTAGCAAGCTCCCATCGTAGTTGATTTTTTCGCCACTTCCTGGCCACCTGGTTTCGCAAAGTCCCAATATTTGAATATTTAGCAGGCCCATTTCATTCAGTATCTGGTTTAACTTCGATGGCTCTAACATAGTTCTGACATTCCACGTGCCTATTCTAGTATTTTGTTTTATTCCTAAAAACTTCATGTTTTGCTTCGTTTCAGTTTCGGTGATGGGTAAATTTAAGGTGAGTAGGTCATCACCCTTCTGCACCCGAGAATCCGGTTCTGCTTCTGTACCTTCTTCATCTTTTTGCTCATTGTCTTGAGAAATTCCAACTTCAATATTATTCATTATTTCTCTTTCATTTAAATTCTTACTCGTGGTCCTTTTCATTGCCTGTCCGTCATCAATTTTAACGTTCTCTTGTGTCTTTAGTTTTTTGGTTCATTCTTTTTCAATTTCTCTTCATTTCTATCCCATCTCCACACTGTATTATTTATTGTAATCTTATTGTAGCCAATCTTAACCGTTTTTCCTTTTTCTTTCTCTGCGCGGGCCACTTCCCTTATTTGTTTTTGTTTTACTCTTTCCATTGCTGTAAGATCTTCACTAATGTATATTTTTTCGGGTTTCCAGTTTTTTAGTTTGGATTTATTCTGCATTACCGATGTTTTTTCAAGTTCGTTATTTAATTGTACACGGCATGTTTTTTCCCCTAGCTTGTATGCAGCTTTGGCTGTGACGTCAATATTCAAGGATGTTCTTAATAACTGACTCATTTTATCCTCTAGGCTCTCTTGTTCATTCGAGTTAATTTCCAGACCAGTTACAATAATGTTGCTCTTCTTTTGCTCCTTTTCTATTTGTTCCATAGAATATTTAATACTCTTCATTTCCTCTTTTATGATGGTATTTTCATTTTTTAGGTGCTCGTTATCTTTTCTTAGGCTCTCGTTTTCTCGTTTCAACAATTCTAATTGTTCCTTGAAAACTTTTTGCTCTGACCTTATCAACTGGACGTCATTCTTTATGTCCTTCTGATCGCTAGCGATTTCCCTTATCATTGTTAGTATTGCGTCCAGTTTCCTATCATCTCTGGCCTGCGCCCTTGTTGGTGACCTTGGTGTCTTTTTGCATCTTTCAAAAACCATTTCGGCCTCTCCTGTTGGTTTACGCTTCCTTCCTCCATCATCAGTGGAATAGTCATCGCTGTCTCTTTCCATTTTGGGTATTACAGTCTAGGATTACCAAGTTCTGGGTCCACGTACACAATTATTACTATGGACTTACTCAGTTCGGCCCACAGCTCATGCACGGGCTGTCAAAACTTTGATTTTCCTACGCCGTAATATGATGGACTAAAATACCGGGAGTATTATTTCTTTCCTTGATTCCGCCTCTGTGCTATTCAGGTAGTCAGCATAGAATAAATACCTTGAAAATACCTTGGATGCTTGGAATTCCACAATTTATCCAAAAAACGTAGTGATATTTTTCGCCGGAAAATAGGTTATAATTATATACAAGCAAATGTTTAGCTATATATGTTATTCTGACCTTCTACGGAGGTGCAGGTAGGGTTTAACCACTGTATGTAAATGTCTTTATGATTTCTTAACACGAATTTTCACGTAAAATTCAAGTTGATTCACAGAGTTTTAATCGCGATGTTTCTCATAGGTAACACAGGCCCACCATGTGCAATGACGATAACTAAATCGCAAGGGAAAGTATTTCAATGCTTTTCAGATAATTATTATTTATTGCAGATTTAAGTTCAATTTCAATATTCACAGCTAAGACAGGACAGCGTCTGTCGGGTCAGCTAATTATTAATATTATTAATACAAGGTGCATCGCTTCGGTTCCAATCCCACAAACTCATTTGTATCAACCGGTACCCTCATTCCGCGAAGCAAGATTGCAACAAGAAGTCCACCTTTTTTGTGCAGACGTGTAAATCACACGTAATGTGCTCCAATAAATCAGCGCAATATGATAAATAAGTTGCGAACGGCAATTCGTCTGGGATGAATGGAACGATCCCATATGGTAGAAATATCACAGGGTATGCGCGGATACGATTGGTTGTTGACCCTACTTGCTTATAAATATACAGCCCGCAGAGCAAATCTAGGCCATATTGCCCGCGGGACTTTTCGTATTACTGCCGGATTATGGGTTTGCAGTACTCGCTGCACAGCGGCGGAATCAGGACTTTTTTCTGTTCAGGCAATCACTCTGTATTATCTGGCCAACGGTTTTGAAGCTACGGGGTATCGGTGAGAGGGGTATAGTTGTAAAAAAACATGGCCGTGAATACTCCAGGGCTATGCAGGGCCGCGCCAACCCCGTGTGCAAGGTGTGCACCGCACACGGGTGGCAAGCCTAAAGGGTCGACGGCACGGCGCCCATGATATCTCGTTCATCTAGATAATAACTGTCTTTTTTAGACTCCATTATTTTGCGATCAGCTCAGTACTAAATGTCCCGCTTCCCGGTCGATACGCCTGTTACTGTTAAGTACCGCCCCACATATTTCAAATGATTTATTTGATATATTCACCAATATTTCGATTGTTCTTAAAATCCTTTTAACACTTCCAATATCAGTTGCAAGCGGAGTTTGCGATCAGCTCAGTACTAAATGTCCCGCTTCCCGGTCGATACGCCTGTTACTGTTAAGTACCGCCCCACATATTTCAAAATGATTTATTTGATATATTCACCAATATTTCGATTGTTCTTAAAATCCTTTTAACACTTCCAATATCAGTTGCAAGCGGAGTTTGCGATCAGCTCAGTACTAAATGTCCCGCTTCCCGGTCGATACGCCTGTTACTGTTAAGTACCGCCCCACATATTTCAAAATGATTTATTTGATATATTCACCAATATTTCGATTGTTCTTAAAATCCTTTTAACACTTCCAATATCAGTTGCAAGCGGAGTTTGCGATCAGCTCAGTACTAAATGTCCCGCTTCCCGGTCGATACGCCTGTTACTGTTAAGTACCGCCCCACATATTTCAAAATGATTTATTTGATATATTCACCAATATTTCGATTGTTCTTAAAATCCTTTTAACACTTCCAATATCAGTTGCAAGCGGAGTTTGCGATCAGCTCAGTACTAAATGTCCCGCTTCCCGGTCGATACGCCTGTTACTGTTAAGTACCGCCCCACATATTTCAAAATGATTTATTTGATATATTCACCAATATTTCGATTGTTCTTAAAATCCTTTTAACACTTCCAATATCAGTTGCAAGCGGAGTTTGCGATCAGCTCAGTACTAAATGTCCCGCTTCCCGGTCGATACGCCTGTTACTGTTAAGTACCGCCCCACATATTTCAAAATGATTTATTTGATATATTCACCAATATTTCGATTGTTCTTAAAATCCTTTTAACACTTCCAATATCAGTTGCAAGCGGAGTTTGCGATCAGCTCAGTACTAAATGTCCCGCTTCCCGGTCGATACGCCTGTTACTGTTAAGTACCGCCCCACATATTTCAAAATGATTTATTTGATATATTCACCAATATTTCGATTGTTCTTAAAATCCTTTTAACACTTCCAATATCAGTTGCAAGCGGAGAAAGATCATTTTAAAAGCTGAAGCTCATTAAAAATTACTTAAGATCCTCGATGAACCAGGAAAGACTCGATAATTTGGCATTAATTTCCATTGAATCTGAATTATGTGAAAAACTAAATACAGACCAAATTATAAAGGATTTTGCAGGACTTAAAGCAAGGTAAGTGTCTTTTCTATAAATTTTATAAAAAGATAGGTGCATCATATTTCATTTTCCAGGAGTTTTTGTTTTTAAGTTTAAAGGACATAATTATCTGTTTTGTTGGTTTCTTATTTATGTATAAAATATTAAACTTAAGTAAAAAATATTTTATATTATTTTTTGTAGGAGCTTTTGTTTTTAAGTTTGAAGTACATAATTATGTTTTGTTTTTTTGACTGTTTAAGTTTAGAACATCAAACTTAAGGTTTTTAAAACGTTTAATTTTGTTTTCTGGAAGTTTTTGTTTTTAAGGTTAAAGTACATAATTATATGTTTTGTTTTTTTGTTGCTTAGTTTTTAGGATTTTTATTTATGTAGTATTTGTGTAAAAAAATATTTTTAACCAAACTTAAAAATAAACTTCTCTGAAATTTTATTACAGTCTCTTATTGTGCTTGGGGTAATAGGGGGTGGCCACTTATCATTCGCACACGGGCGACAGAAACACTTGGCGCGGCCCTGGGGCTATGAAGCGTCTTTCCTTTTGTATAAACATTTATTTTTAAATAAGATAATAACAATATTAACGACGAAAAACACTGTACCTTACAAGCTGACAAGACAATAAAATCGACAAAACAGATATTCAAATAGTTTTGGACAATCTGTAAAAAGATTATAGAAAGGACATACAAAACGCCACTGGTATTTCGATATTTCCAGACAGTGGGAGATACAGGAACATAAAGTTGGCGGCAGGGCGGCCAATAGCAAGATTAAATGTCCATGGCAACGACATGGTAGTAGATCCTCAACCAATAAGGTTCCCTGACAAGACGTTGGATAACAGGATTCGTGAGTTGTTGCCGATCCACCTGAAGTTGACATCTTCAGAAAATATGTACATTTTAGAACCGGCTTATTAAGAAATATCGGTTATGAAATAAAAATACATTAACAACTATATAAAAATACCAGTTATTAAATAAAAATACATTAACAACTAACAACAAATATAAAAGTTAGCTATAAAAATATCTCAAATTGCTGTTACCGTTAATTTTGCTTTTTTATAAATAAAATTGGCAACATCGAACATTTTTGTCCGCATTCCTTTTGTAGCTTCAGATCCGCTGGTCAGTCATACTTAAGATTCCCCTAAATAATACTCAAAGGATACTTAAGGAACCCTCAAGTGTGGCTTTCCTTATGTATCTGTTTCCTAGACAACATCTACGAGACGGCGGGATTCATTTGGCGACGTTGTCATATGTCAATTTTTTATACCTACGCCTACGCATTTTGATGTTTTCTGCTGTCTCTTTCTATTCTGTGCCAGTATTTCGTGCTTTGTGTAGGACTTTTCCGGATGTGAAAGAAACTGATAACACCTTTCTCCAAAATTAAGCTACAAGATCACCTAGACTGCAACGAAATGTCATGTTGACATTTCGTTGCCTGAGAATTACTCAAAGGAGCCTTACGTAAGGGGCCCTCGAGTAGCTGTCGAAAAACAAAAACCTTACTTAAGAGACCGTCAAGTATTAATAAGGGACGCTTAAGTATCGACTTGAAGAAATCAATATATCATTTCACTTCAACTATTTTTTTTTTCACACGATTAAATATGAAATTTGATAGCCTGTCTAATATGATTACCAATGGACAGTTCTTTACCATGCCCGTGCGTCGCAATATAGTAATAAAATGGAAATTTGTATTTTTATAAAAAACTACCACCGTTAAAATAATTTTCACAATTTAATAGACAGTTTCACACACGATCCGGCAGGTCTGTCAGTTCGAACTGAACAGTCCGCCTAAGTCCAGTCGCCTGAGCGTGTGTATATTCCGGTCGACTTGTCAGTTAAGACTGTTCAGGCGGCCGGAGAAAAATCAAAAATATGTTCGTCGATCCGTCCGGCCTGACGTACTCAAAGCACGTCTGAACGTGTGTATGGCACAGCCGCCTGTCGGGACATCAGGCCGTCAGGTCAAACAGTGCAGTTTAGTACAGAAGTCGTTACCATGTCGCGCGAAAGAGAAAATACGTGTTTAGAATTTATCGCGATTTATCACAATGAGACACAATGAGCCGTGTCTATGGCAAGTAAAATCGAAAGATCATCACGACCGTGGCAAGAAAGAAGCGGCGTATTTGAAATTGATAGAAAAATGGAAGGAAATTGATCCTTCTTGCACGAAGTCGACTGTTCTCAAAAAAATTAATAATTTGAGGAGTAGTTTTCGAAAGGAAGCAAAAAAGTGAAGGCTTCAACGAGGACGGGATCAGGTGCCGATGATTGAGACTGATATATTTCAGATTCGCCTGAACGTGTGTAGGGTCGTCAGTCCATCAGGCGACGGGTCCTCAGGCGGACTGTTCAGTTCGAACTGACAGGCCTGCCTGAACGTGTGAGGAGGGTCGTCAGTCCATCAAGCGACCGGTCTTCAGACGGACTGTTCAGTTCGAACTGACAGGCCTGCCGGATCGTGTGTAGCCGGCATTACCTTTCAGCACCGCTCTTTTTTAAAAGCTTTTTTATTACGTTCGTTGAACTGAAAAGTCAACGTACATCAACCCATCGATCGTATGCAGACTAATCTTATAGAGGTATTATTATTTATTTGAGATAGTGTCGGCAGGTATGGAGGTAAAGTTGATAGTGGTGAGACGAATTAAGAATTTAGTAACTCCATATTTTTGTTAATACCCAGAATGTGTAAGTCTAAGACAAGGCACTTGATACCATTTTTTACTCTTTTTATTGCTGATTTCAGACACCTCCTGAAAATGTGTTTCGATCTTAATTCTCAATCGTAAAATTGTAAATTTTGTTTATAATAAATACCGCACCAAAAAGTTTAAATGTTTAAATATAATATACTTCTTCTGCCTGTGCAAGTGGTAAGTAAAACCGATCCTGTTATGTTCTGAGTAGGAAAAATTCCTGATGGAAATGGTTGTAATGTAAACGAAATTCGCGGAACGGAAATTCTTTGATTGAAGAACTTTAATTTACAGAATGGAACATATTTTAGAGGCAAATGTATTTAGGGGTTTCAAGTCTCGGAATGATGTCAAAAAATTTATAAATATTAATTTTCCATGGAAATATGTATACAGGAACAAAGAAGCCGGGGTAACAGCCTCTGAAAGAAAATTCTCGAAAATCGGAGAACAAGGCAAAGCCATAGAAATAGTTGTGTTCGCTTTAGTGTTTCACGTATAATATACGCAAAATACGTAAAATTTTAGTGGAATTTAAAAAGCCGTAACTTTTTAACTTTTGGGATATTTTATAGTTCCCCTGGAAACTGCAGTTATACTACTCCTGCTATACTAATACATCTGCATTGACTTTATTCAAATGGTTGTCCCGTTACCCTTATTTATTTCAAAACAGCCTGTGGGGTTCACAATCTCCCTGTTTTGCTTTATGTTTTTATCATATACCATGGTTGATTTTTGAAAGCTAATTATACCTTTCATTATCTTGTTCTGTCTCATTCCAATTTTTTTATGGTACTGTATAGAAATGCAGAATATTTAATCTAGTGCCATACAGCAGTTGCCAAACTAGTTTTTCACAAGTAGTACTTTCTATAAACAAACAGCGTGAATTATTTTTCATAACGTTCAAAAATAGTTTCTATTTCGATTCATTCCAAAACATAATTTTGAACATTTTTAGACCGAAAGACCATTCAATATTTTTTCGCTTCTAATCAACAGTTTGGGGTGACTCAAACGCTCGGCAACAAAACATTGCTATCATATCAAGCTCTTTCAAAGAATATGCGATGAATTTTTGCTATTTGTATCCAAGGACATGTTATACAGGATGTTCTGCAAAAATTGCTGCTTTTTAAACCACATCATGTCTTACATAATGTAAAATTTGTATGAAGTGACTGATACAAAATACAACAACTTACTGGACACTGTTTTAGACAGTTCGTTTCAAAAATAATATTTCTTTGCAAGTCAGGGTTACCAGAAACTATATTCGATAACTTTCTTTCACACTAAAAAATTAACAACCAAGATATTGTTAATACAAGGTAATACTTTTAACAAAATTCTCTCTAAGGTCGAAATTGAATAAAAAAACGTTCACCCTGTGGTTAATCCGCACACACGATTTTGCCACAAAAATTTACGCCTTGAGCTTAGTATGGATATTTTCAGTTTTACAGAATAACAATGTCTTATTTTTTTATTCTCAGAAAAAATGTTTATAGACCAATATTTGTCTTCATCTAAAAAAATCTTAAAATGTTGCAGGTTCACTTTGTTTTTTTTATCTGGCGCAGTTTCGCTGGCAAAAAAGCGCTCGTACATCTACCTACGAGTATGGAAGCTGAAGACCCTTTGCTTCTTCAGCGGTTTCATTTGCGAACAAGCTTAGATCATGCTTAAAATACTCGACCCTAAACTCTTTGCAATTCAAAGGTCATATTTCATTATTACTGACCCAAACACCAATGATTAAAATTAATATTTTTTGATTTTATATTTTCGTGAGCGTAGATTTCAAACTTGATTTTTTCTAGTGGTATTGCGGTCAATTAAATGAAACACTTGTCCTTTCCACGACGTTTCGGTTTATTATATCTACACCATCGTCAGGTGTATTTTGCTTTTGTTTGTTACATATTTTTTAAACATTATATAGAGCGAAACCGTCTCTGAGGGTTCAGGGAACGGAATTCCGAAATACACCTGACGATGGTTTAGATATAATAAACCGAAACGTCGTGGAAAGGACAAGTATTTTTTGCATATGTGAATGAAACTTTTTTTTTCTATTTTTGTTTTTAGTTCCTGTTCCTAAATTGTTTTGCCGTAATGATTTGGTTTGATATTGACCTTTTAGAAGTATAATAGGTTTTTTGTTTTTTAATTAAATAGTATTTTTCAACATATTTTTGCATTTTTATCATAACTGTTACTGCTGTTAGAGTGAAAAAAAATTGTTGGGGTTGATTCCGGGATTCTGGGATCAGGAAATTTATTCCGGAATATCGAAACGGCGCGGCATCACGATTCCCAAAAATTGGAAACCCTGGCAGGTGTGAAGGTAAAATTCACTCCAGCGCAGCGGCTTGGTGCGGTTTTTGTTGATTTTTTGAGAAATTTGCATGTGCGAATATTTTTCCACCCAGCGAAAGCTTTCACCACAGAATAGTGCCAGGTCTTAAAAACAAACATTTTTTCCGATAGACCTGTGTTATCGGACAAATGGATCTTTCCTGTTACAATACTTCCTACGCCCATATTGATGTGGGAGGTTAAACGACTATGAAATGACGTATAAAAGTCGCCTCCGTAAGAAACGATGTTTATTATGATCAGTCTTTTCTTGCAGCTTTCGCTCGTAACAATGCAGAAGGTAATTGTTTACAATAAGAGCATACGCTGAATTTTATTTATGGACACATTAGCTGTTTTATCGTCCGTATACACTGCGGACGAATAAATAATTCTGCAGCAGTTTTTACAGCTTTAGCGTATTTACATTAAACGCTGAAACACATAATAAGGACTGTAACGTAACAACTAAAGTTGGATGATAAAAGCTGCACCAGTTCATTTACAAATGAGAAATAAAGACTGGGTGCATTAGAGCCGTGTGACACACAATAGGATTACACGGACAATTAAAGTGATAATCGTATTCGGGAAATTGACGGGTCTAGGAGGCGGACTACTATCTGCTCTGACAGTCAGGCAGCCATCAAAGCACTGAGTGCTTGGAAAATAACGTCGGGACTGGTCCTGGAGTGCAGGAGGGCGCTTGACGACATCTCAGCTAATCACAAGGTGTCACTGATGTGGGTACCTGGGCACGGTGGGGTAAAGGGTAACGACATGGCGGATCATCTGGCTAGGATGGGATCCGGCAACAGTTTTGTGGGCCCGGAACCAGCCTCAGGACTATCTGCAAACTTGATTAGGAAAACAACTGGAGAGTGGATCCAGAATCAACACTCTCTCAGATGGAACAACATCTCTGGTCATCTCCGACAAGCTAGGGAACTATTAGCAGGGCCTGCAGAGAGAATAGGACGATTTTGTCTCTCTGGATAGGAGTAACTTGAGATTGCTAGTAGGCCTATTAACGGGTCACAACACCTTCAGGCGTCACCTGTTCGTGATGAGGGTGGTCAACGACCCAACTTACACGTGGTGTGGTGAAGAAGAAGAATCCTCGGCACACATCTTGTGTCGCTGTGAAACCTTGGGTTATCACAGGCTGACTATGCTGGGCTCAAGAACCTTGGAACCAATAGAGATAAAATGGATAGGACCTAAGAATGTACTTGCCTTTGCCAAAAGGGCAGGTCTTAGGAACTAGCGCGGATAGAGGCGCAAAAGGGCCCATCGTGTGGCCTATGCACCAGTCACATTCTGTGCTGGATAGCCTCTGGTCCTTATTCATTCAAAGTGATAATTTGCATAAATGTTTTCAGTAGTAATATCCCTAGAATAGAAGAGATAATTTTATGAAAATCGGAAGCTGCGGCTGCGGCTTCGGGGGCTGTTACCAAGTAACAAGCTTGTGAAATTTCTCAGAAAATTATTAGGCGATCCAAACCACGTGAAAACAAACGTCACTTTCATTAGTACTGTATCAGTCAAACTGATTCAGCGAAACTGAACAGTCAGAACCCGCCTTATTGCTTCAAGGTCTTTCCGTGAGATCTCTGCTAATCTCAGCATATAAATAGAGATATAAGTGTAAATTAAACAATTATTTAGCGTAGGAGGAATAATAAAATGTACCTTTACACTTAGGTTATAATAGAAATTAGTTAATTACATTCTATGTGCTATGTTGTTTGGGAGTATTATTATTTAAGGGTCGTTTTGTGCGATTTGTTTTGGGTTAAGTTAAATCAAGTTTGAAGAGCTTCCAAAATGTTTGATACAATCAATTCTACACCCAATACATCTGGCTCTTCCAACATACCTCCAAAAGGTTTCAACACAGAAAAAAATACTGTTGCGTTTCCAATTAATTGTTAGTATTTGGATGTTTTTCCATCACTTTAAATATATTTACAGTTGTTTCAAATCCATGTCATTGAAAGAATTCAATCCTTATATTCGAAGTAATCACAGGTACGCCAATAAATTCAAAATAATCTTATATTCATTCTAACAATATGTATAATCCTTCTAATACCAGTATTGACATATAATGCAATCAAAACATCCTTTTGTTTTCGAAATTTACCCTATGTTTCATTTAAGCAAAGCATATAATCTATTCAATGTACAAAAGTTATTACTGCAACAGCAATTCGTGATAATTCATCTGATAAAAATTAATTTTGTTTCAATGGCCCTTGTCGTTCGCTGAACTATAATCAGTATTCGGCGGGACTGATGTCCCGTTTCAGTGAAGGTAAGAATAAAGATAAAGAACAGGGGGATGATCTCAGTGTTACTACCGCCGCGAACCCGTCAACATGGACGAAGTTGTTCCGTTGTGTTGTTTCCGTGTTAGCCGTGTTGTGTCATCTCATGGTTTTGCGTATTGCTCAGCAATTGTGTGATTTAAATGTGTCCAGTTATATATTAAATGGAGGACCTACTGAGAAATTCGGACTTAGATTAGAAGAGCTAACACCCACATTTGAACGTAGGTATTTAGATTAGTCAGACAGTTATATTTCAGGTAATAATGCAACAACTGGTGCAGGCTTATGTCTAATTCTTATATCATGCTCCTTATAACTTCATACAAAATCACACAATCAAACATCCAAACGAATCAATTAGCTGCCTCGCAATAAAATCTGTTGGTCCAAGGAAAAGAAAGTAGTTTAGAATCAATTACCAAACACAGATTCGATTCAACGACAGGCTGCAATTGAATTATTCAACTATTGGATAAAGCAGCTGTATTTGAGGAATGCTGAGTGTAACGTCCCATTGAATCCAAGCGTAAGTATTTGACAGAACGACAGATTTTTCTGTGTGAAGCACTTTGGGCTTAAAAAGGAGAAATCACAATGAAAGATTTGTATGAGGGATGCACTTTGTAAAATAGAAAGAACTTTGCACTTGAGACCGATAGCGTTTTAAAAAAGTGCTTAGGGCTTCGAGTCTAAAAGCTTTGGTCAGTTCTGCGTGCAAGTAAGAATATGAGTGTGTAAATCGAACTCTAACATGATTAACACCGCAAAATTAGAATCATTCAATTTTATATTCAGTTTATGATAGGAGCAAATGTGACATATATCATTAGTCAATGACATTGAATTCGTTCTGCTGATTAGTTTGGGTTCGGTTTTAGCAAGATTGAAGAGTTTCTCAAGAATTTTTTTGGGTGCTACAATCATTTTTGGTTCAGCACCAATATGCTCCCGGTAGTTTACAAATTACTTTAAGCACTTTTGGCATAGGTAGCAAAAAATAAATAAAATAAGAGTTTAGTATCTGCGAAGCACTTTACCAAATAATATTATAAGATCTTGCACTTGAGAATGACAGCATTTCGACAAGTGCTTAGTGCATCAAGGCCAAGGGTTAAACTTAGATTTATTATTATTAAGAGCTTTGTTGAGTTCTGCATAGAGGTACCTATATGAGAACTCTAAAATGATTACTATCGCTGAATTTGCAGCTTATAGCTTTGCATTTAATGTCTCATAGAAACAAGTTTGAAATTTATTATTCAATGATATTCATGATTTGTTCTATTGATTTTGGGTTAAGCTTCACGGCATCACTGACCCTTCCAATATGCTCCAACTATAGTTTTCAAATACTTGAGAGGCAGCATTTCGATAATGTGCTTAAGACTCTTTCAGTGACAGTTTTGCTCATCTCAGCATGTAGATAGCGATATAAGTGTAAATCAGATAAGATAGTTAGTGTAGGAGAAATAATAGAATTTACCTTTATATTTGAGTTTAATCAAGTTTGTCCCCATCAACAGATTCCAAGCTCTTTGGGCTTATGAATCAAAAATCACGATAAAAAATGTGTGTGAAGGATCAGGTTGTAAAATAAAAAGGACTTTGCACTTGAGAATGATGTTTCGAGTGTGAAAGCTTTGGTCAGATCTGCATGTAAATAAGAATGTAAGTGTGTAAATCTATTATTAATACCGCAGAATTGGCATCATTCTGTTTTATACTTAAATTTTTAATAGAAGCAAGTGTAAAATATTTCCTTATTTAATGACATTAGTTCGTTGTGCTATTTATTTTGGGTTCGGTTTATTTAAAGCTGAAGAGTTTCTGACACATTTTTTTAGTGCTACAATCGTTTCAAAGGCACCACCAATATGCTCCCAGTAGGTTTCAAGCTTTGGGCAAAAATCACAAAGAAAGATTTGTGCTAGGGATGTAATTTGTAAAATAAAAAGAAATTTGCACTTCAGAACTATAGCATATAGCATATATTCAATTTATAATAGAAGCAAGTGTGCGATATTGAGTTCGTCGTAATGTTTATTTTGCGTCAAGTTTAAGCAAGAATGAAGAGTTTCTCATGAATTTTTTGGGTGCTACAATAATTTTTGAGTCACCACCAATATGCTCACGGTAGTTTTTAAGTTACTTTAAGAACGGTCTTAAGAAAGCACAGAGCAAAATGAGGGAATTTTCATTTTGACAATGTGCTTAGTGCTACGTTCAGCTCTGTGAGGAGATAGTGATATAAGTGTAAATTAAACAACATAATTAGCTTACGAGAGATAATCGAATTAATTAGATTATAATAGAAATTAGTTTAGAGATTCATTATTTAATTACATCGTATATGCTATGGTGTTCAGGTTAGATTTCAGTAAGTATTATTATTTAAGGACTTTCATTGGTTTGTGTGATTTGTTTCAGGTTAAGTTTAATCAAGTTTGAAGAGGTTGCAAAATGTTTGATACACTGCAATTCTATATGTCCGGTACTCTCGCTCTTCCAATATACCCCCGTAAGTTTCAGGCTCCTTGCTCTTTTACGAAGCAAAAATTACAATGAAAGATTTGGATGCACTTCAGAATGATAGCATTTTCAAAAAGTGCTTAGGGCTTCGAGTCTGAAAGCTTTGGTCAGCTCTGCGTGCAAATAAGAATATAAGTGTGTAAATTGAAACATCGAAACATTATTAACATCGCAGTATCATTCAATTTTATATTTTGACTTCGTTTTGTATTTTGAGTTCGGTTTAAGCAAGATTGAAAAAATCCTCATGCATTTTTTGGGTGCTACATTTTCGGTTTTAAAATTACATTAATAAAGCAAAATAAGGGACTTCTCATTTTGCTGTTACAAATATTGGCGTTACATTTGTACATAGTCTTGTTCTTGAGGTTTATGAAAGACATTTCTAAAAGATCAAAAAACCGTTCTTGTTTACCAAATTCACTAATTGTCGAATAATAATAGATTGTACTTGTATTTCGTGTTGTACCAAGAACCAAGGTAATCAATGAAAAACTAACGTCTTACTTATAGTAGTTGTCAGCACAGAAACAGTTTCAAAGGCTTAGTGGGCGTGGTCCTAATGGTGTACTGACTTATGCTAGTATGCTCCACCGAGGATCTATTATCGATAAAAATATTGTTCAGCAGCATTTTGACACAGAAAGTGGAGATCTAGTTTTGGCAGATCAAGTTTTTCTCATAAGTGACATTGTACCTAATGCAGTAAGTTTGAATATTCCACCGTTTCTTAGTACTCCAGAATTAGCATCAGAGCAGCTACAATAGACAAAAAGTATTGCAAGAGCAAGAATTTATGGTAGAAAGGGCAATGTGTAGAATCCAAGGTTTTAAAATTTTGTCTCTTTGTCAGAAGAGGATATTGTAATAGGCAAATATTTTTGAAAAACAAAGATGGAACGTTAATAGCAGACAAAGACGAAATACTAGAAACGTGGAAAGATCACTTTGTTAACCTGTTGAATAAGGAAGAGATAGAAAATCAAGAAACTCAATTAGTGACGCACGGTGACGCAGATAGTTTGGAAGTTCCTACACATGAAGAAATAGAAATCATAGTACAATACATGAAGAACAATAGAAGCCCTGGAGAAAGCAATATAACAGCAGAAATGTTAAAAGTTGGAGGAGAAAAGCTTAGAAGAAATTATGAGAGAAATATGGTTACAAGAACGAATGCCGGTAGACTGGTCAAAAGCTTTAATATGTCCAATATACAAGAAAGGTGACCCAGCAATATGCGAACATTATAGAGGTATCGCCCTTTTAGACACATGCTACAAGATACTGGGACAGATAATAAGAAAGAGGCTGGACGGTTATGCAGAAACAATTTTAGGGGAATATCAGGTTGGATTCAGAAGCGGCAGGAGTACGACATCAAATATTTGTTCTCAAGGAACTACAAATAACAAGCTCTGAATATAAAATGAAACTACACGTGCTTTTCATAGACTTTAAACAAGCCTATGATAGTATAAACAGAGAGAGAATATATGAAGCAATGGTGCAGCTAGGAATTCCAGGAAAACTCATAAGACTAATAAGAATGACATTACAAAAAACCAAGAACAAAATTACATGGATGGGAAGTGAGTCACAGTAATTTGAAGTGAGAAAGGGACTCAACAAGGCGATCCTCTATCAACGATACAAATGGAACCATATTCAATAACGAGGACCAATGTATAGCATATGCAGATGACCTAACACTAGTAGCAAAAACAAAGAAAGAACTAGAGAAAATTACGGCAAGGATAGCTGCGGAAGCAAGGAAATTTGGGATGGAGATAAATCAAAGTAAGACAAAATATATGGTCATGGGACAAATGGAAAAAACTTCCGATGATCAATCGAACCTAACCTTTACGGCGAACAACATGAAATATACTTTTGAAAGGACTACGGAATTTATGTACCTAGGGGTAATCATAGAGCAAAAAGGACAAGAGAAACAAGAAATACAGGCAAGGATCATCAAAGGAAACCAGAAGTATGGACCCCTGAAAAATCTTATGAAATCCAAATATGTGTTCAGAAAGACCAAAGAGAGAATTTATACAACTGTTATAAGACCAACAGCGACATATGCTTGTGGACTATGAACAAAGAGGAGGAAGAAAAAATTATAAGATGGGAAATAAAAATGTTGAGAGTTATTTATGAAGGCATAAGGACAAAGAGGGATGGAGGAGAAGAACAAACGAGGAACTGGAAGACATGTACAACAGCCCCAACATTATAGCAATCATCAAAGCGCAGAGAATAAGGTGGCTGGGACATGTGTAGAGGATGAATGGGACGAGAATGGCAAAACTAGTTCTCAACCGGAGACCAATAGGAAAAAAAAGGAAGGGTCGACCAAGGGAGAGATGGCTGAAGAAGGCAGAAGATGATTTAAAGAAAATTAATGATAAGCACTGGAAAGGGAAGACGGCAGACAGAAATAGGTGGCGTGGAATAGTCCAGGATATACTCAGAAATAGGTGGTTAAAGTATCCAAAGACGATTCTAAGTTATATAAATTTTAGCGGTATAAGATCAGACTGTACTCAGTTCTGCCCTAGGCCTTCATGGCCTGTTGTGCAAAATAATAATAATACCAGAACCATTATTTGAGTATAGTTCAATTATATTCAGGACAGTATGTGCTCTAACAAATTTACAATATCCATTGATTAGAGAAATAAGGGACTTCTCATTTTGAAATGTGCTCAATGATTCGTTGAGCTCTGTATCGAGATAGCGATAAAAGTCAGGGTTTTCATATTGGGAGATTTTCCCCCAAATTTGGGGTATTTTCAGCCTACTGGGGGAAATTTTGGGGGTCATTATTTCCTGAGGGATTTTCTGGGGGAGAAAATAAATCCTTAGGAATTTTTGGGGGTACTTATTTTTGTTTTTAATAACGCAAAACTGAAAATTTACACTTGCTATTTTTTATTTTGGCACGCCCAACTCTACACTTTACGACGCCGACGGTACGAAACTGTCTCTATTGGTTGAAATATTTTTATTTGGAACCATTTTGAATATTTCAACCAGTAGGAATAGTTTCGTAGTGTCGTATCGTCGGATGTCGTGTGCATCTGAATTAAGCTTTAAAAGTGGGTTGGCAGACTTGCGGCAATATTAAGGGTGAGATTTCACCTATGAAAATTGGTTGTGCTAACTTTACACCAAATGAGAATATGTTACGCAGGTTCAACGCAGACATGTATAAAGTTGCTGAAGACAATGCCTTAGATATATTATTTGAATAAATTTCATAGTTTAACCTCGTACATTTTTTGTTTGCTATATTTAATACATTACTTAGAATGTTTATTTTTTTTTTTGTTACGAAGATTACATATTAATAATATTAGTCTATGAAAGAATCTATTTTTTACGTTTTGTTAAACCACAACCTCAAAAGATATTAAACTTTATTAATTTTTTAAGTTTCAACGGATTGTTTTCTCAGTATATACAAGAATGACCAAAAAATGCGTTTTTCAGAAGAGCATCTTTTATTCGACTTTGTTTACATTTCACTATCGCTAAGTGTACCTGTAAGGCATAAAAAAAATAATATCCATTTATTTCTTGATATTTTTGTTAAAAACATTTTGGGGGATTTTTTTTCAAATATGTCTAATTTTGGGGATTTTTGAACCTAACCTGGGGGAAATCCATCTGGCAACCCTGATATAAGTGTAAATGGAAGTCTAAGATGTTTACCGTCGCAGAATTTGCAGCGTTTTGCTGTGGGTTCGCCTGTAGCGGTCTGCAAAGGCGGACTGGGGGTTGTGAGAGCGGTGCCTACGGGCATCCTTACAGCCCCTCGGGGCACACCACCACATCACTGCACTGGCTTCCGTGGCGCTGCTCGCCTGACAGGCAAGGTCCTTCCGGCGTGTGGTGCGGCATTCAGTCTTTCCCGTCTCTTATTTTCACCACCACCACCGACATTCAGGCGCGTGAGACGTTGGACGCTGGCCGTCGCGACGACTGACTTGAGCGGACGCCGACGTCGCACGATCCACGGCGAGTGGAAAGCTCGACGCCCAAAGACGCCGTTGTTGCCAAATCCACGTACGATGTTTTGTACAAACGCGGTGCAGGAATTCACATTTTGTAAACGTGAAGCAAGGTTTTTCAGTTCTAAACTTTCACGTGATAGTTCGGTAAAAACAGGGGCGTAGGTGGTGCACTGAAAAAACACTTGTCTTGAATCAAAGAAACAAGGGCGCAGCTGCCCCCCCCCTAACAGCCTATGTGCGCAAACACAGTGGGGCTTTTTAGTGAGCCTGCAAGGGCGTGCGAAGGCGTGCAGGTACCGCATGCAGGCTAACCTGCTCAACTGAGTTTTCGACCGCTTACCAGCGTCGGAAGCCCGCTTGAACGCTTTTATAGTAACAGAAATTTAGTTTGCTACCTGGTTTCGTCTGTGCCGGTCGAAGATGTGTAGCGATAAAGAGTTACTTATAGCTTCAGTGTTTGCGAAAACCCCTATTTGGGATAAAAGACACAAGCGGCACTATAACCGCACTGCGATAGAAAAATGTTGGAAGGAAATAAGTGCGGTTATGAAAGTAGACGGTAAGTTTATGTACAATAGTTATTTGGATATATGATTAATAAGCTTGGAACTGAGGTAATACATCAAGAAATTTATTATAAATGTGGTAGTGATAGATAAGAGGTGCTCTGCAAGATATTTTAAAAAATATCTCGAATTGTTTTGGTCTCATTTGGAGGCATTTACTGGTAATTACGCCTAATCCATGTTCTAGCCCGAGATAATGGGGTATGAGGCATTCCTGTTCAAACTGTATATCTTTTCCACCAAAAGGCTTCAAAAAAGTGGTAAATAAGTGGATATGCCTCGTCACTTGTTAGCACAAAAAGTCCCTTCGTTCGTGTTTGAGGAAGATGAGATGGTTTCGGAATCTGAAATTTGCCATAACCGCTAACGTCTATAGTAATGTAGCTAGTTAAAAAGGCTGTTAATATGATTTTTCATCCATTAAAATCCATCAATAAATTTTCGTGTATGTTGGAAAAACCTGCCTAATTGAATGATTGTTAATAACGTGAAAAATATTTATTATGTGTACATAATAATTAATACCACGAAAATAACGCCATTATACGTCTCCATCACTGTAAAGGATTATTTAATAAAGCGGAATGGTTGCATCGGAGGTTGATGTGACTGGCTAATGTTTGTACTCTTTTTCTTCTCTGTTTTCACTGTACCATGCACTAGTGTGCGGAACCGGCGCCGCCCTGCTTCTACCTGCCGAGGGGACTTGGCGTTGACCAATGCACTCCAACGCTCTGCAACGCTCCTAACTGCCGCTACTGTGCATGCCTACTATGTGTAACCTCATGCTAGGAGTACGATCTAACCGAAAATCAGAGATTCACGACTTGACTTGATTTTCAAGCTACTTGACTTGATATCAAGTCAAGATCAAGTATTTGTTTTCGAAATTCAAGTCAAGTTAAGTAGTTACACAGCAAGCAACTTGAAAATCAAGTTTGTCAAACTAACTACTTGATTTTTTGTTGTTGAGTTCTTTTTTGATATTAATTTGATTAACTGCCAAAAAGCAATAACAATAAAAATCTATGTATTTCAAGATGTAATCTTTTATTTAAAAAAAACATCCAAAAACGGAAACTCCAAAAAACTTAGTTAAATAATGAATGTAAGAATATGAAATAAAAATACGAAATATTCTGAATTCTGACAATAATACATAGAAAAACAACAAACTCAAATGAGGGTGGGTTGGCTCAGTGGTTAAGAGTCGAGGGCCCGTGGCCGGAAGGTCCCGAGTTCGATTCTCGTTAGAGGCGGAAATTTATTTCTGGTTTTTTCAATCAAAAATAGATATCCATAAAAAAAGCTCAGCGAAGAATTCCCAGCTGAGCCTTCACTGTTGACTTTTAATTAACAGTGCTGTTCCTAGAGTGGCGCCGGAAAAAAGTAACAAAGCCTACACAGAACATGAGGCTAATGACCAGAGCAGTCGATGCCGATGTCACAGATGAAAAAAAAATTAATATTCTCATTTGCCGTCCATGATTTGAGACACATAAGACTTCTAACGGAGTTATCACCTAATCGATTTCTTGTTTTGGTGAGAGTTAAGGCAGCTCTAAAAAACTGCCTTTCAACTGGAGCTGAAGAAGCGATGAGGTTTATTGTCAAGTTCCATAGCCCACGAATCTAGTCTATCTAGCAGCAGATTAATGCAAAAATGATGGAAATGCTCTTAAAAATATTAAGGTACTTTCAAATTCGTTCAACTAACTGGCTTAAGGGTGCCTACTTGCTGTCGTAACCTCGGTGATTCCCCTATTTTAACGCTTCGATTGGCACAGATCGATATCAAGAAATATAATATCATAGTTTGATTTTACTCGATATCAAGTCAAGTAGTTCAGATCGAAAATCAAGTCAAGTCAAATATCAAATTTTCAAAAGCTTGAGCTTTCAAGTCAAGTATTTAAGAAAAAACTCAAGCTACTTGGCTTGATGAATCCCTACCGAAAATATAGCTAGGAGTTCTAGAGTATACAGTTGAGATAAGTTATATGCGATGGATTGATATCCAAACATTGAGGCTAATTGGAACCGATTGCTAATATGTTACACTCTAAGAGATCAATATGGACAAAAGCATAAATCATATCAAAATAATAACGTCATAAAGGATGGTCCTATAGCAACATTAGCAGGATAATCTAAGTTATTTTGAGAAGATCGGCTAGAACTGCAACTGCTAATAGAACTCATATACAAGTTCTGCAATATATCGCTCCAACCACCGGTCTGAGTCTCCAGGAGATTTTTGGAAGCGATCGATTTTTCTTCTTTATTTAGATTTCCTTATCTTATATCCACAATGGAGCAGCGTTTTGCTGATGAAATTTTGTCTGCTTTTGAGACCATAAATATAGAATATAATATAAGGCATAGGAATAATTTTAAATTAATCACCCTCAAATCATCACTCATTAGAGGTTCAATTATATACAATGGAGTGAAAATTTATAACAAACTTCCTCACTCTTTTTAAATTCAAAGTTATTTGAAAGTTTTCCATTCAAAATCTTAGAAATGTTCTGTTAGGAAAGCCGTATTATACACTGAATGAGTTCTATGACGGGTTTTAGTGAATATCTAACAAATTTTGTTTGTTATGCTTTGTCGATAAGAATCTTGTAGTTTCTTAGACAATAAAGTATATTTGTCTATCTATCTTTTATGTCACTACATCATAATGTAATGTTGAAAGTAATGTTGATATTATGTAAATAGATATCACAAATTTTCTGCCAATACCACCATCTGGAATCTTTCAATAAAGAAGCCGAACTACAGTATAACCTGTGGCAGAACAAGGTTGTGACTAGAGAAAACCTTATGGTGAACTAGACCTTAAGGGAAACAGACATATCCCTTCCTGCAACAAGAAATGCAATACTAATTTTCTTGGCAAGTAGCAATAAGTAGCATAAAAGAGATCTTTCTCTATACTTTTCCATGTACTCAGAAAGATGGTAGGTACATAAAGATAAGTAAAAACAATTTTAGTCGCATTGCTTCTTTCAGTTAAGGTCACTATATTTTCTTCATTGCTCATTATAAAATCTGGCTTTTTTCCAATGCTCTTAATGACTATCGCCTATAGTCACGTCGATAGATATATGTATAATCGTTATCAGAGTTTTTACATAAGCCTTGCAATTTTTTAGAGGGAGACTAAAACGCCAGACGCTCCCGAAATCCTCAGAGGAAAAACTGCACAGTCCTGGCCTCAAGGACTATCGGAGTGTATAGCGGCCCACAGATGCTCCGGAAAACCTCAAGAGGAAAAACTGCACAGTCCTGGCCTGAAGGCGATTGCAGTTTGGCCTGAATACACCCTGCTATACAGACGCTCAGGAAATCTTTCATTCAGTTCTAGCAAGCATGGTATCAAAAGACGATTATCTCCCTATTATTGGTTTGGTATTAGCAATAAATTGTGAAAGTAGCATCAAAATGCGTATTCATAGAAGCATTTGGTGTATGGAATGGCTGAAAATAATAGAACATTTTTCGCATACAAATCTACAATCAGAATTGAGAGTAACGCCAAAAGATTGGCACAACTATCAGAGGTTGGGTGAAAAAACTTGCCTGTAGCTGTTATAGCTACAGTTACCCCATTAATTTAAAAAAAATGATACTACTATGCGACGAGCTATTTCGCCTTATGAGAGACTAACGGCAACATTTCTGTTTTTAGCAACTGGAAAAAGTTGCGAGGATTTGAAATCTTCAACGATAATATATCCGCATCAGGCTCTAGGTTACATAATTCCTGAAATATATAATGCAATCAGGTGTCCCGACCGAATGTCGAATTGTTTTTCAATTCCGCATCCGGCGGCCTGAGCAGTCTGACGAAACCGCCAGCGAACCTCCACATACACTCCGATAATCCTTGAGGCCAGGACTGTGAAGCCCTTTGCACTTTGGCCTGAATACACCCTCCTTCACAGACGCTCAGGAAGCCTTTCAGTTCAGTTCAGTTCTAGCAAGCTTGGCATCAAAAGACGGCCTGCGCAGGCGATCGAATGGTTTTTCAGTTCCACATCCGGCGGCCTGTACAGTCCGGCGAACCTCCACATACGCTCCGATAATCCTTGATGCCAGGACTATGCATTTTTTGCTCTGAGGATTTCCGGAGCGTCTGTGGGCCGCTTTAGACTAACCACCCTCCACAGGTTCAGGCGAATCTGAAATACCAGTCTCAATCATCATGGCCTTCTACTGCGTTAGCGCTTTTTGATCTAGTAGTTGCTTTGGGTAAAAAGAAATTAAAAAAAGTACGATATTGCGTAAAGGACAAATTATTAATTTTTTTGAGAACATTTTTCTATGAATTCCAAATACGCCGCTTCTTTCTGGCCACGGTCGTGATAGTATTTCGATTCTACTTGCCGTAGACATTGCTCATTATTGTGATAAATTACAATAAATTCTTCAAAACACGTGTAAGCACCAATCCATGATATAGAATGGTGAGAGTGCATGAAGTTATTTATGTATATGTCCACATTGTCCACTTGTAGAAAAAATACAATGTTTTCCTGGTAAGAATTTTGGAATCGGCATTAATTAATTCTTAACTTGAAATCCGGAACTTTTTTGTTTTTTATGTGGCGGTGTTATTTAGAAAGTTGTCGTTTAACTCGTTTCCAAAATTGAAACGGGCTTTAATTTGAAAAAAAAATACCCGAAGTGGTTTAAAAGTGACAAAGTTTATTACGATCTACTGTGCACCAGCATAAGGCACGACAAAAGGCAAAAGAAAGTTGAAAATATAATTGCATCAGTCGACCCATCACAAAATGGGTCGACACAAAGGAGATACGAATTTCCACGGAACATTCGAAAATCCTTATACAGGGTGTTCCTAAATATCATGTACAAACGAAAAGAGGAGATTCTTTGTTTTTTTATAACTGAAATTTCAAATAAAGGTAGGTCCGCAAAAAGGGGGGGGGTTAAAACCGTTTTGTGACGCTTTTTGACAAATAGCGCCGGTGTGATAAGCGCTATCAAGAAAAAAAGTTCAAATGATACATGGAGCCAACAAAATTTTTCACAATTTTGGTCTTTACATTTTTCATGTTCGACCAATCGTTTCCATTCTACAGTGCCCCAAAGTTAGGGGGTGGTTTGTGATTGTTGTTACTAAAATTAGAATTTTATCGCGTATTAAGTCGAAGAACGCTATCAAAAAGTTCTGTAACACTTTTTCTCCTAAGAGAAATAACATTTCTCATATCACTATTATGTTCAATTTTTTAAATAACACATTTGGGCTTGAAAAAATATATTTAGGACGACATCGTTACCTACTAGCGATCTCAAAGCAGCGTTTTCAACCCTCCTCCCCCCTCCTACCCTCGAGCGGCAACCTCCCGAGGTGGCAAACTTAGGTGGGCATTCGGGGGACCAATGTCTACCGTCCCACCAAATTTCATTTCTTTCCGACCTTTTGCTGTCAAAAAAAACCCCTATCGCCTCGACTATTACTACGTTCCAAAATCCCATCTATCGAGGGAGCAGATGAATTTTCGAGGACAGTCACGTGATTCCAGATGTTAGGGAGGTTGGAGTATTTATGAAACGGCAAAGATCTTTTTTTGACAATTTTGACATATCACATAACTTGTGCTGTTTTCTCCAGGGTGAGTGGGTATTTTCAGTCACAGTTGTTACCACCGGTTGTTACCATCTGAGCCCTGAGGCTGTTTTGCTTTTGTGAAAATGTTTTGTGGTGAAACTGAAAGGACATTCAAATGGATTCAAATATTGAAAATATAAGAATGGATGAGCACTGCATCATTATAAGTACATCATGAAAACTGCATAAAGCTGCTAGCAGTTCTCTATAACAATAAAATTCCTTTCTCAAGAAGTACCCACCTTCATTTACAACTAAAACTTTGTCAGTTTCTGTAATAATTTGATTATTTTCATCCAAAACATATTGAACTTCGTTTTCCATTGTATTTACTTCTAGACCATAGATTAAAATAAAGGGACAGCATAAAAATAAAGCAGAAGAGGCTTGTTGAGTTGTTAGCTGTCAAGTGAAAAATATCTCTTGACAGTCTTGACACAAAGGTCGCTAAAATCTCAATTTGATTTCCTTGCAAAACGATGACATCCATGGCCTCGGGAATGGAATAACGGAACACAGATTTTTGTTGACAGTTTGATGTTGAGTGAATACTGAAACGCTACAGAGCAAATCGAGGTCTTTGATGGGATTTTGAAACGTAGTATAATTCGAACGCGTCAATTTTCGTACTGGTTCGCACAATCCGGCAACATAGTAAATGGCGTCGCGACGCCGACGCCGCTCGACGTCCGGAGGCGGAACGGCACGAGTCCAGCGTCCGTCTCTACGAATCGCCGCGCCGCGCCGTCATCACTGAGGCATTCCAAAACTATCCGCATACACGGTGAACAACCATTACTTTGAAAACTATCACTAGGATCAACCATGGGACTGAAGAGGCTGGAGCCCCGGGCCCCGCGATTCTGTGGGGCCCCGCAAGGGCCATATTATTTGCAAGTTATTCATAAAGCGCCCCTTAAAACTATAATAGTCCCGGGCCCCATAAAAGTTTAAGTCAGCGTTGCTATTAAGGCCCCTATAGAAATGGTTGTTTTTCGCGGCATCACAGCATCGCAGTGAAAGGAAAAACTTTTGTGGAGATCGGGAGAAAACTGGAGGAAGCATTGAGCCTAATGGGCAGATACTGCAAAATTACCTAAAACCAAATACTGCCAAAACTAAAGAATGAGCCTTCCACCTAAACACACATAAAGCCCACAAGAAACTTAATGCATACTGGGAGGACAAGAGCTGGAACACATTAAAAAGCGAAAATATCTTATCCGCATATACGGTGAACAACCATTCCTTTGAAAACTATCACTATTAAGGCCCCCATAGAAATGGTGCTTTTTCGCGGCATCACAGCATCGCAGTGAAAGGAAAAACTTTCGAGGAGGTCGAGAGAAAACTGGAGGAAGCCTTGAGCCTAATGGGCAAATATTGCAAGGAAAATTACCTAAAACCAAATCCTGCCAAAACTCAAGAATGCGCCTTCCACCTAAATACACATAAAGCCCACAAGAAACTTAATGTATACTGGGAGGACAAGTTAGAGCTGGAACACACTAAAAAGCGAAAATATCTTATCCGCATACACGGTGAACAACCATTCCTTAGAAAACTATCACTATTAAGCATGGGCGCCAACAGTGGGGGCAGGGGGGCCGTACCCCCTCCCTGGAGCAGCGAAGATAAAAAACTCGAACAAACTAAAAAGCGAAAATATCTGGGGGTTGTTCTTAATCGGAAAAACATACAAAGATCATTGTAGATACACCAGACAGAAGGTCACATAATTTGATCCTTTTGAAACTACTGATAGAGTCGTGATTGAACGACATGCCACCATTCTTCAAGTGTGTGTGGCTTGCACAATTTCGTTCGAAACCGACAAGGAAAATCGATCTCCGACAGATTTTTGGAACTCTGGCAATTCGACGGTTTTCTCGCATACACGGTCAAGAATACCAGATGTTTTTTTGTGTACCCATAGCTTAATTTCGAGTCCAGAAGGATTTACAACGATCAATAAAATGTGCGGAATTTAAGCACTTATGAAAAATAATTTGCAACATAAAGTTAACCAATTGATTAACGGATAAATAAAAAGGCACTAGTGTTTGCCTTATTTATTTTGTTCATTCCATGTCTTTACACGTTCTCCCTTTAATGTTTGAAGGCTACATCAACAGTTGTGTTTTATGTTACCGCCATACCATAGCAGTTTAGGCACCTTCATGTCCTTGTATTTAGTATTTTTTCATCGACCCTGAAAAACGATCCCTAATCGCTATGCAAGTATGTACTCATAATACCATCTCTTATTCCCCAAAACTTCTTAACGCGTAAAAATCAAAATCCACATTTAATTACATTATAAAAAAAACAGACGGTCAGGGTGGACATCTTGAACCATTGGGCTATGATACACAACGATTCACTGATGCCAAACATCCAGGTCAAGTCGAGTGTTAAGAACACCATGCGCTCGAATCAAAGAGGACATCTAGCGGAGATGGAATTATCACCATTATCAGCCGCTATTTTAGCAGGCGACAGAAAGGTTCTGCCGGTGCGCCATCTGGTACCCGAAGGTAACGGCAAACCAAAGAAAATCGCTGCTGTACAGCAGCAGACCTCTTGGTGGGACGCCACGGCGCGTCCGCTTGGCCACCAGAGAGCGCGGGTTCGATATACCTGCTATCACATGCTTCATGCTTCACATGTCTGGTAGATGTGAAAGAACCGATGCTCTCTATTTCCGTCAATCGACCTATGGCGCACTGATGATCGCTAATAAGCGTGAAACAGCTGTCTGCATACTGGTGGATTGACGAAGATATAGAGCAACCCTCGTATAGCCGTTATTTTGTCCAATTATCATTTTTGGAGGATCGACAGAATTGGACAAAACTGGGCAAAAACGAACAAAATGCATGATTTGATTTTTTTATGATAACACCTTATAGGTAAAAGACATGGGTTATGGGTCCTCTCTTCGTTTATTCAAATAATTAGCTTCCCCTGTTAGCTGTGCAAAATACCTAAGTTTTATTCATATTCGGAACAAGCTACACTTGGATAGCCATGGATTAGAGAAAGGCTCAAAACAAGTTGTGATAGAATGGAGTAGAATACATGTTGTTACATAGACACAATACCTGTTTCCTTTTCTGTTAGATTTTGCCTGAATATGTTGTGATAGAATGGAGTAGAATATATGTTGTTACATAGACACAATACCTGTTTCCTTTTCATGTGATGATGTTAGATTTTGTCTGAATATGGAGAATTTGAAACTAAATCAGATCTGTCAATCACTTAACTTGTTACTACTATCGCAGGTACATTTTCCCAAATAAGGCAGAAAAATTAGAAATTTTTGGAACTGGAGAGGTTACGAAAATATTCTCAAACTCATTTCATGCTCTTAAGTTAGCAATTTTTGGTAAAATTAACCAACCAGTGAAACAAATTTCTAGAAGTACCGCAATTAGGAGAACAAAATGGTTAAGAAATAGCCATTCTGTATTTTGCAGCTATTGAAACATCTGTCTTAGAAGAAGGTGTTTTCATTTTTAATTCCCACAGTGCAGAAAACACAAAGCTTTGTTACATTCACAAAGCATTAATCCATCCATCTGTACAGCTAAACCAAAATATTTAAAATACATACAGATGCACTACATATATCTACTTGTTGGCCTTGAATCTCCTTTTCCATTTCCAATGACTACAAAGTGATTCCATCTATTTATGCAATACACTTGTTCTTTATAATAAATAGTAGGCATATTTTAAGTCTTTATTTTTAAATGTTTATTAGAGAAGCATAGTTAATTGGTGTTAAAACTATACTAACAGTCAGATAGATTGTATTCCAAAGTGTTTATGTATTGTTTACAATGTTTAGGTATTCTAATTCCTGTCCTATTTTTGATTAGTCAAAATAGTGACATATCAATACACTAATAATATACTATAGCATCTTTTGTTTGTGAAAAACAAATTATTGTCATATAAAAAGTGGAAGGCTTGTCACACAGCCTAGATATACAGGGTGTCCCTGAATTTTCTTGACACATGATATTCTCATAACAAAGAAGTCCAAACGAAAACTGAGTGGAATATTTGTAAGTACTATATGGCCGATGATCGGGCCGATCATACCATGCTTTTGAAACATTTTTTTGTACTTCAACCTTTAAAACTCAGCCTCAACATTTGTCTTTCAAATAGCACCAAATAGTTTTTCCAACACAAATTAAGACCTTATTTTATTCAAAATCTTGTACAACCTTTGATTTTATACGCTAACTTATTTTTTTCGTAAAAGTAAAAAAATAATATAAATAAAATAAGATTTTGCGAGGTGCAAAAAATGGATAAAATTAAAACTAGCTACATTTTAAGGGCACTGAATGACCTGTAATACATACGTTCTAAAACAAATGTCTTTTTTATCCTTTTTTATTATGAGAAAATATTACATATTATGCCTTAAACAAATCCTCATTTTATTATCTTAATTACTTTTATGAACAAATCGGTTTGTGTATGTAGTCAAAGGCACTACAGGATTTTAAACAAAATAATTTCCTCATTAATGTAGGAAAAGCTATGGCATGCTATTTGGAAAAAAGTTGGGGGTGAGTTTTAATGGTTGATGTAATTTTTTTTTTAAATCATGGCATGATAGGTCATTTAATACTCTTAAATGGCCCACTTGGTTTTCTTGTTTTTCTTACATTACGCCTCAAACAAATCCTTATTTTATTTATTTTATGCTTATGACTTTACAAAAAAAAATAGGTTTATGTATAAAATCAAAGGTACTATAAGATTTTAAATAAAATAAGGTTTTAATTTGTGTAGGAAAAACTATTAGGTGCTATTTGAAAAACTTTCAGTATTCGTTTGAACTTTTATTTGTTACCAGAACATCACATGTCAACAAAATTCAGGGACATCCTGTTTAAAAATAGACTGATTAAAGCCAATTTTGACTTAAATAAATAAAAATACATTAAAGAGGAGTTATCAGCAGGCATGTATCCAGGATTGGGTTTTGGGGGGGTCCAGATTAGAGTTGCCACCTTAAATTTGCAAATTTGTGGATTCCATTTTTTAGATGGCATTTTATAATATTCCGGACCCCCTGGACCCGCTCTAAATATGTGCCTGGTTATCCGAATTAGAGCTTAATGATTATACCTGGGAACAGAAAGTTGAGAATTAAGCCAGAATATTTTTAAGAAACTAACCACACTTGAATGTCATTTTGAATTCATTTAAAATATGTATCAGTTTATGTTTTAATTTTGTTATTAAAATAGACCTGGAGGTAAGCAACTTTACAATAAAATTTAATGATACTTCTGATCCAGTTGCTTGCTAAAGCCTGTATGAAAATACAAGGTACCTACCACTTTTGGATAGTTGTCAACTATACTATATAAAATACTTAAAAGACTGTATTGTCTATAAATCACTATTACTTTGGACAATAATCTCTCCAAATTAATACCTTTTTTTAACTAAAGTGGTCACTGCCTCTTCATTAACTAATTCATTACTCTCCTTTTTTTGTATTATCTCTGTTTTCTGTTTCTCAAAGAGCCTGTAAATTATTTCAAGAGTTTAAAGTTACCAATAAGTTCTTCTATACAAGTTAGGATCTTTTTCTGAAGAGGAAAAGCCTTCAAAGCTGCATTTTATCCACATTTTTGTGTTGCCTCTCCTGAAGAGCTAAAATGATGTTCTTTGGTTACCCTCCCCACATCAGGGTTACTTTGTACTTGAAGAACAAAGGAGACATAAAAATCTAATGGTGGGTTTATAAACTCTACTAAACCAAGAATGAAACTAACAACTAAGAATTAAGAAAAATAAATACAGGGAACCACCATCAACCCTTTATATCTGTCAATTAAACTAACAATTAACAATTTATTAATTAACCCACCATAACATTAAAAAAGAGGGCTGTTTTTCCAAAGGGAAGACAGTTTGTTGATACCTAGTAGTTTATTAAAAGAAAATCTTGCATAAAAGAGGAGCTTAAAAAGAAGGAATTTATAAAAATAAAAAATGTTACTCTGAGGTTCAACCTATCCTATCAGGTATATAAAACAATCATATCGTGAGTGAAATATCAGCAATACTGCAATATTATAATAAATTGTTATCTTTACATACCAATACATTCAATACCAAGCCGGTTTCGCAACAATATAATGTGTATTAAAAAATGTAAATATACCATCTCCAGACATTGCAACTGTTATTGGATAACTGTCAACGCAGATGCCCAGCCATCCATGGTAATGCCGGTTTGGCACTTTCAGTATTTTTACACTTCAAATAATATTTTTATGTGCCTAAAGGTCGAATTCTTTTGAAAAATCAGCTGCTACAACAATCAAAAATATCATGTGTGGCAGGTAGGGGACCGTAGGAGTATTACCTGACATTCCTGAGCTAATGAGGTATCAAAACACTTACCTTTGGCGACGGGTTCTCATAGTTTTGCAGGAGCTCTTGGATTTTCAGAAGTCTCACAGCGGAGTTTTAGCGAAAAAGCACTTTTTACGGTTTAACTCACGTCCGAAGTCGCATAAAGTCACTCAGATGTCATAAATAACCCAACAATAAACGCCATATTCGAAACAGTGTTGCCACGAACGACAAGTGACAGATGACAGATCACGGGCGGTGCCAATCGCGGAAGATAAAAATAAAATTCTCTACTCCAAAATCCAACTTCCAAGTTCCAACCTAACCCTAATAACCTTTTTTTTATTGGTGTAACGTGAAGTAACGTGTAACCCTTGTCACTTTTGCGAGAAGTTAATAGTTGTAGAAAATAAAAACCCAAAATTGCCCTTTAAAGAATGGAGACCATCATTTCAAAGTTGCTCGTAGCTAATAGCAAGACAATACAGGAGGGCACGAAAGAGCTAAAGGAAGCATTCAAGAAACCCGAAGCAATACCGGCTCTATGCGACGTAATAGTAACATCACAAAACCCTCAGATAAGGCAGTCTGCAGCCGTATTGCTTAGGCGTAAACTGGGAAAAAAGCGGCAATGGAGCAAAATAAACGTAGATATTAGAACCAGGATTAAGCAAGGCATGCTACAAGCCCTAGTAAATGAGCAAGAAAAGCTAGTAAAAAATGCAATAGCACAATTCATTGGTATAATAGGGAAGCATGAATTTCCTGACAATACATGGCCTGAAGTTTTACAATTTATTCATACCCTAACCATGAGTGAATCCACTTTTGACAAAGAACTTGGAATGTACACTTTATCAATAATGACAGAAATAGCTCAAAGTTCATACATAGTCCATGCAGACTCATTTGCTGTTCTATTTACAAATATCCTGAACCAGTCGACTGATCTTAAATCCAACATATTGTACTATACAGTCACCACAATGAAGAACCTTGTACCCATCATAGGAGGGCACCAGCAGATGATAAATGTATACCATAGCCTCCTGCCAAGAGTTTTAGAAGTGATCAACGCTACAGCTGAAGAAGATGAAAAACGCACCTGTGACATGCTTGAAATCATTGAAGAACTGATAGAATATGCCATCACTGCTTTAGTATCCCATATTACACCTATAATAGAGATGTGCCTACGTATGGCTAGCAATTCCAGTTTGCCCAAGAGTGTTCAGATCAAAGCTGTCAGTGTTGTTGGGTGGCTGATTAGATCAAAAGGAAAGGTTGTACAGAAAAATAAACTGGTAGAACCAATAATTGACGTCCTTATATTATTGATGGCACAAGTACCAGAAGACGAGGGTAATGAAGAATACTTCCTTGGTGATCCAGATCAATTTACCTCTATAACTGTAGCCACTCAAACTTTGGATTTAATTGCTTTACATATACCAGCTGAAAAGGTTGTTCCTTATATACTGACAAAGGTTGAACCTGCAATACAAGGTGGTAACATCTATGCCCAAAAGGCTGCTTATCTCTCTTTAGCCGTTTTAGCAGAAGGATGTTCAGAGAAGATAAGGCTTAAATATCTAGAATCATTTTTAAAATGTGTTTGCCAAGCAATACACAATCCTAATGCAGTAGTTAGGAATGCTGCTTTTTTTGCATTAGGCCAATTTGCAGAACATTTACAACCTGAAATAAGTAAATATGCATCGGAATTGCTCCCAGTACTGTTTGAATGTTTAAGTCAGATTTTCAAACAGATGGAGATTGAGAAAAAGGATCCGCCTAGCTTAGACCGATTATTTTACGCATTGGAAACATTCTGTGAAAATTTAGATGAAGGTTTGATGCCTTATTTACCAACTCTGATGGAGCACTTATTTGTAGCCTTGGATCATAATGGATTCTCTATCCAGTTGAAACGTGTGGCCTTGAGTACCCTGGGATCTGTCTGTAGCGCTGTAAAGGAAGGCATGTTACCCTATTTTAAGAGAGTAATAGAGGTATTAAACCAATATATCAATTCTGATTCTAACTCTGAATTGCACCAATTAAGATGTTATGCAATAGAATCTCTTGCAGTAGTAGCCCAGTTCATCGGCTCAGAAAACTTTAAGCCTTTAGCAAATGAAACATTGCAGCTAGGCTTGCAAATATTAGAAGGGACAAATGACCCTGATGTCAAAAAGAGTGTCTATGCACTTTTTGCAGCCTTAGCTATTGTCATGAAAGATGAAATCAGTCCAGCACTACCGAAGATTGTTAATGGAATGATTGAGAGTATAAGAAGTAGTGAGGGAATTGTGACACATTATGAAGAAGAAGAAAAAGATGGTATTGACATTTATGCTGACCTTTCAGATGAAGAAGAAGATGTAGAAGAAGATATTGATGGTTCGTCTTCTGGAAGTGTAGACTCAGCACAGTGCAGGTATTCTGTGGAAAATTCTTACAACGAAGAAAAGGAGCAGGCTTGCCTTGCATTGAGAGAGATCTGTGTCAATACAGGACATGTTTTTCTACCATATATTGAAACAAGCTTTGAAGAAATCTCTAAATTAATTAACTACCCACAAGATGATATCCGTAAAGCATCTATCGATGCCTTATTGCAATTTTGCATCACTCTTTATAAATGTAATATGCCAGAAACAAAACAGGCAATGTACAAGGCATTACAAATGTTTGTGCCAAAGTGTGCAGAGCTAATCAGAGCTGATGAAGAAAGAAGTGTAGTGATGGTATGCCTAGATGCTTATTCTTCACTTTTAGAAGAAGTCAAATCAGACGTCTTTGTAGGAGAAGGGCACAAAGAAGCAATCATGAATTGTGTAATTGATGTACTAACTCTGAAGACTGCATGTCAAGATACAGATTTAGGAGTGACTCAAGAAAATCCTGATGATGATACAGAAGCTGAACAGGATGAACTACTCTTGGAGTCTGCAGGTGATGTTATACCCAAATTTGCTGCTGCCATTCAGCCTAACAATTTTGTACTATACTTTCCGAATATCATGCAGCTGATGTCAAATAGAACCAAAAATCATAACAGTATTGGCCAGAGATCATTTGCATTTGGAACACTTGCAGAGTGCATGAAATCATTGGATAGGTATGTGGAAAATTTTGTTCCTACATTATTAAACTTATGGTTGGTTGGTGCTAAAGATCCAAATGAAGAGGTTAGGAACAATGCAATATTTGGATTGGGCGAAATGATTCTTTATGGGAAGGAAGCTGTATTTAATCACTATCCTCAAATCTTGCAAGCATTATCAAATGCTGTACAGAAAGAATCCCATGCAGGAACCTTAGATAATATTTGTGGTGCTCTAGCAAAAATGATTATTGTCAATCCGACGGGAATACCCTTGGAACAGGTATTTCCAGTATTTCTACAGAAATTGCCTTTGCGAGATGATTTCCAGGAAAATGAAGCTGTTATTAAATGTTTTTGTGTGCTATATCAACAGGGTAATCCAGTATTAAGGCAACATTTAACTGATGTTATTAAAATTTCAACACATGTGTATTATAAAGAGCAGACACCTAGAGATGATGTTAAAGAAGTACTGATAGACTTTCTGCAGACAATGAACAGGGATTTCCCAGAAGACTTCAAAAATGCTGTGTCATCACTAGGTCAAGATGCGATGGATGCAGTGAATAGCCTATTTTCTACACAATCATTATAATAGCTCATTCATGCTAGAATTGTTACACGAAAGATTTTTGTATACTATTTGTAAAATTACTAATCAATATGCTTTAGGCTAGTCTCTGAGCAACCCATACTGTGCTACATGGGGAAAAATGTGTAGCATTCGCAATCATTCTAAATCATTTACAACTGGTCAGTAGTACATAACACACATTATGTAAATACTCACCAAATTAAAACAATCTTGAGTAATGTAATTACCATGTCATCAATGATAAGATTCTGTTCTGTATAAAAGGTTGCAGAAGCAACCAAAGTGTTATTAAATTTTTTGGTTCTAAGAAGTGTTGTTTTATTTACTTGAGAGTGAAGAAATCGATGTATGGATTATACTTTCATTTAATATGTTTCATTAAATAAAAATAATTTCATAAATATATCTAGTAACAAAGAGAACTAATAAATTACAACAGTACATTCTAAATATACCCTGACACTCATATAAATAATTTATAAATAAATAATACAACTAAAGATGCCATTTTGAACTAATTTACAATAATTGCCTTTAAACCTGTTCTGGATAGTAGTAGGCTTTGACTTCATCGATTGCTTTGCACCACTGCAAAGCATAACCCTCTGGATCTTCCAAATAATATTTCCTGTTAGGCTGGAAAATAAAATAATATTAATTCATAATATAAAGCAAACACTATTTCTTTCTGTTCAAATATATTTCTATAATTACGCAAGTAGGCTTAATGGATGGAAGAGACAGAAAGTGAGAGTCTTGCTGTACTTCTTCTACTCAATAAGTACTAATTTATTATTGATGATGTTATGACAAAAAGTATTAAGTTTGAGGAACCTATACCTGATGATCTATATATAGCCCAAACAAGTGTCTGAAAAACCTGTATTGTAGAAGAGGGAAAATACACTTGGGGCCTGTATTAATCATGATTTTTTTATGGACCACTGTGCTGGAATACTTATGTATCCAACCTTCTTACAAAGAACCATTTGACTGTAACTTTGATTTACCGTATGAATGAAGAATATCTTGAAATTCTTGGCCTCTGTTCTCAAATCTTCACTCCAAGGAATTTCACCCTTCAGCACCATTGCCACAGGATCCACATAATATAAATGAGGACCCAACGTGAGTAAAAACATTCTTCTTCTGGCAAACAAGCCTTTCTTCTTGTCTATCATGCCTTGCTTCAGTATCAAGTTGCCTTCAACAAAACTGCAAAAACCCAGAAAGCATTGCCTTTATGAATTAAGCGAAGACAAGAGGATATGATTAAACAGTACTGCTAGCTAAGATACACAATATGAAGTGTTTTTCCAAAAGTAGGGTGTACCTAATGTTTTTATCAAAAAATATTTATTCGTTAATATTCAGGCTAACCCCTTCAAAGTAATACTTCTGGACTTTTTACAATGTTTGAAGCACTTTTTAGTACAGTCTCGAGCTCATACAGCGACGCAGTCATTCGGACTGCTCTTCGTCCTTTCTTGGATCAGATTTGGCAACATAAAGAAGTCATTAGAAGCCAAATGCGTTGAATATGGTTGAGACATGATTGTGGTGTTGTTTGTAGCCTAAATAGCACTCACAAGCAGCGATCAGTCAGTAGATGGGTTATATCATAATGCAAAAAGCCATAAATTTGTTGTTTTTCACAATACTGGACTTATTTTGTATTGCTTCTCCCATAATTTCAAGGTAATACTTCTTATATATTCCAAAAGCCCGTGGGGTTCAGACCATCGTAATTTTATAAAAGCTGAAAGTTCTCTATGTGTATCTCCAATACAGGTAAGAGAAGAACTTCTGTTTATACAGACCTCTAAACAATAAGTTTTGCGCCAACAAAGTAAAAATCGTGAAGAAGGTAAAGGACAATATTCAAAATACTGCTCTCTAAACCTAAAAAAAATTATTACAAAACGTATTCAAGAGGTCGCAGGTAATGTAACATCCAGCGTTGGTATATTTATTTTCATACATAATTCTAATTCTTAGTAAAAGATCAAGATGAATAGATGGTCGTATTATAATGGGCCTATACCACATTTTTGGTTTATTGGCTTAAACAATCCCTAAAACCACGTACATGCCATAAATAATTTTACAAAATTTTTCTATCGTATTTATAACCGGAAAAAATTGCTCTAAATATTGAGTATTTTGAATCCATACACTTCTCGCCCAGGTCGTGACGTCACGTGTAGGGAACCAATAAGAGCTCAGTGGCACAAAGCAATAGCATTTTCTCTCTTTCCTCGCCTACGACCAGCGACGTTGACATTTTAACTATTAGATTATGATATCTATAGGGCTGTTCCAAATTACGATTCTATCACCGTCCCATTTTACAGTTCTAAAAACGCTGATTGGTTGGTCCGCCAGCGTACCAACCAATTATCGATTCTAGAATCACAAAATGGGCGGGGCATGATGAGAACAGTTCTGCGACGGTGATAGAGCCGTCATTTGGAACAGCGCTTAGTCAGTATGTTTCAAGCATGTAAACTGTCAAAAAAAATGTGTACTTTATGTTCTGAGCAAAGATAAGAAGACTATTCAGAGTGACACATTGTCGCGAATCATTTACTGGGAAAGGAACATGGAAGGACACTTCTCATTGGTTCCCTACAGGTGACGTCATCAGCAGCTATTTCAAATTACAGTGAAATTTTCTTTTTAGTGTTATTTTTATTTGGATCAAGTTTTCTGCTAACTTTTTGCAGTAAACGGTCCTATGTATTATCAAAAATGATACCGTAGTAGATAAATTGATCAATCTGAGATCACGGTACAGGCCCATTGGTTATGGAGAGGCGATAAAACTTACCTATTATAAATATTAGTCTTCTGAGCCTCAAGCTTTTGTTCGATTTCTGCTGCTGTTAAGTCAGTTATCTTCTTGACTAGTTGAGATTTTTTCCTAGTAGGCGTGGGTACCAGATCTAGTTGTAATCTTGATGCTTTTTCCTTATCTAAACCAGGTTCCACATCGTCAGGTATCGCAATGTCTTTTATACTATCACAAATATCAGATATCTTTGGGGGTGGTCCCAAGTCATCCCAGTTCAAGTCTTTGAAAAGCTCATGTTGTCTGAAATCAAGCAGCATACATGTTGTATATATAATCAGTTGCCATATACCGGGGCTCAAAATAATAGTTTTGTAAAGCGTTAAACAGTTTGATATTTGAGAATAACATATTTGGGGAAGGGAGCAGAATCGTTCAGACGTTGCCAAATCTCCCCACAGAGTGCTAAAATTTTTGATTGACGCGCAAGTGACGCGAAATTTTTAAACCTTCATAAAAAGTTTAAAGGTTAAAACTACCTTACACTATCATGGTTTTACACCGTCAAGGTCTCAAGAAATCGATCAAATATGTAACCTGGAAGAAATTCGTGGTAAAATTGACAGAAATAATCTTACAATACCACCAACATACTTTGTAGGCAATTTATAACAATTGCAACGGTTATTCTTCAGAGTTAATCTGATTACTATAATATGACGCAAACCAAGATCTGAATTTCCCAAAAAAGGTCAATAAATCAGAACGTGTTTTGATTTGTCAATTTCACGAATTTGTTCAAGATTTTAGTCGGTTGTCAAAATGCACTTTCTAGGCTAGTTTCCATAACAATTTGATTTTCTCCTAGTCGACACCTAATGTACTAATAATAATAATATGGACAATTTCGCAGGCTCTGGCCGGACTACACTGTAAGTCTGCTGGTTACGGTCACTGAATCCCTAGGTGGAATGAGAAATACGCTGCTGTCTGCACTGCGCACAATACCGGTGTGCCGTGCGGCGGCGCACATCTCAGCCGCCCGAATGCAGAAGGCAGTCATCCTTGGGTCCCTTCGTCTTCTTAGGGCGCACGATTCGGGGACCCAGACCCAGTGATTACTCATCTCACGGTGTGAGGAGTAGTCACTGGGTAATGGAACAGCAGCTCGGTGTGTCGGAGCCCGGGCTGCACTTTTTTTATAATCATAATAAATAGACTCTACCTGGCGGGTGAATCAGTTGAAAGGTGCTTTGATTACCAACCAGGCTATATAAAAATTACAAAAGTTACAAAAAATTAGAGTCAAAGTATTAAAATAAATTTAATAAGAAATCGAAAAATGTGGCAGACTCAGTACAGCACACATAATACAGAAGAGTTGGATTGTATCACATATTATAACTAAAGATATTCTTGGCAATAAAAAGACTGTTGAAAAGAAAAGCATAAGACAAACAATGTCAAGGGACCTGAAAGACAATATAAAAATAAAACATAATTAAAAATTGCCGAAAACAAATCGCCTAGCCGTATTCTACAAACCACGTTAGCTAGATTCACTGAGAGCTTTTAGATCTAAAGGCAGACTGTTATAGAGAAAGGGTCCGATGTAGGAAAAACAATTAGCAAAGTGGCTAGTTTTATGAGCAGGTATATTAAGCTTAATATCTACAAAGCGTAGGTTAACTGAATAAGACTGGCTTCTGAAAGACAGGTTTCAGTTAAGATAGGCTGGACATTTGCTTAGTAGGAGAGTAGGACTGAGTGTACAAGAGACAAGACATGTGCGATCCATCTTTGGCACATTGTAAGCCATCTACCATCACTGATGTAGCCAGAAATTCGTTCTCTCCTCGAAACACCAAATGAGTATCTGGTGCAGCTCTTTTGGACATTTTGAAGCTTATATGCTTGATTTTGATTATAGTCTGTTGTGACAGAAGCCAAAAATATGAATACAAAGGTAGGTACAACTTGAGGTTAAATAAGCTTAACCACTGGTTTTCTTTCTGAAACCGAGTGACCCAATAACTACGGGTTAACTTCCATCTGTCGGTTAAGTGGCTGTCAGGGTTTACCAATGAATGTGAAACTGGGCCTAACTGCATACGTAAGACTCGTAAGAGATCTGAGTCGGTACATACTTCAAGTATTCAAAGCCTTATTATGCAATTTCTTACCGTATACTAGTGTATGTTGTTTGATCCATAGCACCTAACCTCTCATTGGGTGCTATGACAAGTAACTTCTGCACTAAATCTTTAGCTTGCGGATCGAACCCCTCAGGATATTCGTACTCCAAGTTAAGGATTTTCTGGAAGATAAGGAACTCGCTGCGTCCTCTGAAAGGCATCATTCCTGAGACCATCTGGTACAGGATACATCCTAGAGCCCACAGGTCTGACGCGTGAGAGGATGACGATTCGCTCAGCATCTCGGGGCTCACGAACTGTGCGGTACCTTGAAGTGAGATAGGGGTAGTAGTAAAGGTTTATATGCGTTACAAAAATAAATACACAAATTTGAATGGTACACCACAGAAAAATAAGTTAATCTTATGCTACCCAAGTTTGATCAGTCCTGTACAATATTGACATAAATACTTACCTACAAAACTATTTCGTCTTTTTCTATCCCCTTTATCTAGTGTATCATTATCACATTTTTCTGTATTATCTGTTTTTAATATCTTGGCACTTCCAAAGTCAGTTATCAAAATATGCCAGTTGTCATCAAACAGAACATTTTCTGGCTTCAAGTCTCTGCAAAAAGTAAAAATATAGCTGGCATGATATGTATCACGTTTAATGCTTTTAAAGCGCCGGTAGATATTTTTTTTATGGTCAGACTCCCACAAAGGCTGAAAGCCTATGGCGCTGAAGAAGCGCTGTGAGGGGATAAGTATCGGTTTTTTATAATAACGATTTGCAAAAAGCAAACTAATCCAAGTACATCTGTAGTAGTGAATCAAGGATTTTATTTTAAACATCTCTTTTACGAAAGTATACAATAGTCAATGGGTGACCATACAAAATGGGATCCAAATTGACTGATTTAGTACTTCCACATTTTAGTGTTTCATGATGTAAGGTGCAAGGTGCAACTAATCTCTATTATGACATTCTCACACTGTCCACTACAAACAACTATGGTGAAAAAAATAGGACTTTTGCATCTGTAGTTTATCGATATATTCACATAGTTTCACAGAAAAAGCTATATTATTACGCCTCCTTTTAGCTATCTAGAATGATTTTGTTTTTTGTCTTGTAAGGTAATTTAGCAAATGGTTGGCTCTGCTTGAATAATACCACCAGTGTCAAACAGGCACGTATCCAGGATTTGGTTTTGGGGGGTTCAAATTATGGGTGTCACTTGGTTGACCTTTCGCGGGGGTCCAGATTAGAGTTTCCACCTTGAATTTGCGAGGGGGGGGGGGATGTGCAAATTTGTGGATTCCATTTTTTAGAGGGCATTTTATAAATACGTGCCTGGTGTCAAATATTTATAGGGCGGTCGTTTATAAAATAAAAGTTTTGAAGTCCTCATCACAGGGCTCCTCTCACCTAATTTAACCCTCCCCCACCTTCTCCCAAAAAATCAACAAAGCTCTGCAACTTCTAAGCCTCTTAAAGTTTTAACAGGCAGGATTCTGGTACTTCTGCATGATTCGCTACTTCCGCCGCTGACTTAAAAAAAGTCTGACCATTGCATTACCTACCACCATGACAAAGATATCAACTGACAAGACAGGACGACAAAAGGGAGAGCCTGGATTTGGATTTGAACATGAAAACAGACCAGTCAGTTTGATTAAACCAGTACTTCCAAATGTTCTGCGAGAAACAAGGTATCATAGATCTACGACTTTTTCGTAAATCTATGCAAGATATAAATATCACCCTTTTGCATTTCCCCCACAGTGTGGAATGTAAAATATATACAGGATGTACCTGTCTGCAATAACGAAAGAGGGTCAAACTAGACCAAAATTTATTGACAAATAAATATCTAAAAATGTTTTGAATCCATCTATTTTAAATAATCATAGTTTTTGCACTATTCCGGAATATTTTATTTGATAAACAGAGCCTCAACAGTTCTAATTTGAAACCATACCTGTGTACAATTCCTTTGCCATGAAGATACTCCAAAGCTAATACCATTTCAGCAGTATAGTACCTGGCACAATCTATAGTGAAGCAGCCACATTTATCAATCTGCTTCAGTAGTTCACCATTTTTAGCATACGTAAGTACAAAGTAGAGGTGCTCCGGGTCTTGAAACGTCCAGTACAAACGGACAAAATATGGACAGGAGCTTCCAAGTATTCGTAAGACTTCTTTCTCTCGCATTACATATTCAGTTTTTTTCTCTCTGATTATGTGTGCTTTCTCCAATACTTTAACTGAAACAATAGTGTGATGTTACTTGCCTATTGAAATCAGACACATTTTTTATAAACAACCATCAAAGCAAAAATAGAACCTATTATTCTTTAAAAGCTTTTATTTAACTTGCAATGTATGTATGTATGTTTGGCTGGAATCTTGATCCTCAATTTTGAAGCAGATATCTGCAACAGATTGAGCTCAAATTTTGTATACATGTTTAGTTTGGATGACAATACACGATAAGCTGTGTAATGTCGTTCTAAATCCAATAGTGGAATAGTTATATCCACTAATGTCATTTTCAGTTAAACAATGGATTTTGTTGTATGAGCTTGGGGAAAATAGACTATTCAAAGTTGGTGGGTTGTTTTATCACTGCATGAACCTTACGACCTGAGAGGAGACAGTCTTAGCGCCCAACTAGAGGCTGGCAGCAGTGACAAGGGATTCTTTATCGATTTGTACGAATATTAAAAAGCAATAGATCTTGTTTTTGGAAGTATATTCCCAATCCAACATTTTTCAAATTACATGAAGCTGCCATATATTTTGAAAACAATGATATATTTACTAACAGCCACTTTCTTTAGTGAGAGAAAGGGCTCCCATTCAGGCAGTACAGGATAATTGAATCCTAGCTTGAAGTGCTAAAACTGCAGGTTATGATAGATGGACACATCATTAGCAGAAAGAATAATGGCTAATGGTGTTGCTCAATGGTCAGTTCTAAGACCTACACTGTTTTTACTATCTACTAATGACTGGCCTGTGTAAACCTAAATCAGAATATACACAAATTGTTGATTGTACAACCACATAAACTCATGAAGGGAAAAACTTAGATCAGCACAAACATACTGCTGTTAAATTCAGGCAAGGCACCACAAATTAAACACTCGCCATGGGTGCTTCATACTCTTGTTATGGCACATCTTTTTTTCTCTTAATGCAATGATGTTTGGATGACAATACTGCATTATAAATTCAGTGGAAATAATTATATAATAACAGTGTAAAAATTAATCATGCCATTTTATTTCTGTACAAAATGCATATGCTCTTCAAACTATTAATTCTAATTTTCTTAAAAAAAAAAAACACATTTTGAAACATTCATCTCTCTACTTCTGTACCCACCATATGAAATATGGTATAGGCAAAGAGTAGGTAACTAACAAGAGGAGACACCCGGCGGAATTCCTTTTATGTTTGCAATCCGCTCCATTGACCTCGGGCCTTTAAATTTGGGTGTGCAGTAGTTGCCAGATGTCTCGCAATACCTGAATTAATGGGAAAAAGCAATGTTGCCATTTCCGTTTTTCAGTAATACCCTTACTTTTAATAGGTATGGCTTAAACGGAATGTATCCTGAAGGGATTGAAAATAAATAAATAATTTAAGTAAATTCTGTTTCATTACTCTATATGAAAGATTGCACAACAGCTGTGATTTTTAAAGATCTGACTGTCAAAAAGTGCCAAACTACGAAAATTTGGAGTTAAAATACAAATTTTTTTTTGGGTCAGGAATATTTTAGTGACAAGGAATATGGATCCTGAAACTTATCCTGTGATTTGTCTCTTCCAAATTATTGCCAAAAACTGGCCCATAAGTTGTACCAAATGCATCAAACAACAAAAAAAACTGTTTATTACTGTTTACTGACGCTTTCGTGACGTCTGTGACGTTTCTCAAAGTATAAATTATAATACCTATCTCTGACAATCTCTTTTGAATGTTTGTCTATTAGCTGTCAGAGCACAGTTCGCTTATGTTTTACGCCTGTTATTCAATGTATGGACCAGTTTGTTGCAATAAAAGGCAACAAGGAACTAAAACACATATTAAGGATGTGATAGCATATCTTAACAAACAAGCAGCACAAATTAATAAAACAAAAGTTTTTAAAAACACAATGATACAAATCGAAATCACAAACAAAACGCAATACGAAATCAAACGCAATGGCGGAGTGCGGACACTGCGGACGGCGGTTCGGCGGTTGGTCTTGGTTTGGCGTGGCACGTGGAATCGATGCGCCGTTGCCAATTCTTGTAGGTCTATCGTAAAAATCTCTAGGTCCATTACATTGTGTATGGTTGATTATATTTACTTCAGGAGAATTAGCAGATATAATATTAAGTAAAGATACCAGTAAATTTTTATATTAATATATCACCGAACGAAAACGGATCTTACCGAATATTAAAATAAAAATAATATTGTAATGTGGTATGTTCCAATGGAGAAACGAAATCTGTTTTCTTTTTTTTTAAATTCTGTGTCATCGGCATCGACTGCTTTGGTCATTAGCTTCAAATTTTTTTTCTGTCATAAAGTTATAATATTGACGTGGTATAATGACATAATAAAATATTAACCATCAGCAAACGCATCTTTGAATATTATGAATGAAACTAAATTTAGATAGGTACCTACTTATTTTGGTCAATAAAAAAAGAGTTAAAATATATCTAAATTATCAGTTTTGCGACCAAGTGTTTGTACTTTCTATCAATCTCCCAAATAATGATGTCGCAGGAAATGCGAATACAAATCTCAATATGGCAACGCTTGACACCGAACTAGCTCGGGTCAGCTCGGGCGAATTCGAGGCCCTTTAAATTTGGGTGTAGCTCTATCTCTGTCTAATTTTATTCGCTCTGTCTGACTGTCTCCTCTTGTTAGTTACCTACTCTTTGGTATAGGTATGTAGAACATGAACAAAGTGTATATCAGGATTGTTTCCACCCTACTTATTTTTATCATTTGTGATAGTTTTTAAAATGTCTATAGTAGTATTTTATATTGGCTATTCTGACACTGAATTGGATTTCACAACAAAATATTGTAAATAACAGCTCAATATGGTGATATAATAAATTAATCAAAATCAATGTATAAAAAAGTATATTTTGAATTCGAATTTAAGAATACTTACTTGCATATTCTTTGCTTGTGTGAATATCCTTTGCCAAGTAAACTGTACTAAAACTTCCTTCACCCAATACCTTTCCAAATCGGTAGTCAGATGCTGATCTTCTACGGGCTTCCTCAACTGGTGGTGTCATTTTACTAATTACTTGCTAAAATAATGAATAGTGTGTAATAATATAAATTGTTTCTGTACTATATGTACAATTTTTGAACCAATTGAGAAACAAAATCTGATCATTGTATAACATCAAGAGAAGGTATTCTATCACACTGTTTGATTCTAAGCTTTTTCAGAATCTTCATAAAGTTCCTTTAACATGTCTAAAGTAGTAATTATAAATAAGCCTATACATAAAAGACTTATGAAAAAAAGTTCACAATTTCAATTGAGGATATTTTACATTATACAGGTATTTTCAGTCTTATTTCAAATATTTGTAATGTAAGGTTTTTGATCACTTGCAAGTCATAGCAAGTGTGATCAGTGCTGGATTTGTCACCCATATTATAATTTTTAACAGATATCCTTCTCTCAGATCGACATAACATCTTACATCCCATCTGTTCATATCACAAACTAGGCATTGCCTGCACATTAGTAATATAATATAATCATACTGATTGAATGATATAACCTGATCAAAATCTAAATAGTGCTTGTATCCTACTTTCACAATTTATGATAATGATAGAATGAAAAGCTACATAGGTGGTCAAGTACAACCAGTCTATAGAAAAATATTGCTTCTATTATTTTTACTATGGATACACTGCAAGCTACTTATAACAATAACTCTATTAGTTATTGGTATTCTTTGTAAATCAAGAGGTAAAAGAAAAATAGTATTAAAGTTTGAGGAATACTGCCTATCCTTGCAGGCAATAAAAATGATTTTTTGACTAAATTAATGATGTGCCTTTGTTATCAGCTGTAATACAATGAGCCATCCTAATGAAGAAATGTGCCCCTCTTATTATATTTATAATAACAAGTGAATAGACAACATACATTCACATTCCTCATACTCATAATTTCACTTTTAGCATTCCATTTTCATTTCTTTATGGAATGCAAACAAGGATCTATGTTTAAAATAGGCTTTTTCTTTAGAAGCAACAAAACAACATTCCTAATCCTAAAAATGTGTAGTGTCAAAGTTTGAAGGAGCTCCACAATCCACAACATATAGTACAATACCAAAATTTGAGATGTTACCTTTTTTAGAGATGATGTTGAATGCAGCTACAAAACAATCACCTTATTGTCACCAATATCATATTGAAGCAACAGCTAAAAATTCATGTGCGAAGAGATAAATCCTCGAGAATTTCATAGATGAAAAATGGTTCGTTTTTTGCAATTCAAAATACGGGAAAACTATACTGGACGGTCCCAAACCTGTTACCTTTCTTGGAAATGCACTCGAACTATTCCGCTCTACTGTTACCTTTACTAATTGGCGTATTCGAGGAAATTGGAGGATAATATAATGATGAATTCTCGGAAATCTTAATTGGGATTATTGGGAATGGATATTCTGGGAAAAAGTACTTTACTTGGACTTCAAAACACCAAAAAAACAATCCACACTGACATGGAACTACAGAACACAAGAGATAGGAGGGATAGGATCGCCATATTTTTTTCAACCAAATGACGTTTGATCGTTTTGACATTTGTTTTGTCACCTTGCTGTCAATGTCAAACCTTTTGAAAACTGTTTTGGTGGTTTTGTTTTAAATAAACAAAACAATGAAGTTAAGAGGGGGTTATCTATGAATGAAGTTTTAATTAAACTCAAAAGAAGAAGAAGACCTATGTTCAAAAGCAAAGGCGATTTTAGTAATTTTAATTGGTTCCCGTATCACATTTTGTAATTATTTTTGGGACACAAACGAACTGCTCCCATGGTATTATGTCTGACTCTCAGAGTAATAATTTAGAAGAATTATTACTCTGAGGTCTGACTGCTACAAACTTTCACCCATTTGAACTGGTTCTAGTAATTTTCATTATTTTTTTGAAGAATTCAAACTAAGTAGGAATCTCGTAGCAATTAGCAATAGTAGTAGTGCTCCAAAAAAGTTGTGTTCCTAAACAACTTGCCTGTTTTTTTGTAACTAACCTTTACCATAAAGATTTGGCATATCTTGTACTCTTTACGTTTCACCTTTAAGATATAACCTACAACTTGGAAATTAATTTTCTGGTTATTCCTCTTCATTGCCCTTTAATTAGTAAACCTGTTGATTGTAACATGAAGGAATAAGTAGTTTCTGAAAACTTGGGTGACCATCCAAAACAAAAAATATGAACTTTCCCAGGCAATTTTCTTTTTTTTTTTTGTATGAACATATGAACCTTCTTTCTAATTTCATTCACAAAACATTGAACGAAGGCAACCAAAGTGGTACTAATTAATAAATGCACCTCAAATATTTAACAATGAAAAATTTAGATAACCAGAGATTAATTTCCAAAATTAATTTCAACACACTAAAAGCCAACTTGGGTAATTTTAGTTTGACACAAATACTAAAGCCATTCATTTCTGAAAACTGTTTTATTTTACTGGTTACATTAAACAATCTTACTTAAGAGGAATAAACCTAGAACTGTGTGTAGCACCAATACCTGGCCTACCATGCTTTACAGGTTTATAAGTAAGTGAAAACTCTCCAAGATAATGTCCAATCATTTCGGGCTTGATTTCTACTTGTGTAAATGCTTTTCCATTGTAAACACCAACAATAGAACCAACCATTTCAGGAACAATAATCATGTTTCGAAGATGGGTCTTCACAATTTCAGGTTTCTCTAGTGGTGGAGCTTCTTTCTTAGCTTTACGAAGTTTCTTGACCAGAGCCATTGGTTTGCGTTTCAAACCGCGAGTAAAGCGCCTCCTTGCACGGCAATGCATAAGTTCCATCAACTGTTCACTAAAACAATAATGAAGTGTAATTTCAACAATCAACCTGCTTAAATAATTACTTACTTAGGCATGTCAAGGAGCTGATCCAGATCCACGCCCCTGTACGTGAACTTCTTGAAAGTCCTCTTCTTTTTAACTTGTTCTTCAGCCTGAAAACATTGATTGTTTCACAAATACACATTTAACCTATATAACACGAATTTGCCAAAAATGTTGGATGTTTGGAAAAACTATTGTACAAACCTTATCAGCCATAGTTCAAAATTTGTTAATTCAATAGAAATCCAACAATGTAATACCAGATGGTGGTAGATATTTGAAAATTAGTATCAGCAATATAAAATATTACTGAAAACTACAAAATTCATGACAGAAAAGACAGAACACAGAACCAATAGATTTGACATACCTGACAGCGCTGAACTGACATAAAACAAACATTTCGACGTTTCGTTGTTTGGGCTGTGTTCAGTAACTCAACGGTCAGTGCAAATCGCAGACCACAAACTGTTTAATGGTCTGTGATGCAAGGGCTCATACGGGACCATCGATAGCTACCGGGCCTGCTGGTGTATCCCCACCACGGCGTCTACGTCACACGAGGCGCCGCGCCGGGCGGCCGGCCGATCATCCAGTCGCGTTTGTAATCGACGCATACGCGCATGGATTTTCTATTTCTGTAGTAAAAAATGCTGTCTAGTTGTTGTGCGCCATTCTGCAGTAGTAATTATAAAGATACAGAGCGCATATCTGTGTTCAAATTTCCAAAAGATGTAATGGAACGTAATCAGTGGTTAAGCGCTATACATCGAGATAACTTCACGATAAAGGATTCGTCTGTAATATGCATCAGACACTTCGAAGATAGATTTATAATTCGTATATATAAGGCCCGATGGTACGACTTTAACAGTTCCTCGATCAAAGATTAAATTGTCGGACGATGCTATTCCGACAAAATTTCAAAATCAGCCGCAATATTTTAACGTACGTCTGCCTCCGAAAGATGCCGCAGAACGAACACAAGAAATTGATCAACGAAAAGATGCCAAGATCCAGAAACGAAGTGAAGTGTCATAACGGATTTCGAATATTTAAAATGCAATTTTAAAAAGAAAATAAATGGAATAAAAATTTTTTCAATAATAGAAGGTAAAGATAAGATTGTTATTTATAAGATAGACATTACTGAAATGCCAAAAGTTCTGTGACAATATAAAAAGATCTGTCTGTGGTAGTATATAGTAAGATTTCGTGATAAATAATATTCTAAAAATTAAAGAAATATTAGGTAAAGATAATTTGTGTAATAGCTGGGTAAAATGCAATTCTTTAGTAAGTAATATGTGTACAAATGTTTGTGAAATCGGTGCTATTGATAAAGCTAAAGCACTTGCTAACCAGGCATGTACGCAAATAGAAAAGGCGCATTTAATTGTCTCTGATATATTGACGAAAATTTGGATACCATATTAAAAAAATTATCTTTCCTCAAAGATCAGCTAAATTTAACTTTTTCAAAACAACGAAGGTATATTACTGACACATTAATATGGTCCTGTACGATTCACTTTTCGTTTCCAGGAGCTTATAGAAAAATACGTGACGGCGATTTTTTAACTCTACCGAGTCATACATATGTACTGTGTACATAATTTTGTGGATAATAGATAATTTCGTATAATCTGTGTGCAAATAGGGCCAACTTTTGACCTTCTCAAGTCTGAACGACTCTAGTTAAATAAATATCAACTAGCACCTCTTATCACAAATTCAATTTCCTGTAAATTCATTGCTATACATTACTCTTGTATTTTTTACCGTTTTCTCAGTATATCAAGAAAATTCTCGTAGCGCTGGAGTTTCTCTGTTAATCCCTGTAGATACGTGCGGCCCGGTGCGGCGCTACGTGTGACGTCACACGCAGCACCATAAGGCCCGGTAGCTATCGATGGTCCCGGCTCATATAAGGGCTTAAAAGCACAAAATAGTATTTATCTCAATGAATGGCAGGATGGATTACACCGACTACTCCATCCCAAAGTCATTCAGGCCCATCAGTCTCACCACAAGTCTCACATTGAAAGCGATGGAGAAACTTTGGTCAGATATGGTAATGTTATGGAGGATAATCCTCAATACCCTTATCAACAAGCTCACACACACTGCCTTGCATGCCTGTAAAATATAGTTTTTGATTAAATCTTGACTCCATACAATAGCTTATGTACACGTACTACACGATGTTCTTGTACTACGTACAACCGAAGCGAAGGCGTCAGTTGCCAGGTATATCTGCACATCAGGTAGACCTCTTCGGTAGACCTTACTGTTGTGTGGCCGGCATTGCGCCCCCCCCCCCCCGAAAGTTGCAAAATATCTTAGTGATTTATAGATTTCTAAACTGATGAAACTTTTATGCTACAATTTTACTAGGCTACGAGCTAAGGAGTAACCGTCTCCATAAATTTAAAAAATGGTCCATTAGGTCCATTATTGGGTAAAATATTCAAGGGATCGAAACAAATTAAACAAAGTTTTAGGGTTTTTAGGTATCCACTAAGTTCTAGTTCTAGGTATTACTCATAAAATAATTTAAAAATAATAACAATTATTCCTAATAGTACTACCAACTAGTGATACATCGTTGAAAAGCTAGATGTATTGCAGTTTATTTCAAATTTACTTGTTTTGGTGTTGATGCAAATAAGAAAATTATGAAACACAGTTTGAATTTATATATGTACACATTACGAGTATTATGTTGCATACAGACATACAGAAGAAATCATTTTTATGTTTCACCTTTACACCCTAGTAGGGTATAAGAATATTTTTTGAGTTTAGTTCCTTGATAATGTAGTGAAATCCTGGCTACGAGCCTGACTGTCAGTCAATCTAAACAAAACGGAGCGAGAGAGAGAAAGGAAAATGATGATGGCGAATTTCCTGAATGTTTGGATGCCTAGAGAGCAAATGGAATTTTCATCCAGAAAGAAGACTGAAGAAAGCGAATGACTACATTAGATATTCCACGATTAATGTCGTAGATTCATCGAAGCAAGAAAGGGCATGGAGTTCTAAAGTTTCCACGCGGATATACAGTGGTATGCTATAAACATAAACCAATGTTGGCTTACGGAACCGTGGCTTGTGTGACTGTCAGCAAATTACTATAGAATTTCTGCTAAGTCAGATACATCGAGCAGCATAACTCAGTATAAACTGATGTTATGCGAACAACACCAACTATATGGCAATAGAAATGATGCCATCACTAGAAATATACCTGAAAAAATGGCTCTGGCAACGAGAGGCCGCATGTGAAGAATGGCTGCAGCAGTGGCGGATTTAGAGGGGTCAAGGGGGGCGTACGCTCCTCCTAGAGCTCTACGGAAGCATATGATATTTATATAAATACCAAAAGTTAATTTTTTTTCTCTACAGACCGCGGCAGCACTAGTGCGCCCTAGACGTCCTGTAGCGGTGTAATGTAATGTAATGGAAACTCGGAATTATATAAATGGTATAGCATTTTTTGCTGTTCGGGAAATATATAGCGCCACTGGTCCGCCCCCCCTAAAGGGAATCCTAAATCCGCCCTTGGCTGTTAGCAGCATGCCTCATTCTGTGTTCCCCCCAACTTTATATAGATCAGCTCTATATGATTCCTGCAAACACTGAAAGTCAGACCACGGAAGCAGGTGTCCGGAAATCTCCACATAGTGGCTTATATGGACACAAACATGCGAGGAATAGCTCACCTCGAGCTGGTCGGAATAACAATAGCAGCTAAAAAAATTGACCAAAGGAACATTACGGGCAAAAATACCAGAATCTGTACAGACACCTGATTAAAGTTACTGGCTCTCTAGTGCTTGGCTCTCTAGTGCGTTTTAAGCTTAAGCTAACTCGCGGAACTCCATCATCGCTTTTCTCGCTAAGTTGGGATGGCAGATCTGGGTTCTGGGTGATGTTTGGGTCCTTGGGTGGATCTTGGCAGAACACCCTCCTTCCAATATTGAATACAGAATTGTCTGTGGTGTGAAATTAGGTGTAGGTATACAGTTAGATGGTAATATGTGCCAGGTTCAAATTCCCTCTAAGGCCCGGTTGTGCAGTCTCAGTTCAAGCCACAGTTCTATTAAACTATGCTCAATGATGAACTTGGTTCAAAAATTCATTTCCGTTATACGACCTAGTTATGATCCCAGCTCTACAAAACCAGGTTCAAGAAAGAAGTAGTTAGGTTGGTAACATTAAGTCAAGTCAAGTCAAGTCAAGTCAAAAATCTTTATTCAGAGGATCATCAAAATGATGACATTGAATGAGTCAAATTACAATAACAAAAAAGAAATTATATCAGATGCACATAATTATAATAATAATATGCGGTCTACTATACTATACTTACATACACATATATATATGTACATATATACTCACACATACAAATACATACACAACATTATGACAGTATATTTTATCCAAGTTAAATGTTATTTTAATAAGGAGTTTAAAAACAGTTATAAGAATTTAGGATAAAATATTAAAATATATAAAATTTAAAATATTGAAATATAAAAAATTTAAAAGAACAGCACCCTCTAAAAACATCTGACAGTCGAAAGAGAAACCTGTGTTATCTCAGTGTATGGTCATTGAGGTATTCACCAAGGCTATAGTATGCTTTGGTCAAAAGTAACTTTTTTATCTCCTTCCTGAATAAATTGGGACTTCTTTCAAATTGCCTGGCAGTTTGTTGTAGGCCTTAATTGCCATGAACTTAGGGCATAATTCTGTTTTTGACAATCGATGTACTGGAATTTGAAGGAGATGGGAGTTTCTAGTACCGTAAATATGATGATCATTCAGGGTTCTGAATAGATGCTTGTTGTTTTTGGCATACATCAACAGATCATAGATATAAATACTGGTCAATGTCAGAATGCCAAGGCTCACAAAAATATCTCTGCAGCTAGTTCTTTTGTCTACCCTAGCGATAATTCTCACAGCCCTTTTCTGCATTATAAATATTCTGTTTGCTTCATGAGATGCACCCCAAGCCATTATTCCATATGATATTGTGGCATGGAAGTAAGCAAAATAATATACCAAAACAACTGATCTATCAGTCACATGTATTAACTGATTGATGCAGTATGATATGGAGGCAAGCTTCTTGCAAACATAATCAACATGCATATCCCAGTTACAGTTTTGTGATACATGAATGCCAAGGAATTTCACTGTTTCAACCTGTCTAAGAGTAGTACTAAGGCTTCTTATCATGAGACTATTATCATAGTGGGTATGAGAGAATGAAAACTGTACAAATACCGATTTTGTCTCATTTAGTACAAGACCACTATTTGTAAACCATTGATGTACATTTCTCAATTTAGTGGAAGCTGTTTTCACAAGATCTTCAGCATTATTAGCTACAGCTAGTAGAGATGTGTCATCTGCATACATAACATATTTATCACTTTGGAAATCGTTAACAAATATTATATAAAGTAGTGGTCCTAAAATAGAGCCCTGGGGCACTCCAGTTTTACAGTCTAGTTCAGATGATTTATGTTTGCTAATTTCTACATAATGTTTTCTATTACTTAAATAACTTCTGAACCATAATAGTGGCAGACCTCTAACTCCATACCTATCAAGTTTGTTGAGAAGCAGTTCATGATTTGCTAAATCAAATGCTTTACTCAAATCAATGAATATTCCTAGAGCTTTGTTGCCATTATCAAGAGATTCATATAACATGTTTATGAAAGTTGCTATAGCTTTATGCGTAGATAAGCCCTTAAGAAATCCGAATTGATTACTATTGAATAGTTTGTTTTTTAAGAAATAAGATGTCAAGCAGTTTGCAGCATATTTTTCAAGAATTTTGGCAAATGGACTAATCAAAGAAATTGGTCTATAGTTATTAATGTCCTTACGTGAACCTGATTTAGGAACTGGAATTATCTTTGCCACTTTAAAAGCGTTTGGAAACTCGCCTACTTCCAGGGAATAATTAAGTAGGTATGTCAACGGTTTTACAATGCCAGAAGCACAGTTTTTGAGCAGATTGGCGCTGAAGCCATCATAACCTGTTGAGTTGGAACTTTTGAGATTTTTTATTAAGGCTAGCACTTCCTGTTCTACTGCTGGAGGAAAGAAAAAACTACTACATGTGTTTACTAATAACTGAATAGAATTAAGATCCTCTTTACTATTAAGGTTTTTAGTCGTATCCGAAAAATGATTATTAAAAGCTTCTGCAACTAAGTGTGGCTCCTTAATAACATCATTTCCATTTTCTAGGATTATTTCGTTATCCTTTGATCTCTTATCTTGTTTGATAATATTCCAAACAGCTTTAGATTTGTTGGTTGCCATCAATATAACATCTCTGTTGTACATTTTTTTCGCTTTTTTAAGCAGGGTGCGGTAGAGTCTTTTATATTGCTTATAGTAAATTTTCAACTCATTGCTATGTTTTGTTAGATGAAATAAATTTTTCAGATTCTCACCGGAAACTATAAGACCTTTAGTTAACCATGGCTTTCGTACATTTGTACTTGAGAATTTACGTTTAGATTTTAAAGGAAATGCTAAATCATAGTGATGGCAGAAAACTTTAAAGAAATTAGCGAACTTTAGATTGATGTCACTTGCTGTAAAAACATCAGACCAGGTTTCCTGTTCTAGAAGCATGTTGAAGTATTTGATATTATCTTTATTATTAAGTTGTCTGTAATAATTAATGCATACTTTAGGTGTGGCGCTTTCAGTACTTTTGTAATTGATCCTTATAATTTGTGCGAAATGATCACTGATATTTCCGTCTACTACGAAACTCTCATAAAATTCCTCATCAAAATTCACACATATGTTGTCGATACAATTATCTTCCCTAGTTGGTGACATAATTGTAGGTTTCATTGCCCAAATACTGAAAAGATCTAGAAGAGAGTTCAGTCCAGTGTTTCGACTCAGAAAGTTTATATTAAAGTCACCGCAAATTACAATTTTATGGTTGTTGTATTTATTGCCTAATCGTGTGAGGGTATCATCTAATCTTTCTAAAAATATCTTAAGATTACCTAATGGACTCCTATATACAGTTAAAACTAGTGTTTTTAAATCACTACAGTAAACAGCAACACATTCAAAGTCTTTTTCCACTGAGGAGATAGATACATTTTCATAGCGAATACCCTTTCTAATGAATATACCTACACCACCATGTATGTAAGAACTTCTACAATAAAAACTAGCCATTTCAAAGTTCTGTATCTGCAATGATAGACGTTGATCGTATTTGGCCCAATGCTCACTCACAGAAAAGATATCACAGTTTCTATTATCTAGGAGTATCTCTAATTCTAAAAGCTTATTAGATAGACTTTGAACATTTTGATGTAAAATATTAAGTAACTTATAATAATTGTTCTCTTTAATCTGGTTTACCGAGGGTACGGGCACTATCGAGATCTCTTTTGCGGGTTCGCTGATTCTAAAAAATTAGATGTGCTCAACAAATTTGAGAGACTTTTCGATCTTGGTGAGATTACATCTTCTAAAGTATTCGTTAAATTGATTGCATTAGTCAATTCATTGTCAACAGAAACATTCTTACTTGCTAAGTCATTCGAGCTATCAATTGTCTTCAATACAATTTTTTTGGGATTGATGCAGAAATTTACCATAAATCTTGAACACAAGAACTTACAAAATATCCTAGGGCAAGTGATGTTGTCAAAGAAATGAACTGACGCATTATAGTGCTTGAGTTGGAACTCATTTAATGCAGTTCTGATAATTTGCCCCATAGCGGCGTCCTCCATTATACTATATTTGCATGCGTTATATGTATATAGTTGGTCTGTTCTGACAAAAATTAGTTGTTTGAATCAAGTTTGAATGTTTGGTGGTTATGGGTTGATGGTAATTGTAATAAACAATAGTTTTTCAGGTAAAGATATGTATAAAACGAAGTTTCCAGTCGCATTCTGTGTATATGTTTTGTGAGCCGCATAATACCTCAATGTGACAAGAACCATTTGTTCAGCAGTTACAGCACAGTTCCTGAAAAACAGTAGGATTACAAAATACTTTTGATTCATTACATGAACAAAGAAGTACTCGCCATTCTGTTGGAGACTTTATTTGTGCTTTAACCTGGTTTATAACAAATGGAACACCTTGTTTAGAAAGTCGAAACCTTTGAATGAATTCATCGTCATTCCACGCCAAAAAAGATCAACTCTATCTCTGTATTTCTTTTGATGCCTTGCGTTTCTTAATATTTCTACTGCTTCAACGAAGTCCTCATGATCTTTTAGTTCCAGGAGATTTTCTCTGAGCTGCTGAGCAATTACGAACTTTAATTTACAACAAATGATTTTGCAAAATTTTATCTAAATCAAATTATTAAATTAGGCTACGGCACATTAGGTCCTTAGAACTCGGTTTAAGCGCCCAAATTCGAGCGCTCAGCTGAACCTTAAAAATATAAATTAGTGAACCGAGCTTAGAGTTGAACTGACCTTGTACAACTGGACTTCCATATTTGAACTGAGTTCAACCTTGAACTGTGCTTAAACTGAGACTGTACAACCGGGCCTAAGGCTTAGATATCTCTTCAAGCATTGCCTTGGCGCACATCGAGTGCATTCCATTCAAATGCAGTGCTTTTTTCAGAAATAGCAATAAGAATGTCTTGTCCTTCTCCTTTTTTCTAGTTGGACATACTGAATCTACTGAATATACGGTGACATTGTTCTAATTCATCCTCCGCACCAGAAACCAAACTGTCTTCAATTTTCAAAATTCATCATTCACAATTTAATTCACCACATGTGCGATATGTATCTTGTTCGTAAAATAATTTTTTGCTGCGAACAGGTTTATTTTGGGCAAAAAATTGAAGAGCCATTTTTTGTTTAGAATGAAATAGGCTAGGGAAAGGGAATAAATTTTTAAATGTTAAACAAATTATAACACAAAAAGTTGCATTGGAAATAAATTTTAGGGGTTGCGTTTCCACCCCTTACAACAATAGGGTAAACCAAATAAGTTACTGGCTGTGTCTTTTTCATAGTAGAAAATGTCAGGTTAATTTCAATATTTTAACTTTTTTAGTGTTTGTGGAAAAAATTGTTAAACAAATTTTATGTATTCCCTTTAAGGGGCTGTATCTTAGCAAAGGATGCTCCAATTAAGTTTCGTTGTATGAAAGATCCTATATTTTTTTCGACGAGGTACCCCCTTTAATGTTTTACACTTATTTAGTTACACCCTGTATAGGCGTAACTTTGAAGGAGGCCTAATTAGGCTTACTCTCCTTATACCTCCTTATACCTCAGCATGACTACGAAGAGAGTTTGAAAGGTGTTGCACCGAGGCTGATGATCGAGCACCGTACTGGTAATAGTGGTAATCAAAGCGACGCGACGTATTGAACGCAGCCCAAGGATAGAAGATGTTTTATGATTCAGCTCTTGTCAAAATCATTCTTGTCAGTTGTAATCGTTTTGTATGTTCTGTTGTATTTTTTGATTGTGGCCGTGGCCAGTGTTACCAGATTTAGCAGAATTCTGCGATTTTAGCAGAATTAGGTCCAAATTTTAGGGTTTAGCAGATTGTCTCGCAGAATTGAAAATATAGCAGATTTTAGCAGAATTGTATTGTATCTCCGCAGCAAATTAGCAGGATTAGACATTAACAAATTATCTGCGTTTCACTTGGGTAGTCACGCCAGAAATGATAAAAAACTCTACCATTCATAAATAATGTATGATTTCTTCTTGCTATGCTGGCAAATTTCAGTACAATTTAGGGGAATCGCCTATAAATAGATTCCGGAACTGGGCGATCCTGTAGTACAGGAAATATTTCCTTGCGGTAAATATTTGCATTTAGCAACTCATTTGCTTTAATCAGACTGCCGCCTCCTCTCCATGAGGGCATACTTTTTAGAAGGTCTAAAAGGGATTTAAAATAATGTATTGACTCCGAATATAGGGAGCTTAAATTGAGTAAAGCGGTAGCCGATCTGTTAGAATCGGAAGGCAGTTCCAATCCTTCACCAATCAATACAGAAACATTTTGGGGTCACACATTTCTAAAATGAACAATGCTGATGGAACTAAAAAGTATCCGAATTTAGTTGTTTTTGCAAAGGCCATAATGATTCTGCCTACGTCAAATACGGCTTGTGAGCGCCTATTTTCACAAATGAATAATATTAAAACTGACCTGCGGAACAAATTTAAAAATGAACATGTTGCTGCCATTTTACATATGAGACAGGCAGTAAAAGAACAGGGTGGATGTGTAAATTCTATTCCATCAAATAGTATGATAAGAGGCGCTCAAAGCCTCGACGGTTTTATATAAAAATAAGGACACCATAGAAAAGTAGTTTATTATTTTGTGTGAATTGTTAATAAATATTTTACAATAATATTCTTGTTTTTTATACAAATATTCGGTTATCCTGTACTTTAGGGGCACCGCTTGAACCCACCTAAGGACCAATGGTTTGCGCTTGCGCAAGATTCAGATATTCGCCAAACATCGAATATCGAATATGAACAATATCAATTAGACAAAAACGTGGCAACGACGTCTCCAAATTGGAGAGATCGGTCGTGCGCGAACGTCGGCGCAGAAGTGAGATAATGGCATAGTGATGGCATATGCATAATGGTCACATATTTTGGTGCGTGGTGCCCCTAAAGTGCAGGATAACCGAATATTCATACGAATAACTGACTTAATAAGTCAGCAGAATTTTGGCATAAAAAAAATAAAAGTTAGCAGATTTTAGCAGAATTTAAGCGAGCCGTTTAGCATATTGTTCAATTTAAATCTGGTAACACTGGCCGTGGCGTTTTTCTTGATTTTTCGCAATCAGCCATTGCCATTGCTGATTTCGGTTTTCTAATTTTCAGTTTTCCTCCACTCTACTACTTCCACTATTATTAAGCTAGATACTTCACACCGTACGCTTTACGCATCAAACTTGTAAGTAATAGTTTGAAGAAATTTATACAAGTAGGTTAGTTTTTTCTTAAAACGTCACGATACTAATGAAGCCGTTTGCTTTTACCTAAGCGAAATTTTCACTTTTTAGTCAGAAAGATGGGTGATAGCGACGATGAATACGATAGAAAGCGTAGAGATAAATTCCGCGGAGAGAGAGCAGAAGCCAGTTATAGGGGATCTGAGAGAGTAGCTAGACCGAGGGATGAATGGTCAGAAAGGTACAGTACTTTTTGATGAAAAAAAATATATATAATGTTCATAGTCATCTCTAGAAAACCTTGACCTACTGGGCTATAGCTTAAGGAGACTATGTAATTAGTGTTATTATGTGTTCGTTTTCAGCATATTTTGTCTTTTACCAAATCTTTTTTGAGCACCTTGACAGCATTTAGGGGAAAACTCCCAAGACAAATCTTGAGGCTTGTATGTATTAAATGTGTGACAAAAAATGATATTTTTAGATTCAAGTAGTTGAAATATTTTGATATGTTCACATAGCTACCCTACAGGGAATAACCCATTTTAAAAAAAGGTAACCAAAATAGAAGGTACTATATTATGTTGGAATTCGACATACTTAATTCAATATGGTAGATGAAACCTCCAAACAACAAAATGTAAAAATTGTCAGTTTATTTTATGCTTAAATGCTGAGTTTTAATAACTCAAAAATTTCATTGCACATCACTGACCTATCAAAAAAAAAAAACATGCATGCTGGAAAATAAATAGCTTAATAAAAAAAAATTGATAAAAATTAATTTGGAATTAGATACATTGTTTTCGAGCTGTTGCTGGAAGTAAATTTTGTTTTCTAAACCCCGTATCTTCTTAAGGACTTTTGTTTGTTGTACTATAGTCAAATGTGTATTATTCTTTTATGAAATTTATTCGGGACTAGAAAATAATTTTATATACAGTAGATATTTAAATGATTGCTATATCAAAAAATCTGTTTATCTAAATTAGTTGTTATTTTGACTCCATTATAATTACTTTATCACTTTGTCAAGAGTGTGTTTCTCAGTATTGATGTCTTATAATATCTTAAAGGGGTGACACACTTACGAACCTTAAGTATGCGGTTTTTAAGTTCGCGAACTTACTCGGCTCGACATGGTGACACACATGAAGCTGAAATCACTTATTTTGATAATTTTCCTGAATAAACAAAACGTTTAACAAACGCCAAACACAACAAGCGTTGCGCTAAATGTTCCCAAGAATATTTGTAAACATTATTTATTTTTGTGTCTACTCTGTTTACTCTACCTTAGGTACATGAAAACGCCAATTTCTCATAAGAGCCAATGTAAACATTTCATTTTTTAATCATTAATAACTTTCTGAAATGATTGATAAGAAGTGTTGAATTATCTAGGGTAGATCCATATGTAATTAAACTTATCAAAACTGAAAAAAAAATTTCAACTACTAACCAATCTCGTGAATGAATATCCTTAACTGAGTTGCTCATTCTGAAACCTTAAAGGGGTAGTTTATCCTCCAGCTTAATACAGTTTTTTGTTGTTTTGCCAGTGAAGTATGATGACAAGGGCGTACCCAGGATTTCAGTTAGGGGGGGGCAGGGGGCTGCTTAGTGCTTATACCTGTTTCGAAAATTGACTTTTATTCATTAACTTTTATGATGACACAAAACAAATATTATAAGTACATAATAATTATACTATACATTATGTATAATATATAATATTATATATGTTTATTTTAATTTAACAGTAATCTTCTCGGATTTGCCGAAAATTTGTCTATGACAATCTTTTCAATAAACTCACTGTTGTCTTTTAAATAATTGCGATGTACGCTCATCAGACATAAACCCGTAAGCCTTTCTTCACCCATGGTGTTTCTTAGCCACGTTTTAACTCTTCGCAGCGTACTGAAGGACCGTTCTACGGTCGCCGTGGTGCATGGGATAGTGCTTAAAATAATTAATGCCTTTCTGACAGCAGGGTAAAAAATGTTCGAATCTTTGAACAGATCAACTACTTCTATGTCCTTTAATTGATCATCTGATAAAGCCTTCGTCACCCATAAATTATGCCAAAGGTTCAGTTCCCCGGTGATATCCAGGTTATAAAATTCTTGGAATGATTCTGCGTTTTTGTGTAGGTCTGCAATGCTGGTTTTTGTCATATACAAGGGATGTAGCCTGCTTAAAGCAAACGCCGGAGTATTTTCTTGGGAGAATCGAATATTCAATGATGAAATGAGTGAATCAATGTATGGTATTATCAGGGAACGCCGCCAATATTCGTTATCATTGTCTGATGGCGGATTACTTCTATGTGTTTGCTTATGAGCAAGACGTGGAACCGAAATTTCTATGTTCAAATCCATTGCAACAGCTCGTGCTTTTTGAAGTATTTCATTACTTATTCTATCAGGAAACTCGCGGTCATTTCTGAGAATGTCCTTGATATTTTTAATGTGTTTTCCTACCGAGATCATGTCGATCGATTTAGCTTGCAGTGCGTTAACTACTGGTTCTATAACTGCTGAATATTTGGCTATTGTTTGTAGAGAAACAATAAACACTGGTTTTGTAACGGCTGAATGCAACTGATATGCAGATTTTCTGGTGGCATAATTTCCCTCTACAGATAGCGTTTCTAGAGATTTCACGAGCTCTGAAAAATGTTGAGAAAACTTTCTGATTGATTTATATTTTTCGGACCATCTCGTCTCACATAATCGTGATAGGTTTGGAGCGTAGTTTCGACGTGTAGTCGATTCTCTGAAAAACGTTATAACATCCTTTACAGTGGCGACAGTATTTCTAATTTCTGGCACTGCGTTCGCATCATTCACAACAAGGTTGAGTTTGTGACTTGAGCAATGAAAATATAAAGCACGAGGATATTTTTTTCTCAAAATGGCTTGTACGCCACCCTCTTTTCCTGCCATTGTAGAACAGCCATCGAATCCAAACCCTACGCAATCTTCTTTGGAGAGGTTAGAACTAATTAAGAAATTGTCAATTGCTTCGGCGATTGCGGAAGCATTTTGTGCTTTTAGTTCAACGAACCCTACAAATTCTTCTCTGATTTTACTTTTGCTTTCGTCGTAGAACCGCACGCCTATTGACAGCTGTTCTTTCCCAGATACGTCTGCTGTTTCATCAGCTAAGATTGAGTAAGCCATGGTCTTCCGAACCTCACTAATTACATTCTCCTGAATAACTTCGCCACATAAATTTATTAGTTCGTTTTGTATTCTTGGCGAAGTATAAATTGCATTTCGACGGCACTTTTCAAAGTGACTCTTTAATTTGTTGTCCCCTGAATCGATTCTCAACTTCAATAAATCTAATAAAACACCCTCATCTGCTTGTTTGCCCCTAAGAGGCATATCATGTGTACCGCAAAATACTATACAAGAAATAATTGATGACAATATTTGTCTGTTTTCATCGATTGCTTTTTGGTGTCCACTTTGCAGTTGGATGTCTACAGGAACATTTTCAAGAAAATTTTTTGCAGCATTTGTCGCCGTTTGGTGAAGGTTGGTCGTTGCATGCTTTCGGCAGTCTTCATGCATATTTTTGAACTTTAAATATGGCCTGACCATAAACGATCCCAAAATTCCTCTCACAGTGCTAATGGGCGGAGGAAACAAAACACAATACTTACAAAGAGCACCTTTTAGTCGCTTGGAATATACTAGCCATGGTGAATATTGATCCAACCAAGCATGATTAAATTTTCTTTTTAAATGGCTTGCATCACTTTCAAAATCGTAATTTCTGGGCGGGATCCAAGGATTTTGTAACAACTCCCTCTTCTTTTCCGTCGATAGCTGGGTAGCCAATCCAACATAACGACCCAGATCATTTTCATGACAGCCATCGTCCACTATAATTTCAGGATCGACGTTGACGTCATAAGTTTGTTGGGATGTCGATGGAGAAGAATAGTCGGCAACAGATATATTAAGAGGTTCTACTGAAGAATTTGACGCTTGTCCAATGTTAGCATGCAATGATATTGGCATTACATGAGTGGTTTTATCATGGTTGTCATTTTCATCGCTTCCACTGCTACTTCCCCGACCTTTTTTTCTTTTTTCGCGTGGCCTCCCTAAAAAATGGATACACAGAATTACCCTTACAGTGTTTAGGCGGGTTGCATAGGACGAAAATCAAAGATCAAGTTTCACATTCTCTTGCATATGGTTTGAACGCCAAATAATCAAAACTAGGTAAGTAATTTGAAATAATACACTTGTTGTGACGTTAGAGAAAAGGGATTTTGTTGTCGGTATGATCTTATTAATAAATCCAAAATATTGCAAGGATCTTTCTTTTATGTTTTTTTTTAACTTTTTTATCACAAAATATTCACAAATGTTATTTTAGCTATTATAACAAAACCACGTGTTGTAATTAATAAATTTAAATATTGTAAGTAATGCCTAAGATATACACTTACAAGAGAGTCATAGCCCCCCTTAAACAAATCAAATAATCATATTAAGTATGTACTTAAGTGTTTTGTTTTGACTCACCTCTTTCAAAGAATTTCCTGATATCCATTTGACGGAGTAATATTTCCAGTTGTTGCGCAGTAAACGTAAATCTCGTGTCTCCGCAACGAAACTATAAGACACTATCTATGGCGTATGAAATATTCGCTCGTATTCCACTCCGAACTGAATTATTATTATTATTCGAACTAAATTCACGTGCTCTGCCTTACGTTCCGCTTATATATTGAAAATATTCTCGCTCCCGAAATATGTAGAAAATACTCGAGCTCGACTCTATTTCCATCCTTGTCTTATAATACATGCTATCACTGTCTTTTCTTTCCGGAATAGTCCATGCTAGAATATTCTTCGTGGTATTGCTATTCAATACTAGATGTCTCTATTGACCGTATACAGTATACATTGAGCCTATTTCTTTTTACTGGAAAAAGTACTGCCGTCCGAAACTAGATGGCGTTAGATGTTATTTTCTTCCAATTATATTCAGCTTTAATCCTATATGGCTCTGATTGTCTCGTCGGAAGCGGAAACTACGAGATACCACGGTTTTGTGGGAGATTTAAATTATATTGCATCGCTAACAGTATACTAGAGTCTGTCTAGTGAGTCGCGGCACAGAAATAACCGCGGCAAATTTAAAAATAATTTAGTTGTAAGCACTGAATAGAATATGCTATGAAATTTGAGTTTGATACTTTCACTATTTTATTTTATGAACACTAAGAATCTTAAACTAAATCTGTACAGATATATACTACTTAAAATAATATGCAACATATTGAATATTATTTTATTTTAGCATAGCATTGAAAACAAAAATTATATAATAAAACCAAACTTGCATCAAAACCGTACTTAATTTTTATTTATTCTGTCTCGTAATCAAAATCAGATTCTAGAAATTAAATTATCGACTATAAATCATTACTGACACTTTCATTTGTTAGTGATAACTAACAAATAATAAAAACGAAATAAAGAAATAAATAAAGTGTATCAAAACTTGATCAAAACATTTTGCGTTTCGTTTGACGGCGGCTGAAGGTCGCCATATAAAATATTCTAATAAATACGTTGTGACACGACCGACACGACTCACTATACAGACTCTATATCGAATGTTGTAGAATATTTAACTATAGAAAATAAAGAACAAATCTGGCTGAAAAGATATTTTGTTTCCAACACTTCATTTTGCGCAGAGTAGGTAACACGTTTTTAATTTTTATTTGCCAAAAAAAATTACATTTATTTAATCTTCTAGGGGGGGGCAGCTGCCCCCCCCCTGCCCCTACCTGGGTACGCCCTTGTATGATGAAATCGAGAGGCAAACAATCTTATAATTAGTTTCAGTCATTTAGATGGCACAGTCATGACTGAATATATTGATGGTTGGTGGATCATCAAATGGTTGCCTTTTTGTGTCTAAAATTTAAAGTTAATAGATCAAATATGTCAGAGATTCAAAATGGCACCAAACCATGCCATATATAGGCAAAAATCAACTATGAATGTCTTGATTTAAAACAACCTCCTGCTGATTTTTCATTACCATATTGTGAGATCAATTAGAGCACCCAATTATGTATTCATATCTAGAACACATCCTTTAAAGGCCCAGTCAAACAGAGAATGTGGTGCATGGTGGTGCTCTAACAATACAATGGAGCACTGTAATGCAACATTCTAGAATGTGGCATACAGCGTTCCATTGTATTGTTCTATGTTTGACCATACCTTAAGGCCTGTATAATCAAGTCTAGTGTCTATGCTATCCATAACATTTTTTGACAATTTTGAGGTTTCAGCAGTCATATTGGATCTGCCATATTGGATTTCACCAATCTGTGGTAGCAACTTTTTATTGAATTTGATTGCCAATAATTTGAGTCCAAAACAATATTTAGTTCTAATTTTTTTCTGGTTGCATCCACCATAAGTTGTCATTTAAATATTTTCAAAAAGCACAACAAGTCCATCAATAGGGTTCAATAACAAACAACAATGTAACTTTGAATGTAACTCGTATTCATCAACGTGAATTTTAGGCAGAACATTGTTGTTTGGTACAGTTATATCAACTGACAATAGTAGTTGTATCTTTGATTACTATTATTTAGGGCTGGTATCATCAGTCTCTGATAAAGGGTCAGATAGCCTATCTGTCAGATAGGCTATTTATATGGCATTATCTGACAGATAGGCTATCTGGCACTTATCAGGGTCCAGTGAAACTGGTCCTTATAAACTATAGTAGTTGTTATAAATTTGAAGGTTTGAGATTATTATGAGGTTTCAAATTCTTACACAGAGAATCATGGACCAGACCACGTCCTCGAGAGTACAGGAGCGGAATAAGGGATAGAGGGTACTCTCCAGGTATGGAGCCTGGCGCTAAAAGAATGCGCCATGATTACTATGGAGGTGGTGATAACTATTACAATCACTACAATCCTTTCCATCAGCCTGCACATAGGTAATTTTTATTATTAGTGCTTTTTGGTTTTGGTTGATTGTTGATTGTAGTATTTGCATGTGTTTATTTTTTCAGATGCTAACCTTCAGTCTAGCTGGTGAAGGTAATATACAGGGTCCAGCACAAAGGATGGACGTTTTTGAAATCGCTAGTACTCTTCGCATATCAGGGCAAGAGAGTTGAGAGGGGAAACATTTAACTCATGAGTTTTTATCATTTTGTTAATAGTTGACATCATGGGGCCGTGGACAGTTTAGAACCGCGTTTTCGCGTATGTTTTGTCTGAAGTGATGGGTCTATCACAAGTATCACAGCATGAGTTTTGTTACCAGTTCAACATTCATCAGATCGAGCTGTTTCTACTTGAAACACTTTCCTTTGTTGGGTTGAAGCACTTAGCACCTGTGGTACTGGTTACTACTAAACTTGTGATTTTAACTTCAAGAAACACTTGTAACTTAAATAAATTACAACTTTAACAACCAGGAGATTACGTGAGATGGAAGCTGTTATTGAGCAAAATTAGATACTCATTTTTTTCATGAGTGATGAAGCTCACCTTCATCTTAATACCATCGTTAACAACCCTCCTTGATTCCATAATGTCAACTGATAACATTCTAGAAATTCACGAGTCCAACAGTAGCTCTCCCACCTTCTAGTACTCGCCCTGATAGAAGAAATGTACCAGCCATTTCAAAAACGCACATCCTTGATGCTGGACCTTGCATTGTTTGTGATATACAGGGTGTTGTACGACGATTAAGCCAAGCAGTATATCGCAACTGAGCAGTAGTTGAAAGTTATAATTTTGGGGGTGTAAATTAGAACAAATGTATCTTTTCTGTCCTTTGTGTTACCCAATGAGGTATTTGTTTTTGGTCACGTGACGTCTGATTTAAAATTACTAGTAAGAGAACCTGTATATTTGTGCCTTTCTGTGTTCCTCCCGATAAAACAATTCCAACAAACTAGCACACTTGGGGTCTAAAGTGATTAATTCAAGAGCTACAGGTACCTAAAGGAGTGTACCACTATGATTAAGAAAAATAAAATAAAACGAATACTAGCAAAATAATTTAACTGTAGGTGCATAAATACCTTATTGAGTAACAATAAGAAGATAAGATAAAACATTTCCTCTTATTTACACCCCCAACATTATAATTTTCTACTACTGCCCAGTTTCAATATATTTCTTGTCTTAATCGTCGTGGGACACCCTGTATATGGCATATATGTAAGCTTGCATGCAAATAATATGCTTGAGTTTTATGAGGTAGAGCAAAATAATATAGCAGTATCATTTCTATGCTGCATCATTTCACATTGGCTCAGAAATCATAGGCCAAACATGGTTTTCATAACTATTAAATACTTAAATAACAGCATCATATTATTACTTTGTCATTGGAGGTTATACCTTCTTCAAATTTCAATTTCGGATGAAACCAGCGTCTAATTTGCGTTAAACGGCGAGCTATCCATGGTTGCATGGAACACCATCAGGGTATTATGATGACTGAGACTTTGTCTTAGGATGACCTGTGCTATAGTGGACAAAAGCTCAGCATTTAATGCAAGTTAGATGCAAGCTCCATCCAAAAATGAGAAGAATTTTCTAGTGACCTGCCTGTGCAAATTTCCAAACCAAGCTATTGTATGTTTCATCTATACTTATTTTATTCTGGTTATAGTAGCTACCAGGGGTGATTTAGGGCCGTACTCATAGTCGTTTCTTATTAAATACATAAGGTTCCCTTAACTAAAACTTAAGGGATACTTAAAGGACCCTCAAGTGTGGCTTTCCTTGTGTATCTGTTTCCTAGACAACATCCATATTTTAATTATAAGTCAATTTGTTATACCTATGCCTACGAATTTTGTTGTTTACTGTTATCTCTTTTTGTTTTGAGCCAATATTTCGTGTTTTATGCCTGCATTTCGTGTTTTGTTCCAGTATTTCGTGTTTTGTGTAGGACATTTTTCTGAAGGTGACAACCAACCAATCCAAATTCCTACAGCTGGGAAAACAATTATTTTAACGTGTGTGTCCTTTGTCTAAGAGTGAATGACCAACGATCCCAGTAAATTATAGAAAGGAAGAAAAAAAAAACAAAAACAAAATAAGCAAAGAAGAAAAAAATAGCAAAATCGATAACCTATAAGAAAATCTGGGGTCCAAGTGTACAAAGAGACAGACCATCTTGGATCCCACGGAGGACGAGCTGGCATACTGAGTGGAAAACAGCACCAAGGGCCAAAAAGGAGAGAGAGAATTAAACTGACAATACCGTACTTCAAAATTAATCTACAAAATTGTCTTGACTGCAATGAAATGTCATGATATGTCATATTGACATTTCGTTACTTGAGTAACGAGCCTTAGTTACTTGAGTATTACTCAAGGGAGGCTTACGTAAGGGACACTCAAGTAGCTGACGAAACACAAAACCTTACTTAAGGGACTCTTAAGAATCGACTATGAATAGGACCCTTAAATAGTTTTTCAATACTTGATCCTAGTTTATACTGGAAAAATTTTTAAATATTTGTCGACTGTTTTAGATTTTAGAGAACCATCAGTATTCAATAATATATTTGAATTATTGTGAATGTTGAAAGTATATAGTTTTGTAGAAGTAATGCAATTTTTCTTGAATATTTGAGTCAGGTAGTTGCAAATAGTTAAAAAAATATGGAAGTTGAAAGGGCTGTAGCCCTCTACTGTAGATAAAGGTGGAGAAACAATTTCAATACAACAATAAGTCTAATAGATAACCCTCTAGAAATTATATTATTCTACAAATAAAACCTAGCAAAGGTCCAAAAATTTATATTATTGAATTGCATTGCTTTTAGGATACTTATAGTGTAGTTTTGTGGTGGTGTGATTAATACCTAATTTGTGCCATGCAAGGGACGTACTAACCTCTTTTTCTAACACTGCCCTATTCTATTTTAAAGAGGTTATTTCTTCAGAGACCCCAGTAGCTCTGCGGGGCAGATGGAGGGGCAGCAGCCGCCCATGATGTCTTTTAAGGCTTTTTTAGCCACCCAGGATGACAACATTTCCGATAGCGAGGCTATCGAAAAGTATAATGATTACAAACTTGAGTTTCAGAGGCAACAGTTGAATGAGTTTTTCGTCGCTCACAAGGATGATGAATGGTAAGGCATGATGTTTCAGTTAGCTACTATAGTCTAAGAAATTCTAAGAAATTGAATTTGTGTATCCCAAATAAATATGGAGAATTTGTTACTGAAGTCAAGAAATTGGACAGGTTGAACAATTTTGATAGACTTGTTTGATACACTGTGTTGAATAGTTCAGTTTGATGTAAATCCGAAAATGGTATGTTACGATAGTTACATGATAAAGCAATCTATGTTGTTATTTAGGTTGATTGTGATGTTTTTTTATAAAAAAATCGTTTATTGTTTTTTTATTAAGCACATCCTATAGCTAGAAGACCTCTAACGTTCCAAGTTGCCAGGCGATATTTTCGGCGTGTTGTCATCAGTAATTAATTTCGCACAAGAAGCCTGATGGTAGCACTTCTTGTGCCCGGTCACCAATTTCACACTGACCTCCTCGGACGAGGAACAGCGCCGATTGCCAGTGAGACCACGAGGCATCACATCCGAGGCCTCGCTGATTCTCACGTTACTCATTTTACGAGTTTCTCTTGGGATATCTTAGAGATCTTTAATGCATTAGTTTCCCATTTGCTTTCTGCATCCTCGTGCCATTGACCAGATGTGTCTACTGGTTCATCCGCCTTTAGGGACAATTTCTCACCCCAAGGACAAGAAGGTGTCCTGACTGTTGTCAACTCGTCCACCCAAAGCTGTTGGTTGAAAAAAGGTTACTGCTTATACCGACAGTAGTTCGGTTCCTTTTAGTCGCCTTTTACCGCTCGCAGGATATACCATGGCAGATATTCTAACCTGCCCCCTCACGTCAAAAAAACAGTAATAAAAGAGACTGTGATTCTAAAGTCATATTAATAAAATTATTCATATTGATGAAATAAGATAGACAAGATTACAAATTAAAAACGGCATACTAAAATCGGAATTAAAATATTCACTAAAGCAGTAGAAGGCTTGTGTTAATAGTTAATTTATAACTCTAAATTTAAAAGCTTTTTCTGGAAGAATCTTAACATCATCGAACTATGTAGCTGATGAAGTATATCAAAATTGTTCAACCCCAAATATTTTCATTATATAATGTCTACTCTATGGATCCTAGTATAAGGATTGGTTTTCATTGTTTTTATTTGAATTATTAAGAGTACAGAAAATTGTGATATCTTTCAGTGGTTATTTTTGTGTGTGTCTAATAGCCTTATCATGGATTCATTATAAAGTGAATTTTTATTTTGGTCAGCAAAAATTGCTACACTTAATACAGTTAAATAATTGAGATTGTGATGTATTTGGGTATATATTTAATGTGTAACAGGTTTCAGGTAATAGAATCATATCATAGTAGCCTATTTATTCCATTATAAAGGGATTTTTTTAGACAACTGTTGATCTTTGCTAGACTGAAATAGAAGTTCCAAATGAATCATGACGTGTAACAATACAATTGGAAATGAGGATGGTGAAATAACAATTCTTATTCATGGTGTCTTGTTGACTTTGTTTGCAGATTCTTTCATGTTAAGTAATTCATCCTATTGCAGATTTTAATCGTTTACTCTAAGATTCATAAAAAGTAGAATAAAATCCAGAAGATGAACAAAATAATTTATTTTTGATTTTATCAGTTGATGTAAAGAGCAAATACTATAACTTCAGAATGGGGTATTTTCCAACTTGCTAATATTGCCTGTTTAATGGCTGAAATGAATTGTTTGTATCTAATTTGTAATGATGGCAGTGTTTTCTCAATTTTTTTCTGCCCACGTGGAGTAAAGATAGACTTTGAAAATCATCCCTTTGAAAAGAGCTCACTTAAATCTCTTACAACCTCCCGCCTAAGAAATCAACCAATCAAAAGTGATTTTTATGCCGGATGTAGATAGGATGTGACTATTTTAATTTGAATTGAGCGTAGATTCAAGGTTGTCACGTTGCTAATATTTTGCATAGTTTTTATATAAAGGATGTAAACTTCATTTTATGTTTATTTAGTTTCCCTCTTTTTGTAGACTATAAATGTTATATTGCACAGCTATTCCATTTTTTGCATTGTTATGTAATTAGCAGTTTACTCTGAGAATTTTTCATAGTTACTTTTCACAATTTTACTCGTCATTCGGCAACACTCGTCTTTAACAGCCTGTCACTAGTGTCATGCATACAAGCATACATAACCTCCCCTGGTGTCACGACTGTCACGGTATCTCATTTAACCAAGATATATAGATCAGGTGCTTTCCTTTTACATCTGCACTAACTCAGATCACTTAAAAATCAGATGACTCAGCTCAGTTGGAAACCTCAGATGCTCAGATGAGTTAAAGGAACTTGTTTGTGCAGTTAAATGTCATTCTTCGAAATGTTGTAATATGCTATGGTTCTATAATCTGTCGATCCTTTCCATAACCTATTTTTTTAAGTTTTTCGTAGCTCACCACACACTGTCGGCTATCCATACACCACAAAACCCGCTAAAATTCAAACTTACAAAAAATTCTAACCTCATTTATTGATTTATTTGACATCTAAATGATCTGAGACAACTGATCTACCTTTCGAGCTTGTGCAGATGGGCTTAAGTGGGAGTAAAATATCTCGGTTTAGTCTCAGATTCAGAAGACAAAAGGAACGTACATTGAAATGAGTCATGACGTCACAAGTGAGATTTATCAGATAAATCAGGTAAAAGGAAAGCGCCTATATAGATCATGAAATGATGTAAACAAAAATCTGTCAATTCAACACGAAGCGGAGGTTATGTCTGTAGATGGAGAAAAGGCGACAAGTCACATTCTAAGGATAGCTCCACGAAAGACTTATTACGTCACGCTTAGCTTTATTACGTCACAGCTTTGGCGCGAAATTTTGTTCGAACTATGCAGTTGCTTTTAAACCACTTCGCGTTCACAGTAAAAAGTAAAAATGTTAGTTACATGGTTTTTGGGGACGTAACATCAATATTCCGTCATAAAATTTTGTTCGGAAAATACCCCATTCCACTGACTTAAACTTTAGCGTATGTGGTACCTAGTTCTGTTGGATATTATTATTAAATCAAACCTGTCCCCAGTGTAGTTCCGCATTGTATTTCATAAAATGCTTTCTTTGTCTACGCTATAGTTTCAAAATATTTAATGATATTTTCCTACAATTTAAAATTGATGTCAAAGCCATTGGCTCGTGAATTATATTATTTTATGAATTATATTATTACCTCAACAGTTTATTCCGCGGTAATCAAACTACATTAATTTAGTGAAATTCCATTTAGTCAGTTTTTGATAACAAAGGATGTGTTTCTAGACATACTAATATTCTCTTATTTGTTTCTCATTTGTATATGATTTATTATATATCAACAAGAAACTATGAATAATACTTTTCATTCAATAGAGAGCATATTCAAAGTAAGTTTATTCCTCAAAGCGAGATTGAGATCTAACTTACTTAATCTGCTCTTGGATTGTGTGACTTAAAACAACTTTTTCTCTGCAGCAACGAGACAAGTCTCGAGACAAGCTGGGTTCGTCCCTTTAAAAAACGTGTGTCTGCAACACCACTGGATTCAATTCGCGTTTTTTAAACCCGTTAAAGTATTATACAAACATGAGAATATGTGAAGAGATAGCTATTTTTTTATTCCGTTTACTTTAAAGCTATGCGCGCAATGCATATGCTTTTCGCGTTCTAAATTCTTTAAGGTTTTGCTTTAGAACAGGTGAGACTAAACTTTTAAGAAGTCACATATTTATATAAATTCTTACATATATATGTTAGATTGTATGATTGGTGGAAGTGGTGTATAGAAAAAAGTGAACATAAACCTTAATAAAAGTAGTTTGCGAATGACGTAATTTTTTCTATATGTAATGTAGTTATCGATTTTGTACGTATTCATACATTTTACGCTTTTTAATTCAACATAAACTGGCTACACAAGTCCACAACATTATTTTAGACCCATGAAATAATTATGCTTTGAAACGTTATATTCTCAGAGTAACAACTGAACATAGAGGTAGTAAACAACTAATTCTAATAGACCGACATCTTTTCTTACGTTGTCATATTGACCACCAGATACGGCAATCATAATTATTTACTATCGTCTTAATTGTACAGTATCCAGAAAAATCAATAGGTATGTTGACCTTTACTGCGTTACTGCACATTTCTTCATCATAAACGCAAATTCTGAACTCTTACATAAATTTTGAGAAGCTGGCAACGCCGATATAATTTCCATGCGACTTATTTACGGTAGAACTGACTGTCAAACATTTGTTTTCTTTGTGCGTCTTTTATGCTTGGTCAGTACAATCGAAATTCGCTATTTGTTGGTAACTGTAGTGAAGCTTTACGGACTTGCTGTGCTATATTCGAGTGTAGTTTAACAGTTTTTCGAGATGGGACAGTGTGCAGTGCAGTGTTTGTAACATGGGTTGCATTGGAAGAATTTTCAGGTTAGTTGGCAATTTTTGGAGGCTGAAGTGTCAAAAGATGGTGGCTTTGAGCACGCCATGCTGAGTGGTTTGTTTACTACCTCTATGTTCAGTTGTTACTCTGAGGTTATATGATATTTCTAGTGTCGTAAACACCGTGGTAGAGTTGTAGTTGTACTGTAACTCAACAGTAAGTGGTATACGAAAAATGTCTGGAAACCTCAAAATACACATTTGATGTGAATTAAATAGTTTTTCTTGTTCTCGTGCACTCATGGATCTGTAATTCATTCGATTATTTACCGATTTTCACTTCCCACACTGTATTCCTAAGTTTTATATATACAGGTATAATCAAAATTGGTGTGACAACACCGTTACAAAAATTTAATGACAAGCAGACTGTCATATAAACAGATAGGCCGGCAGTCGTGTCATTGGATATGGGTGACTTGGATTTTTGTTAATACAACGTCCACAAAACATATCTTGAAATCTAAAATGTTGGTAGCCACAAAAAAAACTTCACATTCCCTCGTAAAATAATAGTTTTACAAAATGCTACTACTGTTTGTGAGGCCTATATTTCCCCTTCCCAATAATCGAGGAAGATCTAACTAATGATTCATAATTACAATTGATTGAGGTATCGATTTTTACGGGTGTACGGAAAAAAGCATAAATTATATTTTTGATTGATGTTTCAACATGATTTTGTGTTGTAGTACATACACCAGGTCTCAAACCTCACTTATTATTTTGAAAAATTTTGAGATCAGACTAACACAGTAAAATTGAATTGGTAGTAAGTTCACTTTTTTCATTATATGGGTATGGCATTTGATCATACGAATTGAGATCATATTAAGGTGTACTTTGAAGGTATTTCGCAAGACATATTAATTAATAGTATTTATTATGTTGATTCTACTGGTACTCTAGTTTATACGTTCAAAAAATGTGTATTAAGTAATTACCTAAACTATGGTATAAAGTCCTTTTACGAATATAGTTAATAAGGAATATTCATTCCTCAATGTACAGCAGTATCACTAAAGAGGATACAGTACTCGAGTTAGTTGTTACTTATGTCAAATCACGTAAAATAAAAAAGGACACAAATTCGTACACTTACACCTTAATATGCATCACAACCTATCAAATTAATGCATGAATGGGTGGTTGAAAATTGTAAACTTCATATTTAAAATATTCTATCACTATGATTCATCATAGGTTCCGCTTGAAATACCACCCAGAAGAGTCTGTCAAACGAAAGGAGGAGCAAATGGCTCATTTAAAGGTTTGTAGTAACTATTTTACTGTAACCGATTTTGAACAAATTACACAATTAAGAAACTAAAAAAAATAATGTTCCTCATTTGCACTCAAAATCATATTTTAGAGATAAGATATGGATCGCAAAAATTATAAAAAATTAGGTATTCTCTCGCATTTTATCGGCAAGCAGTAAACATATTGCTGACCACAAAACGAATGTTTGAGACTTTTTTTAACACGTTATTTATTTTGAGCCATTAAATAAAGCACCTAAGGAAAAACATTGTAGATGTCTTAAAAATAAAATGTAACACGCAGCACAAAAATGACTAAAAAAGTAGTGTTGTAAAAAGTTGTATACTTTGTATTGATTTAGATCCAACAAAATAACGGGTCAAAAAATTGCTATAGGCAGACACTTGCCCCATATGATGTTATAGCACTAGATAAACTGTATAGTGATATTAGAATTTCTCATCCATTATGTATTTCAGAAACGCGTTGAAGTTTTCATGGATTTACTGAAAGGTGGAAAGATAGATGCAGTTTCAGTGGATTGTGCTAAGACAAATGAGCTGCTCAAACTACTTGACACTGTTGTCATCAAACTAGAAGGAGGAACTGATGAGGACCTTGCTCAGTTGGAACAGGAATATGAAGGTAGATCAATTATTTAATATTTATAATCGTAATGCAACAAATGATCCTCCAATATCCCGGAGATACTTCCTCATTATTGATGTTGCTTATGCGTTATCTGAGGCTATACGCTACTGACGATGGGTTCAAATCTTTTTACTATACAGGGTTTCCTTGGATAGCCTACCCAAACGAAACTGGATGAAGTTAGACTCCAGTTTATAGACAAAAAACATACGTATTTGAAATAAACATAACTTTTGAACCATTGCGTGCGTTTCGTTGAAATAAAAACAAAACAATTGCTAATAGAAGATGCTTTTAGAACTTAGATAGTGGATACCTGTAGAAACCCTAAAATTTTTGTTTAAATTTGTTTCGATCCCTTGAATATTTTACCCAATAATTAACGCATCTCCAAACTTTATTGAGACGGTTTCTTCTGAACTCGTAGCATAAAAGTTTCAACAGTTTAGAAATATATAAATCACTAAGATACTTTAATTTTCAGAGGCGGGCCACCGGGCCCTATACCTGGCTACGTGGCGGCCTGTAATGCCATCATATTATTACATATAATTACAAAATCAAGCAAACGATTTTCTTTTAATATTTTCAAACATGTTTCTGTGGATAAATTGGGGTCTAGTTTCACCTCAATTTCTTTGTGTATTCATGGATCTAATGTTAATCAAACGTATGTATTTTTTAAGAAATGGAACAGAAATACAGAGAGCAAAAGGCCAAGGAAGCCGAGGCAGAGAGAGCCAGAGAAGCTGCAGCTAAAGAAGCAGAAGCCAAGAAAAATGAAGCAGAAAAAGCTGCTTCGGAGAGCAATGAAGAAAACAAAGTTGATGATGTTAACAAAAATGGACCTAAGGTAATAAGATATACGACGATAAATATAGAATTAGAAATAATTGTGGATAAATCAATATAAAATAATTTTGGCTAAATATCCAATTTTGTTTTACATTAACTTATGGTTGCAAATAGGAGCACGACGCTGACGATAAAAAAGAAGAAAAAGAAGATGGAGAAGAGGATGATGATGAAGTAGAAGAGAAGAAGGATGCAGAGAAGCCTGTAGAGGAGAAAGAGAAAGAGAAGGAAAAAGAAAACGTACAAGAGGAAAATGACAATAACGAAAAGCCTAAGGAAAAAGATAATGAGAAAGAGGAAGACGATAAAAAAGATGAAGAGGAAGAAAACCAAAAAGAAAAAGAGAGTGAAGAAAAAGAAAAGGATGAGAAGATGGAGGTAGATGAAGAAGCCGCTGGGAAGAAAGTGCCTCATAATAAAGGTGAACTAAGTACTGCGTATAAATATAATTATACTATTCAAAGAAAGTCTAGGCAGAATAGGTTTTGCTTTTCATATATTATTCTTAATTTTGGGTCATTTATTTTCTTTTAGGCTGCACATGCTCATATTGTTTGATAAAATTTTCATATAATATTTACTTTTGCGTCTTAAAATTAGCTTAAAACTGACGAACCATCAAGTGCTTGTAATGACAACCCTTATGATTGATTCACGTTTCCTCCTTAATTGGCTATTTGGAATTGCTAATAATAAACTTGTTGGAAAGCTAAAAAGCAAATGTAAAATGTATACAGACCTAAACCAACGCATTCGAATAGGTTAGAAGTGAACAAAGATTTTCTTTGTTTGAACAGTCCTAAACATAGCGACACAGGATTATTTGACCATGTCGCCAGGTCCTCTCGGGGTAAAGCCATCGTATTTTCTTTATATGCTAGTCTAAATGTAAATTTCAAAGCTGGTTTGACGATATATTGCAGTAATAGTAAAATGGCTAAAGAAGCTCGTAAGGAAAATCCCAAAATAGCCTGTTGCCTCAAAGGCAGATGCAGATCCAATGTTTTTTTTATTATAAAGGAAGTTGAAAAAAGCTGAAATTAATCCGATTGAAACTAGGCTACCACAGAATTTCAGAATAATTATTTAAAGGACTTTAAAAGCTTTAGAAGCCCTTTTGAAATAATTTAAAGAGGATGATCCCATACCACATATTGGAGCGATGGTCTAGTAATATGTCTTACATATAAACAATTATGTTTTATAAAGTGACAAAGTTCCATCTAGTGGCGAATGACCTTCATCTGACCAGTATGAACAACAGGTAGTGTCATAGTGGCAGCTCTTTGTTTTGGTTTTATCGGTCTCTGTTTATTGGGCGATTTTTGAGTGAATTTTGGGTTGTACAAGTGAAGAATAGAGTATTTTATAGCGTTTTCAACTTATTGCCCTATCACTGCACTCATAGGAACTGAGTGTCAAAATTATGTTCGTCTTAGATTTGAGTGCAAAACTAGTGTGGTTTTTTGTTTTCGACTTATCCGCTTAATTGCACTTGAGTGCAAATGATCGCCACGGACTCTCTGAGCTCGTGGAGATTTCAGTGCATTTTTGACGTCTATAAATATTAATTATAACCTATTTTATTTGTCAGAGAAAATAATTTTTTGAATTAAGAACTGGGTAGTGGGGTAGTATACATAATAGCATGAAAGGTACGGACAGTGTAGTTAGAAGAACTGCGAATATCGTCATCTTCGGATGATGAGGAAATTGAAGCACATCTAGTTAAATTGCAAACAACGGCTGCGGATGTCCCAAAAATACGAATATTTGTTGAAGACGTTGTTCCTATACTGACGGAAGAAGAGATACAACAAGATATACATAAGTATTTACCGATATAGATAGATATTCATTTTTAGTGCAAAAGCCATATTGCACAAAATGCTTTTAGTTTTTATGTTTATGAATAAATTATTGAATAAGGCGGATTCAAATTATTCAAATTCCAAAACCACCACAGAATGAAATTGAGCTCTCGCGATGCAAAATGACATCAAACTGTCATCAATTGGCTGACAGAACAGTTACTTGAATTGCACTGAAATTTGGTGTATGTTCGACTTACCAGTTCAGATTTATTGCACTTCTGGCCACCAGACGAGTTTTCAATGTGCACTGTAGTGCAATCGTGGTTAAAATCAGTGCAGTAAGTCGAAAACGCTATTAGACAATTCCGCAAGATCGTGAAGTGCTATGATGACTGCAGATCTTATAATTCGTAAGACTGTAAAAACGTCGTAAATAATAACAAGATAGTCTTGCAAACACACATTGCTGCCGCTAGAGCATGGGCTTTGTTTCTTCTAACCTATTCAAATTCGTTTACCTAAACCCAATGATGAAATAGAAAACCTGATGCAATGTTAAAATATTTTCTCTGATATTTTAGCGAAGAAACGCAAAGCTTCTTATTCTGGGAGCAGTAGTGGATCATCCAGCAGCAGTGATAGTGAGGAAGAAAACGAAAATGAGAAAAAAGATGAAGGGGAAGAAAAGGGCGAGAAGGATGAAAAGGAAGTAGAAGATGATAAGAAGAAAGATGACGACGCAATCTCTGTAGAAGAGGTTACCAAGCCAAAATTAAAATCGCTGCATAAGACTACTTCCATCTTTCTCAGAAACCTTGCACCTACTATCACCAAAGCTGAAGTAGAAGCCATCTGCTCGAGGTAAAGCTTTTTGAATATGCTATTGGTGTGCCGTAGTTTTCAATTCAATTTATTCAAAAAAATAAGACCCCAAGTCTCTTTAAAATGATAAAACTCACCTAAGAGATGTACTTTTTGGAACTATTATAGAGCCTTTAAGTCTAAAGGTTACAGATTCATTTATATGTATGTATGTATGTATGTATGTACAGTAGGTGGCCAAATTATTAGGGACAGTTCTATTATTTCACCTATAAAAACGAACTAATTTATAATGTCAACAAATTTGTTTAAACATAAAAACTGTCCCTAATAATTTGGCCACCTACTGTATATTAAGTAGTGTGCCCTTTTTTGCATGTTTTTCTACATTTTTTCCAATCCATGATTTTTAGGATTGAATTTTTGTATAGTTTTCACAGAAAAAAAAATAGCTTCCGTCCTGAATACATTTTTAAGACTGACTTTTTTGTTTTTTTGAGAGTGCTGAACCATGCATGTCTACAACCTATCTAAGAATACAATCAGTCATTTTTCTACATCAACTTGTAACTTCTTTATTGATTCTACTCGTTCTGCGATGGTTTTTGTTAAGAATCATACTTGTAGCACAAAATTTGGTTTTTGAAATATTTAAACTGAAACAGTTTATCAAGCCAGTTTTTTTTTTTTTTTTTTTTTTTTTTTTTATGGTCGGCCTCCCGCAAAGGCTGAAAGCCTATGGCGCTGTAGGAGCGCTGCGAGAGGACAAATGTCTGTTCACGTTAGATTTGAAACGCTGCAGGTTGTAGCCGTCGGGAAACAAATTCCCCGGCAGCTGATTCCACAGCGTCGAAGTTCTCCAAAAGAAGGAATGCTGGAGGAGACTGGTTCGGGGAGTAAGGACCTCGACCTGGTAAGGATGAGCTCACAGAGCTTCTCTAGTATTCCTGGTTCGGACGGCCTTTGGTGTTATTATCTGGGAGAGCTCACTGGAACATCTTCCGTGATAGAATCTGTAAAACAGACATAGGTCAGCCACCCTCCTTCGATGTTCCAGGCTGTGGAGGTCCTTTGTGAGGTTAGGCGTATCGATTAATCTAATTGCTCTTTTCTGGATAGTGTCCAGAAGCTTTAGAGTGTGCTTCGGAGCACATCCCCATACATGGGAGCAATACTCCAGCGATGGTCGGATCTGTGCCTTGTAGAGCAGCAGCAGTTGCTCTGGCGTATACAACTTCCTACAGCGGAACAAAACTCCAAGCTTCTGGGATGCCGTTTTAGCAATACTGACGACGTGGTCGTGCCAGGACATGTTATTGTTGATGTTGATTCCCAAGAGCTTGACGGAAGGTGATTCGACAATGGGGTGACCCTCCATTTCCACGGTTGGTAAGCCATCGTGAGACTTCTTTGTCAGTGTTGTTGCCTGAGTTTTTTGTACGTTGAACTGTACTTTATTTGCTAATCCCCACTCTACAATTGTTTTGATATCTGCGTTGATCTGTGAGGCATGCTGCTGTCGCCGACGTAATGTCTCCTGGGATGATAGTGGCTTGCCTGGTTCCATGCAAGACACTAATGTACTGTCATCTGCGAAGCTGTAGATTGGATTGGATGTTATTTCCAGCAGCTCGTTGATGTACAGCAGAAACAGTGTAGGGGATAGGACAGATCCCTGAGGAACACCGGCGTTTATTGAAAATACGTCTGATGAACAGCCCTCGACTACAACAAACAGAGATCGATCGTTCAAAAAACTGTTCAGCCACTGGCGCAGGCCAGGTGGTAGTCCATAAGCAGCAAGCTTGACCAGAAGTCCGTCATGCCACACTCTGTCGAAGGCTTTCGATATGTCAAGTGCAACAACACGGGATTCGCCATGTTTGTCTATTGCTCTGTTCCACAAGTGAGTGACGTAGGCAAGGAGGTCACCTGTAGACCTGTGCTTGCGGAAGCCATACTGGCGATCATTTATGATGTCATTGTTGTCCAGGTATTTCAGGAGCTGTGTGTTAATGACAGTCTCCATAACCTTAGACATGATGCTGAGAAGAGCCACAGGTCTATAGTTGGTGGGATCAGTTTTTTTGCCTTTCTTAGGGATAGGTTGCACGCAGCCAATCTTCCACGAATCGGGAAACACGCCTCGTTGATACGAAAGTTTGAAGAGCTTGCAAAGAATAGGTGCAAGCTCAGCGGCACAGCGTTTAAGGACAGTTCATGAATTTGCGTGGATTTAAAAATTAGGTTGCCTCAATGCATTGAGACGTCGACCTGAAGAGCTAAAGACTGTTTTACGGTTCATCTTCATCATAGTCACAATGTCTTAACAGACATGTTGTGAACTCGTAAAAGGCATTAAGTCGGAGCTAGAGTATTGCCGACACGAATATTATCAATAGTTTTGAGAACTGTTAGTCGCCATCGTTCGCGATTTACTGTCAGTTGAGTGGCGCTCTTGATATTCATATCTAGCAACTGTTTCGTCGTATCCACCCAGCGTGTAGGGGGAACGGCCACGGCGCCGCCCACTCGGGGCGTGACCCTGAACTACAAGTTTCTCCATATTATCGCTTCTGTGAATATGTCCGAAGAATGTAAGTATTCTCATCGACACAATGGAGGATAGTCTCTTTGGATTACCGAACTCGTCCAGTATGGAAACATTAGTTCGATGGGCGGTATAAGGAATTCTCAGCATTCTCCTCCACGTCCACATTTCAAAAGCATCTATGCGAGCTCGATCTGCCTTTTTAACAGTGGAAGTTTCCGAGGCATACAAAAATATGGAGAACACAAGAGACTGAACCAGCGACATTTTGGTAGCTTTAGTGATATTATGGACACGCCATAATTTAGTAAGCTTTGTCATGACCACCTGTGACTGTTGAATGCGCCGTCGAATCTCATTCTCACAGCTACCCGAATTGTCGATCAAAGAACCGAGGTACACAAAACTTTGAACTATCTCACAACGGCCTATTGACTTTATGTCTCGATGATTGGCATGCTCTTTACCAACGATCATAATCTTGGTCTTGTTGTAGTTAATACCAAGACCATAAGCTGCACTGTGATGTTCTAAAACGATTAATAGAGCTACTCGTTCTTCCTGAGAAGCAGCAATAAGGGTTGTACGTCATCAAATCTTAATGTAGATATTTTGCTTCCGCCAATAGTTATACCGCCATTCCAGTTGTCCGATACCCGCCTCATCACAAATTCAGAGTAAATGTTAAATAACATCGGAGATAATACACATTCCTGACGAACTCCTTTCTGGTTGCTGTTTGACCAGACAGGTTACCATCAATTCTTACACGAGCCGAGCTAGACTCATAGAGTTGCTGTATGAGAATTACTAAGTGGTAAGGGACTCCCATAGAAATAAGGATTTCCCACAGTTTAGGCCACTTTACGTTATCAAACGCCTTAGGATAGTCCACAAAGCAGATAAAAACGGGAAAATAATGCTCTCTGGCTTTTTCAATAATCTGTCTTAAGTTTAAGATCGAACCCTGTTCTTTTACGAAACCTGGCTGCGCCTGAGAAATTTGCCAGCCAATAAAATCCTCCAAACGAGACTAAAATATATAGTAGATCCTCGCTTGCATGAGAGATTAACGAAAGTAGGCGATAATTGTCTGGATTTGTTGGAGATCCCTTCTTATGAAGTGGAACAAAAATGGATGTGCACCATTCATCTGGCCAAACACCGGAGGACCAGACCCTCTTACAAATGTTATATAAAATAGAGGTGCTGTCTTCACCCAAGCATTTTAATGTTTCGACAGAAATAGCATCAATGCTTGTAGCTCTATTAGTTTTTAACTTGTGAGGGCATGTTCCACTTCACACAAAAGAATATCCGGTTCATATTCAAAATCCAATGTGAGGGCCTGAGGGCCATCCTCATGGTACAGATTTTCGCTATAATTTCGCCATACCTCAATAACCTCATGCAAGTTGGTAATTAGCTGTCCCTCAGGATTTTTAACAGCCCAAGATTTGGGTTTTAAATCCCGACTGAGGCATTTGACCTTTCTTTCGGATTGTTAGTATTGGCATGCATCTCTATTTCTTGGCACAATTGCTGTATATAAGAGTTCTTATCTCTTCAGCATAGTCTCTGAATCTCGCGTGAGAGCTCGGTTAATATATACTAATTATACGGTTAATATATACTAATTATATGGTTTCTGCTATAGGTATGAAGGTTTTCTTCGAGTTGCTCTTGCGGAACCTCAGCCAGAAAGACGTTGGCTAAGGCGCGGCTGGGTCACTTTTAAACGCGATGCCAACATCAAGGAAATTTGCTGGAACCTAAACAGCGTGCGTCTTCGCGATTGTGAACTTGGAGCTATTGTGAACAGGGACCTTAGTAGGCGGATCCGACCGGTCAATGGTGTTACTGCGCATAGACAAGTTGTCAGGTATGCAACTTTTCACGTCAATCTAATAAGATTACAACTAAACAGAAAATGACATGAGAGAAGAGAAAAAACACTATTCATTATATTTTTGAGGCAAGGAGGTTAGAACCAAGGGAGTCGCTACTAAATGTAAATCTGTCAAACAGAAACGGGACCAGTGGGTGTGGCTAAGTGTATCAATTTGTCAGGGCCGGACTCGACAGGAATATATTGCATTGAAATTTAGTTCCAGATAGTGCGATTCCGTTTACTTTTATACCGATTTAAATGACCAACATTACTATACAATCCTGATGGTTCAAACTATAACTACAAAACAAAATCCAAATCTAATTTCTATGATGTATGACATTTATGCCTAACTACGGACCTGCCAAATGTTTACAATACCTGTGAAATGTTATTCCAGTAAGTTTATTTGAGTGGACACCTTTTCTGCTGTTACAGCTGTGTACTGCACAAGATACCATTGTTTTTAACAGAAAACACTCGAAAAACCAAAAAAATCCTTGAAAAACACAAAGTAGACGACGGAAACGACGAATGCTATACGAATGACACAAGCGTACTAACAAAATGGCGGCCTGGTCCCGTTTCTGCCAGCGTGACAGCGACTCCCTAGGTTACAAACTCCTTGTTTTGAGGCTTAGGACCCATGACTAGAATGAATAGATTCTGTTATATTGTAGAAAATACTTGGAATACATGTTGGTATCCTTAATAAAATATAACTCGAAAATTGACATTGATAAAACATAAAGGTATACCTTTATATATTTCAAATAACTTTTTCTATCTATCCTTAATTTCACTGAACAACTACGTGATATAAATATAACATTCTGTTGATAGGTCTGATGTAAGGATTTCTGCTAGAGTGGCACTTCATTTGGACGAGAAAGCAGGTTTGTGGCCAAGAGAAAAATCAGCAGATGGCGACACGGAAAAGGAGAAAGAAAAATCGTCACAGGTAAATTAATAATCGCCAGTGCTCTACGAGCATTTAAGGCTCTCGTACGGTATAGACGAGACACTGGTGCTGCCATATGCTCCAGGGGATATAGAATCCGTGGTGGAGATATCGAATTTACTGGAACTACTCGTTCCTCACGCTCGAGCTTGTACAGGCAAACTAGCCTCAAAAGCTTTCACAGGCTAACGGAAAGATGGTACTGTCAAACAAGCCCGAAAAGCTTGTACAGGCAAACAAGCCCAACATAGTCCTCCTCGACCACCAATAGAAGACTATGTTCGTTATAGTTTTCGGCACCTGCCAAGGTGAACATCGTCTCTAAGGAGGAAAAGGGGAGCAAATATCAGGAGGAGTTGCTCGGACTACTTTGCAGGTTCTGGTCAGACTACACTGTGAATCTGCTGGTTATGGTCATTGGATCGCTAGGTGGAATGTGGAATACGCTGCTCTCTGCATGCACAAAATACCGGTGTGAGGTGCGGCTGCCAGAATGCAGGAGGCAGTTATCCTTGAGTTTCTTGTCTACTTAGGGCGCACGATTCGCGGGCCCAGTGATTGCTCACCTCACGGTGTGAGGAGTAGTCGTTGGGCAATGAACAGCAGCAAGAAACAGCTTTCAATTTTTTTGCGGATGAGCTTCCTTCACCATCATAGAGTGCTGCTTCAAAATGGGAGCTAGTAATGTACCAGCATCGTAGGATTATGATGCTGAATAATGTGAAACGCAGAAGGAACCACAAGATGACAGTATCGGTTTTTTATCGATGTGCGAATGGAGCACGATGAAACAAACATTGTCTTATATTTCTCTTTGATATATTGTAGACCAACCTAATCATATTTTAAATACATTTATACCTCAGAGTAACATAGAGGTAGTAAACAAACCACTTCAGCATGGCGTGCTTAAAGCCATCATATTATGTAAATAAACAGATTTTTGACACTTCAGCTTCCAAACATTGCCAACTAACCTGAAAATTCTTGCAAGGCAACCCATGTTACAAGCTCTGCACTTTTTGAGTTCCATCTCGAAAAACTGTTAAACTACACTCGAATATAGCACAGCAAGTTCGTAAAGCTTCACTACAGTTACCAACAAATAGCGAATTCGATTTTACTGACCAAGCATAAAAGACGCACAAACAAAACAAACGTTTGACAGTCGAGGTTCTACCGTAAATAAGTCGCATGAAAATTATATCGGCGTTGCCAGCTCCTCAAAATTTATGTAAGATTTCAGAATTTGCGTTTATGATGAAGAAATATGCAGTAACGCAGTAGAGGTCAACATATCAATTGATTTTGCTGTAATCATTCCTGAACCATCAAAATACCGTTTTTATTGACGTAGAATGGAATATTTCTGGATACTGTACAGTTAAGACCATAGTAAATAATTATGATTGCCGTATCTGGTGGTCAATATGACAACGTAAGAAAAGATGTCAGCCTATTAGAATTAGTTGTTCACTACATCTATGTTTAGTTGTTACTCTGAGATTTATACATATGACAAGTATGTTTGCTGATTTTGTTTTTTATGTTGCTTATAGCTACTATTAAAGTACACTCCGCTAAACACTGACTGTTGCTCCTAAATAAACATTTCTTTCTTTAGACATTCGGCCTGGTGTCTAACAACCCTATCCTTCACAATATCACCGACTACCTGATAGAAGAGGCAAGTGCTGAAGAAGAGGAACTTCTGGGCCTACAAGTTAGCTCTGAGAACCAAGATGCTGTTACCACTGTAGAAAGAGACGAAGATCTTACCAAAGTATTGGATAGGATCATCTTATATCTTAGGATTGTTCATTCGTTGGATTACTACAATCATTGTGAATATCCTAATGAGGATGAAATGCCCAACAGATGCGGTATTTTACACGCCAGAGGACCTCCACCTACGTCAAAGGTAAGGCCTCTGCAATTTTTCCTCATGCCCTCAGAGTAATAATTCTCTCTAGAGGAAGCATAAACATACAATTATACAGGTCTGTTTTGGATCAAGAGTAATTGAAAATAGGTATATGTAAGCATAAACAATCTAGAGATTGCTAGGCAATAATGGGCGACGCTAAACAAATACCAGTGGCGTCACGTATTTTCTGCATGATGGATCTAGCGGCGGCTAACTGACCAGTGTGGACTGTATATTCTTGAACATTGTGTAATCCTTGTCATTGTCATGTTGTTATTATTTTTGGAAAAATCTCTTACATATATAATATATGTGTTTAAAGCGCATCTCAAGTGAAAGCTGGAAACTATATGCACTTTACCAAATCATCGATAGTGAGTTAAAGTTTAAAGTAGCTGTGTAAAATAGTAGGCTTTGGGTTGTCATAGTTAATGCAGCACTGTGGTACAATCCTTTAAGTACCTGTAGGTATTGAATTCATCACCTTAGACGCCAAGTGTGCTAGTTTGTTGGAATAGGGTACTTGCAGAAAAAAATATTGTGTCGTTTACGCGTTCCTTAGAGCCTAGTAAACATGACAAAATCACTTGTTTGTTTTTTTGGAATCGGCTGTGAGAAATATTCCAAAAATTATTTCAAATGCTGGAAAATGCCGCGCAAGCAACCTCTGATGTCAGTGATATCCTATTGGCGATTCCAATTACCGATGAGGGCGCTGGCGTTTGTAAACAAATATGGAGGATAGCAGGTATCCTGCACGCTGTGACCCGCTTTTGGAGGAAATGCATGGCAATGAATGCTTTTATCATAGTCTTTTTTGGAGTGGCAACCATAAACACTACAGTTTGTATTAAACTTGCTAGCCTTTCTTGATTTGAAGCCTGATGTAGATGCCATATTCTTGACAATAGCGTATGAAGAAGGTCCGAAGAAATATTCTAACACACTATATACCAATTAACAAAGCACAAACTCGAAAACACGACTGAACGAAGAAACATAAAGGCATATAAACGGTTAATGGCATGTTAATTGTGTGCCGTCCGAAATTCGAGTACCTGCTTTGTCAGTGTAGATTTTTGCCGCTAGAGGTCTCATCGATTTTTGGAATTGGCAATAGTGATGGGATGTAAAGTATTGATATTCGATATCGATAGCCAGTGCTAACCTAACATTTTCACATTGATCATTATAACACACAAAAGTACTAGCACACTTGGCGTCTAAAAGTTAGGCTAGATTACTAATTCACTTTGTAGGGATGGGCTTGAATTAGATTCTATCTTTGGATTCATTCATAATGGGATGCGCCGAAACAAAATGATGGCTTCGATTAGTTGCGAATTTCGATCACAAACAGCATGAATTGTGATACCTATCAGATATAAAAATGTATTGCGACGAAAATGCTAGTGGGTTAATTGCCTGTTTCAAATATGTTTAAGTATCAATAAATTGAGTCGAATTGTTAAAGAATTCAGATCATCTCTAGTTTGCAGTTGCATCTCACTGACCTGCGCTGTAGCAGTATCGATTGTCGATATCGATAAGATACCTGTGACGTCAGCCCTTGTTTTAATTCACGTGGAAAAATTCGAATATATCCTTATTTTATTTTGCAAATAGCTTTTTTTGGCAGTCAGTAAAATCATGTTTTTTGTTTCCTACTGCTTCTTGATATGGTTTTCTTTACGCTATGTATACTCCCGAGACGATTTCACGACCTCTGCAAGTACCCTATTCTCTACTACTGCCCATTTCCGACATACGGCTTGTCTTAATCGTCGTGGGACACCCTGTATATGTACATCCATCTCCAAACCTCTTTCCCTCGTTACAATTTAGACAATGAGCGGGGTCGAACTGTTTATCGGGTACTTAGGAGAAGAGCGTCAGAGCGTGGAAAGCTGGAAAGTATAGAGACAGTCTACTTGGATCCATTTTTAGTAATATGATAAGTGCTGGCAAAAAACTAATTTATAATTTACAGGATAATATGAGATTTCTAACGTATAAGCATCAAGTTATTATAAACATTGTTATAGATTGGGAGGCACATCAGACGGTTTGTCACTTAACTCTTCCCCAGAGCTACCGATCAACAGCATTATGAACAGAATTAGATATCCAAACATTTTGTTTTATTTTTCAGACCGATATGACTCAGTTCATAGGATCCACAATAGAGAACAAGATGTCCGCGTTTCTCCCTGAAAAAGCTAAGGAAGAGGGCAAGGACAAGAACGAGGCCAAATTAGTAGCTTTAGCGTTGAAAGACGTCGATACCGAAATTGACAAGTTCGTACAAGCAAATACCAGGGAGCTTGCCAAAGACAAATGGCTGTGCCCATTGTCGGGGAAAAAATTCAAAGGTGATATACAAATTTGTTTGTTGTAACTTATTCATTCTGAAAATAGTAATCATGTTTTCACTTTCATTTCTGTATTTTTTTATATTCAAAAAATTTTACTAAACAACTACAACTAAACAAAAAAATATGGTTGCAAAAATTTATACAAAGTAACTGTTTCTTTCGGTGTTACTATTGATAGGACATTTGATAAACTTCAATCCCGTTTTGATATTTTTAATGGTTATTTTGCTTCCATATCATACCTTAATCTATTGAATCTATTGGCATTTTACCAAATTCATTGTTTAAATTACAACATAATTTTGACATTACTTTAATTAATGCCACTTGGCAATTGATGTTTTTTTTTACTTCTGTGTCATCGGCATCGACTTTTCTGGTCATTAGCCTCGTGTTCTGTATAGGCTTTGTTACTGTTTCCTGGCGCGACTCTAGGAACAGTACTGTCAATTAGAAGCCAACAGTGAAGGCTCAGGTGGGGATTCTCGCTGAGCTTTTTTATGGACATTTTTTTGTGATTGATAAAACTCTTAACGAGAATTGAACTTGGGACCTTCCGGTCACGAGCCCTCGACTCTAACCACTGAGCCATCCCACCCCCTAATTAATGTTGTTGTTCGTAGGGCCTGATTTTGTAAGGAAACATATTTTCAACAAGCATGCTGAAAAACTCGAAGAAGTGAAGAAAGAAGTTGAATTCTTCAACAATTACCTCAAAGATCCGAAAAGGCCGATGTTGGCTGAATCTCCTCAGTCGAAAAGAGAAGAATCCGGTGGCTACAATAATATGTAAGTAGAATTTATGGTTTAGCTATGTATACACAAACTCAACACGATTTTAATAGTGGACTGTATATTGTTGCATAAACTACAACCAGTAAATGAATTAACAATCTTTCAAACAAAAGTCTTTTATAAATGTATTCGTCTGGGAACATGGGATCTGGCACCTGGCGTAATGGTGTCGTCATCACGTCGTCATTTCCGGTACGACGTCGACGTGTTCTTCTTTTCGGCAGGACTGGAGAGGGAAAACCACGTTGCCAAGTTGTGGCGATTGACGCAAATATGCGAGTAATAACGTAAAACTCAACAAGCTATTTTTTGTTTTGTCTTTATTTATGGATGTAGTTATAGATAATTTTAGTTTCATCCGGCAACACAGCGTTTGTCTTCGGAAAAACTTATATTTTTCTTTCGGTAGCTACCTGACGAAGTTAGTTGGCAAAGGTCGGTCGGTTCGGTTAGTACTACCTTTTTCGTAGAATAATGCAAAAAACTATAGTTCAGTGCAACAGAAGATCACAGGGAATTGTTGGGGCTGCAAGTAATTATTTTTCGTTCCTTACATTGCCTGCTCCAAAAGTCCTGTATTTTCCCGAGAAATAAAAATATACAGTCCACTTATTATCACCATTGCCTGACGCCATTTTGGTGAGAAAAAATTTGCTGTTATATTTCTGGACAGGGTATTTTATCAAGGAGGTAAAATATTCTCAGGAATCAGCTAAAACAATTTATTTACTATAATATTATTTATAGTTGTCAAGACAATCTGATACTACTCGGCAAACTAGCAACGTTGATGATTCGTACGGTTTTTCAACCAATGTTCGATGACTCCAGATACTTAATTTTCATATATAATAGCTTAAATTAAGATACCAAACAGTGATGATTTTCTTCGAAGTCAACTTTCATAATTTTTTTGCCTTCAATTCATCCACGGTTGTGTGTTTGTTTCACCGCATCTATAGCTCCACTTACATAGATTTCATGTTTTTGTTCCCAAATTACCGCTTATTTTCTACTTAAAAACACCAATACTCTGCTATGTTTGCCACTCGCAACTTCAAAGGCCTGGTTTGATAATCAAACTTAATTCACCCATTATGTCTAATCTGAGAATTAGGAAATAAATGGTTTTCATAATCCTAACTGACAGATTAACATGACATAGATGTCCAATAAGTTAATGGCTCGCCCTCGGCCAGTTAAACGCATTAATTGAAAAATCAACCTATAAATCTGACATGTCGTTTGTATGACGTTGAGTTGACACACATATCAAAATTTATTTCATTAGGTGAAGGTTGAGTTGACAGTGGGTCCTCACTTTTATCAGTTACAGATTATATCGATTCATAGCTGCTTTTGAGCACAATTAAAAGCAAGTATTCATCTACTTGCATCTTTTCTTTATTTATCTCTATATGCATTTGTAGGCAACTATATTATATCCTCACTCATCTTCTGATTGTTCACTTTATCTGTAAATATACATTCTGTAATGCTTTTAAATATTGCTACTGTACGAATGAGTAGCAGCTCCCCTTCTTTAGAAAAGTTACTACCACGCGCACGTTTTACTTTTTTGGCTTTCACTCTATACCTTTCTAAGAATAGTAATAATGCTATAATAATATTTATAGAATTGCAAACATGAAAACTTATGTCACAATTTGACACAACTTTTATAGGTTAAGCGAAATGTCATAATGTCGTTCAAACAGCACAAAATGTGGCATAAAACCTTTCAGGTGTACCAACCATATTTTATTGCCTGTTATTAATTGACGTTTCCAAATGCATTATGATATGCGCATCACTAATGGAATGATTAAGTTAATAGGTACATACGCCTTAGTGAACGAATATGAAACCGGGCCTAAATTTTTTATACAAATTTAAAGATTTAAATTCAAGCGTTCTGTCAGCTAAAGTGTTCTTAAATCTTCTTGTCCCACTTTTGTTCCCAGCAGCGCTGAAAAAGGCCTCATGAAATATATAAGGTATATGTTTTTGAGTACTACACGTGGAATGGCTATTATTGGTTTTTTTTGTGGGACTGGATTAACTTGTAACCTTACTAAGTTCTGTATGTTATTCGTAAACGCGCTGAGGAAAGTGACAACTTAAAACTACGACAAAAAAGGTTGCTATATAGGCAACCGCATATATTCCAGTTCAGCAATATGATCTCCAAAAATGCTTACTTCATTATAGGTTTGGTGGGGGTGGTTATGGTGGTCCAGGTTATGGCAGACCCATGCCTTATTATAATCAGGGCTTTGCACCCAGGGCCAGGGGGTATGCACCAAGACCAAGGTAAGTTTATATGTTTACATACGCGCATAGACAGCTAAAGCTGGCCACAGAAGCTCAGTCGTAACTGACAGTTTGAACTGCACACTGCAAAGTGTACAGGGTGGCCTAATAAGAATAGACGCCGGAAATATCTCGGTAACCGTTAATCATATAACTTCGAGCAAAAAATATTATTAGGTAAATCGGCTATGAGAAATCGCTGGAAATTATTTTCGTGTTTCGCAAGTGGCCGCTAGGGGGCGCAATTGTTACGATCAATCAGAAAAGTGGCTTATTCTCGAAAAATATGCAAGTAAAGGTAATAAATATTAATAAATCCTACAGTCATGTAGACTGAACAATTTTCGATTTTTTTTGTTAACAGTTTTTTGCTCTATCTTGTAAGATGTAGCGATGGGGGAATGTCAAAGAAGTTTTTTTCTGAAATGGCCGAAACTTTTGTATAAGTTAACGGAATTAAACAAGCTAGGTTTCATTTGGAAGAGCTATTACCTAATAATCTGTTGTATATAATTTATTCAAGTTTATTTTGACTTAGTAGCTGCAGTATCAGACATCATAACAACTATTACGCATTATTACGAAAATTTTAAATGGTATGCTATATCTCTTTTAAAATAGATATATAGAGGACGAAATTCTTGAAAAGTCAGTGCAAGATTCAGCTTCCTAGCTATTTTCAGACCGGAGTTATCAATAAAACAATTATTATGACAAATAGTGTGCTGTGAGATTCAGAAACAATTGCTGCCCTATAGGAATATAGCCTCCGTCACATCGTTTTAGTAACTATTCTATAGATAATACTCTAAGTAAAACCACTAGAAATCATATTTTGACTTTTTGAAATAACCTACAGGTGGCGTAGTAGTCGCCAATAAGTGCTATATTCAATTTTCAAAATAACGCATTTTTTGAAAGAAACAACTTTCGAATTCTAGGAAATTCAATAGACTTTCCACCCAAACAACGCGTTTCTAAAAGCAACACTGGAAACCTTACAACTATATAAATAGTAAATAGTTTTTAGGTGATTTCGATTCTAGGATATGATGCATCTATAAATAAATGAGCCTTAATTGATCACTGACTCCGCTTGACTGAGATTTGCTCTCAATAGGTTCTCTTTTTTTTTAGGGGTCCTGCAGATTATAGACCAGTGATTCATTACCGGGACTTGGATGCTCCTCGAGAGCCAGAAGAATTTATTTAGCAGTTAGAATTTTACTACAAACTGTTTGGTGGAAGATTTTAATTGTTATCATGATATAAAGTATGCAGTTTTTAGAACGGATAAGTACAGCGTACTTGCGGTATACTTTTAGTGTGAGAAACTCATTGTTTTTTGTCCTTATGTGTTGTTCGTCTAATCATTTTTAATAAATGATATTCAATCCGCTATGTTTTTTCAATTTTGGTGACCTTTTTTGAAGAACAAAGTCGTTGCAAACATTTTTGTAGTTAACATGAACAAACTAGTCTTCTAAGCATTCAAGATACATGCATTTCTTGGGCTGTTGAGTCAAAACTGAATGCGTGGCTGGTTTCGGGGGGGGGGGCCCTTATATACGCCACTGGGGTAAAGGAAAATGAAAGATAGTCTTATATGTCATTGATATTTATATTCCCCTAAATATATATGTATATTTTACAAAACAGTACAAACAATAATTTATACAACATGGTAACAATCATTTCCTAGAGTCTAAATATGTATACGGGTTATTCTAAAGCATGTGAGGAAGAAGTAGCTCTTTCAGTGCTGGGGTTAGTTTTGCGAAGCTTTATTGTGATTAAGTTGTTAGACCTGAAAAAAAACCAACACCAATATAATTCTAATCTGCATGAAGCTACAGTCTTGTAATGTACAACACGATCCACTCTATAAATATATGCAGGAAATATACATGAAATAATAAACATCCGCATCCGTATAAAAAATACCATTCGTAGTTCTGCGCAAGGTCGAAGCTATTACACACAATTTAAATGAAACTGGAACTTGTTATCTCTGGTTTTGGAGATTACAAAACAGAGGGGATTCTAGGGCTCTGGATTGCTATCGAAGTGTAATGGCTAGGTGAAAAATTGATGTCTTATATTATGTCTCTACAATTTATTTTCGTCTGTATACGGATGTACTACAGTCATCCTCGAAAGTCTGTTAGGAAAGAAAACGACAATTTTCCATGACGAAATCTTTTCTGCAGAAATGGTACTAAAGTAAAAAATTATACCCTATAACAGTTGAGGTAGAAATATTTTTGCTACATCAATACACATTGGAATGTAGGTAGAACTCCAAACTTACGATGCAATCTATTAAAAAACTATAGTGGGAAGCTTTAATTATACCTGCATATTTTTTGTATCAAAACATTGAGACAGATTAGATATATTACGAATGTATATTTTATTAGACGTGAGAAAATGAAGAAGTAGCGTATATACAGCATATCATAATAGTGTCATATAAATACTTTGTGAAGAAAGTTAATTTTTTAAAAGTATATATCCCATATTATAACGATAGCCCCTGGTATAGAGTATTACATTGTTTAATACTATATATAGTAAATCCATATTATTCTTGAAGAAAATATAATTTTTATTTGTTTAAAGCGTATATTATAGTATTTGAATATCAAATAAGAATCTACAAATAGAAGATATACGGTAGCATTGTACTCTTATTACCAAATGATGACCGCTAATGGATCGTCATTTCTAATAAAATTGATATACAAAGATATAAACATATCAGGTAATCCAGTATCCACATATAATAAATCTTTCGTTACAGAATAATATAATATTGGTTATTGTTTGTTCTGAATTTCTCCGGTAGAATCCAATCCCCAGAGATCGTACCAAGGTCCATACATGTTTCCATTCTTCAGAAACTTTGACCTCTGCTTCAAAGTGTCATCATCGTATTCTCTTGAGTCTCTATTTTCATATTTAGAGCTATTCTTTTTTGACTTTGTCTTTTCCATCGTGTTTCTGTTTTTGTTACTATCTGATAGTCCATCTTCAGTGTTAGAGTCGTAGTATTGTTGATGTCTCGCCATTCTATCGTTCTTTGGATGTTTTTCATTATCATTTTCAGAATCTATACTTTCATAGCTTGATCTGTTTCTCATTTTTGTCATTTTACTCTTACTTTCCCATTCATCATGATAGTCTTGAACATCCTGGTTTTTGTTCCTTTTAAATGTACTTTCATTGTAATATGTCTCCTCGTGTTGTTTCGCGTCAGTGTTCTCACGCTCTGCATGGAACGTCTTGAATGTGTTTCTTTTCTCTCCATAGGGAATAACGTCATCGTTATCTCTAGACCTATACATTATTATATTCATATTGTTCTTCTCCTGAATGATGTTTTTCTTGTTGTTGTACTTGCTGAACTCTTCCAACTTCCGCCCTATTTCGGAAACGTTTGGGAAATAGTTTTTCTCACTTTTAGCTTTGGCGATTTTTTGATCGTTTACAATGATGCAGTCGTAGGGATCGTCAGTGGTTACATCGGATTCTGTTTCAGAATCCGACCCAGACGAACTGTTAGCGTATTGCTGAACGATGTTTTTCCGATTGATCGTTTTTAGCATCAACCCATCATCGTCGTCTTCATGGAAGCATTTGTTATAATCGGCCACCATTTTGAAATTGTCGTTAGCGTTGGCCTCGCTTGCCCGTGGTGAATGGCTTTTCTCGCTCAGGCGCTTCTGCTTTTGATAGCTTCGTTCTTTCGCTTTTGGCTCCATAGTGGAGATATTCTTTTCAGACGAGTGTCGGCTATCGTTGATATTGTTGTTGTTAATAGTATCTGAATCGCTCGACGCGCCTTCATCGCTCATGTGTTCCTCCATACTTTCTTTCTTTTTATTCCTGGCTTTTTCTAGTTTGACGTTTATAAGATCTTTGTGTTTCCAGAGTGCCATGCCTTCCAGGATCTCGGTGCTGGAAGAGTTCTTTCCGAACTTCCAGAAGCTTTTGCTGCGTTTTATCAGCTTTTTGCCGTCTTTGGTTAGATCCTCAGGGCTGTCTGATAAGATGTTGTTCTCGAGGAGATTCACTTGGCTTCTGGCTTGCTTGAGCGTATTTGACCGTCGGTTTATTGTAGCCGTGTTCATCGAGCTGTTGTTGTTTTCTTCTATTTGACGAAGGATTTTCCGCCTAAGGAGCAACAAATATATTAGGTAATAATGAGTGTCATTTTAAGAGAAAATAGGATTTTTCTCTTATAGTTGTATAGTAGTATAGAGTTGGGCGCCGTAAGTAAGTTGAGCTTCTTCACATGCTTTTCATTTTTTTGAAAAATAAAAATGGCTTGATTATGCTCGGTATGATACCATGTTTCCAGGTTCTTTATTTAACGCATGTTACAAAAGTTTTGACAATTTTTTCAAAACGCGGAAGGTAGTTTCACCGTTGGAAACAATTTGGAAGAAATCGTTACCATGGTAACCAGTCAACATCTAAACATAACAATAAAACCATTTTAGTCTTATTTTATTTATGATATAAGTTGTCAAAATGTCGTAGAAATTAGATATTCGGAAGAGTATTTACAGCCTAGTTGGAAGACTTGAAAAAAAAAAGAATTGGTCCATTATATCAAGATCAAAATATTTCTGTTGCCACAATTTATCGAGAGATCCGTGAATTCGAAGAAGGTATTCCTTGTATAAATTTACCAAAAAGTGTACGTCCAAGAGCGTTGTATGCTGCTACAGTTCAAAGAATAGTCAACAGAAGTGAACATCGAGTTGGAACTTCAACACGAAAACTTGGACGCATTTTTCATGTCAATGCTAGCACAATCTGTAGAGAAATGAAGAAAAATAACTTAAAATTCCGAAAAAGAAGAAAATGTCCAAAGTATTCCCCAAATCAGTTAGAAAGAATTTCTCAATGCTGTCGCAATTTACGTCGTACTCATTTTGGTGGCAACATAAAAATTATTCTTGTCGATGAAAAGTATTTCACATTTTCGAACTCAAAAATCAAAGGTAATGATGGTTTTTATGGAAGATACTTTGCAGCCTGTCCAGATGGTGCAAAATTTAAACAAAAAGAAAAGTATGAAAAAAACGGTTAGTGTAGTGCGCTATATCAGACAACGGTATTTCACAGCCGTACGTTGGACGAGTTAGGGCCGAAGCGGTTACCGAAGAAGCCTATACTCAAAGATGTTTGCCTAAACTACTCAATTTTATTAATACCCACCATGCTAATAACAATATAATGTTTTGGCCAGAACAACACGGAATACCTTTTGTACCACGAAACGACAACCCTCCCAATCTTCCTCAGGCAAGACCTATCGAAACTTTTTGGACTCAACTGAGTGCGAAAGTTTATATCAATGGCTGGGAAGTTCAAAACGAACAGCAGTTAAGAAGAATAATGCTAAAGGTCAGAGAAATTGATTTAGAATCTGTCCAAAACCTAATGAGGAACATTAAGAGGAAATTGCGAGCCGTGGAAGATCATGGCAGTACTTTAGCAGTACTTTAATATCATTTTTATATTAAGAAATATTGTTATTTTTTATAGTTCTTGTTACAGTTCAAATATATTATTGTGAGATATTTTTTTTAATTTTTTGAAAAACTTCGCAAAACTTTTGCAACATACGTTACAAGGACAACTGATGTATAGCAAGCCAGAAATAATGATTTTGTTGTACCTTTAAGCTAATAGTTTTGATTTCACGGAACTAAATTTTTATTTTAAATAAGTGGCAAGGATGAACTTTACTTAGAAAAGGAATTGGACTGCTAAATGGACTAAATAATAGTCCAGTCTGCGTGTCCATATGCTGAACTTACCGACTTGGATTTCTTTTCTGTTGGGAAGTCAACTCGTCGTCAGAATAATCTACTTCAGGCTGTTGACGTGGGTCGACAGAAAATCCAGAATCGTTGCTACCATGGAGAGACATGCTAGCCGCTGTTTGACCACCTAGAATCGATAAAATGTTACTGTCGAGCCTACTTGAAACGGGTTCACTATCCAATTTTAAGGGGTATTTTTTAAAAAACGAACAATTATTCATCAAACTTTATCTTTAGCTCTGATGTGATGAGATCCAAGACCTGTAATAGCGAGAATTTTGGATAGTTCGAACATATTTTTTTTGTGAGTCTACTACGCTGTTTTGTGCACAACCAGCTTTTGCAAAATTCATATAACGAGGTAAACCTCGTTCTAGGAACTTCCCCGACTCAAGAACTGCTGGAAATAACATCCACTTCAATCTACAGCGTCGCAGATGGCAGTACATTAATGTCGTGCATGAAACCAGGCAAGCCACTATCATCCCAGACGGTACGTCAGCGACAGCAACAGGTCTCACAGATCAACGTAGATATCAAACAATTGAGGTTTTGAATAAAGAAAAAAATATATTTTTTTTGTGATAAATCGAAAGATCATATATAAGTTTTATAACAAAACCGTTTTTGTTTTCTTTTTTTTCGCAATAATTCAAAAGTTATATCAAAATAAAAATGGGTTTTTGAATCGAGTACCGAAAACACGCCGACGGCTCCCGAACCCGTGTGACGTAATGATGGCGGTTAAGATGCTCCTTTGGCCAACGACATCCTACATCGATACTAGATTCTAGATTCTCAGCCAAACGTGAAAATACTTGCTAGTAACTAGTGTATATTTGTTGCAATATAGCCGATGAATGAAGTTTGCAGCTCAGGACGACCTCTACGATCGAAATAAATATCTTTTTGAATGTTTGAAATCAGATTACAGATTCCAGTAAGTAAGTAAGTACCTAATCAAATATGTCTTATTGAAACTATCTGGTGCATGTTCGGCTGGCCTAGTGGTTAGAGTATTGGCTAATGGATCCGTTGGTCTGGGTTCAAAGCTCAGCCTGTCCAATTTTTTTTTTATTTTTTTTATCAAATAATTCATTCATGTGCTTTTTGCACTTGTTATGTACATTTTTTTCTACGATCTACATAAATATGTTTTTGAAACAAATTCTATCAGACATATTACCTGCACTGCATAGTGCAAAAACTAAGTACAGGACGCGGTGGACAATTCAAAAAATCAGTTCAAATGGTGTTTGTCCGTCAATATCAACCGCCAATATTTTTTTTAAATGCAATAGTTGGTTAATAAAACAAAATCCATTCATTTTTTAAGTTTTTAATATAAACATAAAATAAAACTCGTAATCACAACAGTCTTTTGTTTATCACTTGGTATTTTTATTTATTTAACTTTGAGCAACGAAGCTTAATAATTAAATTTTCATAAAAATTTAACAAACAAAAATATATAAACGCAATGCAAACAAACAAAACTTATTCTTCTATGAGTTTCAATGTTATAATTATCTTTACTGTACGTAGATGCTTTTCTATTAAAATATTTGTTAGTAATTTCATCTTATATGAAATGAATCCAATTTTTTTAATAAATTATTAATATGTACATCCCAACGTAAGTGTGAGTCTAAATATATTCCTAGATCCTTTATCCTTTTTTCTATGTTCGGGACTAAAAAATATAGTTTTATTTTTGTTTACTTGAAGTGCTAGCTCTTATGTAAAATAATTATACTTATAGTTTATTTATCGTATAAGTATTTATTATCAATAATAATATTAAATAATAAAATAATTATTTTAAGTTTTGGTCAAGAAGATAATTATATAACATTGAAACTCATAGAAAAATAAGTTTTGTTTGTTTGCATTGCATTTTTATATTTTTATTTGTTAAATTTTTATGAATATTTAGTTATTAAGCTTCATTGCTCAAAGTTAAATAAATAAAGATACCAAGTGATAAACAGAAGACTGTTGTGATTACGAGTTTGACTCACTTTATATTTATATTAAAAAAATGAATGGATTTTGTTTTATTAACCAACTATTACATTTAAAAAAAATATTGGCGGTTGATATTGACGGACAAACACCATTTGAACTGATTTTTTGAATTGTCCACCGCGTCCTGTACTTAGTTTTTGCACTACGCAGTGCAAGTAATATGTCTGATAGAATTTGTTTCAAAAACATATTTATGTTGATCGTAGAAAAAAATGTACATAACAAGTGCAAAAAGCACATGAATGAATTATTTGATAAAAAAAAATAAAAAAAAAAATTGGACATGCTGAGCTTTGAACCCAGACCAACGGATCCATTAGCCAACACTCTAACCACTAGGCCAGCCGAACATGCACCAGCTAGTTTCAATAAGACATATTTGATTAGGTACTTACTTACTGGAATCTGTAATCTGATTTCAAACATTCAAAAAGATATTTATTTCGATCGTAGAGGTCGTCCTGAGCTGCAAACTTCATTCATCGGCTATATTGCAACAAATATAAACTAGTTACTAGCAAGTATTTTCACGTTTGGCTGGGAATCTAGAATCTAGTATCGATGTAGGATGTCGTTGGTTAAAGGAGCATCTTAACCGCCATCATTACGTCACACGGGTTCGGGAGCCGTCGGCGTGTTTTCGGTACTCGATTCAAAAACCCATTTTTATTTTGATATAACTTTTGAATTATTGCGAAAAAAAAAGAAAACAAAAACAGTTTTATTATAAAACTTATATATGATCTCTCGATTTATGACAAAAAAAAAATTGATTCAAAACCTCAATTGTCGAGTGGGGATTAGTAAATTCCAACTTAAGATTTGCTGACGATACAACCCTTATTGCAGCTTCTTAGGAAGAACTAGTAGCTCTATTAAATATCTTAGAATAACATAGTGCAGCGTATGGTCTTGGTATTAACTACAATAAGACCAAGGTTATGATCGTAGATAGAGAGCATGATAATCATCGAGAAATAAAGTCAGTAGGCCGTTGTAAAGTAGTTCAACGTTTTGTATACCTTGGCTCTTTGATCGACAATTCGGGTAGCTGTGAAAATGAGATTCGATAGCGCATTCAACAGGCACGTGTGGCCATGACAAAGCTTACTAAAATATGGCGTGACCATAACATCACTAAAGCTACAAAGATGTCCCCGGTTCAGTCTCTTGAGTTCTCCATATTTTTGTATGCCTCGGAATCTTGGACTGTTAAAAAGGCAGATCGAGCTCGCATAGATGCTTTTGAAATGTGGACATGGAGGAGAATGCTGAGAGTTCCTTATACCGCCCATCGAACTAACGTTTCCATACTGGATGAGCTCGGTAAACCAAAGAGACTATCCTCCATTGTATCGACGAGAATGCTTACATTCTTCGGACATATACAAAGAAGCGGTAATATGGAGAAACTTGTAGTTCAGGGTCATGCCCCGAGTGGGCGGCGCCGGCGCCGTGGCCGTCCCCCTACACGCTGGGTCGATACGACGAAACAATTGCTGGATATAAGTATCAAGAGCGCCACTAAACTGACGGTAAGTCGCGAACGATGGCGAGCTACAGTTCTCAGCACTATTGATAATGTTCGTGTCGGCAATACTCTAGCTCCGACTTATTGCATTTTACGACTTCACAACATGTCTGTTAAGACATTGTGACTATGATGATGATGATTAGTGAATAAAGTACAGTTTAACGTAAGGAAAACTCAGGCAACAACACTGACAAAGAAGTCTCACGTTGGCTCACCAACTATGGAAATGGAGGGTCACTCAATAGTCGAGTCGTCTTCCGTCAAGCTTTCGGAGATCAACATCAACAACAACATGTCCTGGCACGACCATGTCGTCAGTATGGCTAAAACGGCATCCCAGAAGCTTGGAGTTTTGTTCCGCTCTAGGAAGCTGTATACTATACACCAGAGCAACTACTGCTGCTCTACAAGCCACAGATCCGACCATCGTTGGAGTATTGCTTCCATGTGTGGGGATGCGCTCCGAAGCACTCCCTAAAGCTTCTGGACACTATCCAAAAGAGAGCAACTGGGCTAATCGATACGCCTAACCTCGCAAAGGACCTCCACCCTGAAACATCGAATAAGGGTGGCTGTTTTACAGATTCTATTACGGAAGATGTTCGAATGAGCTCTCCTATATAATAACACCGAAGGTCGTCCGAACGAGGAACACTAAAAGAGGTTCTGCGAACTTACCAAGCCTCCTCAATATCACCATTGATTAACATATTTAAACGGGTTCCTTAAAAAACACATCACAGCAACAATATTATGGTGAAAATGTCCAAGAAATTGTAAAAAAACAAATAAAGGTCCTCAATTTTACATGCCGGTATACGGACAACAAGGTCAACAAACGATGTTTGCGTATCAGCTGTCAGCTGATCATTTCGAATGTTAGGTCCACCGACGAACCGACGATGTTTTTTTATCGTCGGTGGTTAGGTCAGTGCTATGGGTCAGTGGCACTTCAAGGTCGTATTTTTATAGCTGGATGCTCCATCTATTGGGCATATTTATAAAGGATTCAGGAATTTGCGAAACATGTTAGACTGTTTCAGAGGGCGCCAGGTGAAGGGCAATTGTTTTCTGATATTAGGATGAAAGAGTGAGTGAGATAGACTCCGAGCGCGCAGTGTCCGTATTTGGTTGACTGTCTTCTCGTAAATATGTTAATCAATGATATCACGTAATTTTTTCGTAGGAAGTATAGACGACTACACTACCGAATGTAGTCTTGTCTAGATCTGGTTACCCAAAAAAGTCAGACGAATTTCATAGAGGAAAGCGAGTAAGAGATAGAGCAGAGACCGTCAGTGGACGAGATATCAAAGTTTGGTGGAATTTTGATGGATTAAGTTTCATTAAAATGTAAAAAATTATGTATGTTTTATTTCAAACTTTGACTAAGAACCGTAAGCAATGGATCTATTCGAATTTACCTTTTTCCTGGCTGTTTGGTGGACCGTTGCCCCTGTCACTCCTTCCGTTTGATAGATTGAAAGCAGACAACGAGGTCTTGATACCCCCAGAATGTGGAGAAGATGTATGATTACTGTCCGACGTGTGGTCTAATTTGGTGCTTCTGGTGCGGGGACGGTGTTGTTGGCCGGCTTTTTTGTTGCTGGGAGGGGAGTGTTTGGGTTCAGGGGCAGGGGCGGCTGGAGGAGGGATGCTGTTAGAACCTACTGCTCGCCGAATCTACAAAAAAAATCGGATCAGTTTATACAGGGTGTTTAAAAAAGATGCGGCAATATTCAAGGGGGTGACTCCTCAGGTCATTCCATGAAAAAAAGTTTATATAAACATATGTCCAAAAATGCATGGTTTCTAAGATACAGGATGTTATTTCACTTACTTTTTGTAGGATAAGGTCATTCATACAAAAACTCCTTATTTTTCTATTTACGACGTTTCGACTTATATTAAGTCATCTTCGACTTATATTAAGTCGAAGATGACTTAATATAAGTCGAAACCTCGCAAATAGAAAAATAAGGAGTTTTTGTATGAATGACCTTATCCTACAAAAAGTAAGTGAAGTTCATCGCAGTAGGTCAAAATCCTTTACAATACAGGATGTTAATTTTTTTTAAATAACTTTCTTTTTAAATAATTCTATCATCTAACCGATTCTGTTGAAATTCAGTAGCGTTGTTTTTGGTAGTAAGGGGGTGATTTTGCCCTAACTAGACAAAAAAATTATGTCCAGTGGCGTTAGAGGTGGCAATTTAATAACATATTATAAGCGATGTTTAACCGCCTAGCTTCTAATGCATTGCCATCAGCAAGTCCATAAATGAAGTGCATGTCGGTCATGTCGGCATTCGTATAACGATTCGTGTTACGAAACTTCAAAAAATTTGACAAAGTGAATGAAAGCATTCAAATAACATCAACGTTACTTTTTAAACTGACGTGCAATTCGCAAGTATTCTTGGAATCTTAAAGATGTTTTCGTATGATAAATGGATATGCAATAGAATAGTTTTTTTCCGCAAACAAAGCAAGATACGAGAAAAATTCAGGAGACAAAAAAGTTGTAGTTGTAGTTGGTTTACCTTAAAGAAATATTAACATTAAATGTGTCAGTGGCGTACATTTCTCCGCTTATAATTGTTATTAAATTGCCACCTCTAACGCTCTGGACATAATTCTTTTGTCTGGTTAGGGCAAAATCACCTCCTTACTACTAAAAACAACGCTACTGAAGTTCAACAGAATCGGTTAGAAGATAATAGAATTATTTAAAAAAAAGTTATTTAAAAAAAAATTAACATCCTGTATCTTAGAAACCATACATTTTTGGACATATATTTATATGAACTTTTTTTCATGGAATGACCTGAGGAGTCACCCCCTTGAATATTGCCGCATCTTTTTTAAACACCCTCTAGAACCAAACCTTCATCTGAAATGGAAAAAAAATAGGCTCACAATGGGGTTCGAACCCATATAGCTGTCAGTTACTAGCCATGTGCCCATAGAGTCCGACTTTGGGCAATTCCAGAGAGGCAGCGTATATACAGGGTGGCCCAATAAGCGCGCGGTGCTCCCTAGCGACCATACCGTTTAAATTAGACGAAAATGTTTGGAATAAAAAACGTTTATTTTCAAATGCCCTACATTTAGAAAATATTTTCAAAGATGGCGGACTTCCGGATGTACCGGAAGTAGGCATCAACTTCCTTATTTTAAATGGAACACCCTGTATATTATTACGTTTTTGAATTCAGCATCTGGACAAACTGGACCTAAAAATCGATGCTGAATTCAAAAACGTAATAATATACAGGGTGTCCCATTTAAAATAAGGAAGTTGACACCTATTGCCGGTATATCCGGAAGTCCGCCATCTTTGAAATTATTTTCTAAATCTAGAGCATTTGAAAAGAAACGTTTTTTATTTAAAACGTTTTCGTCTAATTTAAACGGTATGGCCGCTAGAGAGCACTGCGCGCTTATTGGACCACCCTGTATACAGGGTGTCCAGTTAGTGTGTAATTCTTCGACATCTTGCAAGATACTGCATATATGTACATGATGTCAAATACAAAAGTTATTTGGTTGTTTAAGACGCATATCTTAAAATTATTTTGAAATATACAGGGTGTTGCGGAAACGCAGGATGATAATCACCTTGATTTTTTTGGATGGAATCATTATCTTTTTTTTAACCTCATTTAGTTACCATCATTAATCTCTATTTAACCCTAACATATTTCTGGGGTCGTATGCGACGTTGCCAAGTTATAATTTATTTTCAGTGAACTTTTGGATTTGCAATGTCGCAAGTGCAGAGTGTCCCTGAATTTCCTTGACACGTGATATTCTCGTAACAAAAAAAGTTCAAACGAAAAATGAGTGAAATTTTTGAAAGTACTATAGGGTCTAGCATACCATGCTTTTAAAACATTTTTTTGTACTTCAACCCTCAACTTTTGTTGTTCAAATAACACCAAATAGCTTTTTCTACACAAATTAAGTCCTTGTATTATTTAAAATCTTGCAGTACCTTTGAATTTATACACAAACTTATTTTTTTCGTAAATTCATTAGCATAATATAAATAAATTAAGAATTTGCTTGACGCAAAAAACGGATATAAATTAGCTGGGTTTTTAAGGGAACTTATATTTTTGGCATAAACTGCAAATTGGTACATCTAACTTTTCAACGATGTATCACTAGTTAAAATAGTACTATTAGAAATAATTGTTAATATTGTTATTTGTCAATTATTTTATGAGCAATACATAGAACTTAGATACTGGATACCTATAGAAACTCTAAAATTTTTGTTCAAATTTGTTTCAACCCTCGAATAATTACCGAATAATTAATGTCCAAATTTTATTGAGACGGTTACTTCTAAACTCGTTACATAAAAGTTTCAACAGTTAGGAATATATAAATCACTAAGATACTTTATTGTAGCTTTCGGGGGGAGGGGGGCCCTGGGCCCCATGCCTGGCTATGTGCCTGATTGTAAAGGTAACGCGGAAGTAACCAGCTCATCGGAATCGTATCTTTGTAACGTGAAAATTCTCACGTTACAAAAGGAGAATTAAAAATATTTAATAAAGGTGGAATTGGCAAGAAATTTTAAATAAAATAGCTCTAAATTATTCAAAAGCAGGATGTTTTGTTGGTTTTTAATTCAGAAGATTCAATATGTGATGATTCACATTGATTAAATTTTGAGATAACAAATAAAAGTGTTCAGAATTACATATTTACAAAGTAAAATAATCGGCAAGCCTTCATGATAGTCCTGTGTTTGAGATGTTATAAAAAAATTGTTGTTTCTAATCAAACATAGAACAACATGGATACAAAAACATACATAAAACAAACAACTTTTGCTTGTAATCATAAGAAATATATCCAGGCCCGGATTAGCATCAATCTACGCCCTAGGCCACAGTCCTAAATTACGCCCCTTCCAGGTGGCCTCGGGGTTGTGAAATTTTTGGCTGTAGGACTCTAGCGCGCCGCGGTCAGATTTTTTCTAATCCCACTAGTGAAAAGCGCGCAAAATATTTCGGAAAAGAAGTAGATATGTGGACACAAGCGCGCGAGACGGCACTCGTTTACTTTTACAGCGTTATATTTGCATTGAACTGAATCACGTGTTTTTTTTGCTAACTTGTCGAATGGTGGTAATATTCAATGTATTTAACTAGATAATAGATGTTTTGGATCCAGTGAATAATGGCATAAAAGTATTTTTAAAGCATTCAGCAACCTGTCATGATCTAGAAATAATAAACCGAAAGTCCATCTCAAATAACGCCCAACTTCAGAATTAGCGTCTTTATATGCTACAATTAAACTTAAGTATTTTTTTGAACCAGGCTTGTATTAGATGCAGTCTACACCCATTATTGTAGAGTTAGGCGACACTTGTTTATTTCTAAATGGATGGCGATTTCAAATTCACAAATTATTTGTGAAGGGTTAAAAGACAAATACTTAAAACCTAAAACATGTGTAGAACTTAATTTGTTAGGTAGCAATATAAACACTACTGGTACATAATGACCATTTTTGAAAGCGTGAATTATAAATAATTGAAAAAAATGTTTGTACAGTAATCAAAAGTGTCATCTACGTATACCTTATTACAGGAGCACAGAAATTTTGAATTTGTTTCGCAAGAAAATACAACTAGGTTGAGGTGGTAATTATTAATTATAAAGAATAAAAGGTAGGTTGTCATTAAGAACAACCAAGCCTAATTTTCTTCTGGCGCGCAAGTGATCGGTGCCGTTTAAGGCACCCTTTTCGAAATCGTACGTAAAAATCAAACCGTGCACGCTTGTGACCGATCACCAAATTTCTGTGCTATATTATCTGTACAACTCGTTTCATTTTATAGTTTCTTTTGAACTATTTATGCCACTAAAACGTTTTTTTAGCTTTTTCCAAAAGGATAGTTAATGTCGTTCTAGCACAATACTAGTCAATGACATTTTAAAATATGTATGTAAAATCCCAATATGTACTTGCAATTTGTAGTAAGCATATATTGAGTAAAAAGATATTGAACATTACATAGTTTTAAAATTTCTTCTTTCTTGCTTTGACCCAAGTAAATGATTGAACCGTGCTGGTGAACTTTTTTTCATTTTCAATGCTTGGAAGAGCGAGGGCGATCAGCTTTGCTTGAATCATATGTGATCTATGTTTATGCTTGATCTTTTTTAAATAGGAAAATGGCCTTAAACGATACGACTGAGTTGGACACAAACAAATAATACGGTAAGTAGTAATAAAAAAAGAAGACTATTAATGCATATGAAGTAATTATAGACTCATAATATATTGAATGGGTTGACTTGATCTTTTTGTTTTGGATTCAATGCTTTTTGTAGGTAGTTTTGTAACGTGTGGATTAGAAGTAAAAAAGATTGTCGTTGTTTCATGACCTGCGCCCCCGTAAGATTGCGCCCTAGGCCATGGCCTAGGTTGGCCTTATGGGTAATCCAGGCCTGAATATATCGGTTATATAACTATATATTTTTTATATAAATATCATCTGGTTCAAAGGACAATACAGCTATTGAAATGACATATCCATCTAACGATACTTTGAAGCGATTTAGATATAATAATAAACTGTAACGTCGCAATAGAGTTTTTTTGATTACTGACAGAGGTGCATAAAAAATTGCAAAGACAAAAAAAGTGACTTATCGAAATAACACGACGTTTTGGTTTATAGAACTTTTTAACTTAAGAAGATATGCATCCTCTTTGTATTAAATTATTTAGAATTTTCATAAAGTTTACTTTGTATTTTCAATACATTAATTTTAAGAAGAAATTATATTTTTTGCGTTACAGTATGATGCAATTCAATGACTTTTTCGCTAACTGCATATGTAGGGTGAGTTATAGCAAATTAGTACTACGACACTACATCTACCTGCTTAGCATTAGCATGGAATCTATGTAAACTATCTCCAAACTTCCTAGTGTTATAGGCCTGTTCTAGCGTAGAGTTACCAGATGGTGCTCCAGAGCTAGTTGTTGGAGTTGTGCCACCATTGTTGTCTTCGTGAGAGATGCCATTTCGTTCTGAATAACCACCAACACCGTTGGTGTGTACTGGAGATCTAAAAAAATGAAAAAAAAAACATACATGAGTGTTGTGGCAATGCCGCAAAATTATATTAGTGATGTATGTGTCTGTCGTCTTAGTACATTGAGCGTATGGGCTATGTATCAAATAAAATCTAAAACAGAGAAGATATCTTGAATCAAACTGATAGTTTAGTCTAAACTGATAGTTTAGTCTAAACTGGCAGTTTAGTCTAAACTGACATCACCCCATATCCTGCACTTGATGGGTTTCCAGATAGAGTTGTCGTTTAGGGGTAGACTTTTTACGTATTTCTCAAAAGAAATATTTCTCATACCTTGTAACTCTAATTTATTATTACTATTTTGTAGCGTATTTAGGAAAAATTGTGTTGTCACCAGCGGAATATTTAGATCTTTTTTTGGCGGCGATCCAGCTGGCAGAAAGGGATACCGAAACCAAAATTCTGGAGACCAAGTCTCTTAGACTGAAAGAGTGCATGCACAAAGCTTTTATAGCAGCATGTGATAATACTTTGGGCTTCTTATTCGCTAAATAACTTTTCAGCTCCTCTGCTGAGGAGGTAGTTAAATGTTACATGTCCAACACTCTCGCTTTGTGATTGGTGTTATGATTCGACATTGTGTTCCAAGGAAGCACCTCCATAAATGACGTGAAGCGATATACCTCTGTGCTCGAGATATGAATAGGACCCACTCTACGATTACCCAGATTTCTTATCAATGCGAGAATTTGTTTTGGGAGAATTGTTTCTCAGGTATCCTTTAAGTATTACTCAAAGGATACTTGAGAGTTATTACTTGAGGGTTACTCAATAAGGGACCCTGAAGTGTGGCTTTCCTTGTGTATCTGTTTCCTAGACGGCGGGGTTCATTGAGCGACGTTGTCATATTTCAAATATAAGTCAATTCGTTATGTCTATGCCTACGCATTTTGATGTTTTCTGTTATCTTTTTTTTGTTTTGTGCTAGTATTTACTGTTTTGTGCCAGACATTTTTCCGGATGTGACAGAAACTGACAACACCATACTCCAAACTTAACCTACAATATCGCCTTGACTGCAATGACATGTCATGTTGACATGTCATTTTGGCATTTCGCTACTTGAGTATTACTCAAGGGAGCCTTACGTAAGGGCCCTTCAAGTAAGATTTCGAGACACGAAATCTCACTTAAGGGACCCTTAAATATCGACTATGAATACGACCCTAAAAGAAGTTCTGCTGAGTGAGGCACCAACTTCTTCTCTAAGCTGGAATGGTTGAACACTTAGTTCTGACAACTTCTTCGGAGAGTGTATTTTTACAGACGCTTCCCAATGCAATATACTATCAGAGAGAGAATAAATCTGCCTTTCCTCCTTTATAGGCTATGTCACTGTGAAACACTCGTATATGAAATATCAACTTACAAAATAGGTTCGTTCATGATTTCGGTGTACGCCAACGGAAACCATCCTGTACACTGTGTCCGTAGGTTCTCACCAAACTGCCATCCTTTGTTTCTTTCTCCTATCAACGCTACGAGGTCACCTTCATGGAAACTTAGCTGGTTTTCCCCGCTGGACAGATAAGCATACATTGCCCTGACAATCTGAGCATGCCATGGTGTGTGTGACTGCCTGTCCGTTGAGGAAGACTTTGAGTGATATGCGGATGAGCTGCTTTCTGAAAATTGTACATAAAATTAAAGAAATCTGTTATTAGTATGCTTTGTCAATTCAATCCAATTCAATTTATTTGTATTAATGACTTACAAATATGGTCCTTATTATACTAAAAATATGAGCAGGCTAATTTGTTATCATTCTATACAGATATCATTCTGCAAAGAAAAGAATGTCAATTTGATTTCTTAACCACGATGAAAGACTTTTCACCGTCGTTGGGTAACGATCTTTGTTTCACATTTATTTCTATTTTCTATTTATTTGTACATATTTCATATACAAATAGAGCCACTAAGAAGGCAATGCCTTGTGTTTAGTATTGGCTAAATACAGCACATATCATCATTATAGTCACAATGTCTTAACAGACATGTTGTGAACTCGTAAAATGCATTAAGTCGGAGCTAGAGTATTGCCGACACGAATATTATCAATAGTTTTGAGCTCGCCATTCGTTCGCGATTTACTGTCAGTTTAGTTTGCCGCTCTGTCGTGGTTTTGGTTGTTTTGTGTTGTTGTTGGGTTTCAATATATGATGAAAATCGGAGTTTAAAAAAAATTTTTTTTGGTGAAAATGCCAAGAATTTTTTTGTCGAAAGTGACATATTATACCGTCCTGTATAGGTCTGCCTGCTGCTCTCGTCGCGTGAGGACGTACCGTCTCTCGTCGCGTAAGATACGTACGATAATATAGACAAATCGCGAGCTATTTCAATTAATGAAATGGTGAATACAAGAAAAGGGCTCAATAGTGATGAGCTCGAGATAAATCCAGTGATTAAATTTTTGAAAAGTGATCAATTTTCAAAAATAATTCACGACATTGTAGCAGAGAAAACAGATGCACTACTGCAGAGGATTTCCAGTTTAGAAAATCAGTTGAAACTCGTGAGTGCAATTGAGGAACAAAAACTAGCAGAAAACAAACCATCCATAAACGACGAGAGTGAGGTGGATCTTGATTCTACAAACAGTTCAAACGCATCGTGTTCTACCGTAGTAGAACAAAAAACTGAAACAAATGGAGACAAAAACGACAGGAAAAGTCAGCGTAAACATCAACATACAAATAAAAAGCAACCTGCTAAAAGGATTGATTTTGGTGATTACGAGAGATTGAAAAATACATATACAGATTTAGATGTGCAACAAAATAATAAAAATAAACAGAAAAGCTATAAGAAGAACAATAGACCGCAACCTGTCTTCGGCACCGGTAGAAATTCTACGCATATCAAGGCGGTCCCACGTAAGACATGGGTGTACGTAGGTAGAATTACCCCTGGTACAGGCATCGAAGGCGTAAGAAAACATCTAGACGAGGCTTTTCCGAATAATGATATCTCAGTTGAGTCATTACCAAAATGGAAGAACGGTAAAACTGAATCATACAAGTTGAAAATAGACCAGGACCTGGTAGAGCAGGTTTTCAATACTGATTATTGGCCTAAAGGATGCCTGATCAAACCCTATCGATTTTTTCGAGGAAACGGACAACTTCACATGGCTGACAAGCGAACAGCGGAAGAACATTGACCATAGCAAGGAAAGCCCTTCAACCTGGACTCATGCAGCAGCGGCAGCTACAACTGACCACAGTATCAAGCCACTTCATCTCTTTCATATAAATGTACAGTCCATTAGAAACAAAATCCAAGAACTGGAGGCTTTTTTGAATGACTCTGATATATCAATTGTCTGTTTGACTGAACATCATCTCACAAATAACGAAATAGAATCTCTAAATGTATCAGGTTACACCATTGCTTCTAGCTTTGCACGACAAAAATTATTAAAAGGAGGCAGTCTTATACTGGCCAAAAGTAACATAAATTGCACAGCTATTAACAAAGTGAATAAAATGTCTATTGAAAGGCAGTGTGAAATCTCATGCTGCTACTTTAAAAATTATGATTTACATGTTATTTCTATCTATAGATCCCCGTCAATTGTGATATCTGAGAGCGAGGATCATTTCACGTTTTTGAGGATTTTAGATGATGCCTTAAGTCACTTATCAAATAAAAACATTATTATTGCTGGAGACTTCAATATAAAATTTGGTACCAATAGTAGACATTGTTCAGCTATCTTAGATTTATTATCAACATTTGGGTTTCAACAAATGATAACAGAGAACACACGAAATGATCACTGTATTGATAATATTTTCATAAATTTCAACATAACTTCATGTATAGCAACCGTTGAATCGAAGTTCTGCTCCGACCATCTGGGCCAAAAAATAATTTTTCAGCCTCCAAAAACATCACCTGTCACATCATCAAAAATAGTGTGCAGACCTATCACTGAATATGGTAAGTTCGTTTTCTTCAATCTAGTAGATAAATTAAATTGGGATTTCATTCAAGACAGTTCACTAAATTGTGATAATAAATTTGAACTCTTCATCCATAAATTGCAAAACTGTTTACATGAAGCATTTCCGGAAAAAAATTTACCTTGCAGACCTGACATGACATATAATTCAAATTGGTTCAACGATGAACTTAGAGGAATGAGAGAATATCTATATTTTCTCAATAATCTATACAAACACTCTAAATCTGAATATTTGAAACATACTTTGAATGAATTTAGAAAAACATATAAGCACGCCATCATTACAGCAAAAAAGAATTACAATGAACAGATTATCCGGAGATCAAGTAACCCAACTAAAGCTATGTGGGAAATTGTTAATAGAGCTAGGAAATCAAGCAGCCTATCAATTAATCAGAACTCTAAGGACCCCAATGAATTTAACAATTTTTTTTGTTCAGTTGCTGAAAAACTGCTGGAAGATCTTGAAAAAAATAACTCAAACTCATATAACAGTACAGTTCGATCAAATATGAATTTCAGTTTTAATAAGGTGTCTTTCAATGATGTCAGGGATGCTATTAATTCACTAAAAATCAAACCTTCCAAAGATATTTATGGCATGAGTACTCTTTTGGTAAGTAATATTAAAAATCTAATTATTGTACCACTTACCAAATTGATCAATATATGTATAGAAAACAAGATATTTCCAGATTGCTTGAAGCGTGCAGTTGTTATTCCTATTTTTAAAAAAGGAGATTCAGATGATATAACAAATTACCGCCCAATATCTCTACTGCCTGTTTTCAGCAAAATCTATGAAAAATGTCTAGTAGCTCAGATAGTGTCTCACTTTGAAAAAAATGATTTGTTTTTTCTAAATCAGTTTGGATTCAGGCTACATAAAAATACTACCCTAGCAATTTTGAAGCTGGTAGAAGATATCACAGAGGCGTTTGAAGAAAAACAATACTTACATACCATATTTTGTGACTTGAGCAAGGCTTTTGACTGTGTCTCACATGGCGTTCTTGTCAGAAAGCTCAGATCATATAGATTTACGACAGATTCGTGCAAATTACTGGAATCCTATTTGAGCAACCGAAAACAGCTAGTCAAAATTGAAAATAGGACATCTGATGAAAAAATTGTTGAGCACGGTGTCCCGCAAGGATCTGTCCTCGGACCTGTGCTATTCTTAATTTATATTAATGACTTACCAGACAATAAGGATGGAAACTACATTTTATTTGCAGATGACACCACAATATCAGTAAAAAGTAAAAACCTTTCTGAGCTTTCTGAGAAGGTTGCTCTTGCACAGTCAGATGCCAAAATCTGGTTTAATAACAACAGATTAATTTTAAATTCAGATAAAACGATAGATATTATTTTTTCTTTGAAAGACTTAGACTCACAGCAAACATCAGAGTGTGTAAAGTTTTTAGGAGTACACATAGACAGAAAACTAAGATGGGATAAGCATATTGAGGAAACGGCGAAACGCTTAACAAAAAATATATTTCTGCTGAGAAACTTGTCTTATGAACTGAACAATGATGCCTTGAGGTCAGTCTATTTTGCATTGTGTCACTCACTCATATCATATGGTATTTTAGTTTGGGGACAGGGCTCAGATTGGCATCGTCTATTTTCTTTACAGAGGCGTGCGCTTCGCATCCTATGTTCTATGCAATACAGAGAAGACTGCAGACAGAAATTTATAGAAAAAGGGATACTCACATTGCCTTCAATATATATATATGAGGTACTCGTGCATGCAAAACAATTTTTACACACAAATACAAACCTGTCTAGTAATGATTATAATACTAGAAATATGGGTAAATTAATAATCCCTTATGTCAGATTAACAAAAAGTCAAAAAACTTTACAGATCATAGCACCAAAATATTTTAATAAGTTACCGGTTGAAATCAAAAATTTATCTTTTAATTCTTTCAAACAGACAGTACGAACTTTTTTAATAAACAAAGCGTTTTATTCATACCAAGAGTTCTTGGAATTTAAATTTTAATTGAGAATTTTAATTTGTTTGTGTATGTATTTTAACTTATACATTATATCCTCTTTATATATGTATGTCTACAAATTGAGAATTTGTATATGCAGCTCAACTACTTTTCAATTGTGTGACGTGTGTAAGTACCATGTATGTGTACAATAGCACCAATAAATTATTGTATTGTATTGTATTGTGGCGCTCTTGATACTCATATCCAGCAACTGTTTCGTCGTATCCACCCAGCGTGTAGGGGGACGGCCATGGCGCCGCCCACTCGGGGCATGACCCTGAACTACAAGTTTCTCCATATTATCGCCTCTATGTATACAGGGTTGGGATAAAGTATGGAACCAAGCGAATAACGTTGGAACGGAAAGAGTGATATTGCTGAAAGTTTGCAGGCAAATGTAGTGACGTCTAGTGCATCCGAAGACATTATGTTAGCTATTAATGTACTGCCGTTTTAACCGGAAGTACCGTCAACTTTTTTAATTTAAATGGGACACCCTGTATATTTTTGCAGATTTTAATCCATATTTTTTTCCGAATACGTCCATAGTGGGTTTAGTATTTGTTTCTTAAAAAATTTGTCTCACAAATTCGTCCGTGGCGGTCTGCGGTCTTCCCGTTTGAGGTAACTTTTTTTGTATTCTTGTTTTTAGTCACCGTCAAACGTGTTATACGACCCCTGTCGGGACGTAAATCATTAAAAGTTGACACACTTCTTTGTGAGTTCTCACGCGATCGCCAAAACCGACTTTGAATGACCGGCATTTTAAACACCTGAAACGATAAATAAGCTTTATCTTTCCCGTTTTTACAGAAACTAATGCTAAACCCACTATGGACGTATTCGGAAAAAAGAGATGAATTAAAATCTGCAAAAATATACAGGGTGTCCTATTTAAATTAAAAAAGTTGACGGTACTTCCGGTTAAACCGGAAGTACATTAATAGCTGACATAATGTCTTCGGATGCACTACACGTCACTACACTTGCCTGCAAATTTTCAGCAATATCACTTTTTCCGTTCCAAAGTTATTTGCTTAGTTCCATACTTTATCCCAACCGAAGAATGTAGGCATTCTCGTCGACACAATGGAGGATAGTCTCTTTGGATTACCGAGCTCATCCAGTATGGAAACGTTAGTTCGATGGGCGGTATAAGGAACTCTCAGCATTCTCCTCCATGTCCACATTTCAAAAGCATCTATGCGAGCTCGATCTGCCTTTTTAACACTCCAAGTTTCCGAGGCATACAAAAGTATGGAGAACACAAGAGACTGAACCAGCGACATTTTTGTAGCTTTAGTGATATTATGGTCACGCCATATTTTGGTAAGCATTGTCATGGCCACACGTGCCTGTTGCGCCGTCGAATCTCATTTTCAAAGCTACCCGAATTGTCGATCAAAGAACCGAGGTATACAAAACTTTGAACTACTTCTCAACGGCCTATTGACTTTATTTCTCGTTGATTACCATGCTCTCTATCTACCATCATAACCTTGGTCTTATTGTAGTTAATACCAAGACCACACGCTGCACTATGTTGTTCTAAGATGTTTTATTAAACATCTTAGCTAGAGAGCTACTAGTTCTTCCTGAGAAGCTGCAATAAGGGTTGTGTCGTCAGCACAGCACATATATGTTACTTAAATTTAGATACCTAAATTAGTTCCCCATCGCTTCTGGTCCATTCATTCTCATACTCGTACTTGGTTTAATCTGCACTTTATAGTTTACCAATCTGGCGCTAATATTTGTCTGCTCTATTGTTGTTCACTCTCTGAAATGTTTACTGGAAGCCAGGAAGTCTATAGCCGTCTATTATTACCTCAATATTTCATAATTTTTTGAATAATTTTCACGTAGCGAATTTTGACGTTTTCATTTCATTATCATATACATACGTGCGTTAATACACCGTATATGTATTCAGGCGGTGCTACTGTTGAGGCAATAGCTATGTATTAATGTATAACCGGTACGCGTTGAAAGCGCATTTTCATGATTCTTTTTATAATTAGTAGTAATATTTTTTTCGAAAATATAGTCAGTTATGTCTTTATCCTGGTATGGGTGTTCATAGCCATGCGATAATAGGTACCAGAGGTGACAGAAGCTGTAGTGCATAAACTTTCCAATACTTTCCATCATTTTACATCATCATTTATTATTACGAGACAATACAAATATTGCCACCTCGAAGGCTATGCCTTGTGTGAGGTGTAGGCATTGACATTTTGAAATCTAGCTAACCTCGCTAACCTATCATCATTGCTGTCCCTCTTTTAACTACTACGTTTGTAAACATGAACAGACTAGATATACGTCTTGATGCAAAATCCTTAGCTTGTTTTCCAGTTTTCTGAAAAAAAGTTTTTTCAATCGATCGGAGACGTGGTCAACGCCAATGGGTCGTTTAATGTTCGTCTCGCAACGTACGTTTTAGGTCTCCTCGTTTACAACCGCATGCGATCAGAAAGTAGTATTTCGAGTGTATCGTGCGTCTCTAGCGTCTGAAGGAGGTAAATGTCATGAGTTCACACTGCCTATCGTTCTTGATTTTGTAATTATATAGTACCTATAGTACTATGAGGGCATTAGAACCTTCTGGGATCTTGGCGTTTATAAGCAAGAATGGGCCTAGAGAAAAAACGATAATTTATGAACTAATCATAAAAATTCAACACACAAAAGTATCGAATGCAATGTAAACAAACAGAAATAATTCTAAAATTTTTACCGAATTTTCTTGAACAAAACTAAAAATAATAATCAGTAAATACTTCTACAATAAATAAGCCATAAATATATTTTGTAAGCTTTGTTACTTTGTCATGGCCACACGTGTCTGTTGAATGCGGAGAAACATATACCTATATTCAAACAAATAATTTGCACATTTATATGATAATATTGAAACACAAGACAGATTTGCGAGTAGACAGAAGGAATTCTGCCTGTGCGCCATCAAGTACCCGAAGGTAACGGCAACCAAAGAGGAACGCTACTAGCAGCAGTAAACTCTCCTTGGTGGAACGACAAGGCTCGTTCGCTTTTGCCACTAGAGGCACGGATTTTGACGCAAGCAGCGTAAAGCCGATATACGAGGGTTGCTCTATACCTCCGTCAATCCACCAGTACGCAGACAGCTGTTTCACGCTTATTAGCGATCATCAGTGCGCCATAGGTCGATTGACGGAAATAGAGAGCATCAATTTTTCCATGTTTAATAAACATGTGAAAGATGTGCGAGTAGACAGAAGGCGCACAGGCAGAATTCCTTCTGTCTACTCGCACATCTTTCACATGTTTATTAAACATGGAAAAATTGATGCTCTCCAGCTCCGTCAATCGACCTGTGGCGCACTGATGATCGCTAATAAGCGTGAAATAGCTGTCTGCGTACTGGTGGATTGACGGAGGTATAGAGCAACCCTCGTACAAGACAGATTATTGTCCTTGTTACCCGAAATCTAGTAGCTCAGCATGATTTGGATATTACGGTAGATTTAGGTGTGTTTGAAGTATATAGAATGGTGGCGCAGAGACTGAAACGGCAGATATACCTAGAATATCTGGCAACATTGACTGAGACGCCAACTACGGGCAAATGCACCCCGCTTTCTGGCACACATCTTCGCCCCACTCATGTTCCTAGCACATCTCTGGTGGAAACACCCACACCGCAACCTTACTGGATTGTCGATTGTTGCTAATCTGACCAAAGAGCGTATCGAAGGAACACCAAGATCACCTAAACTGGCAATTTTTCTTCATAATCGAGGAATGTTTTAATTTACCTTGAGTTGGCGAATGTGCGGACGACTTGAGATTGTACTCGGACCTGGCCCTGTACAAGGTGCTGACAGGCGAGCCGGCGTCTTCCATCGAACGAATATCCAAGCAGGAAGCGTCGACGCTTTTCGTTTTCCGCAGTTGGGAGTTCATGCTCATCGAGTCCTCGTCGAAATTGGCACTCCGGGGGTTCGAGTACAGGTCGTCGCCGCCGCCGCCACCGCCGCCTCCCTCTTGCCAGGATGTCATTTGCTGAACGAAAAAAGAAAATCGATCTAGAATAAATGCTTATTTCGGATGCAGCCAAATAATGGGCTTTTCTTCGGTGACGTTTTAAGATTGAGGCGAAGCAGGCTGTAGGGAATAGTTTAGGGCACAGCATAGTAAACAATCAGAACAATATCTCAGGTTGGCGGCAATTACACGCGCATCCCCCCTTTTGGATGATTATTTCGTAGGGATGCTAACGATACTTCGATACTTGTACTTCTGCACTAATTTCAAGTATTTTTATATTAGGTACTTTTTGAGCGATTCCAAGATGGTATCGCTTCTTTTGTAGCGGTATCGGTATCGACTATAATTATATAATTATTGAGGGGTGTTATAAATTACACAAAATTCTCTGTACGATCCAAACGCGCCTATTTGGCTAGAAAATATCGAGTTGGTACCGGTATCGATATTTTCATTTTCGCATCTCTACCCTGACTTCACACCCGTAAAATCATCCCAAGGTCAAATTCCGTGGGAACCGTTTTTATATAGGAAATCCTCAGAGATAGTCTGCTGGTTGTTTACTATGCTGTGGTTTATTATAGGGTTTAGGGTATCGCTTAAGGCCGATTCCCACTGAAGCAGCATCAAGCAGCGCAGCGCGGTGTAACTAGCAGCGTTTTTGAGAGAGTATACCCATTTTGACAGAATTGGCAGCAAAATGAGCTAACAAGCAGCAAAAATAATCAGTCGGGTGTAGAGGTGCGTATTTTTTAACGATGTTGACAGTAGAGGAGACGTCTACCACTTCCTCAGCATGAAAAAAATAAAAGAAAAAGGAAAAGAAAATACTGAGTGCATAATATATTTCGAGCAAGGTAAATTTCATAGAGTGAAATTTTGTAAATAACGCAGAATGTCGCCTGATGATATTTTAACTTGTATTGTATACATCCGTTTAAACAAGCTACTACTACGTTTGGGCAAAGTATTGGTCCATTGTTGGGAGGTGCCTTTGCTACAACTATCAGCCTACTTCAACTCAAAATTCTCTTTTAAAAGTAGTGTTTAACAAAAACAGACTCTACCCAACCTCACAGCCTTACCATGAACTGCAGATTTTAAATATCAATCTATTGTGTCTATCAACGTTTAATCTGCTCGTATAGAAACAACATGAACCTTTCACACAAAAGCAATTTGTCATCAACAAGGTCTATAGCAAACATGAATGTAACTGTTCCACTTTACAAAAAAACTGTAACACAAAGATCCTTTTTTCTTTTTTGGCCCGTACTTATATAATTCTATTCCTTTAAATATCAAACAGATTCCCAGTTATCAAAGATTTAAGAATTCAGTGAAAACATATATAATGTGCAACGCTAATAAATTTATTAAAATACTAAATATGGCTAAAAATACTTAAGTAACAATTATAACCCTAGTACAGTTTAAAAAAATATAAGTGTAATCAATTGCCACTTCTGTATACCACCCACGATCTCCTTCTATGAATAAACTGTATACATTATTTTATTGATCTATCGAATGATTTTTTTTCTTTCCTGTTTATAATTATTTTATTATTATTCATTTTGTCGGTACAAACCATGTTAAATAATCGGTAAGTAGTTAAGTACAATATTACGGATATGACAGAATGAGCTCACAGCAAGACAGCACGCTGTTGCCGGAGACGCCTAATTTTGTAGCTTTTATTGGAAAATACTGTCAAATAAAACTGATGGAAGAACACCTGATCCTTTTCTAGAATGATAAACCAAATAATAACTATTGTTGCTATCAAAATCATCACGGTTCTGTTCTCATTGTGTTCTCATAGTTTTAGATCTGGCAATACCACCCGTAATCATACGTACCGTAACCTTCCATAGATAACGTACGTAGGTACGTTATAGTAAGTTGTAGAACTTTATCGGTTATCAGCCGATTCGGTAATTTCGGAAGAACTGCGCATGTCACAAATAGCCGATAACGTGAAATAACGTCAGACAACGGACTTGCAAAAGATCCCTAATATCTGCGTCACAACATGGATTTATGCGTAATAGCTAAATTTCAAATTTAACTGAAATTACTGAGGAGATAGCAGAGGTTCTGGACAATAAGGGCCAGATTGATGTCATATATTATACCGACTTCACGAAGTTCTTTGACAAGATCAGTCGCATCAGGGGATTATCGGTAAACTGCAACTTTTTGGCTTCAGCGAATGTCTACTGATTTTTTTGTCATCATATTTAAATGAAACTGTACAGTGTATGTCTCCTAGTATAGTTTTAAGTCTTATTCATATATTGTTTCATTTAGTGTAGTGCAGGGAGATTATGTGTCTTCAATTCACACCTGAAGACTATTGAAGATAATAAATCAATTGAAGCGTTGTGATATTCAAAAATTGTATGAAAAAGTCCAAAAAAAGGAATCTTGAAATTGCTAGGTTCGTTCCTGCCTATGTGTGTTTTTCGTCCGCCTCTTGAAATCACAAAAATAATTATAATATGCTATCTTACGCACCAGCACAATTATTAGCGTACCTACTTTAATTTTTTTTACTTTAGATTCTTGGAAAAAATTCACATAATGTTTAATCTTTTTAGCTGTATATCTTGAGAGTTCGTCGAGAGTTCTACCAGGTAAATCCACCTGAGGCTATTTTTTAATATAAAGCAATCACTTCCCTACATCATTTTCTTAGGAGATTTAATGGATTTTATATAGGTCTTCATCACCGCCGCTGTCGACTTGCCAGGACGTCATTTAGTAAGCGGAAAGAAAATCGATTTCGAATAAAAGCTTATTTGGGAAACAGGAAACGAAAGGTCTTTTTCGCGAGATTGGATATCAGGCAAAGAAGCTTTGGCAGCAGAGCATCTTGTCGTTCCAGTTCGCGTTTATGCTCTACACAGATTCCGGCGCATCAGGAGATAAAAATAACAAACGAGATTCAGTTCAATCCTAGCCTGAGTCCTTAGGGGGCCGAGGGCTGCACAAAATTACAGTTCATCTGTTATATAGGAGCATGTATTTGACGTGATAATGATGGAACACCCACCACTCCTCCAGAAATATGAATAAAGATTCCACCAGTTTGAGTAAACTCTAAAAATATAAACGAGAGCTTCGCCCGAAATTTCAAAGGGAAAGCATACATTTAGTCCCTTGTAGCCCACTTCGACAAAACACGTAAGAGATTAAGCGAATTGTATTAGTTGCACTGAGAACAATCCAGAAGCTGTTTTGTACGTCTCAGAAAGCTCCTCTGCGATTCACGCATGTCTTGACCTGCGTTTAAGACTCTCAAAATGCTATGTATGGTCTACTCTCTTGTACGGAGTCGATACATGGACACTCAAAACACAAAACATCAATAAAGCTTTCGAGATGTGGACATACCGCAGAATACTCAAAATACCATGGACATCGCGTACTACGAACGAAGAAGTTTTGCGCAGGCTGGGAACAGAACGAGAACTACTTAAACTCATAAAAATGCGTAAAACAGCATACCTGGGCCACATACTGAGAAATGATAAATATCGATACGCACAATATATCGTAAAAGGAAAGATCGAAGGCAAACGGGGGCTGGGACGGAAAAAACTGTTTTGGCTGAGGAATATACGTCAGTGGACTGGCCTGGGATTCGAAGAATTGATAAGAACCGCTGAAAGCAGAGAAGAATTTGCCACTGTGATATCCAACCTTCACTGATGGAGATGACATGTTAAGAAGAAGAAGATTAGTTGCACTAAGGCTTTTTAACACATTTAGCAATATATGTTTTCACTCTAACTAATAACTCAAATAATGAAAAGTCACGTCGCTAAACTAGTTTTGCGCAATAAAATTTGAGGAAGCATGTGAACCGAAGCTTTGAAAATATAAAAATCAGAGTACCGGGCTATCCTCAAACCTATACTTGATTTACGAAGATCTGCAATATGCAGCCATATAAATTTCATTAGGATATGAGGTAAAATTTTGTAAAATGGATACCCAAATGTCTGAAAACTAACCAGAAGCATTCAAGGATACAAACATTACATTATATCTGTGCTTGGTTTGAAACAGTTCTAGACCTTTTATATACCATGTTGCTACTATAAATTAACCGTCTTAGGGCTGGTTTCTCAATGTCCAGTTAAATATTTATCTGGAAGTTAACGGGTAACTGTTAGATAAATTGTTTAAACAATTGAAGGTTAGACTTACGAATCCACGTGAATCTTATCTGACAGTTGTATCCATAGAAACGCTAAATGGCAGCTACCTAACTGACACTTTTAACTGGACATTGAGAAACCGGGTTTCTCAATGTCCAGTTAAATATCATCTGGAAGTTAACAGTCAACTATTAAATATTTTAAAACAATTGAAGGTTAAACTTACGAATTCACGTAAATCTTATCTGACAGTTGTATCCATAAAAACGCTAACTGGCAGCTACGTATCTGACACTTTTAACTGGACATTGAGAAACCGGCCCTAAAACAATCTGCTGGGAAAGTTTTTACATGTCATTTGATTACGTAAGAGTGAAAATTACTATTCGACGTCACTTTACGAAAAAAAGTTGAGAAGAAAAGACGTGCAAAGTTGTGTAGAGATATTTCACTGTTGCGCAGAAAATAGACCGTGATTTGGGGTTCGAACATTCACTTTAAACAGCAGATCTGCAATGAAGTTTCTTTATAGAGTTCTAGGGGTATTGCACGTTTGTTGTAATAAATGTATTAAATTAAGAGATGCTATGTTGAATGATAAAATATTTTGTCCCTGCTTCTATATTAGGTTAAGAATTTTTCAATACATCCCCGTATTCTTAGAGATTTTGTCACCCTCCTCCCGTCAAGATTAGAGGCCCATTTAGCAATGACTGCTAAGTAGGTATTTGGTACTTACCCCAAGTCTGCTAAATAAGTTTTCGCCGCTCTTTGGTAACGTTTCTCTGGTTTTTGCAACTTCAGACCACTGGTCGATATTTTTAGAAAATGCTTCCATTCCATAAGTATAATAAGACATGTAGTGCTTTGATAATGAACACTGCCTTTCTAAGACGAATCCATACCTCCTCCTTTCCTGGGTCATAGCCTGCAAAAAAGTATTATTAAAGATCATATGTATTTTATCAAAATAAATGTAAATGAATAAACATGGGCTGAGATGATATGTTTCAAAAATTGTTAAAGTGGAACGTTTTCCAAACGTAGGATATTTGTGTAGAAAATTCATTCCGTTTGAAGATAAAATGGTAAATACAAAGATTTACACACTTTTTAGTGGAAAAATCTGTCTAAATGACTGAATAAACTTCTAGAATGAAAGTGTGAATCCATATGGATACTTTATGAACTATAGTTTGTAAAAAGTATTGCCTGGATTAATACTTACATTTTTCAAGCTCTGCTCATAAAATAGGTCTAGTTTGGATTTCTCCATTTCCAAAAGCTTCATGTTCTAGAAAATAAGACATAATGATAGTGAATGTAACAACTGGTGATAAAGTCTTCACCCCTATAGACGAATAAGAAGCTAGCCGTTTTGGTGAAATGTTACTATTTTCCAATTTTCACTATTTTGTATTCATGGGAAAACACAAAAAACTATTTATGCACATTTTTTATAGTCTAAATTAGACAGTGAAGGAATAAGTTAATATCATTTCGAAAGCTTTGGACATTCACACTGAAATTCGCTTCTTTTGAATCGTTAAATGTTGCAATATTATATTTTTGTGGCATAGATGGATACAGATTTTTTTGGTCTCTTGGAATCAAAAAAATTGTCTGCTCCTTAGCATTGCGAAAGTGAGAAAGAACAATGTTAATAAGTTTTGCTTGTACTCTTTGAGGGTGTGAATGAATAAATGAAAGGACCTCTACCTATCCTTACCCTAGTTCAGCCCTCATCGCAAAGGTGAGGATCGCCTTGGGTTTGGGTCCTGCCCAGCTTCAAGGACCCTTGAACCTAGTATAGTCCGTCTGTGATATGCACAGCAATCTAGAATGTGTGGCTAGGACTCGGGTCGAGTCGGTTACCACCCCCATCATAGCATAAGCCCCCATTATAAACAAGTGTCATTTGAAGGTGTTATGGCCAGATAGCAGCCCCACAAGTAGCCGGCTTCTGTCCAAGATTATAAAATGAGTTCTCTAGTTTGACCGAAATGTCCAATTTTTTGTGTTCGTGTTTATACAAGAGTTTAACAAATGCCGGCCCGGCAGTTATAACAGCATGCTGGTAGTCATAAGTTTATCATAGATAATCGTATTATAATATTTTTCACATATCCAATATTTAGAAAATGTATTTCCGAACTTGTATAGAAATATTATCTTGATAGCAGTAAACTAGTTTTGTGCAAAAATAGGCTCGATTAGATCTGATCAAAGTGTTACGTAATGAGTATGCGGAGGAGTTAGCGTAACTCATAGGTACCGGTAGAAGACATTTTGTCATATATTTTGCTACTATTTTTACTGTTAACAACGAACAAAAACATTATATTATATCATTGCAAAATGTCAACTTATGGGGGTTTAGGGTAAAAAACCTTATACCATAAATTAAGTAAAAGAAATAATGAATAAACTAAAAAAGACATTTATTTATTGAGGGCTCTGAATACCCATGCCCCAAATTACAGTCTACCTTCATTATTCTTTTAACTCGCAGAAAGAACACCCTGTAGACGTTCATTGGTTAGAAAGTATACGAAAACAATTGATATGTAGAATCGACTTATTATATTTTCTATTGCTTTACATAAAAGGATGTTGAATTCTTAAACTTTAAACTAATGCTAGATTTGTTAAAAACCAAAGCTATGAATTGCCAGCTATATCCAGGAAAATTAAAAATATTCTGATATACAATCTTCAAAGCAGTATGACCTTTTTCAGTTTCTAATCAGATCATTCCGCACGATTTGTGAATTTTCTGGTATTTCCAGAAAAACAAAAAGTATTCTGATATACACAAATCTCAAAGCAGTATGAGCTTTTTTAATTTCTATCAGGCCATTTCGCTTGTATAATTTTTAGGCACACCCGGTATATTTTGGCAGCCTTGAAGAGATGTTTCCACAATTACCATATTTTGATGAATTATGTGGAAGCGTGTCCCCAGTTCACGGTTGTCTGGTCAACGATAATAGAGAGGGGTGCATAACTTCACAAAAGCCTGAACAAAAGGGGCTAAAACTTAATATGAAAGAAGAGCCACGACACCGGCTACAGAATAGCAAATGAGCTTCATATGCGAGGAAGGGATTAGGCCCCATTACTGTGTTAAACAGCACGAAGTACATATGTAGATATATATTCTGTGCCAAACCTTCAACTCCTTATCCATTGCCAACTCTGATTTTCCGGATCCTCGAACTTTCTTCCTTTGTTTCTTCATTAACGCTGTCGTTTTTATGTACGTGTCCAACCGTTGTTTGTGCTGCTGAACAAACCTTTTGCGTTCGGACTAGAACAATAAAAAACATTACATTTTATAGCTATCCTTGGAAAGTAAAGGAAATTATGGTTTTTAAGGGTTATGATTATCAATAAAAATGTTGTGTCGATTTTACAGAAATTTTGCATTTTTGTCAAATAAATTTGATGAAATTATGAATCTGGAGGATTTCCGACATAGAGAGAACCATGTAGATAAATAACAAATATCCGGAGGTAGAAATAACATCAAACAGCTTGGAAGCAAACGCTGTCTGGAATAAAATGACGATTACTGACGAAACAACTCAATTCTTGCTTGTGGGAACAATGGCAGTATTTCGGAAGTCCCCGAAGTGAAATAGCTTCTGAAGATGCCATCCACTAATGGTGGCGAAACGTCATGCCTCAACACTCAATGATGCCGGCCTAAAAACCCAAGAACCACGAATTCACTATGGGAACAAGGGTTGAAAGTTGTGTTCCATATTGAGTTAAAATGTTACAAGTAGACAAAAATATTCACTAGAAGCTAGAGAAATGAGTTACTACAGATGAACTATAAACTTAACATCCAAGACCGTATAAGGAATACAAACATGAGAAGATTAATGGAAATAGGGCAACCATAGAAAGAGGAGATTATCACTAAGAAATATATTAGAATTGAGAGATATAAGGCTAGCACAAAATGGAAAAAAAAACTTGAAGATAAGTTTAGCAACGAAGATCTAAAGAGTTTAAAAAAAGAGAAGTGTTAACACTGTATCTTATATATATTATCAATTTAACAAGGTAGAAGAGTACTATCATAAAGGAATTCATTGTGGCAAAATCTTAAAACTCGTAGATTATTGAGACTTAATTTAAAACATTTGGAATCTTACCTGAATAACCTTTGTATCCTTCTCAAGATTCGTTTCTAATGGCACTAGCAAGTCAACGTAAAAGGCTTTCAGCTAAAAAAAAAAAAAACATAAATTAGATGCTTGATCATGCTCTAATGTACCCGGAGTTTTCTTTTCTGAGTAACACACAGAGCTGTTTCTAGTTATAAGTAATGCTTCTGAACTACCTATATAGGTACAGTGCATTTCAATGGTAACTTTTCACCACGGATAGTTTTAAACAAGAGGGTTTTAGGAAAAAATATGAAACTCAGATCAAAATTAAAGATGGTTCTTTATATACATTCGTTGTTATAATCACTTCCTTGTGCCCATAGTCAGCACTCATCTTTTTAAATGGAACATCGTGTAGATTTTATTAAAACTGGATCCGCATTTTATACTTGTTTTGAAAATGTAAATACTTGAAGTGTGAAATAAATCGTTTTAGAGTTACTGTTAAGACCAATTCAATAACAGAAACGATTTAGTTCACAAAAAATTAACCCAAATTTAAACTTCTAATGGTATAATTTAAGTTTATCTAAAATTCTGAGTAAGTTGCCCCAAAAAACATCCACTGCGTTATATCTCCTAAAATTAGTTGTCCAAGAACTGTAGCCTCCATAGTTTCGTTGAGAATTATTAATTGTTTTTTATTGGCAATAGCGTATCTAAAAGTTGTGTTCAATAGGGGGGTAAATAGATAACCCTATTCCAGATTGCTTTTTTAATTAAAGATTTCCTCCTAAATACGCCATTGTTTATTGGTAACTGGTGCTGTTTCTAAACAATTTTGGATGGGCTGCGTTAAATTGTTTCGAGGCATCTACAATTTTGATAGTATAAACCATCAATTTCTATACCATGTATATGCCAAGCAGAATCACATAAGCCGTGAAATACACACTGCGCTCACATGGTTCCGCCAGAGCTGCACAATCGGGATTATCATGGCGAGTCTAAAAAGGGATAGAAAAAATAAGTAAAACAATGACATTATACATTATCTGCAGCGATTATCCAATCACGATGCTGTCTTTAAGGTGGGGAAGGAAATCTGCTGCTGCTGCTGCCGGTTGTAGTCATAAGTTTTATGAACTAGATAAATATAATATTTAGTGATATAAATTGATTGCCGTTTGTTGGATTTTTTTAACAAGAAAAAACTGATAGAAAGAGAAATAGAAAATATGAGCGTTCATGAAAATGACGCAAGATATCTAATAATCCCTTCATCATCAGTGGAATCAAGGTCATTTATCCAATCTGAATCTCAGCTAGAACTGGAAATTTCTGATGTCATTTTTGTAACAAGAATCAGAAATATACAATTGAGCCCTATTTTTCAATCAGATGATAATATAGGATAATAATTAGTAATTAAACGTGCTTTATTGTATAATAATTGTGTGCGAACCAGAAGAACTCGACACCGAACTGGAACATCTAAAGAATGCTCTTAAGGCAAATGGTTACACAGAAAAGGAAATAACAAGAACAATGACAAGAAATAGGGCAAAACCAGAACCTAAACCTATAGCAAAAGCTTTTCTACCCTATGTGCCTGGAATAACAGACAGAATAGGAAAAATGTTACGAAAGGAAAACGTCAAGACCATCTACAAGCCCACAATAAAGATACAGGAATATTTGAGAACGGTGAAGGATAAAAGAGACCCACTCACAACACCGGGGATTTATCGCATACCATGCACATGTGGGAGTGTATACATAGAAACAAAGAAGCGATCTATAAACACAAGAATTGCAGAACATAAAGCTAGCTGCCGACTAGGCCATACGGATAAATCAGCGGTAGCCGAACATGCCATTAAGGAGGGAAGTCACAGGATCAAGTTTGAAGAAACTCAGGTTCTTGTCGCAACGTCTTTATACCATGCCAGACTTCACAGAGAAGCCATCGAAATACAAATACATCATAATAATTTCAATAGGAAAGAAGAAACACAGAAAGTCAATCGGACATGGGTACCCAACCTAAAGGACCTGAAGACATTATCATACCGCGAAGGGGCGGGGCTACCAACGCTACCTGGTTGGGCCACGTCACCATTAGCAGGTATAAATACAGGTGAACATCCACCAGCCGTTAGTATTTTGGATGTCGCCGAGGTGAAATAGCTTCTGAAGATGTCATCCACTCGTGGTGGCGAAACGTCAAGCTTTAACGCTAAACGACGTCGGCCTAAAAACCCAAGAACCACAAATTCATATAATAATTATGTTGACAATCGTGATCTTTACTCCCCAAGAACAGGAAAAGTTAGTTTCATAACCTCACCTTTAAAACACATATCTACAGTCTACAATCTGAGTATGTCCCTAACTATCCCAGTCCCACCGAAATCCTGTGTACTGTTTTGAACGTCCAAACCAGTCCTCAAACTACAAATTGTTGTTGGTCGAACGCACAACGAATAGTTCCAAACTGTAATTTATCTTGCTTGAACATGATTTCTTCATTGTACACACCCAATATTTGAAACAGTTGAAAATCTAATGCTAGAACACACCTTTAAATAACGTAAGAGTGAATACTGAATTACACAGTAGATGTACCAGGGGGTAGTTGGAGAACCTTACTGTCAATAAAAAAGGAAATAATGGAAAGTACTACGAGTATGTAATTCACACTGCCAAAAATGTAATTTGCGCGTTCCATTCAAAACTTTCTCCCCCTGTTAACAATAAAATGAAAATTCTGCATTCGAAGGGGGAATGTGTTTGAGTATCCACTTTCCGCTGTCAATCAATCCACCTATTCAAACATTTTCACCGAAAGTTGTTTACTCGTTTGATGCATGTCTCTCGACAATTCAACGCGCGTTTCATGTGTTTGTAGGAATGCAGGTATAAATGCAATATTTTTACATTCCATATTGATGCTAACAAGCATAGAAAGTCTCTGTGTGCACGGTAGTATTGCAAATTCACTTACTATGTTGACTTGCTGCTCTTGTATCTCTTTGTACACCTCGACGATTCTCATCAGAGCAGAACCTGAAAAAAGTACTCTACTAAGATGTTTGAAAAGAAAGCCACATAAACCTCACGAGAAGGGATGATCATGTGGAAAATAGTACAAGGCACACAATTATAGGAGGAGACGATACCCTATCCTTCTTGAACGAAGTGGTGCCGTAATACTTTCCTTTAGATCTCTCTGTCCATCTCTATATCCATGAATCTACATAGGTCTGTAGATTAAGACCTATCAGGTGCAAGTCTTGGACTTCTAAGAAATGAGTATCTGACATTTTCGACTCCCGATCATCGTCTTAACTAAGAGTGACAAATGGTAAATAAACATTTTAAAGCACCTGGTAAAATTTCACTGAATACTATATACCATTAACTCCAACCAAAAAAAAAAAATTAATAAATAAAAAAACAAAAAATGGGCTGTTTATACCATGATGTATAATTTTCAAGTTTTTGTGTGAGTAAATAAGCTATATCCGAAATAAGAACATATTTTTAATTCACAGTCAAATTCGCAAAAATTAAGTATTAAAACTATAGCATCAATAATATAATAAAAACATGAAATAATTTAACATGTTTTCTAGTTTTTTCGGGTGCAAATATACCTGTTATATCATCATAATTTTATGTTTTATCAAACCCTCTTCCAATGGATATTATAGACATAATTGTCAGTCATTGTTGTCCGATGGAAGAACGAAGGTGAGACTTTTCAATGTACAGCCTGCTAAATGGCATTATAAAAATCCTTATTGCGATGTCCATAGTTCGTAACTTCTTTGCAAAATTTGAAATGCGCCCATATCCTCTGAATTTTCAAAAAGTAGAGGGCTGTTCAGTTATTGAGCTTGAATGATCTACTATAGCTATAGTAGGTATTGATAAATTGTTCAAAAAAGTTTTAATAGGTGCATTTTTTTGTACTTTCAATTTTCTGTTCACTAATTTTCTTACATTGTGCACCCAGATCGTTTTTTGGCGTCGTTTTATCTAAAAGCTACTTTTGTTAAAAATTCTTATTCCACAAAGGAAAGAAATCTGTAAAGCAAATTGCGATTAAGCAACAGAAGAACTTTTATGAACCAGAAATATACATACAAAATATAGAAAAGATATCAGAAATCATAGGAGAATTACAACCATGATCACTCGTGGTTGACATTTGTCCGCAATTTTTTGAGAGTGCACCATGGTTCTCAGACTGTATTGAGTATTCGGTAACATCGTCTTGCGTAAAATCTTTCTTTTGCGCCCGTGGCGTGCGCCTTTTTTGGCACGCCCTTGTTACGGCACTGCTTTTAGCGTTAGTATCTTAAGGCCTTGTACACACTAGTAGACCATATTGCGCGATTTGTCTTTAGACGGTCTATAGACAGTCTAGAGACACGGTCTATAGACACCATTTTTTGTCTCATCTAGCGTCTACACCACAATGTGCAGATTTATGCTTAACACGACATCCGTACGAAACTGTTCCTATTGGTTGAAATATTCAAAATGATGTAAAATCAACATATTTCAACCAATAGGAGCAGTTTCGTACCGTCGTATCGTCGGATGTCGTGTGCATCTGAATTTAGCTTTAGACGAGACAAAGAATTTCTCATCAGTCTCATCTTCGCTATGTACTATGGAGGACACTGCATTGTGCGGATTAAGTTCCTGCTCAATAATGAATAGTGAAAGAAAGCGGAAACGTAAAATTTGGTGGACGCGAGAAGTGTTAGCAGAAGGATCTACGTTCGGCAATACATTACTAAACAAATTAAGACTGGAAGACTGGGTTTCCGGAAGGTTACCTAGAAACAAACTTTAGAGAAACAATCCCAGCTTCTCTTGGACTTGCAGTCACACTGCGTTTCCTAGCAAGTAGAGACTCAGTCACGAGCCTCATGTACACTTCCAGAATATCTAAAGCAGGCTATATCAAAAATGATACCAGAAGTTTGCAATGCGAACATCTCAGCATTAAAACAATATATGTAAAGTCGAACCACGCCACTCAGTAGCTGCAGATAGGCAGGGACGTCTCGTTTATAGACTTCGATTGACGTCCACACTGTCAAAATGTTGCGCAACATGCATAACGTTGCATCAAGCCTTCAGCCTTGTACTAACTAGTAGACATGTTGCGCGATTTTGGCGTCAGAGACGTGTCTAAGGTTGTCTACGTAGACATGTCTATAGCCCAATCGCCGTCTACGGCCTGTTACGAGACCAAAAATCGCAGGTCTATGGTCTCCCGGCAGGAATGGGAGACTTCATGCAACGTTAGACATATTACGTAACATTGTGATAGTGTGGACGTCAATCAGATTCTAGAGACGAGACATCCTAGTCTGAGTCCTACTACCGAGTGGCATCGTTCGACTGTTTATGTGTGCTCTTGGTGTGATTCGTTATTTTTTGTTTTTATACAGTGCTTCGTGAAGATGTGGTCGAACGAGGAGGTTTTAAAACTGAAGATTTCCAAGCATGTTGTTTGTAGAGGATGTTACAAGTCCAGACTACAAAAACCGGGTAAAAAGAAAATTGGCCCTGGAATCTCTGGTTGCAAAGCACAATGTGGACAGTGGCGGAAGATGAAAATGAAAAGAAAATTCATAATTTAAAAACATCGTTCAACAGGGAGAAAAAAACATCGACAACTGGATCTTCTCCGAAAAGGTCCACATGGTTTTCGTACGAGTATTTGTAATTCCTGCAACCAGCGAACGAATCAAAGGGCAGCCGGAACACAGACTTGGATGATTCACAGAGTGGAAGTGGAGTGTACATCAGGGTCGTGAATGAGTCTCCACTTGGTAGGAAACGCAGTGTGACTGCGAGTCAAAGATAAGCTGGAATTGTTTCTCTAAATTTTGTTTCTTGCCTCACCATCAACCCCCGACCTTCAGAAGCAACTCTTCAAAATCAGTAGGCGTCAGCCGGGTGAAATTCCGGAAACCCATGGCGTCTTCCAGTCTTAATTTGTTAAGCAATGTATTGCCGAACGTAGGTCCCTATGCGAACACTTCTCGCGTCCACCAACGTTCACGTTTCTGCTTTATTTCACTATTCATCATCATTAAACAGGAACTTATTCCGAACAGTGCAATGCCCTCCTTAGCGGACATGAGACTGATGAGAAATTCTTTGTCTCATCGAAATCTGCACACGCTGATCGAGACAAAAAATGGTGTCTCTAGACGGTATATAGACCGTGTTTCTAGACTGCCTATACAAAGTCTATAGACAAATCGCGCAACATCTCTACTAGTGAGTACAAGAATGGTAAAAGGCTTTCCATTCCTGCCGGGAGACCATAGACCTGGGATTTTTGGTCTCTGAACAGGCTAGCAGACAAGGATTGGTCTACAGACATGTCTACATAGACAACCTGGGGCACGTTCTTAGACCAAAATCGCGCAACATATTTACTAATGTGTACCCGCCTTCAGAGCTGCAAGATCATTATCCTAAACATTATTACAGTGCTTCATATTGGGGAAAAATGAGTTTCCTTGAACCTGAAACTGCCGTAAAAGCGCCACATAAACTCATTTAATGATACCCCTTTTACATAAGGTTATGTAAGGATTCCTTATATTGGCTATTAGCATTATAGTTTGAAGGAAATTATATAAGAACGTGTTGTTACCGATATCGGTCGATCCTCCCCAGGTACCCTGCTGAGCTTGTTGTGCCAATTTGCCAATGGCTTCGACATAGATCCTGGAAGCGGCTGCAGCATCTAAAAATGTTATCCATAAATATTGCAAATCAATATGTATTTGTGGGTAATATGTACCATGTAAAGCTTTAAGGTAGGCTTTTCCAGCACTGATCATCTGCCTGGCACCAGGATTAAAGTTCTCCAAAATATTCTAGAACAAATAAATAATTATCTGCATGTGTGTCGTGTGAGAACATTGTATAAGTACTATACAGTAAATGTCAGGATACAGTCATGGCCTTGATTAAAGAAGTTGATATAATCAGAATTCAAAATTGATTTTCTGCATGTCCATTTTCAGTTTTTTAATATCTACTGTGGACAAACAAATTGAAATATTTTAAAAAATCCGATTTTAGCAAAACCCACATTGAATCACAACTTTCATCGATTGCTTTCCAGTCGATAGGTAACCCAGTACTTATTGCCCTGTCAATAGAACAACTATTTTCTATCTTTATGAGCGAGACGTCAGTCATCATCATGGTCACATGTCTTAATAGATATGTTGTGAACTCGTAAAATGAATTAAGGCGGAGCTAGAGTATTGCAGACACGAATATTATCAATAGTTTTGAGCACTGTAGCTCGCCATCGTTCGCGATTTACTGTCAGTTTAGTGGCGCTCTTGATACTCATATCCAGCAACTGTTTCGTCGTATCCACCCAGCGTGTAGGGGGACGGCCACGGCGCCGCCCACTCGGGGCATGACCCTGAACTACAAGTTTCTCCATATTATCGGTTCTGTGTATGTGTCCGAAGAATGAAAGCAATCTCGTCGACACAATGGAGGATAGTCTCTTTGGATTACCAAGCTCATCCCGTATGGAAACGTTAGTTCAATGGACGGTATAAGGAGCTCTCAGCATTCTCCTCCATGTCCACATTTCAAAAGCATCTATGCGAGCTCGATCTGCCTTTTTAACAGTCCAAGTTTCCGAGGCATACAAAAATATGGAGAACACAAGAGACTGAACCAGCGACATTTTGGTAGCTTTAGTGATGTTATAGTTACGCCATATTTTAGTAGCTTTGTCATGGCCACACGTGCCTGTTGAATGCGCCGTCGAATCTCATTTTCACAGCTACCCGAATTGTCGATTAAAGAACCAAGGTACACAAAACTTTGAACTACTTCACAACGGCCTATTCACTTTATTTCTCGATGATTACCATGCTCTCTATCTACGATCATAACCTTGGTCTTATTGTAGTTAATACTAGGACCATACGCTGCACTATGTTGTTCTAAGATGTTTAATAGAGCTACTAGTTCTTCCTGAGGAGCTGCAATAAGGGTTGTATCGTCAGCAAATCTTTAGTTGGATATTTTGCTTCCGCCAATAGTTACACCGCCATTCCAGTTGTCAGCGTCAGCTTGAAATTGAATTTCGACATATAAGAACCACTAAGAACTTTGAAATTTCTCCCAGCTTGATTACTTTTTTATACTATTTCTCACCAAAATAGGTTGAAAAGAAGATATAAGTGAGAACTAATATACAGCGCCATGTTCTTAGCATAAGCAACAAAGATACAATGTGACAAGTTTATAATTTGGTAAGACTACATCGAAATATAAGAAACTACCAGCTGCCAAACCCTCTGAAAGGTCTTTTACAGGCTGGTCCAGTTTTAAATAGAAGGACTTCACTACTCTATAGAAAAACTGATTTTAATGTTGAAATTTCCTTTAAACATAGTTACGTTATAGCTTCGTTTTTAAGATACAAGGTGTCAAAGTTTGCAAAAAAAAAATTGATTTTTTATCAAGTTCTTAAAGATTATCCAATTTTTCTGTTATTTAATTATCAGTGTTGTTTACTGCAATAAGACGCTAAGTCAGCACTGACTAGAAGGTAATTACTATTTCCAGTGACCTTAAAGAATCAAATGTTCTATTTCGAATTAAACAGATAAAAATATAACTTTTGCATCTCTTGATATCTCTTCGTATCCCACTTTTTAACCAGGAAAAAATAAAAGCCACTCATAGAATTCCAATAATAAAATAATAAAAAAATAAACAAAACAATTATTTAGTAAGTAGTAGTAATAATGTATAGTAATGTACAGTTTTACTTTCTAAAGTGCGAAATTTTGGTCATGTTTCTAATTAATCTTCTTGTTTATCTCACCTTATAGATGCCATTGACGACCTTGATAATTTCTTCAGCTTCCATCATCTTGTTTCGTCTTCAAAAAAGAAATACTCGGCAAATTGAAGTGGTAAGTCTTCTTTCGAGGCGAGACGTAGATCAGATGCTAATCCATTTCCATGCGATGTCTAGAAAGTGCAAATCACATTTAGCCGCCGCAATCTGCAATTTATTCACAGCATCGGCTAATTGCCTGGGCATAGATGCATCGTCGATATTCAGTCTGAAAGAACATAAAAAAGAATTGGGTTACAAGAGTGCCTAACAATACAGGGTGATAAAACGTTATGCAAAAAAAAGACACATTCACGATTTGCAAGTGGCGGATCTACAATTTCCAAGATATTATATGAGGGGTCTAACTGCAAAGGTCACATTCTCTTCTTTTTCTAGAAATTAGGGTAATAATAGATTCCGCTTCTGTGTTTTGCGCTGCACATATCAACATGAAATATCGTAAGCAAAACTAACGTTATCCCATTCATTTTCAAGGCAACAACTTACGTTTCGTTCTAAAACTCACATTGTCCAGAGCGACTGTCTCCAAATTTCACATTCTCCATTTTGCCGAATAGGAGCACTGGTATCCGGTCACGTGAGACTGTTTACTTTTCATTAAGATGTGTGAAATTAGTTAAACTAGCAATAAAAGAACAGTGTTCTATTACAATTGACGACCTTTATTATTGTTTGGATACTCATCAAATATGCTTAAAAACTTCAGTTTAATATCTTCTTGTTGTTCAAGCCCTACAGTGTTCGATGACAAAAGTAACATTTTCCTAGTCGCTTTGTTGCAAATCTCACATTATCCATATTATTTATATCTCAAAATTCACATTCTCCATATATTAAAGTTATTTTTCATTGATCTAACAAGTTTTAACATGTCGACACCTTTTCTTCGAAAAAGATCTTCCGCCAATGTAACTTTGAGTTAAGTTAGGTACATCGATTTTAATGTACGTAGCGGTTTTTCGCGATTTCCCAACAATTTGAAAAAGTGGAGAATGTGACGTTTGCAGTTAGGCTCCTCATATGCTTTATACTTTTGGAGATTCACCCATCACGTCTTTGTGGTTTTCGATCATTTTTTTGACTACATAGATCTGCAAAATTTTGCTGTTGCGCTTGGGCACCTCCGGGTCATTTTTGTATTGTACTTGATGCGTAGATACTTTCAGCATCTTGTTGCAGATTATTTCGATTAGTACCATTTTTTTTGTTCCAATTAAACCATTAAATAGCTATTTGTGATTTTTTCGTGAAAGGTATGGTTATTTCTAGACAATGTGATGCTATGGCAGTCCATAGCCTTTCAAAGGCAATAGCATGGGAGCCTTCATAATAACTAAAACATCATAGCAAATTAAAGTGGTATCAACGTTGCAAAGAAGAATATAGTAGATGGCCACATTATTTTGAAAACGCCTTCAAGTCTCCTACTACTACCAGTGGTCGTATTCATATTCATTTGCACACAAGACAAAGCAATAGCTCTAGGAAAACTGATGCTCAATCTTGGAGGCCCGAAACGTAGCAAAAGACGCCTACTACGCAACGTGGTACACTCCATCATAATATTATATGTATGTAGCTCCTGTGGTGTGGCATCCTACTCTTAGGTACAAGAAGTATTTAAATATGATGTCGATAATACAGGTAATGGTGAAGGTTGCAAGCGCTCAACCAGAGCCCTCCAGGTCATAATAGGAACTTTACCTATCGAGCTACTAGTGGAAGAAAGACGATATATGAACAAGGAACAGCAGGAGGTGATCTAGCAGAAACCAAGAAATTTGCTCAACACAGATCCATGGCCAAATGACAATAAATGTGAAACGACACGGGGATGTTGCTCAATGGACGACGAAGCTGACACCTGATATAATTAACTGGCTAAACTGTGCTTTCAGAGAAATAAGCTATTACCTTGCTCAGTTTCTGACGAGACACGGGTCAGTCCGAGTCTACAAAATGTATGTATTCAGTTCATTTCAGTTCACTTTATTGCTACATTTGGTATAATAAATACAATTGTACAAATCACAAAACACAACAAAAACGAAAGACAATTTAAAAACAAATACATTGTTTAGATCATGGATCTGGAGGATCTGGATCATCCACCCTCTAAATACGTGCCTAATTTGATGACGTTAAAGATTACGTTCAATTGAAAAACAATGAATTAATATTTATTATCCTTAGAGGAGGTAACTACCCCCATTACCCCCATTATCGACGCCTTTGGTATCGCGGTAGCCTCCTCTAAGAAGGTTGGCTATCATCATGGCGATTCGATGCGGCTGCTCGGAATAATTCTATGGATGTACAGTGATACCATTCTCGCAAGTTTCTCAACCACGAAGTGCGTCTTATCCCAGCACTTCTTTTTCCTTGTACCTTCCCTTGTATTATCAGTTGTAGAATGTGGTACCTATCTTTCTCCACGCATAACGTGACCCAGATAAGAAAGTTTCCTCATTTTGACAGCTTCTACTATTTCTGTTTCTTTATTCATACGCCTTAAGATTTCAATATTTGTGACCCTTTTCGTCCAAGAAACTCTGAGTATTCGTCTATACACCCACATCTCGAAAGCCTCAAGTCTTCTTAGATCAACTTTGTTCGTTGTCTACGACTCCATCCCATAGAGAATGATCGAGAAAACATAACATCTGGCCAATCTCATCTTAAGTTTAATACTCAGATTCCTGTAGCAGATTAAAGAGAAGAAGAGAAATAAAGGCGATGCCAGCCCCAATTTTCCATTTTCCAACCATTTTCAAGATTCCTAGTTCTATTTTTTTATTAAACAAGGCTCGAATTGGATCAGCACATGGCATGGGCTCCAGCAGAGGAGGACAGGTGGTCCATGCCTCCCCTGGAGCAGCGAAGATAAAAAAACTTGTCTAAGCAATAACCAAATAGGTCTACCATATTTGAGCACTCAATTTGAGTAAGTCGCCCCCCTGTAAAATTTTTTGGTGGCGCCCTTGGTACATGGGCTAAGTTTTATTTGAAGTAGGACTACTCGCTTCATTACCTTAGCTTGATAATAACATATACCGCATCATTCATTTCGATACAGTGTTTTTAAAGGTTCAATGGCCAAATTTTATTTTGAATATTGCTAAATGTGAATGAACTATTGGGTCCTAGAATACCAACGAATTCGAATAGCTTAGAAAAAGCAACACCCATGCTCTAACAGGCATGTGAGTGTGCCCAAGATCCTCTTGTTATTATTTACTGTGATCACAAACACGATGTTATTTTTTACAGACATCTGCGGGATTTAAATTTTATGGAATGTTTAAAATAGGCTTTTAACACTTATGCACTGATAAAATCCAAAATTCATTCAAAACTATAACAATTAACCTAAAACGATCAACCAAAACAAAGTAGCTATTTACATTATGCCTCTACATGAGTGCTGTAATTTTTAGGATTCTTTACCTGCTATCTGTGCAAAGGGTATGTGGGTTTATCAGCTATTCAGCGGTCAGTGTGCCAGCTGCCGCATTACGATTGTGAGCACAAACAAAAGCTTTGTTTACTTCTTCTAACCTGTTCCAATTCGTTGTAGAATACTTAGGGCCGGTTGTACAATGCAAGCTCAAGCTTCGGCTTAAGCAGGTAAGCCGATGTTAAACCACGTCAGTTACAAATCGCCCGTTGTACAATGCTAGCTTAGCCCCTCACTCCAAGCTTAGCACGAGCTTACGTAAGTCGAAGCTTAACGCGAGCTTAGCTGAGGTTTAAACCTAGCCTGATACAAGTGATATGATATGTCAAGAAGAAACCTTCAAATTGCTTGTCACTTTATTAGGTCATATTTTTTGAAAGATTTGTGTCTAATTTAACAAAGAGAGCAAATGAAAGAACAGAGAGAGAAACGGTCGTTGCCGAAATTTGACACAAACTGTCATACGTACCTAACCAAAAAACGTAATTTTTCGGATGATTATGTCAGTACGTATTGCTTCATTGATGCCAAATGTAGTGAATTTCATTAGCAACCAGGTTTAACTAAGCCGACCATTGTACAACGGGTGTCGACTTTAAGTCTGAGCTTAGCTAAGCTTAGGCTTAACAAAGCTCGTGCTAAACCCGCATTTGTACAACCGGCCCTTAGGTGTCTATAATAGCACAGCTGAATATAAAACAACTAAGGGCCGGTTGTACAAATGCGGGTTTAACCCGAGCTTTGTTAAGCCTAAGCTTAGCTAAGCTCAGGCTTGAAGTCGACACCCGTTGTACAATCGTCGGCTTAGTTAAGCCTGGTTGATAATGAAATTCACTACAGTTGGCATCAATGAAGCAATACAAATTGACATAATCATCCGAAAAATTACCTTTTTGGTTAGGCGTTTATGACAGTTTGTGTCAAATTTCGGCAACGACCGTTTCTGTCTCTGTCTCTTTATTTGCTTTCTTAAATTAGTCACAAATCTTTCAAAAAATATGACCTAATAAAGTGACAAGCAATTTGAAGGTTCCTCCTTGACATATCATGTCACTTGTATCAGGTTAGGTTTAAACCTCAGCTAAGCTCGCGATGAGCTTCGGCTTACGTAAGCTCGTGTTAAGCTTGGAGTGGGGGGCTAAGCCAGCATTGTACAACGGGGGTTTTGCAACTGACGTGGTTTAACATTGGCTTACCTTAAGCCGAAGCTTAAGCTTGCATTGTACAACCGGCCATAAATCTTTTAAATTGTTAATACCTATATTGAAAAAGTTTGTAGATATGGTTTAGAACCATACTCTGCGTACTTCCAAGATACGTTATGACTATAGATATAAACATGAATAATTTTTAATACAGTAATATTGTAAATAATTATATTTTATCACAGAGTATACAATGCATTCAGGCTGTAATAAGAGTAGATTCGCCCATCTCTTTCTAATAATGTTGTTTTTACAGAGAAAGTACCTCTCGCATAAGAACGTCCACGGATCAGATATTGTTGTTACGAGTAATCAATATATTTCTTAATATTAATTCTTAGTGATGCACTACTGAAAAAGTTAATATAAAGATAGAAGGTTTTTTGAGAGTGCCCTGTATACTGTTAATTAGTACATTCACCGAGAGCAGATGGTATTCGTATTATTGCAGACATAAAAGTAATGATATTAATCTTTGATATAACAATTATGAGGATATACAATCTAGCAACTTTTACTGTAAAAGGGTCAGTGACGCTTCTTGATATGCAGTCACTGGAGAAACGAAGGGAGCAAGCTTCATTTATTTTCCTTTACAAATGAAGTATGAGTGAAGAAAGGATACCAAAGAAGGTATGGAACTGGACTCCGCCCCAAAGGAATAAACGCGGAAGACCACGAAAGAAGTGGATGCAAAACATAAACACAGAAATGGAAAAAAAGGGGCTACACGACGGAGACTGGAATGATAAAATCCGATGGCGCTTAGGATGAGAGAAGCGGCATTGAGGCTGCAAAACCTCGCTCTATATATATACAAACTTTTGAACGGTCTAATAGATTGTCCTCAATTATTGTCAAAAATTAACATCTTAGTTCCTAGACTAGCAATTAGACAAACAGGTAGCTTTTGGTGCAGTCGTGCTCACACTAATTTACTATCCAGGGCACCCGTTAATTTTATGTGCAGGAGTGCAAATGTCATGTCTATGGTATGCGATTTATTTTACTGTAGCTTAGCTGAATTACAGGATATATCTCATATCTAAGTAAGCTGAAAATATTCTTATAAATTCTAAATATTTTATCTGATTTTATTTCATATTTGGCGTTGCAAAATAAGTTTATTCCTATTGTATAAATTGCTCTGTAACTGGCTTTGCTGTTGGGCAATAAATGCGATTTATTGTGATGATTATTATTCTAATATTGTATAGTTCTAAGGAGTAATACCTAAATCAAGATCATACTGTAAAACAATTATTTCCATAGGGTTCAAACGTACAAAAGAACACCTGTCATATATGATGCTGTGTAAATAAAAGTACGACGTTTCACCGTTTGAAAAAGTCCACAAATAGCTTTTGTAAATGGGTACGTATATTTTATTTCTTAAGAAGAAATCATTGAATTGTTAACTCAAATTAATGATACTTCAATAACCTCTCATTACATAATTACAAAATTCATATACTTTAGTAGCATTTTTTATGAAATACATTGAGAATTCCAGTCGCTATGAATCAAAACAATGAACATTTAGTAGATTTGTTACCACTAATGTGTGTAACAATAGTTAGAATTAAGAATTTTGCGTCGGATCATAATGTGATTCCTGACGTCCAATTCGGATTTTGGTCTGAACATAGCACTGAACTGCAGTCAGGCTCATGGAGCGTATAACTGGGGGATGTACTGAAGACAAGAGCACCTTGCTTCTAGATGTATCGAAAGTTTTTGACAAAGTATGGCATGAGGACCTCCTCAATAAATTAATCCAAAAGGGCTTTCCTTTTAGCTCCTAAAACTTTTGAAATCCTTTAGAAGGAAGGAAGTCTCGGATCAAAATTGACAATGTATTGTCGAAAATACATAGTCATCATAGTCACTATGTCTTAACAGACACGTTGTGAACTCGTAAAATGGATGCAAGTCGGAGCTAGAGTATTGCCGACTTGAATATCATCAATAGTTTTGAGAACTGTAGCTCGCCATCGTTCGCGATTAACTGTCAGTTCAACGGCGCTCTTAATAGAACTCATATCCAGCAACTGTTTCGTCGTATCCAACCAGCGTGTAGGGGAACAGCCACGACGCCGCCCACTCGGGGCGTGACCCTGAACTACAAGTTTCTCCATATTATCGCTTCTGTGAATATGTCCGAAGAATGTAAGTATTCTCGTCGACCCTTTGGATTACCGAGCTCATCCAGTATGGTCGAACGTTAGTTCGATGGGCGATATAAGGAACTGTCAGCATTCTCCTCCACGTTCACATTTCAAAAGCATCTATGCGAGCTCGATCTGCCTTTTTAACAGTCCAAGTTTCCGAGGAATACAAGAATATGGAGAACACAAGAGACAGAACCAGCGACATTTTGGTAGCTTTAGTGATGTTATGGTCACGCCATATTTTAGTAAGCTTTGTCATGGCCACACGTGCCTGTTGAATGCGCCGTCGAATCTCATTTTCACAGCTACCCAAATCGTCGATCAAATAACCGAGGTACATTAAACTTTGAACTACTTCACAACGGCCTACTGACTTTTATTTCTCGATTATTATCGTGCTCTCTATATCTACGATCATAACCTTGGTCTTGTAGTTAATACCGATACCATATGCTACACTGTGTTGTTCTAAAATGTTTAATAGAGCTACTAGTTCTTATATCCTATCAAGGCCAGTGTTTTTCAGGGTTCGATCCTTGGACAAATACTGTATTTTTTTCTCATTCATGATGTCCCTTGCCCCAGCAACTCTGAGGTATATCACTATGCTGACAACACCGCACTAGTGTCCCAGTTATGGTCTAGCAACCCACTTCATGACAGGCTACAGATAGCGGTGGAGGATGTACTACACAGTTTCCAGCTGTAGCTTCTAAAGTGTCAAGTGATCATTCAAAACGGTCAAGTTAATTTTGCAACTCGCCAATTGTAAATTCAAACTTATACCAGTCAGTTTGAATTATCACTTGACGCTTTAGAAACTACAGCTGGACCGGTGGCTGATCAAAATCGACCATTTTTGAACGCAGGCTGACTATTGCACCAAAAAGTGTTGCGGCACTTCCGCCAAGTACCTTGGTGTCACCCTAGACAAGGGTGACATGGCGAAATGATACTGAGATGTTAAAAAGAAAAATCCATATTATTCGGCTGTACAAAATTATTATTAGACATGCAATTACTCACGCATGTGCGGCTTGGTGTTTTCTAGCTAAGACGCACATGCGAGCTTTGCAGGAATTCCAAAGCAGGATCCTGAGAACTGTTATATAACCCTTGGTATGTTTCAAATGAAACCCTGCGTAGAGATCCCAATATGCCATAGTCCTTACTTAAAGGACTATATCAAAACACAGGCGCAGCGGCGCTATCTTCTTCTTTCAGTACCATCTCCTCAGCGGAGGTTGGCGACCATCATTTGGAACTCTTCTCTGTCTTGGACTAAACGAATGATTGTGCAGGCCTCTCTGATATTAAACCACTGGCGTAAGTTCCGAAGCCAGGAGGACTTTTTTCGCCCGATCCCTCGTCTTTCTTCGATCTTTCCCTCAACGATCACTTGTAACAACTCGTACTTACTATTTTTAAAAATATGGCCAAAATATGCTGCTTTTCTTCGTTTTATTGTGGTTAAAAGTTCCTGTTCTTCTTTCATTCTCTCTAGTACCCTAGTGTTTGTTACCCGCTCGGTCCATGATACCCTTAATATGCGTCTGTATAGCCACATCCCAAAAGAGTCCAAACGTGACATGGTCCGAGCTTTTAATGTCCAACCCTCAACTCCGTATAATAATGTGGACAGTACATAGCATTTTGTTGCTCACCATCGAGTAGTCAAACTTAAATCTCGGTTACAGAGCGGCGCTATGAACAAGCGGAATCTCATAGCAACCCTTTGCTGCGTGACTCAGTGGACTACACGGTCGAGCAAGTCCCCAAACATTCCAAGCGGCGTCTCGCACAGTAACCAAAATTAAGTACCTAATGGAATTTTCGATCATATAAATTCACTTTTTAGCGACATCTGATCTTATCAAAATTACGTTTTGAGCATCAAAATTACCCTAGTTATTTTAACGATTTTAACGACAAACTGACGGACTATGACATAAAGACAAAAGTCCTCCGGACCGCCTTAAGGCGGCTCCTACGGAGAGCATAAACCGTAATTTTCAAGTGATTTTATCCCAATTCCTGATGCTCTAGTTTTCAATATTTTTGCATAAAATTTTTACATGAAGTTTAAAAGGAAATTACACAGGGGGCTATCGAAGCATTTCTTTAAAAAAGTTGATTGAACATGAAATATGATCGCTTGAAGTTGCCTAGTTTCTTCGTCAACTTTGTAATTTTTTTAAGAAAAGCCCAGAAGTAAAAATGAAAAAGTGCTTCGATATCACTCTGGGAAATTTCCTTCTAAACATCATGTGAAAATTTTATGTAAAAATATTGGAAAATGAAGCGTCGGGAATTGGGATAAAAAACATCTGCAAATCGCCTTCCTCTTCAATTTTACAAATTTCGGGCGACGCGCTGACATGACTGTTTCCATTTATTTCTAATGTAGCGTGCACCTGTTTATTTATCACGCCCATCGTCGGTTCCTTTTTAGCTCCCCGCATCGTCCGGAGAAACTATTCCGGATTGTAGAAGCTAACGACGAGTAGCAGTAAGTATCATCATGTATCATGTGGCGTTTATGATTGTGATTGATAGATGTCCTGAGGATCTTGCAGTTGCTGGTCTTTATTTTATAAATTGGAAAGAAAATGTTACTGTTTGTTTTTTCTTTAGCATAATGACTCCATCAATAGTTTTTTTACCATTGACGGCCTTTTGTTTGTCGCGAATATAACTAAACAAAGTCGGTCTCGAGCAAGCTCCAATATGTCACTGTATATATATTGAAATAAATATAGGACAATCAGTGTTGACCTCTGTGTAGTATCCTTGAAAATCGTATTTGCTTAGTCCAGATTTTCTATTTGAACGATACACCTCCCGTGTGGTGCTCGTATCCTTTTCTAATCAAATTACCGTTATCTAATTAGTTTCATTCGATTTTTGTCGCTAAAACTGGGTTATGGGTATAAGATTACACTAGACATGCGGCGCTCAATAATGCTCTTATTATCCTATTAAGTCCTACTAAGGTTTTCATTTTCATCCACAATATTGTTGAAACTTTCTGTAGCTCGACCCTTCACGGATATCTAGGCACAGAAGAATATAAACAGTTACATACAGGGTGAGTTTTTATTTATTTTTTTTATGGTCGGCCTCCCGCAAAGGCTTAAAGCCTATTGCGCTGTAGAAGCGCTGCGAGAGGATAAGTATCGGTTCACGTTAGATTGGAAACGCTGCAGGTTGTAGCCGTCGGGAAACAAATTCCCCGGCAGCTGATTCCACAGCGTCGAACTTCTCCAAAAGAAGGAATGCTGGAGGAGACTGGTTCGGGGAGTAAGGACCTTGACCTGGTAAGGATGAGCTCGCAGAGCTCTTTTAGTCTTAATAATAATGATAATAAATTAAACAAAAAGTAATAGTTAATAATATAATTATAAATAATTATAATATATAATATTGATTTATTGATACAGGATGTAGCACGGTCGGTTATACCTTACACGTTGTTTATAGGTAAAATAGGAAAAATCTAAAAATTTGGCACCTCAAGTAATTGCTGCTGGTATATCGACGAGTTTCCTCCACCATGTAACCATCATTCCAGCAGCACTGGCAGATATTTGGTCATTCATTTTTTAAATCTTTAAAAAATGGGATTATACCCGTACTACAATGACATCGAACTAAAGCCTTGGTAGCAATATTTGTGACAATCGTCACCTCAAAGTTTGTCGCATCGTATGGGGGAACACACTTGCCAAAGTTTAGTGTGCCGGAAGTTCTATCCAACACTGGACGCATCGTGTGGGACCGGCTTAAACATTACCTGTTGTATTGTTATCGTAGATGTACAGTTTTTAATTAAAATAATCAAGTGCTACCTTTCTCAGCATCTAATAATAAAACATGGTCAACTCTAGCAACCCAGATCCTAGATAGTCTGCATTTTTGTTTTCGAAAATTTCACACCCTGTACTTCAAAAGTTAGCAGGTTAAGGACATATATTATTACACTTGAAAAAAACTGGTTCCCTAGATATTATCATACCATATATAGAATGGGGCAGTAGACAGCCGATATTATGATAATCCTTCCATCCAAGCAATTCTAATTTCCAATATTTCACAATGAAAATAATTACGAAGTGTAATACAAGACTAGCTTCTAGTAGCCTATTTTTCGAAAATATCAAAGGTGAAGTCGAGCTATTTTATGGTTGAAGGCAACCTTAAACGTTCGAGGCAAATATTCGCAAACACATTAAGTGAATTGCTTAATCACCACGAATGTGAATGTCACGAAGCTAGGATGGTATTTAACATTTTCGAATAAATTACTCCGATGCTTTGAGAAGAGAACAGGTTATAATTTTTTATCTTAATAGTTGTAGGAGTTTTATCAAAGATTACAGGTTTTATCACGTTAGTCAAAAATAAAAGATTGTGCCCTTGAATAATTGATTTATTACATCGAAAGGACGAATTTTTCGTTGTATAAGGATGATAATTGGTTGAAAATTGAAGGTTACACATTATACGTCTTTGTAGTAAGCCGTTTTTATTTACTTGAGCAACCACGAAGGCGAAACCTTAATCCGAATATAAATAGGCTGTGGTGCCGTAAAGGGATTTCATCCATTTTAGCTAAGGTATAAAAAAATCCTTTAAATATACAATTATTTCGGTCATACATATTTGGTTATAAATTATTAACCGCTTGGTCACTAAGAAAATCAATCTGGTATTTACGACACCATATTTTTAAACAAAATGTATTTTCTTACACTGAGTTAGTGAGTAGAGTTACAATGAATTAACAAAGGTTAGATGTATTGATTTGTGCTCTACGTCAAATTTTCTAAATTTTTATCTTATTTTCAAAGATGGGTCACTATTAGTAATAAATATTCATTATTATTACTTAGTGCAGATTATGTATCATTTTAGAAACCCCATAACTTGGACACCATTACATTTAGGTATATTACGTTATAAATATAGTTTTTTTTAAATCCGACGATGAATTTAATTATTCTATAATAATACGGGCTGTTACATTAAAAATTCAACTTTGGTGCGCCGCGTATTTATGACCAAGCCTGTATAATTAATTTTTTGACTGCTTAGTAGACACTACAGAATCCCAGAAACCTCTGTTTTAACTTTTACCTATAGCTTGTGTAATCCATAGTTTCTGAAATTTATTAATACGTTTTATTTGTCATCTTGAGAACCCGATAAGTTGTAAATGATTGAATTTCGGCACTTTATGTTACATGCAGTTAGTGCTTGAAGATTAAAAAGAAAAGAAATGTAATATGGTGCACCATGAGTTTTTTATGATATCTTTATGACCAATACTATATCATCAATGTCTGCTATATTATCAATATATCAATATTACTCAATATTACAAACGCTGTGTAGTTAATATTTCGCCCAGTAAAAGGAAGCGTGCTGCAATGGCAGGAATTTTAATGTTAGTGGTGAAAAAGAAAATAGAATGTGAAGAGATCTTTGGAAAAAAAGGCGAATTTGGGTTAAAATATCTTTGCAATCAAGGAACATTGTGGGAATTGAAGAAAAGTTACTAACATAGTTATTAACTGAGCAGGGATTTGCGATCACGTTACGCCTTTCACCTATCGGTGTGGAGAGTAAAAGTTAATAATGTTCTTTACAAAAATATATCGATCCAGCTATTCTCTGGGAAGCAACAATTTTTTTCTTCTCTTGGTTATATGTCGCACGTAGATTATTAATTTTTTTCTTCACTATTTCCACCGATATGTTTAGGATATCTGCTATTGCAGAATATACTTTGTTCCTTGCATTGATATCTTTATATTCCCTACTTCTCACGTCCCATAAACACTTCATATTGTAAATTGGTCGATCTCCTTAGGCGGTAACTTGTTTTCAGCCATCTTGGATTAATAAAAAAATATTTCACTCGTAACCGTACTCCGATCTCTCGCAACTTTGAAACCGATACGAATACAACCTACGAGTTGCCATTTACACATGCGAAATCGTATAAGATTCGTTATCTCGTATGCGACCAACCCGTAAATGTAACTTCAGCTTAACACCTTTTTCGATGTTGAATATTTTACTCAATACTTTTTTCAATTTGTTCTTCTAATAATGATGCAAATATGGTTTAAGGTGTTCTGCATAATATTATTGACTGAAACGAGAAAGATGTGCTAAAAATGCCATACATCTATCATCACAGGTCATCTGCTACTGCAATGGTGATAAAATAAACTATCTACATATATCCGGATTTTTTGGCATGTTCTTCTATTTATTATTCAAAAATGGATTAAGTCATTCCCGCATTAATAAGAAATGGTATCAGTCCACTATATATAAAGGCTGTGAAGGTGTATCACCAGTAGAATAAGAATAAGATCGAAGGTATTTTCTTCATTTCCGGTCCCCAAAGTACTTCGCCAAGGTTGTCCAATTGCGCCCACCTTGTTTAAGATATATTTGAATTCCGCACTTGAACAATGGTGTCGTACTTGTCAGGTCATGGAAACTGATAGCGGATTGAGAAACTTTACACGTTGCCCTTTGCAGACGATCAAGTTGTTAATAGCAGAGCAAAAAAAGTATATCGTTGTTACAAATTCTGGTGAAGATTTCAGTGTAGTGCAAGGAGTTATTAGAGATGTAAGCTAGTATAAGTATCTGATTATGACAATCAGGAAGAAAGGCACACGTGCAGTTGAAATAAGAAATCGCATTGGACATGGAAAGTACGTCACTAAACAACTAAATAGTTTATTATGGATAATAATAGCATTTTTCACTGATTGCACTCGGGCTGCACTGGATTTCTGTTTTGCGTTTCACTGGCAGTTCCACTGCAAAATTTTTCAAGTGCACTCATTTCGCTGGCATTTCTTTACTCAGAGCGGTCGAACTGAGTGCAATAATTTCGCACGCCGATTCCAAAGTGAGCGTCGTGGAAGTGAACCAAGAAAATGACAGTAGGTTTGAGCGGGAAACTTCAAATCTAGAATTGTGTTTCGCCTGTTTAAACTTTCGATCTTTAAATATGGTAATACCTAGTTAATTTTCACTATTTTCAGTGAGAATAAGTAGAGTGAACGAAAAATTCAAAGTTTTAATTTCCTTGTTTGGATTAGCAGAATCCAGCCATTCTTCTGAGGATGAACAAATAATTTGTTTAAGAAGAAATTTGAGAGAAAAAAGTTCTAGAATTGGCAATTACATGGAAACTTTTGAACTATATATGCAAAGATTGTTGTCAAAACAAGTTGTTGTTTCTTGAGGTGTATTCCACTGGAAGAACCCATTGCAAAAGTTGTACCCGTAAACTTTTTCAGTAGTCTGCACTCGCAAAAGGCGCACTAAAACTTGTCCAATGAAAAACGCTATAAGACAATAGTGGAAAGCATCGCCACCTATGGGGCTGAAGTTGAGAAGGGAACAGAGGCAATGGCGAAAAAACTTGGGATTCTGGAGGACTTGGTGTAGACTGAGAATCCAGGGCAGAGTGAGTAATAGAGGCATGAGGGACCGGCTCAATACCGCCACCAGCTTCATTGACACAGCAGATGCGAAAAGATCGAGGTGCATTGAGCATGTATGTCGTATGACCCAAAAGAGTTCTCTAATGCACACTAGTCAAATGAAAAGGAGAGAAAGACCTAACAAAAGTTGGGACAAGGTGTTTAGGAAGCGATGAGGTAGAGAAACCTGTCTGACGGCGACTGGAGACATCGTAGGTTGTGAAAGATAGGATGCGATAATGTTGTATCCAAATCACAGGGTGATGACGATAATTCTATATGTATTATGAGACTGAAAAGTAATAGCTAATAACAAGAAACCATAATCCAAAAATGCTATAGACCCATTACAACTACAAATTACGCCATATCTCGGATGTATTACAAGGTTGACGAAAACTATGCATGTCCGTATTTTTTCAATATGTTCTTCTAATAAATTATATTGTTAATCGCAGCGGAATGTATTAAGTATGAATTACAGCACATTCATATTTCCTATCAATATATGTAAATCCAAGAGCATCTGAGTTGTTTAAATCATCGTTTATAATTATTTATCTTCATATTATGCATGAAGGTCGTTATGTAAATTTTCATCGGTTCTACCAAAGTTCAGTCACGAAGTTCCTGTACGAACCCGAGGAAAGGCTGAAATTAAGGCCGGCTCCGAAGCTGTGCTGTATATTAGAATTTCTAGATAAAGTGCAGTTACACAAGATATCATTTTGCGTAATTGCGACAAACTTCTAGGTATAATGGCGCAAGTTGAAATTGTCGTAAAAGCACAATTAGCTTTATCGGTACTTTTGATGAGTCGTATTCCGTTGGAACATGTATGTGCACTGTAAACATTTAGAATAAGTTGATTTATTTCGAACTAAATAATTCACTCAATACTTTCCACACATAACCACGGTATCACTTTATTATTTTCCCATTGCACGAAGCAACCAAATAATCGCCCGCCTGCCCTCTAAAACAATCCAACCCAAAAACTCTAGTAAATAGTTTCTTGCATCTTCCTCCGTAGGGACTAGAACGACACAGTTTTTATTCTATGAGCTTCACCTGGATGAAACGAAACGCTCAGAAACCCCCAAACTGCCTAAAAAAGTTTGAGCTATCTTTATATTTTAAGTTTTTTATTATTGCTGCGCCGCCACTGACACGATTTCTAAAAACCATACGCATTTTCCATACTCGCCATGGTAATAATATTGTGTCAAAATTTAATTAAAATCAGTTCCTGGTTATACAATGCAGAACGATGTAAACGAATACTTGTATGTAATATATATCAGAAAAAAATCGAAGTCCCTTGATTCTGTAATAGGCAAGGTAATGTTCGAATGAACCTAAAAAGGTGTATTATGACGCTAGAAGTTTGAGAAATATTTAATTTTTTTTTTGTTTTTTGCTAATTGGTCCGCCGCCAATGCACCGATTTTCAAAATTATAGGAACATTAATCATTACCTACTACGACCCCACAGCATCTCGCTGCCCAAATTTCATCACAATCCATGTAACGGTTACTAAGATTACGAGGCTAGAAAAACACACACAGACAGACAGACGGACAGACCGAGAGACCGACAGACCGATAGACAGACCGACAGACATCATAAAGCGCCCAAAAAGTGTATTATCTCAAATTCGGAAATTTTCGCGATCACAATATAATCCCCTCAACTATCGGTGTGGGAAGTAATAATTCAGTTATTTTTCACAAATTCAAATAAAATGTCTGGTATCCTTAAAACCTTGATCCTGCAAACAATTTATTCTTCATTTAATCTTCTAACACTGATCCCTGATCAACTGCCCATAAACATTGTGGCATTTTTTTGGTAGTGAGGAGCTTAGGGTTCAGTTTTCCTAATAGTTGCCGCTCACCCTTAAGGCTTATTGTGCATCCCCTGTCAAAGTGATCAGACGGAGTCCCATCCTAAGTTTTTTGCGAACTTTGAGATCATAGGCGTAGTTAAGCCCCTGAACCTGGGGAGGGGGCTTAAGTCCCGAGATCTGGGGGGGCTTAAGTCCCCGCGCAAGATACAATAAACTTAGAAGGAATTATTTTTGGGGGGATAATTTCATTCTTGTAGGGGCTAAGGCCTCACGAACCCCCACCTCTAACTTACGCCTATGTTTGAGATGCATTGAGCTATGCTCTCCTGACTTCCCTTCTGGACTCTGATAGGAGTTCCTTCTGTCACTCAGGGCAGGACAGTCGAAGACAATATGCTTAGTTGTATCCTCTGTCTCACTGCACTTCCTGCATAATCACTTCAGGCTCCCGCTTTTGCAGGTGTGCACTGAACGTCCAATGGCGAGTTATAAATCCAACCACCTTTCGTAATTACTTCGTGATAATTTTATGTATTATCTTTAATTATTGTTATTTTTCTATTATCATATTATGTATTTGATTATTGTCATACATTTTTTTGTTCTCGTCTTGTTTTATTGTCCTTTTACTGTGATCGCGAAAATTTTCGATTTTGAGATAATCCACTTTTTGGGCGTTTTATATCTTCATAACGAAAATCCACTCATTTCCGTCGGTCTGTCTGTTTGTCTATCTGTCTGTCGGTCTGTCTGTTGGTGTTTTTCTACCCTCGTAATCTCAATAACGGCTGCATCAATTCCAATGAAATTTGGGTAGCGATATAGTGTGAGCTCGTAGTAGCTGCTATAATTTTGAAAATCGGTCTATGGGCGGCGAAGTAATTGGCAAAAAACAAAAAATGCCAAATATGCCTTAAACTTGGTTTTTAGGTGTTTTAGGGGTTCCCGATCGTATTCTACTTTTTTGGGTCATGTTGAAATTGATGTGGTTGGAGGGTGGAGGGTTGTAAAACTGAAAGATTTGTTTTATTCATAATAGGTTGGCCATTGATCTGAGAAGGAAATATTTAGCGACATAATTCACTTTCTTAGGTCCATCCGAGCATTCCCTTGCCTATTATAGAATATATTGGTTTATATCATTTTGTATTGTCTAACCTGGAAAGTATTGAATTGATATATTATACGAGTAGTACTTTAGTTCGTTTTGTATTGTGTAACCTAGAAGGTATTGAATTGATTTCAATGAAATATTGACACAGTGTTACTACCGTGGCGAGGATGGTAAGCGCCAATGGCTTTTAGAAATCGTATCAGTGGCGGCGCAGCGATAAACAAAAACCTAAAAATATAGAAACAGCTCAAATTTCGTTTTTATGCATTTTAGGAGTTCCTGGCCATTTGCTACTTTTTTTGAGTAGGGATGAAATTAGGGTGCTAGGGGGGTTGTAAAAAAAAATTTGTGGTACTAGTAAAATACTCTACAATGCGCTGAAAAATTGATTTTAGTAATAATAATAATAATAATAACCTTTATTTCCAAGAGACAAATTACATTGTTTTGGAATAGTCAGTAGGGGGAAAAAAAAGAACGAAATATTTGATACATACACTACAAAAACACATTAATAAATGTAATAAATGATGATAAATGTAATAAATAAGTGTAATAAATAAGTAAGTATAAAATGACCAGATCAGAGTCAAGCCATTTAGTGGTGAATACTAAGGAATTCTTCTACATCATAAAAGCATTGTTTCACCAAAAACACCTTAAGGCATTTTATAAAACAACCGATTCCCTGAGCTGTTTTCAGTTCTTCTGGCAGTTTATTCCACAGTCTCAGCCCCAAGCTGTCTGGTGCGTTGAAACCGAGATTATACCTACGGTAGGGAACGTACATGTTGGCATTCTGTCTGGTACTGACACCGTGTACCTCACCGACCGTACTGAATTTGTTTTTGTTTTTGTAAATGTGCACGCACATTTCCAATATAAATAGACTGGGCACCGTCAGTATGCCAAATTTTTTAAATATGTCTTTACATGACTGCCTACTAGTCAAGCCTAGCATGCGTCTTAATATCAGCTTCTGAGACAGGAACACCTCCTGGGCCGCAGGACTCCTACCCCAAAAGCAAATACCATAACGTAACCTGCTACTTACTTGGGCATGGTAGAATAACAGCAGCTGATCAACCGTCAGGACTAATCTCAGATTATTCATTAAAAATGCAGTAGAATGCAACTTCGAAACTAAATGGCTACAATGATGTTTCCAACTCAAACAAGGATCTACATGCAAGCCCAGAAATTTAGTAGGTTCGCAGTCGGTTGCTACTAATCTGAAATCATCAACATTTATCGCCAAAGTATCACACGTTTTTTGCCTATTGTGGAATCTCAAAATCGCCGTTTTATCTGTGTTCAAGAATAGACCGTTTCCATTAAACCAGGCATTTACCATTCGCATTGTAGTTTCACACTTCTGCTGTAAAGCCTTTTGTGATTTGTCAGAGATTACAATGGAGGTATCATCAGCATACATTGTGAAAGTAGCTGGCACAGATAGTTTATCTAAATCATTAATGTAAACCAAAAACAGAAAAGGGCCTAATACTGACCCTTGAGCCACTCCAATGTTTATGGTTTTTTTATTGGACATGGTGCCATTATTTATATAAACAAATTGTTCCCTGTTACTGAGGAAGGTATTCAACCATCTATAAGGGTTGCCTCGAATACCGCATCTCGATAGTTTGTCCAGAAGCCTTTTGTGATTGACACAATCGAAGGCCTTGCTTAGATCGCAAAAAATGCCTATCGGACAATCACCATCCTCCACATAGCTTATGATACGTTCATAGTATGAATGTAAAGCACTGCTGGTAGACTTATTTTTTACAAAACCGTGTTGATTTGTAGAAAAAATTTTGTGTTTACTTGCGTAATCTATAAATCTAGACAAAAAAGCATATTCAAAGATTTTAGAAAATCCAGAAGGTATCACAACAGGTCTATAATTGTCCAGGCACTGGACGTCGCCTTTTTTATGGACAGGGATAAGTTTGCCTACTTTTAAATTTTCAGGAAATGTGCCAGTAGCAAAGGACAGATTTACTAGAAACACCAGTGGATCAATTATTACGTTTAATATTTTTTTGATTAAGAACATGGGTACCTCATCGGAACCGCAGGAATACTTGTTTTTTATACGAGATTTTAACAAACTGAGTAGCTCTGTTTGTGTGTATGGAAACAGGAAAAAACTGCTAGAAACGAAATTCGTATCTGGGAGAGTCGAGTCACTGACATGCTGTGTATGTGCATTAATCGGTATATTTTCCGAGATGATTATGGGCGATCTATAAAAATGTTCACTAAAGAGATTAGCTACATCTTTATCATTCTCTACTAATTTATTTTCGTGTGAGACTATTATACGCTTTTTCGGTCTAGAAGGTTTATTTGACAATTCATGTATTATACTCCATGCCGATCTTACAGGGTTATCCGACTCGATAATTCTGCTCTGGTAATACTTTCGCTTAGTTTCGCTGACTAGATTGTGATGGCTGATTTTCTTTGCTTTGTAGTAATCATGCAACTGCGGAAAACTCATTTTGAGGAAATGTAGGTCCTTGAGGTCGTTACTGGACTGAATAATATCATTACTAATCCAACGTTCTTTTCTTTTAGGTGTAGATTTAGTTTTACGTTTAGGGAAATTTTTGTCGAAATAGTAATAAAAAGTACTGAAAAAAATATTGTAAGCATTACTGATATTACTAGCTTTATACAAATCTGACCATGCTTCGCTGGAAATATCATCAATAAACATTTGTATCGAATTAGTATTGAATGACCTCTTTGGAAGATTATGTTCGTTATAATTTTTTGCTATTTTAAACCCGCTGTCAAAAAGAATAGTACGGTGATCTGAAATGTCATTATCTAGAACACATGCCACTGCATCCTCTGAACAATTACTAAATATATGGTCTATTACTGTCACTGTTTGTTCAGTAACTCTTGTAGGCCAATTGACTCTAGGAGTTAGTCCAAAGGTCAATAATTCATTACATAGCATTCGGAATTCTCGAGAACGGTTCAGGGAATCGATGTTGAAATCCCCCACCAGAAAAATTGTTATACCAGGTTTGTAGACTGAGTTGAGAACATCTACTAAGGATTTTATGAACGTAGCACAGTTAGAATTTGGTGATCTATAGCAGCATATAATAATTGCTTTTCCACTATCATGTTCATAGGAAATGCCACATATTTCGAATTCTTTATCAACGCAGAAATGCTGTAAGGGTAAATTGGTGAAACAGATGCTTTGCCTGACAAATATAGCAACACCACCCGCTTTGAACATCTGACGACAATAGTAACTGCCTAAAATAAAGCTATCGTGGTGAAATGAAGATATAGATAACGAAGTACACCAAGTCTCAGTTAGACAGATAAAATTTACGTTAAGCTTCGCAGCCTCCACAATTAAACTATTGAACTTAAAAGAGTTCACTGACTGAACATTGAGTAAAAGAATATTAGGATTGAAGCCTAGGCTGGTTGATTCTCCCTCTTCTTCTTGAAAAATAAAAAACGGCTCACGCAGGCTCCTGTTGGCCATATACTGGCGTCCATTGCTTTCCTGAAGTTTTCTTCGTAGATACGTACCTTGAACGATGAATACAAGTCAGGGTGTTTGGGAGTAATGGATTCACATTCAACTTCAGGGAAATTCTTCCTTAGCAGTGACGTGAGAGACTCCACAGTTGTATCAGTACTTAGACGATATACATGTAACTGTGCAACCTTGGGAACTCCTTTCACATCGGCATCGTTTCTGTTTCCCACAATGATATTACGTCTTCTTCTTCGATGTTCAACTTGTTTCCAAGCAGCATTATCACTGGCCTCAGCAGCAGACATTAATGGTTGTGAAGGTGCTTGTATCGGTGACTCATTGGTGGAATGACGATCACTGTTGATATCCTTAGTGAGATTGATTATTTCTTTCATTTTAAGCTTCGTTTGCTCAGTCATAAGAGCCGTAGCTACTACTTGCCGTGCAGCACCCTGTATATCATTTGGATTACATGTTGTTGGGTTTTGTGTCTGTATTTTAGTCGATGGTTTGTTTCCAGTTTTTTGAGGATTCTCGCAGATATTTGGATCACTCGTTTTTGTCGAACTGTATCGTATAGAAGATGGTTTTTGTGAAATATCCTCTAACAATTTAATATGCTGATGCATGAACTCGATTTTTTCGTACAACTCTTTGATCAGTAAGTCTTTTTGTTTAATGACATAATTAAAAATACGTAGATCTACCTTGTTATCTGTAGCCTGTTGTTCCATCGCATCAAAAAACTGTGAGTCACTCTCTGAACTGGAGCCGGTAGCCTGCTCGTCGTTGCAGCAGATTATTCGGTCGCCATCGAGGACTATAGCACCTTTTAAATACTTTACACAACCGGAATGTGTCAAGGAGTTACATCTGACACACTTTACGCCACTTTGTGCACTACATTTGCAACGTTTACATATTTTTTGCGAGACAACTAAATCACACGACTTGCTTGTCGCCGCCATTTTCGTGATATCATGTGCTTTTTAGACCTATTCGAATGTTGTCTTTTAATTTTATTTGTGTGGAATAATTTGAGACATATTATAATCCTGTAACATGTATCTTGGAAACTACGTACTTGATTTTGATGAAACTGTGACATTGTATTACCACCATGGGGGAAATGGTAACAGTGTTTTGTTGTTAGAAGTCTTGGAGGAATCAACAAAAAACGAAAAACGTCATAATCACTGAAACTTCGTTATTGGATGTTTCATAGGATCACTGTTTACTTTTTTGATGAGGATGATGTAGATATAGAGGAACTCCAAATTTTTTGTTAGCACCGATAGTGAGTGGGAAGTACTAAGCCCAGACACTTGCGGCCATTTTTTTTTGGTATCGTACAGTGACGATCTTGGTATCGTGTCTTTCATTTTTATGTACCTAGTATCTTTTATCACTGTAATATTTTTCTATGAACATATTTTTATTATACATTATTCCATATTAATGATAAATAAAAACTCATAGGATTGCTTAATATCTTATTGGAATTGTTAAATTATATCTTAAGCTATGATTGAATGAAATACGAAGCACATTTTCATTTTCACATCCTAATATCAATTCCATGTTCGTAGGTAAAACGAGATACCTTGAAAGGCTGAAATACAATTCTCTAATTTCATATTAAAATATTTCATATTCCATTAAACAGTGCTGACAGAACCAATTTCACCGCAGGCACAGTTGAGGCTATCTCCCATTCCAATCCTTGTTTTGTTTTGGAGTGTTAAACAAGGCCTGCCGGCATAGTGCCTTTCTGTAAGGTCGTTTGTTTCTGTTCTTGAACCAGGGTTGTATTTTGATCCATTTTGGTGATGTTTGTCCATGCCATTTCCCTTTCAAATATCTCCATTGTTATTTATGACTGTATGAGGAATTTTCATTGATATTTTTTTTATGGACAGCCTCCCGCAAAGGCTGAAAGCTTATGGCGCTGTAGAAGCACTGCGAGTGGATAAGTATCGGTACACGTTAGATTTTAAACGCTGCAGTTTGCAACCGCGGGAAACTAATCCCCGGTAGCCCATTTCACAGCGTCGAAGTTCTACAAAAGAAGGAATGCTGGAGGAGACTGGTTCGGGTAGTAGAGAGCTCAACCTGGTAAAGTTGAGCTCGCAGAGCCTCTCTAGTGTTCCTCATTCGAACAGCCTTTGGTGTTATTATCTGGGACAGCTCTCTCAAACATCTTCCGTGATAAAATCTGTAGAACAGGGATAGGTCATCCACTTTTCGTCGATGTTCTAGGCTGTGGAAGTCTTTTGTGAGATTAGGCGTACCGATTAAACTAATTTCTCTCTTCTGGATAGTGTCCACAAGCTTCAGAGAGTGCTTTGGAGCGCATCCCCATACATGGGAGCAATCCTCCAGCAATGGTCGGATCTGTGCTTTATAGAGCAGCAGTAGTTGCTTTGGTGTGTACAGATTCCTACAGCGGAACAAAACACTAAGCTTCTGGGATGCCGTTTGAGCAATAGTGGCGACGTGGTCATGCCAGGACATGTTATTGTTGATGTTGACCCCCAAAAGTTTGACTGAAGGTGACTCGACTATGGGGTGACCCTCCATTTCCACAGTTGGTAAGCCAATGTGAGACTTCTTTGTCGTTATGAAATTGGGTTATCTATCTATAGTTGCGCCTTTTTACTAATTCATTTACAATAGCATTCTATGATATTTTGGAATCTCCTTTAATTCAGAGTATTATCAGTTTTATATTTTCAAGAATGTCTATTATAAGGATGCTTATATGTTCTGGAAAAATGTTATCTCTATATTTTATATTTTTTCTGAATATTCACATTCTTCAAAAACTCGCCAAACATAGAGCATTTTTTATTTTTTTACGACTGTAATTTCTATTTGTACAGCTTCAGTAGTAGCTGAAATGTCAGTCAATTTTTTTCCAATGAATTTAGTTTCACTTATTGAGTACAAAATGGGATTATAAAGTACAAAATTTTACAGTGATAGCTGGCTTGGGAAATAAATTTGCCTTGGTTTGCTTTTTGTGAACTGGCTTCCTAAGTCGGTAATTTTGAAATCTTAAACCACGCTGAATGTAATATTTGCATTGTGAATAAATCCAAAATGAGAGACAGTCACACATCATGGCACACTGTTGAGTTTGGACAAAATGAAACAGATTTTTCTTCGAAGCAACTACACTGAGTCACAGTTAACTAGTGAATTGATCCCATTTTACACTGTATCCTGACTCCAAGCATGGTTTTTATTGCTGGACCAGCAGTAAAGGGTAGGCCCAGTGGGTCCGGACCCCACCCCCGAAACGTTATACAGGGTGTTTCATAAGTTGGGTCTTTTTTCATACAGCGGATAGTACTCGCCAAAATGAGTGTTTTTTCCAGACACATAAACGAAATATTTAGAGAAAACGAGATACTGACCATTAAAGAGATCCTCAATTCTAAGTCCATCCCTGGGCAATGGCTCACCATGTCATGATATCACAACAAACAAGGCAGCGCTAGTGGTACCCGAACTGCCGATGCCGGTGAGAAAAACAGGCAGTTCATCATACCGTCGCATTGCTGTCGCTACATCTGCCGATCGGACTTTAAAAACAACAACAATGGTGCATGCTTATAACAATAATGAACTGGTGAACATGATTTTAATGTACGGTGTGTGTGGCCAAATACCAAATACATCGTGTGGTCCAAATTGAGGAAGACATCGCAAATCGTACTTTTACCTGTAACACGCCTGCGACAGGACCGTACTTACAACTTCCGTAGCTACCAAATAATGAGTACTTGCTTGAAATTTTTTTTACTGTTTTGCTGCTGATTCACCGTGCTTTAGCTTTGCCGTTTCAAGGGCCGTTGCTTCTAAAGAGGAAAGTCCCAACTTTTAGAACACCCTGTATAATGCCACCTAAAAAATGGTATCCACAAATTTTTACCCCCCCCCCGGACGACCGGACGACAGCAAATTTAAGGTGGCAACTCTAATCTGGACCTCCCCCCTGAAAGGTCAAGCAAGTGACATCCATAATCTGGACCCCCCCCCCCCAAAATCAAATCCTGGATACGTGCCTGTGGACGAGTGAAGCACGATGAAACAGAGATACAACTACAACATAAACATAAGATTCATCAATTACAGTGATATCATTATCACACGGTATATCCCGTAACGGTTCACCCGTTTTCAAAATTATTTTTATATTATTTACTTGGCTACCATATACAAATAGTTTACAACTTCCATTTTTAGCAACTGCTTCCTCATTATACTAGTACATTTTTATAACTATTTTGCTTCTCACCTCTACCTTTTTCCCATCTCTACTTCCTTGAGCTGAAATATTGTTAATTATACTCACTGCGCAAGTGCGCCAAATTTTGGGAAAATCTAATGTGTGGGGGGTATGCTCTCTCTGTCTACCGAAGTTAGCTTCTAGATTAAATGTAATGGTTTATTCCTTTTGCTTTCTGAACCCAAGCAGTTGACACCTAATATAATGATGTCTCTCTAAGACAATCTTTTGTGTGTCTCCAGCATGTGATAATCAAGGTAACGATAACGATTTGATTGCTATAGTTTCGCATATTTTTAGTGCTTTTACTTTTTATTTTACAGCTATGTGTAGGAATGTGATTTTTCCGATTTATATATTTTATTTCCATGAACATGTAATGGCGAACATTTTAATCTTTAAATATCATGTCAATCATACACTGTACTTTTATCAATTATCTAACAGAAGAGTCGCTGAACATTATTCTTTGTTTCTAGCCATATATTTTTGTGTTACGATGCCTTATCTTGTGTGTATTTGATGTTTCACATTTTTTTATGACATTCCTTACGTAAAAATACCTAGCACTCAAATTTGCTAATTGAGAACGCTATGAAAAGATCTGTTGGACATTTTTGTAATTTTGTTTTACAGGGCGTGAGGAAAAAAAGTTTGTAAATTTTTGAACATACATTTTTATACATTTTTTTTTATTTATCGCTACATATCTGAAAAGATCCGATAGGACTGAAAATACAAAGCATTTAAGAATCTTTTTTTTTAACTATTGTTCTATCTATTCGCTCTTGTATATATCTATATATATTTTTTTTAATGTTTACCATGTGAACATTTGAAAGTTATCTGCTTTTTGGCTTTTTAATTCCCCCATGCTACTTCATAGATTTGTTTCTGAAGTATATGAATGCAATTTATCAAAATGTAAGAGCGCATGAAGATCCATACTTCAGGAACAGATCGTGAAGTCCTGTGAAGTCCTCCACAAGGTGCTAATACCAGCCATAACTCTTTCACAGGAGAACCACCTTTTTTTCGGGGTGCCAACATCGAAACCACCTTTTTTGTCGGGGTGCCACAATGAAGACCACCTTTTTTTTCCCGGGGTGCCAACATCAAGACACCTTTTTTTTTTCGGGGTGTCACCACCAAAGCCATCTTCCTTTTCTCGGGGTGCCACCGTCAAGACAACCTTTTCTCGGGGTGCCAACATCAAAACACCTTTGGAGCACCACATGAACTCCTTCCGAAGAAGCCAGCCCTTTGGAGCACCACCTTCTTTTCGGGAGGGCACTACCTGGACTTCCCTCCAAAGCTAAGTTGTTTTTTTAAAAAAAATAGAATGTACTGCAGTCATATATTCTGAAATAAATCTTTATTAAACTATTGTTGTCCTATTTTTCATTTCTTGGCGGCTAACTAGACTCACGCACTCACGCACACACGCACGCACCTACATACCCTAGTCTCATGCAAACCTACTGAGCTGCTGGTTGCTATGAGTAATGAAAGTGTTGTCTGGTGGTTCATGACCAAGCAACATTTTTATCGTTACAATCCCACATCCAAGAAAGCTTCTCCCGAAGTTGAAGGTTCTGCGTACTGGGGACTGTTTTGCATAACAGCTGCAATTTCATTTCCTACATCAATTGCAAGAATGTAATATAGCTAAATGCAATTGATGCAGGAATGAGAGAGACTCTGTTCTCATTTTACATCAGCGTAAGCAGAATTCTGATGTGCATTTTATGATGATAAAACTGCTGCGAACTGCCTGCAATATTAAGCGGTAAAAATGGAGTTTGCTTGGTATTTATCTTTGCTGCACAATGTGTTTCACAGAGATTGTATCCGAGTTGAAATTTTACGTTGCATTTTTGAGTTCATTCGTTCACCATTTATTACCTAGAAAAGTTGATTTATTTAACGTGGTTGTTTGTGGGATCTTGGCAAGGTCTGTTTACGCTGTTTCAAGGTATTACTACAGTCAGTTAGTCTATGGAAATGTAGTATTATTTACTGTGATTTCATTGCAAGTCATATAGTTTAACAATCAACAGTATGGTGCGCGAAACAGTGTCAAAAGCTGTAGCAAAACGTTATTCAGATTTTTTATGGATTCAACTACTCGTTCAAATTAGATCATGAACAGCAGCTTCATTATTCGAATTTGCTATGAAGTCGTACTGTTTATTTTTTTTTAATGCATGTTCACAATTTTTTGCAAAAGCATCAGTTTATAACTGATATTGGTCTATAACAATTATTCAATATGCTAGGATCACTGGGCTTAAAAACTGCCACACCTGATACTTTCCATTGTCATATAGCTTAAACTTAAACTTAAAAGCTAAGCGAATTGCCAAGACACACAGATTTTTAAAATCCATCGTGTTGGTATATAAGTATGGCTAAAACAATTATGTTCAAAATTTAAATGTACCTAGATTCACTTCTGTATATAACTTTCATTCATATATCTGTAATATTTCTCGCATTATACCACTTAGAAACTCAACCAAACTGAAAACTGTGGAGAAATTAGTGAAAGAAGTTATTTTCAAAAAGCGAAAGGCTTTTTCAAAAAATGAAATTTTCTGATAGAAGTGATAGGAAGGGGAATGAGATTATACTTCTGGTTCTCAGATTGGTGGATTGGGTCTACATAAACTATAGTAGTACTATTAGAAATAATTATCAGTATTGTTTATTTGTCAAGAAAACCTAAAAATTTTGTTTCAATCCCTTGAATATTTTACCCAATAATTGACCATCTCTAAACTTTATTGAGACGGTTGCTTCTAAGCTTGTAGCCTTGTAATTGTAGCATAAAAATTTTTACAGTTTAGAAATATATAAATCAAACATATAGATCACTAAGATAAGTTGTAACTTTTGGCTATGTTCCTGTCTGGAACATAGAGCATAGCCTTTCCTTCGCGGTTCGCTCAGTTGCAAAAAATATCGTTTACTACTATTATCATTTCAATTTTCCTTATGAAACGTCAAAAGATTTTTAAACCAAAATCATCATTCATTTTTGGGCATATAAAAAATTGCCGACGTAAACTACTTTTTTTTATGGTCAGCCTCCCTCCTGAAAGCCTATGGCTCTGTAGAAGCGCTGCGGGAGGATAAGTGTCGGTTCACTTTAGATTTGAAACGCTGTAGGTTGTAGCAGTCGGGAAACAAATTCCCCGGCAGCTGATTCCACAGCGTCGAAGTTCTCCAAAAGAAGGAATGAGGGCGGAGACTGGTTCGGGGAGTAAGGACCACGACCTGGTAAGGATGATATCGCAGAGCTTCTTTAGTGTTCCTGGTTCAGACGGCCTTTGGTGTTATTTTGGGAGAGCTCACTCGAACATCTTCCGTGATAGAATCTGTAAAACAGGGATAGGTCAGCCACCCGCCTTCGATGTTCCAGGCTGTGGAGGTCCTTTGTGAGGCTAGGCGTATCGATTAATCTAATTGCTCTTTTCTGGATATTGTCCAGAAGCTTTATAGAGTGCTTCGGAGCGCATCCCCACACATGGGAGCAATACTCCAGCGATGGTCGGATCTGTGCTTTGTACATCAGCAGCAGTTGCTCTGGTGTATACAACTTCCTACAGTGGAACAAAACTCCAAGTTTCTGGGATGCCGTTTAGCAATACTGACGACGTGGTCGTGCCAGGACATGTTATTGTTGATGTTGATCCCCAAAAGCTTGACGGAAGGTGATTCGCTTATGGGGTAACCCTCCATTTCCACGGTTGGTAAGCCATCGTGAGACTTCTTTGAAAGTGTTGTTGCCTGAGTTTTATGTACGTTGAACTGTACTTTATTTGCTAATCCCCAGTCGACAATTGTTTTGATATCTGCGTTGATTTGTGAGACCTGTTGCTGTCGCCGACGTACCGTCTCCTGGGATGATAGTGGCTTGCCTGGTTCCATGCACGACACTAATGTACTGTCATCTGCGAAGCTGTAGATTGGATTGGTTGCTATTTCCAGCAGCTAGCTGATGTACATCAGAAACAGTGTATAGAGTAGAACAGATCCCTGAGGAACACCGGCGTTTATCGAAAATACGTCTGATGAACAGCCTTCAACTACGACAAGCACAGATCGGTCGTTCAAAAAGCTATTCAGCCACTGGCGCAGGCCAGGTGGTAGTCCATAAGCAGCAAGCTTGACCAAAAGTCCCTCATGCCACACTCTGTCGAAGGCTTTCGATATGTCAACTGCAACAACACGAGATTCGCTATGATTGTCTATTGCTCTGTTCCACAAGTGAGTGACGTAGGCAAGGAGGTCACCTGTAGACCTGTGCTTACAGAAACCATACTGGCCATCATTTATGATGTTATTGTTGTCCAGGTATTTCAGGATCTGTGTGTTTATGACATTTTCTATGGCATACAAAACAACCTTCTATTCCAGGGATGCGAGGCGACAGGATTTAATACACATCTAATACAACAAATCAGTCTGCGCTATTGCACCCAAATATGTGGTTTTTAATAAGTCCAAAAATAGCTTACCGTGCACTACAATCTTAATTGGAATTTCCAATTGGAGAACGATCTCCGATTTCAGAGCGAGATGAGTTCAAAGAGCATATACCGTGTATAATCTGAACGGTCGCGGTGACGTGCAATTAATTTCAAAGCTCATATACACGGAATGTAATTGCACGGAATCTAATCAGTCCAATTATTTTGGTATTAACCTGAATTCGCGTTTACAATTAATGTAAGAGTAGTGCATTCACCTGCATTTTCGTTCATCAGATTTTGAGCAGTATATATATATAGCGAATCTCTTGTTCTCTTTTTTATAAAAGGTTGTGATGCGGAACAGCTTTCATAGTGGTAAAATTATATCTAAGTGTTTTCATGAAATGATATTTTAAAATCTTTATTATATACATAGGCGATGCAGTTTTAGACTGAAGAAACGGCATCCAATCTCAGAGTAACAACTGAACATAGAGGTAGTAAACAACTAATTCTAATAGGCCGACATCTTTTCTTACGTTGTCATATTGACCACCAGGTACGGCAATCATAATTATTAGTTAACGTCTTAACACGTTCGCGGACACACCATTTTATTGGTATGAGCATAACAGGACACTGCCGGCATATGCCGCAACCCTCATGTCGTCTACATGGACACTGACGGCAGTGGCCGTCACAAGCTAAATGCGCTCTAAATACGTTTTGCGGTATACCACGTCAATTTTGCATATATTAAGGTATAATGTGTCCCACTGGACACACTACTTTAGAAAAGTGAGGCTAAATACTTGTGGTGGGGGAAGTTATGGGTCTCAAGAACAAGCCTGTCTGGCACGCTAACAGCTCACACGTGTTCAGTATACAACTGATATTGTCGGGGCGTGCATGTGTTTTATACAAATGATGGATGAAAAACTAGAAAAACAATGGCTTCAGTGGTATGAAGAGATTCCTAGCGAAGATGAAGTTGGCAATTCAGATGAGAACAGTGAGCACGATCCGTTCAGTACAGACGACTCGTTAGCGGATCCAGAGTATAACCCAAAGTCACTCGCATTCCAGCGATCAGTCCAATGAAGGTAATATAATTGTACACACTCACAATAATAAAAATAATTGATACCTTTCATCTCTATTTCCAGCTGGTCCATCTCGACAGATTCATAAAAAACGAATCAGAAAAACAGATCCAGCGCCCGTATCAGGTAAGCAATAGATTTTTGACGACTATGCTGAGCAATTTGTTTTGATAGTATTTTTTTTTCGTGAAAATTTTCATAGAACAAAGTGCGATTGTACTGTTCTTGTGAATCAGAAAATGGGTGGTGACATTTCTATATCTACCAGTGAACTAGTCTACTGTGGATTCACTTTTTTATTATGGATCTCATACATTTTACACTGTGGCTATTGCTTGCTGGATGTATATATATTCTTATTTATGATAATTCAGAGAATAAAGCTATGATATTGTATTTCAGAGAAACCAGTCTCTGAAAGTACGGATGATTCTGATCTGCCTACGGATGAAGGGGGAAGCGAGGGGGAATGTTCATGGCAAGATACCTTACAAGACACATTAGATTTCATGTTCGATCATACTTCTGTTGGAGTAAAGAAGAATATCGAAAATAAAACTGCAATAGAGATATTTGAATTGGTTTGGACTCAAAAGATAACCGATTATATACTTCAAAAAACCAACGCTTATGGTGAATCGCTAAACTTATCTAATAGGCCTAAATCTAGATGTGAACGGTTTAGAACGTTCCAACAAATATCTTCCAATGAACTGAAAAAGTTTTTTGGTTTGTGTCTTTTGGCTGGTCAGCTGAAATTTCGTTCGATTCGAGATTTGTTTTCCCTTGATCCGTTATATTATCATCCAATATTTCCAGCTACGATGTCTGGACGGAGATTTGAACAGATTTTGAGAAGTCTTAATTGCTCAGATGATAAACAAAAGAATGATGACCCTCTTTACAAAATCAGCTGGTTACTAAAAGAAATAATAAAATCAAGCCAGGATATATTTTCTCCTCCTGAGGCATTGTCTTTAGATGAGTCACTCTTACTTTTCCGGGGAAGACTAAAATTTCGAGTCTATATCAAAAATAAAAAGAGTAGGTATGGCATTAAGTTCTATGAACTGTGTTCTTTCGACGGCTTCATCTTAAATATAGAAATATATAAGGGAAAAACGAGCAGAGAGGATGCTAGAAAATATTCAAAACTAAACTCTTTAGTACTTAGGCTTTTGGAACCATTCTTAGATAAAGGTCATCACATATACATGGATAACTTCTACAACAGTGTAGAGCTATCGAAAATATTGTTGAAGCGAAAGACGCACAGCACGGGTACATTACGTGCAAACAGAAAAGGCAATCCTAAAGATATAACCCACGCTAAACTAAAATCCGGACAACATATATGGAAAAGGAATGGTAATGTGTATGTTTCAAAATGGCGTGATAAACGCGACATTTTATCTATTACAACAGGTTATCAACCAAAATTAATCATAACAACTAACAGATTTGGTCAGAAAAAAACGAAACCTGCAGAGATCAGCCATTATAATGACAATATGTCTGGAATTGACAGGGCTGATCAAATGATTAGTTACTATTCGTGCCCGAGAAAAACCATTCGGTGGCACAAAAAAGTCATTTTCCATTTATTGGATATAGCCGTGTGGAATTCAAAGTATTTATATAATACATGTCACCAAGAAAAAAAGTCGTTTAAAGAGTTTAGAAGTGATCTAATTAAATCATTACTCGACATTTCTCCTGAACAAAAAGATGGCCGAGAATTTGTTAGTATCTCAAATAGACTTAAATGTACTACACCATCTAAAAGTTCCAGAAAGAACACAGGTCATATTCTTGAGGCCATACCTGTACCGGAGGATTCAAAGAAAAAAGGAAAATATTACAAGCGTTGTAAGCAATGTTATGAAAAAAAGAAAGGAAACCGCTTAGCAGTGTCGAGACTGCATAGGAAAGCCACCGCTGTGTGTTGGTGAATGCTTTGAAAACTGGCATTCTTAGCTTCAAGGTATGCGATTACATTGATGTGACTAGAAGGAATATAAACTTTTGTTTTAAACTGTATTGTTTTAGTTGCGTAGCTATCTCGACTGATGTATATTATAAAGGAGCTACGTTGTTGGAGCTATTTTGGGAATTAGTTTATTTAGCATGCTTCAGCGTGTTCAAATGAATGTTTACGTTTCTATTCTAATGTTTCTTGGAAGTTTCATAGTTTTCCTTTTTGATCGATATTGTAAGGAGTTTTGTAACTTTGATTATTTTTTTAATAAATATTTAATGCAAAAATCGTATGATTTTCATTGTGCTATTACTTGCGGCATATGCCGCTAGTGTCCTGTGACTGTCAATAATGTGCTTTCCTGGACATGACGTCATATGACGCGAAATTTTACTTATCTACTCTAGATTCACGTAAAAAAGTTGATTATAAAGCTATAATTTTCACTGTTCTATGTTTATAAATACACATTTTATCGTACTGACAATCTGAGCACCATTCACTTTATTTTGGTGCCCTGGCGGAACAAACGTCCATGACGTGATATGACGTCGATGTCCGCGAACGTGTTAATTATATAGTATCCAGAAATATTCCATTCTACGTAAAAAAGACGGTATTTTGATGGTCCAGGAATGATTACAGCAAATACAATAGATATGTTGACCTCTACTGCGTTACTGCATATTTCTTCATCATAAACGCAAATTCTGAAGTCTTACATAAATTTTGAGGAGCTGGCAACGCCGATATACTTTTCATGCGACTTATTTACGGTAGAACCTCGACTGTCAAACTGGCACGATTTATAAAAACCGTACGCATTTTCCATCCTCGCCACGGTAGTAACACTGTGGCAGAATTTCATTAAAATCAATTCAACAGTTTCCTCGGTACACAATATAGGACAGTCTAAAACAATACTCGTATGTTTAGACCAGAAAAAATTGTAAGTCCTTTGGTTTCTGTAATAGGCAAGGCAATGTTCGAATGGACCTAAAGAAGTTATTTATGTCGCTAGGTCTTCCTTCACAGGTCAGTGTCAGTCACCCTCCAACCACTCCAATTTCACCCCCACCGAAAAAAAGTAGAAAATAATCAGGAACCCCTAAAACGTCTAAAAACGAAGTTTGAGCAATATTTATGTTATTTCGTCTTATGCTAATTACTCCACCACCCATGCACCGATTTTCAAAATTATACGAACATTACCTACTACGACCCCACAGCATATCGTTATCCAAATTTCATCGCTATCCATGCAGCGGTTACTGAGATTACGAGGGTAGAGAAACGCGAACAGACAGACCGACGGAAATGAGTGACGTGGATTTTCGTTATGTAGACATCATAAAACACCCAAAAGGCGTATTATCTCAAAAATCGAAAATTTTCGCGATCACACCTATTATTGGTGTGGAAAGTAAAATATGAAAAACTAGAAAGTTAAGGAGAATAGGTCCAGCCAGTTTTATAAAAAAAACTGTTGTTTGAAGAAACCCAGAAACAAAGTCGCATCCCATTAGAGAATTTTATCTCAAGACTCCTAAGACTGCTAAAAGAGAAGCTCCAGCAGTTCCAGCACACATGTTTTGTTTTTGTTTAGTATTTCTTTAACACTACTGGATCGATTTTCAAAAGCAGTAAGGATTTTTATTTCTAACTGCAATATCAATCCACCATGACTTCATACATACACATTATACATAGAGAAGCTGAATAATACTTTTTTTTTTTAAATATGAATAGCATTCATATCTTTTCAATACTTTCAGATTTATGTAGGGACTAATAGTAGGTATTACCATTCAGATAACATAAGATTAACATGATACAAATGAAAATTTCCAAAGAACTTATTATTTATAAGTCATTACAATATTCCATTCACCTATTAGCGTATAAAAAGAAAGTGATTAATGAAAAGATAAGTTGTTACTGTCAGGCTGAAAACTTTTTTCCCACCCCTATACATACGCACTGACCTAAAGCCTAATGTACAATTTTCATAAAACCAACACATCTCCTTTCAATAACTGCGAGAGACCGAAGAACAGAAAAAGGCTGTTATATAACCCGAAGCACATTCCAACGTAAGGGCGAAATGTCACCATAGTAGTAGGGCTGTCAGGACTCCCACGCCTTTGTTCCCTTCTCTTTGTTATTATTCCTCATCCCAGACATAAAACGCAAACCCTGCTTTCCCCCTTTTCGCATTACACGAAGTATCTCTTTCAAACCGTTTTTCGATAGCACGAGACTACTAAACAGCTAGCTAGCTCCCCTGCTCTCGGAAAATTCTCTATCTCATGGGCGTAGTCTCCAGTCTCTGTAACGTGGGATTTACACGGGTGACTATAGCCGCATGATTTTTGCCGCATGGCTAAAATTGAGCGTCTAAGGGCTGGTTTCTCAATGTCCAGTCCAGATAGGTCCAGATAGGTAGCTGCCAGATAGCGTTTCTATGGATACCAGTGTCAGATAAGATTTACGTGAATTCGTAAGTTCAACCTTCAATTGTTTAAACAATTTATCTGACAGATAACCGTTAACTTTCAGACAAAGTTGGTTTTTTCTAATGGTATTGCGGTCAATTAAATGAAACAATCTTCCTTTCCACGACGTTTCGGTTTATTATATCTAAACCATCGTCAGGTGTCTATAAAGAATTATAAAAACAGTTAAATATGTTGTCTAGTAGATGAAATGTACATATATATACTACCATTTAAGGCACTCATACGGTATAGATGAGACACCGGTGCTGCCGTATGCTCCAGGGGACATTGAGTCCGTTGTGGAGAACGAGAGGTGCCGAATTTACTGGAACTACTCATTCTCCACGCTCGAGCTTATACATGCAACTAAGCCCGACATAGTCCTCCACGACTACCAACAAAAGACGATGTTCGTTATCGAGTTCTCGGCGCCTGCCGAGGGGAACATCGTCTCTAAGGAGGAGGAAAAGCGGACCAAGTATCAGGAGCTCCTCGGACAACTTCGCAGGCTCTGGCCGGACTACACTGTGAGTCTGCTAGTAATGGTCATTGAATCCCTAGGTGGTATGAGGGATACGCTGCTCTCTGCACTGCGCAAAATGCCGGTGTGCCGTGCGGCGGCGCACATCTTAGCCGCCAGAATGCAGAAGGCAGTCATCCATGGGTCCCTTCGTCTGCTTAGGACGCACGATTCGCGGACCCAGTGATTGCTCACCTCACGGTGTGAGGAGTAGTCGCTGGGAAATGGAACAGCAGCCCGGTGTGTCGGAGCCCGGGTTGCACCTTTTTTGTTTTTGTTTTGTTTATATATATATATATAAGAAAACATCTAGTAAAAATGAAAAATAAACACTACTTAGCAATATATATAACAGAACAATATACAATGAAAAAAAAAATTTTTTTTTTGATTAAAAGAAGGTAAAATAAAAACACTACTTACATTTTGCTTTAGTTTGTTACATATTTTTAAGCGAAACCGTCCCTGAGGATTCAGGGAACAGAATGACCTTAAAGTTTGGAATTATAAGATCCCATAAAATACCAGATGTTTAGAAAGTGGTGGTGACAAAATCTAGAGAGTGGGTGTAGGGTGGTAGCTTTTGTCACCACCACATTCTAACCATCTGGTATTTTATGGCATCTTATAATTCCAAACTTTAAGGTCATTCTGTTCCCTGAATCGTCAGGGACGGTTTCGCTTAAAAATATGTAACAAACTAAAGCAAAATGTAAGTAGTGTTTTTATTTTATCTTCTTTTAATCAAAAAATTTTTTTTTTCATTGTATATTGTTCTGTTATATATATTGCTAAGTAATGTTTATTTTTCATTTTTGCTAGATGTTTTCTTATAAATATACATTTCATCTACTAGACAACATATTTAACTGTTTTTATAATTCTTTATAGACACCTGACGATGGTTTAGATATAATAAACCGAAACGTCGTGGAAAGTAAGATTGTTTCTTTTAATTGACCGCAATACCATTAGAAAAAACCAAGTTTGAAATCTACGGTCACGAAAATATAAAATCTTTTTCAGACAAATATTTAACTGGACATTGAGAAACCGGCCCTAAGGGTCGTATTCATACTCGATACTTAAGGGTCCCTTATGTACTGTTTTGCGTTTCGAAACCTTACTTGAGAGTCCCTTACGTAATAAAAATGTCAACATGACATTTCGTTGCTGTCAAAGCGATTTTGTAGGTTAATTTTGGAGTACGGTGTTGCCAGTTTCTGTCGCATCCGGAAAAATGTGCGGCACAAAACACGAAATACTGGCACAAAACAAAAAAAATAACAGAAAACAACAAAATGCGTAAGCATAGACATAAGAAATTGAATATTTGAAATATGACAACGAAGCTGAAAGAAACCTGCCGTCTGGTAGATGTTGTCTAGGAAACAGATACACAAGGAAAGCCACTCTTGAAGGTCCCTTGAGTAACCCTCAAGTATCCATTGAGTAATACTCAAGGAATAGTTGAGAAACGACTATGAATGCGGACCTAAATGGCAATTTGGCGGCTGGGTCGTAGGTAAAGGCACGTTTTCACGGGTCGATCTGGCTTGAAAAATTTAGATCGATTATTGAATCGAAAGCAAATTGAATATGTAAACCACTTTTCGACTTTGTCATTCGGCGGAGTGAGTCGATTCGACGGAAGTAGAAAGACTGTCTACTTTTGATCGGCGACTGTCGTCGAATCGATGTCGAACGACTGTAATGGAATGTGTAAACACTTCGTCGAACGAAAACAACATGCTGAAAGCCGAATAGTGCGTATGAAGTTGTTGCTTTTAGCGCGGCAAGCTATAATTTTGTGCAAAAATGGCTGAAAAATGATCAGATGCGGAGGTAGCAAGAGTTTTGGATGATTATCAAAACTATGTTTATCGCAATCTACAGGCAAGACAAGCAGCATTGCAAGCAATTCTAAAACATGTGAATAAACCTAAAATGTCCGAAAGTGACTTGAAAAATAAAATCAAAAACATTAGAACAACATAAAATCGTGAATTGACCAAAGTATAGAATCACTGAAGTGTGAGTGGGGACCTGACGACATAATATGTTCCTGTCGTGTAAACCTTTTTGCTTTCAGCACAGATCGAATTATGGTCGAACGATCCAAATCGTTGAACCCAGATCGACCCGTGGAAATGCGCCGTTATTAAAGGGTTTTCCAATAAGAGGTGTTATTTTGATATTCAAAGAAAAATGGCATATTCTGAAATAAACGATCGGATGTTTATTTCAATGTAAAGAAGAAGGTTTTCCATTAAAAATAGAAAATAATATCAACCAAATGGCCACCACGGCTACGCTTGCAGGACCATATCCTTTTCATGAAATTATCCATCACCAAATCGCAAAGTGGTTGCTGTATGCCCTGAATAGCTTCACGAATTCCATCTTTGAGTTCTTGAATCGACGCTGGGCTGTTGGCGTAGACCTTATCTTTCACGTGGCCCCAAAGGAAGAAGTCGCAAGGTATTAAATCACAAGATCTCGGTGGCCAATTGTGATCACCTCTTCGAGAGAAAAGACGGTCCGGAAACTTTCCCTGTAAAAGAGCTATGGTTTCGTTGCTTGTGCGACACGTAGCGCCGTCTTGTTGAAAGTAAACGTTTCCAGATCAATATCATCCAATTTCGGCCATAAAAAATTATTAATCATCTCTCGATAGCGTAATCCAGTCACCGTAACTGTTGCTCCAGCTTCATTTTCGATAAAGTAAGAGCCAATGACCCCGCCTGACCACAAACCGCACCAAACAGTTACACGTTGAAGATGGAGAGGCTTTTCAACAATGATTCTTGGGTTTTCCGAGGCCCAGATGCGGCAATTTTGCTTGTTGACGTAGCCAGCGAGATGAAAATGGGCCTCGTCAGTCCAGATGATTTTTCGATGAAATTCCGGATCATTTTCATGCATTTCAAGGACCCAATCAGCAAAGACACGGCATTGTTGATGGTCGACCGGCTTGAGTTCCTGTGTTAACTGAACTTTATAAGCCTTAAGACCCAACTCTTTATGAAAAATACAGTGACATTTGAGGAATGCCCAATTCCAAAGAACGACGAAGAATGGACAAACCTGGGTTTTCTTCAACACTTTGGGCTACAGCAGCAATATTCTCCGTTGTTTTTGACCGACGTGCACGATTTTTATTCTTCACATCACTCACTTGTCCCAACAGCTCGAATTTTTCCACCAATTTCTGTATTGCGGATCGACAAGGTGCTGCACGACGACCAAAAAGTCTTCTAGTTTTACTAACCGTCACTGACAAATTTTCAGCATTTCTATAGCGGATTTTGATAATTTCAATGCGTTGTTGAAGCGTGTATCGTTTTATTTTTCTTAATGGCATTGTCAAATGTCAAACAACTTCAGCGTCAAAACTGACGTCTACCGAAATAGCCAGCTATTCAAAATAACACCTCTTATTGGAAAACCCTTTACTTCAGACCGCAATTCCGGTGCCGTTGCGGAGCCGTACGGTAAACAGCCGCAAGTGTGCTCCGGCGCTAACAAGGTACATGGCAAGCAATTTCAGTATAGTTTCCACATATGGGCAATGCCCTACGTTCATGGCGTATCGGTCCAGCACAAGGAGCTAAATGGTCCATTTAATTACTGGCTAGGGTCCGGTCCGACATGATGTTAGCGTTAGTTTCCCTTAATTTACTAGACAGTATGAAGAGCTGTGGAAAATCCCACAAAGTGGAGATTACAAATGCATAATTTATTTTGGTTTTTAATCCCCTGAAAATGTCCTTTCTCTAAGCTATGTAATCACACTGGTGCACCACTAGAATGTTCACAGGCGACTTGTGTGTGACATCCAGTTTGACGGTTTTATTTTAATTTTATTGTATTTAATACAAAAATTCCTAGTCTTTTTGTAATTCTGCTAGGTAGAAATTGCAGAATCAGAAAAACGAAAAAAATCGGTATCAGCGCAAAAGAAATTTTGCTCTTTCTTGCAGACTACACAGAGTTTCCGGAAGTAGCTCACCAATTCCAGGACATGTTTGAGCGCCTCAAAATATTAAACAAAATATGGACACTGGTACCAAAATTCTTCCTAAAGATACTAGATACCCCTAAAGTGAGAGTTACGGTTCTGTAAATGACATGCAATGAGTGTAGGGTGTACTGTTATCGTTCGGAGCCTAGTTGAAGAGTCAAGTTTTATTGTCAACAATAGAGCTCAATGCCTGTGTAGGCTTCGTTACTGTTTCCCGGCGCCACTCTAGCAACAGCACTGTTAATTAGAAACCAACAAACAGTTAAGGCTTAGATGGGGATTCTTCGCTCTAACGAGAATCGAACCCGGGACCTTCCAGTCACGAGCCCTCGACCCTAACCACTGTGCCAACCCACCTCCATATTTTGGGATAATAAAGTTATAAAGATTTCCTGAAAAACCATAGTTTCTCAATTAAAAGTTTCATATCAAAACAACAATGATTTTTGTATAAATAAATAATTTGTTCAAACTATTTTCCTTCTAGTGCTAGTGCTAAAAGAACCTCGTATAACGACAAACAACAACTTTGCATTATATGCTCGTAATCTATTGGCTTTTATTAGCTTTTTGTGACAGTGTTCCTTAACCTATTTTCAAAAATAAACAATCAAGTATGAATCTATCTGTTATTTCTTGCATTTCATTTCAAAATCAAATTAGTCTCCTTGAGATTATACCATGGGTATTGAACTCAAATGCAACTAGGAACACCCAATTCTAAAAGTAATTCAGTTTGTTTTGTTCACTATTAAATAAAAATATCACAAGCCAATATCAATCAATTTTTGATTAGCAAGTGTAGAAATAAACATTATTCTCATTACAGTGTACCTACATACGTTATGTATTTGTGTCAAAGTCATACATCTCAGGCTTGATTTGCCTATGGCTAGGTACTCCTTTTTCTCGTTCAATGAACGACCTTTTCATTTTTACTGTTGTTGTGTAACAACTGAGCGTAGTAAAAAATAATTGAAATGCATGTTTTTGTTTCACATACGAAGTTATACCATGATATGTAATATATAGTTGGGTGTTTCACAAAGTAGATCAAGAATGAACTGCTCAATACAAAAAAGTCTAACTACTGAAGCTTATTGTGTGGTTTGCTCATTATTAATTTGCTTATCTGAAGATGCAAATGAACCATATGCTATATGCCATAATTCAAAAGTTGCCGTCACTGGACTGTTTTGGATGAGCTATAATTATTTGTTTAAAATATATAGATACGCGTTCAAAGATGTTGACCACTACCAATTTTCTCAACCTGTATCTATCTTTTGAGGTAAATTTTGTGAATATTATTACGTATTATATGTGCATTTAAGGCACATCAAATGTTACCGAACTTGCCTCAGCATTATTATATTTTCTGGGAAGAGCCATAGATATTGCAGTAGCAGAAGTAGAGAACCACTCAGCTCGAGAGAAGCTAACTACACCTTCTTCTTGTACGATTGGTTATAATAAACGCATATGGTTAACTATCAAATGTTCGACATACATAATGTGATCAAACTATAGATTTTGTAGGATAAATATTTTTTCTAGGGGGTGGGTTGGCCCAGTGGTTAGGGTCGAGGGCTCGTGACCGGAAGGTCCCGGGTTCGATTCTCGTTAGAGGCGGAAATTTATTTCTAGTTTTTTCAACCAAAAATAAATATCCATAAAAAAAAGCTCAGCGAGAATCCACACCTGAGCATTCACTGTTGGCTTCTAATTAACAGTGCTGTTCCTGAGTGGCGCCGGGAAACAGTAACAAAGCCTACACAGAACACGAGGCTAATGACCAAAGTAGTCGATGCCGATGACACAGAAGTAAAAAAAAAATATTTTTTCTAATAATGTTGATTGCATTCTTGAAATTTAATTAAAGAACTAACAGTTAGTAATTCATTTTTGAAGCTCGTCAAATTGACATATTTTATTCCTGCTACCCCTGTTAGCTACCACAATCTAGAAATTTGGTAAAGGAAAAAGATGGGCGTCTCATCTAAGGGAAGCTACTCACGCAAAATTGGCTTAGTAGTAGTAGTTATTTATTATAGATTTCGGCAAAGATTACATTTTATAATACAAGTAGAAAAATGACAATTCTTGTCGGACTAATGATACATACCTGTTTTCTTGTAGGACATTATTTCGTTTGGTCAGAGAACACAGTAACCTATTACGTGATATTTTGTCCTACAGTTAGTAATGAAAAAAATGGTCTTGTGGTATTAACTTCTGGTCGTAGGACCGGGATAACATACCACGTGATTTGTAGGACAATGTTGCTCTCGAATTGTATAAATATTAACGAAGCAATAGTGAAGAAATCAGGCTGTTAGTAATAAATTTGTATGACCTTGTTATTGGTACATGTTGAATGCAGGGGGATAATGTGATCAAACCATAGATTTTGTAGGACAAACATTTTTTCTAATAAAGTTGATCACATTCCTAAGATTTAGTTGAAAAACTAACTGTTAGTAATTAATTTTTGACACTCATCAAATTGACATATTTCATCCCTGCTACCCCTGTTAGCTACCGCAATCGAGAATTATTGTAAAGGAAAAAGTTGGGCGTCTCATCAAAATGAAGCTACTCACGCAAAATTAGCTTGTTAGTAGAAAGTAGTGAAAATGGGCCTGGGATCCCGGACTATAATAGCTGGATTTACTAGTTAATCTAATTTAAGAAAATTATCCTGTGGATGACACATTATTTCATAACCCTTCAGTCTTCACGCAAATAAAGCAACATCCGTTGAAGAGTTTGACCAACGTTTGTGCCACCTCCATAACTATAACCTATCTGAAAGTAGAAAATATTGGACAAGGAACAATTTGGAATAAGTTAAGTCTGTTTGTTACCTGTCCAGCATAGCAGCTAAAATATATATTTTCGACACAGGCGAATTTACCGTAAATAAGGATCTTCACGACTGCAACACCAGGAACAGAAATAATTTTAGAATACCATGATCGCCTCCAAATTACCTGTATTACTTCTCACTCTCTCGTTGAACATTTTCAATCACCTACTGATAAGATCAAAAACCTAAAGACACTGAGTATGTTCAAACAGAAATTAGTCATTTTAAAATCACATTGACCAACAAATCACATATTAGGTATTCTTTTGCTTCAAATACAATTTATGTCGAAACTTTAACTAAGAGCGCCAATAATCAATACAGCACTGTATATTCATGTTATTAAGTCTCGAGGCTAGGCCTGTGATTGGAAAAATATGTTGATATTTTCATATTGTTCAATAAGGTTGTTATATAAAACATATAATCGATATTTCTTTCGTCCAGTGCTCTACATTGAACTATGTACTTCAAATTAAAATCTGTATTTACCTAGAAAAGCATTTATTTGTGTGTTAATATGTCTCACTTTAGTACTATTTTAGAATTACGAATTTTAGGCGATATCACTGATATTCTAGGGTAACTGATGAATTAAAATTCATGTTTTGTGAATTGGAGACACAGAAGTTAACGACACTATTTTTTTAATCAAGTTGAAAAAGCACTAAAAGCAGCTAAACATTATTATAGGACAGCAATAAAAATATTACTTCCTCGAAAAACAATATCAAATGTCTTTGCCATATTGCATATAGAATTATTCCATATGCTAACATAAAACTTTATTCCTCAACACCCACTACAATAGTGATTTATAGTTAGAAAATATATCTATAATACCTCCGGGACCCCAGTACCATGGTGAGTTATGAGGTTTTCAGTAAATTACCGGAGGTAAAAAATTATCTAGGCTAACAGAAAGACACAAAAAACCCGTAAGTAATTTATAATGTTGCATGCAAGTTTGTGTATACTAATGAATAAAAGTATGGAAGGCATATTTCAGATGTGTACGAATGTATAAAAAGCTATTTTGATATTCTGTTCAAATATACCGTTTCGTGATTCGTTTTTAATGAAATACAATCAATAGATTTCAACCTAGGTGGGCCAATTGTGAGTGAAAGATTGTGGGTTCATTATTTCTCTTAGAACATTTATACAGGGTCATTTATAACTAACATGCATTTGTCAATTTAGTGCGACCTTCTGTATCACATATAAGACTTAAACAAAAAATCAAAAGTTAATTAAGTATGTATGTATGTTCCCATGTATGATGTTCCATGCCTCTACGTTAGAGAACATCAGGGGGACCATAGTCCCTGGGGTTAGCTCACCCTCCAGTTTTTGACTTGCCTCCTGTCTATATGGCCCCCATCTGTAGCACAGGAACAGGGCATGCTTGGCCCTGTCTCTGGCCTTGCAGTGCAGGCATCTTTCGTCCATTACCCTTCCTATCCTTTTCCTATACACTCGAAAAGGTCCATGTCCAAACACTGCATGAGTTTGGAAATAGGGCGTCTGTCGATGACTGCATTCCGCCCATTCTTCCACTGGCGACATCAGTGGTCTCGTTCCATAGGATTTGCCACTTACTTGCCGTCAGTCTTTTAGCTTCAGGGCGGCATATAGTCTTGACCATGGAGGATCAGTGTCCTCTCTTAGGCCAGCAAATATAATGGTGTCGCTGTTATAACTTCCAAGGTTCTTGTAGATAGGTACCGTGCGATAAGCGCTGGCCACCCCCAGCAGAGACTTTCTCTGCAAGCTGTCCAGGACCTTCTGGTACTTTTTTCTTTTACGAGAGTGTAGGTGGTTGCTCCGGACAGTAGGCAGAAGTCGTCAACACTGCTCAGGCTTACTCGTCCAATGAAAATGTTGTATAAACCTGTTTTGTGGTGAAAATGAGGCACATCATTGAAATATGTGAATGTTCACATACAAGTGTAGCTTCAACAAAACAAGGTTAGGTTCTTGTCTGCCGAGCAGAATTTATTCATAATGAAGATAAGCTAGTAGTGTGGTAACCCTCATCGTAATCGACTTACTTGATGCGGTACTTCGACGTGGAACTTCGCGAGTAGTGTGACTTACCCGCAATTGAGGTTTTGAATTAAGAAAAAATTACTTTTTTTTGTGATAAATGGAAAGATCAATTATAAGTTTCATAACAAAACTGTCTTTGTTTTCTTTCTTTTCGCAATAATTTAAAAGCTATATCAAAATAAAAATGGGTTTTTGAATCGAGTACCGAAAACACGCCGACGGCTCCCGAACCCGTGTGACGTCACGATAGCGGTAAGGATGCTCCTTTGACCAACGACATCCTACTCCGACACTAGATTCTAGATTCCCAGCCAATCGCGAAAATACGTACTGCTAAACTGGTAACTAGTGTATATTTGTTTGATGAATGAAGTTTGCTGCTCGAGATGAAGTCTACTATCGAAATAGATATGTTTTTGAATGTTTGAAGTTGAAGTCAGTTTACAGATTCCAGTAAGTGAGTACCTATAATCAAATATGTTTTGTTGAAAAGATCTCCTCAATCGAAGGATGGCCCAGTGGCTAGAGAGTCCGATAGTGGATCTCAGGGTCTTTGGAGTCTTTGGATCGAGCCCCAGGCCTTCCAACTTTTTTTTTATTTTTTTTATCAAAAATTTTATTGATGTGCTTTTTGCACTTGTTACGCACATTTTTTTACGATCAACATAAATATGTGTTTGAATCAAATTTTGTTAGACATATTACTTGCACTGCACAGTGCAAAAACTTAAGTACAGGAGGCGGAGGACAATTCAAAAAATCAGTGGAAATGAGGTTTGTCCGTCAATATCAATTGCCATTATCTTTTTTTAAATGTAATAGTTGGTTAATAAAACAAAATCCCTTCATCCATTCAATTCATTCATTTTTAAGTTTTTTAATGTAAAAAAGTAACTCAAACTCGTAATAACATTCTGTTTGGCACTTGGTATTATTATTTATTTAACTTTGGGCAATAAAGCTTAACAATATTAAATTTTTATAAAAATTTAACAAGCACTGTGCAGTGCAAGTAATATGTCTAAAGCCGGCGCCACATATGCGGCATTCGGCGAGCAACGAACCCCGATTATTTGCTATTCGGCTAATAAAGCCGGCGCCACATATGCGGTGTTCGGCGAGCAACGAACCCCGATTATATGCTATTCGGCTAAAGGGCGATACGTGCTCGCTATTCGGCGAGCAAGGGTGAAAAAACGGCGAATATTGATATTCGGAAAATACCCGCATATGTGGCGCTGGCTTAACAAAATTTGATTCAAACACATATTTATGCTGATCGTAGAAAAGTGTGCGTAACTAGTGCAAAAAGCACATCAATAAATTTTTTGATAACTAAAAAAAATAAAAAAAAAAGTTGAGAGGCCTGGGTTTCGATCCAAAGACCTCAAAGACCCTGAGATCCACTATCGGACTCTCTAACCACTGGGCCAACTTTCGATTGAGGAGATTTTTTCAACGAAACATATTTGATTATAGGTACTTACTTACTGGAATCTGTAATCCGACTTCAACTTCAAACATTCAAAAACATATTTATTTCGATCGTAGACTTCGTCTCGAGCTGCAAACTTCATTCATCAACTGTGTGGCAACAAATATACACTAGTTACCAGTTTAGCAGTACGTATTTTCGCGATTGGCTGGGAATCTAGAATCTAGTATCGGAATAGGATGTCGTTGGTCAAAGAAGCATCCTTACCGCCATCGTGACGTCACACGGGTTCGATAGCCGTCGGCGTGTTTTCGGTACTCGATTCAAAAACCCATTTTTATTTTGATATAACTTTTGAATTATTGCGAAAAAAAAGAAAACAAAAACAGTTTTGTTATAAAACTTATGTATGACCTTTCCATTTATGACAAAAAAAATTTTCATTCAAAACCTCAGCAGTGAATGTAGAATTTAGAAGGCTATGATTCTGCAATATTACTATGCAGGAAATGTGCTTTGAATTATGATTGTGCGTAGAGAAATCGCTTTGACAATAATTAAGAGAATTTCAATCAGAGATAATTCGTCCTTTCCAAATGTAAATGTCTACATCATAAAACTTGAAATTTTATTACATTTCTAACGATATAAAATAATCAATGTCTTGCAGATTTGTAATGTTGAATTGACTTTTGTCTGCAAGCTCTGTTAAACTGTCTTCAGTTTGATGACAGTTATTAGCCACCATTTTTTATTCCCGCTTATGTCCAATCTGAGTGGGAAACTTTAAATTAATCTGGAAAATACCATTTTTTTGTTTCTAAACGGAATGGCTTAAGAATGCTAAATCTATTCGCTGCTACCAACTCGAAAGTACAAAGCAAGGTATCCTAACAAAGAACGTCATCCAAGTAAAGTTTAGTTCAAAAACCTATTGGAAAGATTTATTGCAATAGAACGAGTTCATTATCCTGATAAATAGGAAGGAATCAAACCTACCTTGAACACGAAGGTTATGGGATCTGACTTCAGTATTCTAACAGCAGTCATACAGGACCATGATACAAGTATATAACACATTGGAGTAGATTTTCCAATCACATCCAACTTTTTATATAGTCAGAAAGGAAATAAAATTTCAGATTTAAAGATTTAAAGATGTGTTGCCTTCTTTTTATTTGTATTGACTCTGATCTAAGATCAACTGGCCAGTTCTAGATGTGTTGCCTTCTTAAGGTTTATAAACACTGCTGTTTTCAATTTTTGGAACCTACTTATAGCAAAAATAATGAATTGTGGTTCAATAGTAAATTTTAAGTACAATGTGCAAAACAAGAAGTCGCATTAGAAATTGAAATATTTTTAAAAATAAAGTTCTATTGACAGACCTTTAGTAACCCGCAATCTTCTACACAAGTACTATAAAAGTCCAGTCCAAGGACGTCAAAACAATAAGCACATTAATTTTTTACTTTTTGTGCTTTTAATAGACTGTGCTTTTTTCACTGGTAGAAACGCGAACATGTTAGTTAACGTAACTATGCGAAAAACTGCTAAAGAAGGAATAAAAAATCATATATACTGATATCAGTGTCTACCGTAGATAACATATTATCAAGTATGTAAGTGACGTGTTGAGCGTTATAACGTTCCCAGACAAAATGAGAAGGAATGAAGGAGATGAATGTGCTATAAATTGAGTTCGTTGTGGGGTTATGAATAATTTACTTTCTGATTTACGTGAATGGAATAGGGTATTTTTAAATGTCAACCGAGTATAACGCCGTAATATTAATGGACTCACCGTTTGTGTGCATGGAAAAAAGCGCAATATTTCATTACTGTTGTCCATTGTGTTACGGTTGGATTACAGTGATATATGAATTTCCATGATACTCTTAACTTTGATTATAATTTGGTAGCTTCTTTTAGACATAAAATACATGCAACATGTGGCACACTATATGTATATACAAGGTGTTCTGTGACGAGTGGAATATACTTTAGGAGAAGACATTTCCAACAACAAAAAGTCATATACAGGGTGTTCCACGACGAGTAAGACAAGCAATATATCGCAACTGGGCAGTAGCAGAGAATTATAATTTTGGAGGGTGTAAATTAGTGCAAACGTTGTGTCTTTTCTTGTCGTTGTCTTACCCAGGTAAGGGGTATTTGTTTTTTGTCACGTGACACCCGAATCAAAATTATTAATGGGACACCCTGTATATTTGTGTCTTTCTGTGTTCCTCCCGATAGAGCAATTCTGACAAACTGCACACTTTGGGTCTGAAGTGACTTATTCAAGAGCTACAGGTACTTAAAGGATTGTACCACTACTCAAGCTTTTGGGGATCAACATCAACAATAACATGTCCTGGCACGACCACGTCGTTAGTATCGCTAAAACAGTATCCCAGAAGCTTGGAGTTTTGTTCCGTTGTAGGAAGCTGTATAGACCAGAGCAACTACTGCTGCTCTACTAGGCACAGATCCGACCATCACTGGAGTACGCTGGAGTATTGCTCCTATGTTTGGGGATGCGTTCCGAAGTACTCTCTAAAGCTTCTGGACACTATTCACAGCCTGGAGTATTGAAGAAGGGTGGCTGACCTATCCCTGTTTTACAGATTCTATCGCAGAAGATGTTCGGGTGAGCTCTCCCAGATAATAATACCAAAGGCGTCTAATCCAGGAATACTAGAGAGGCTCTGCGAGCTCGTCCTTACCAGGTCGAGGTACCGAACCAGTCTGCTCCAACATTCCTTCTTTTGGAGAGCTTCGACGCTGTGGAATGATCTGCCGGGGAATTTCTTTCACGACGGCTACGACCTGCAGCGTTTCAAATCTAACGTGAACCGATACTTATCCTCTCGCAGCGCTTCTACAGCGCCATAGGCTTTGCAGCATTTGCGGGAGGCCGACCATTAAAAAAATATCATGATGGATACGCTGGAAGAACTAGGAAACCTCGAATGGTCCAAATTTAAGAAGAAATACAATCGTTTTTCGACTCGGGGGGCGAACTTTGAAACGTATCTATGTGGTAGAACCGCACCTCGAAGTTTTGTACAACTTCGCAGCAAACGAATAGTAAGTAGGTATTGTAGAAGTCAGATATACAGGGTTACTGGTAACTCGACCATTTTCCTGCAAGAGGTGATAGAGGGACTCGAATGTAATAGATTTAACCCCCCGTACGTAATTCCGAAAACCCATAGTTTTCGAGATAATTAACATCTAATGTTTTTCAACCAAATGTCCAAATTTCCACACTAGATCCTAAACTGAGAAAAAAACCTGTTGTTGATTCTGATAATTTTTATTTTAGTATTTAACTAACACATGCACAAAGCTAACTTACTATTAAAATGTTTCAAAATACTAAACAGTTCCAAACTAAATACAAATATAAAAATAATCAACAAAATTTTTACATTCACCGTGAAAGAAAATTATCTAGCTCAAAAAAATTATACAAACGGTTGAACAAATCGCTAAAAAAACTTTCCTACCTAATGACCTTTTCAGAAAGATTATAAACAGCAATGAATAAAAATCACCTATTCAAAAAGAACGAATGACAGTACAATCATTATTGATAACTCAGTAACATACTAGAATGTTTGGAAATGAAAAGTTTCTAGAGATCTTGCTCAATGTGTTGACCTTGATTTCGGATACAAGTACGGATCCGCTTCCTCACTTCGGTTTTTGTAACTCGTGTTGGAAAAGCTCGTTCCATCTCCTCCGCCGCATTGATAATTTTTTGCCTTAGTTCGTCAGCAGTATTAACTGGAGTCTCGTAAACCAATGCCTTCATGTGACTTCAGACATAAAAATCAAGAGGTGTCAGTTTGAAACTATTTAGTATTTTTACACACTTAAATACTAAATTAGATTTGCGTATGTGTCAGTAAATAACTAAATTGGAAATTACTAAAATCGATAGCAGGGTTTTTTCTAAATTTCGGATGTAGTGTGGAAATTTGGACATGTCGTTGAAAAACAATAAATGTTAATTATCTCGAAAACTATCGGTTTTCGGATTTACGTATGAGGGGTTAAATCTATTGCATTTGAGTCCCTGTATCACTTCCTGCAGGAAAGTGGTCGAGTTACCAGTAACCCTGTATATGAGTTTACATTTCTTTCAGGTATGAATCAGTGTCGACACTTCTCTAGTGCAGTTACGTTATTATGTATTCCTATAATCGAAAATACCAATTCGCAATAGATGAAAACAAAATAAATTGATCTATTTATTGTATATTAACATCTGATTATATACCAACATATACAATTTTGACTACATTAATGATCGTGTAACAGCGCAGCAAAACATGCCGAAAGCGATAAGGGTCATTCGACCCGTCGGGTATCTTGTGAACGATAAAGGGGTCCTTTGTAGTGTCGGCACAAGATAGGAGCACAAAAAATGTAAACTGCTCTTATATTTCTGACGTGTACTATACCTTCTTACCATTTCTTCTAATTCTGCTGCTGCTGATTCACCGTACATTAGCTTTCTCATGTCACAGACAATAGGGTACTTGCAGAAAAAATATTATGTCGTTTACGCGTTCCTTAAAGGGCTGATACACGTACGAGCAAGCACGCGTACTTATGGCTCGACGACCTTTTTCGCCTGTGTGTCACCGTAAGTACGCGTACTTTAAAACCGTCGCGCAAACCGCCGGCGAGCCAACTGGTTTGAAATCTTGCTCGTAGCTTGTTCTCGGCTCGTACTGCGAGCCGCGAGCCACCACTCTGCTTCGGCAGGCCATCGATCCGCAACGCTTGTTGTGTTTGGAGTTTGTTAAAAGTTTTGTTTATTTAGGAAAATCATCAAAATGCGTGATTTCAGCTTCACGTGTGACACCGCGTCGAGCCGAGTAAGTTCGCGAACTTAAAAACCGCGTACTTAAAGTTCGTACGTGTATCACCCCTTTTAGAGCCTAGTAAACATGATAAAATCACTTGTTTGGTTTTTTGGAATCGGCCGTGAGAGATATTCCAAAAATTATTTCAAATACCGGAAAATGCCGCGCAAAAAACCTCTGACGTCAGTGATATCCTATAGTGATGGGATGTAAAGTATTGATATTCGAGATCGATAGCCAGTGCTAACCTAACATTTTGACATTAATCATTATAACCACAAAGCATAGTCACACACAAAAGTACAAAAGTCAAAAGAATAAAAGTTAGGCTAGATTACTAATTCACTTTGTAGGGATGGGCTTGAATTAGATTCTATCTCTGAATTCATTCATAATGGGGTGCGCCGAAATCAAATGATGGCTTCGATTAGTCGCGAATCTCGGTCACAAACAGGATGAACTGTGATACCTATCAGATATAAAAACTGCAACGAAAATGCTAGTGGGTTAATTGCCTGTTTCAAACATGTTTAAGTATCAATAAATTGAGTCACATTATTAAAGAATTCAGATCATCTCTAGTTTGCAGTTGAATCTCACTGACCTGCGCTGTAGCAGTATCGATTGCCGATATCGATAAGATACCTGTGACGTCAGCCCTTGTTTTAAGTCACGTGGAAAAAGTTGAATATATCCTTATTTTATTTTGCAAATATCTTTTTTTGGCAGTCAGTAAAGTCATGTTTTTTGTTTCCTACTGCTTCTTGATACGGTTTTCTTTACGCTATCTATACTCCCGAGACGATTTCACGACCTCTGCAAGTACCCTATTGCTTCTGACAAGGAAAGTCTCAAAATTGAAAACACACTGTATATCGAGCACGATCTAAAGAATGAGACGACTGAACGGTACTTGAAGCTTCGCAAATTAACTGTGGATGTGATCTCCAATTCCTTATTTTACTTTACCGCCGCCGTCCCGTTCTACACTATAGCTTCGTTATTTCGAGGGTGGCCTTTTCTAAAAGAAAGTTCCAACTTTGAGGACTCTCGTGAGTGAAATGGTTAGAAAAGGAACCGAAGGGTTGCCTGAAATGCACTAGTGAACAAACTGAAAGTAATTTCGTCAAACTCGACCAGCCGTCTTCCGTTTAGATGTAGTGCTTTGCGAATAAGTTTGAAACAAATGCAAGGGGAACAAAGTTTTATAAATATAATACAGGGTTACTGGTAACTCGACCACTTTCCTGCAAGAGGTGATAGAGGGACTCAAATGTAATAGATTTAACCCCCCATATGTATTTCCGAAAACCGATAGTTTTCAAGATAATTAACATTTAATGTTTTTCAACCAAATGTCCAAATTTCCACACTAGATCCTAAACTAAGAAAAAAATCTGTTGTTGATTCTGATAATTTTTATTTTAGTATTTAACTAACACATACACAAAGCTAACTTAGTATTAAAGTGTTTCAAAATACTAAACAGTTCCAAACTAAATACAAATATTTAAAAAATAATCAACAAAATTTTTACATTCACCGTGAAAAAAATTATCTAGCTCAAAAAAAATTATACAAACGGTTGAAAAAATCTTTCCTACCTAATAACCTTTTAATTAAATCCACTCAAAGTTTCTAAAGATCTTGTTCAATGTGTTGCCCTTGATTTCCGCTTCCTCACTTCGGTTTTTTGTAACTCGTGTTGAAAAAGTTCGTTTCATCTCCTCCGCCGCATTGATAATTTTTTGTCTTAGTTCGTCAGCAGTACCAACTGGAGTCTCGTAAACCAACGCCTTCATGTGTGCCCAGACGTAAAAATCAAGAGGTGTCAGATCTGGGCTCCGCGCAGGCCATGGGATGGGTTCACCCCTCCCTATCCATTTGTTCGGGTATGTGTTGTCCAACAATTGCCGAATTGTGATACGGTAATGTCCTGGACAACCATCATGCTGGAATGTCATGTTGTTGATGATTCTGTACCGTGTTGATAAATTTTGTTAAATAGTTACTTGTGGTTGTACTGTCATTCTTGTCCTTGGAATAGGCCATCAGATAAGGAAGTTTTTAAAATAATTTGTTTGACTGGTTGTGTATCTTTTTTTGAGCTAGACAATTTTCTTTCGCGGTGATTGTAAAAATTTTGTTCTTTATTTTTTAAATAATTTTATGTAGTTTGAAACTGTTTAGTATCTTTACACATTTAAATACTAAATTCGATTTGCGTATGTGTCAGTAAATAAATAAAATCGACAGCAGGTTTCTTCCTAAATTTGGGATGTAGTGTGGAAATTTGGACATATCGTTGAAAAACATTAAATGTTAATTATCTCGAAAACTATCGGTTTTCGGAATTTCATATGGGGGGTTAAATCTATTGCATTTGAGTCCCTCTATCACTTCCTGCAGGAAAGTGGTCGAGTTACCAGTAACCCTGTATAATAACCTCTCGGCTAGATACTATTGAATGTTTCATTTTGGTCAAAGAGGACATTATTTTATAATGATTTCAAAAGCAATATTATGCATATTCATTAGCCAATATGATACCCTTTAGCGTTGGAAAACTGCGATTTGTTATAAAATCTTGCTTGGTACATCAAAATCAATAACAAGTTGAAGATTAAGGAGTTTCGAGTGTTTTTGAGTTTTTCTGCAAAATTGTAAAATTTTTCGTAAATGAGCACATCAAAATGTTGAACGATCCCTATCCCAATTTTAGCTCTTTTTAAATTTTATAAAATTTTTTACTCCTAGAACTGTAATGTACTAATCTTTTACACGACAACCCGTCCTAAGTAACAATTTTCAGGCCTTAAGTGTGTCCTTGTATTAGAGGCAGGGCCTGAATTAATTTAAAACCAATATGTTGGGGCCTTACTGACAATAATCAATAAACCAAACAGTTTCATGTTACACGAATGTTTGGACCTTCATTGCAGCGTTTTCAAAACACCATGTCGTTCGGTTGAGAAACGTCAATAAAACACAACTTTTCACAAATATTCAATTTTCTCAAAACTTGTTTTATGCAGGTCATCCAAGTGACAGAAATATGTAAGTGGCTCTATTTTTAAAAATCAAAGTTAAAGCTTGATTTCAAAGGTTCCACAGGTATTGTCGCTAGTTAAAAATCATGAATGCTGCAATTCAAGTTAAAATATTTTGGCTCAAGCTTCAAGGGTCCCCAACAAGTGTCCAATGACAGATTTTTAGGCAATGCGCGTAATATTTGTTCCTAAATGAGCTAGTCAGTTATATGGCATGAAACCATCAAAATGTTGAACAATCTCTATCTCAATTTTAGCTCTTTTATTTGTATGAATGTTGATAAACCTAGTCATTGTAATTGTTTGCTTTCACTATTTTACATAAATGTTTGGATGGATAAACTATGGAAATACTTACATACCTGTAAACTAGATCCACAAAGTCGAGATTGTCTAATGAAGAATACCAACAAACACCGACAGACAAAGACGAATCTCTTAGGCTGGATTTCTGAAACAAAGTAGAGAGTGATTTATTTCATAAAATAAAGTTATATTACGTAAATAAGCATTTACATCCGTCAAGTTATACAGGACACAAGGTTTCGTCCTCATAGAAGATCAAATAAAGATTTTAGATTTTTTGTGGGTGAACCTCAGGATCCGGGCGTCAGAGATTTTCCATTTCCGTTAAACGAGACTGAAACTCGAAACAGCTTCCGGATTTGTAATAAGCATCCTCAAGTTATGTAGGACACGAGGTTTCGTCCTCATAGAAGATGAAATAAAGATTTTAGATTTTTTGTAGGTGAACCTCAGGATCCGGGCGTCAGAGATTTTCCATTCTCGTTAAACGATACTGAAACTCGAAACAGCATCCGGATTTGTAATAAGCATCCTCAAGTTATGTAAGACACGAGGTTTCGTCCTCATAGAAGACCAAATAAAGATTTTAGATTTTTTGTAGGTGAACCTCAGGATCCGGGCGTCAGAGGTTTTCCATTTTCGCTAAACGAGACTGAAACTCAAAAGAGCGCCCGGATTTGTAATTGGGGTTCTCAAATTATGTAGGACACGAGGTTTCGTTTTCATAGCAGAACAGATAAAGATTTTAGATTATTTATGGGTGAACCTCAAGATCCTGGCGTCCGAGATTTTCCATTTTCGTTAAACGAGACTGAAACTCAAAACAGCGCCCGGATTTGTAATAAGCATCCTCAAATTATGCAGGACACGAGGTTTCGTCCTCATAGAAGATCAAATAAAGATTTTAGATTTTTTTGTGGGTGAACCTCAAGATCCGGGCGTCAGAGATTTTTCATTTTCGTTAAACGACACTGAAACTCGAAACAACGTCCGGATTTGTGATAAGCATCCTCAAGTTATGTAGGATACGAGGTTTCGTCCTCATAGAAGATGAAGTAAAGATTTTAGATTTTTTGTGGGTGAACCTGGGTGATAACTGAAACTCGAAACAGCGCCCGGATTTGTAATAAGCATCCTCAAATTATGCAGGACACGAGGTTTTGTCGTCATGGAAGATCAAATAAAGATTTTAGATTTTTGTGGGGAACCTCAGGATCCGGGCGTCAGAGGTTTTCCATTTTCGTTAAACGAGACTGAAACTTGAACCAGCGTCCGGATTTGTAATAGGCGTCCTCAAACTATGTAGGCCACGAGGTTTTGTCGTCATAGAAGATCAAATAAAGATTTTAGATTTTTTGTGGTTGAACCTCAGGATCCGGGCGTCAGAGGTTTTCCATTTTCGTTAAACGAGACTGAAACTTGAAACAGCGTCCGGATTTGTAATAAGCGTCCTGAAATTATGTAGGCCGCGAGGTTTTGTCGTCATGGAAGATCAAATAAAGATTTTAGATCCGGGCGTCACAGATTTTTCATTTTCGTTAAACGAGACTGAAACTCGAAACAGCGTCCGGATTTGTAATAAGCAACCTCAAGTTATGTAGGACACGGGGTTTCGTCCTCATAGAAGACCAAATAAAGATTTTAGATTTTTTGTGGGTGAACCTCAGGATCCGGGCGTCGGAGATTTTCCATTCTCGTGAAACGAGACTGAAACTCAAAACAGCGCCCGGATTTGTAATAAGCATCCTCTAATTATGCAGGACACGAGGTTTCGTCCTCACAGAAGATCAAATAATGATTTTAGATTTTTTGTGGGTGAACCTTAGGATCCGGGCGTCGGAGATTTTCCATTTTCGTTAAACGAGACTGACACTCGAGACAGCGCCCGGATTTGTAGTAAGCATCCTCAAATTATGCAGGACACAAGGTTTCGTCCTCATAGAAGATCAAGTAAAGATTTTAGAGTTTTCTATGGGTGAACCTCAGGACCCGGGCGTCAGAGATTTTTCAGTTTCGTTAAACGAGACTGAAACTCGAAACAACGTCCGGATTTGTGATAAGCATCCTCAAGTTATGTAGGATACGAGGTTTCGTCCTCATAGAAGATGAAGTAAAGATTTTAGATTTTTTGTGGGTGAACCTGAGGATCCGGTCGTCAGAGATTTTCCATTTTCGTTAAACGAGACTGAAACTTGAAACAGCGTCCAGATTTGTAATAAGCATCCTCAAATTATGTAGGCCACGAGGTTTCGTCGTCACAGAAGATCAAATAAAGATTTTAGATTTTTTGTGGGTGAACCTCAAGATCCGGGCGTCAGAGATTTTTCAGTTCCGTTAAACGAGACTGAAACTCGAAACAACGTCCGGATTTGTGATAAGCATCCTCAAGTCATGTAGGACACGAGGTTTTGTCGTCATGGAAGATCAAATAAAGATTTTAGATTTTTTGTGGGTGAACCTCAGGATCCGGGCCTCAGAGGTTTTCCATTTTCGTTAAACGAGACTGAAACTTGAAACAGCGTCCGGATTTGTAATGAGCGTCCTCAAATTATGTAGGCCACGAGGTTTTGTCGTCATGGAAGATCAAATAAAGATTTTAGATTTTTGTGGTTGAACCTCAGGATCCGGGCGTCACAGATTTTTCATTTTCGTTAAAAGAGACTGAAACTCGAAACAGCGTCCGGATTTGTACTAAGCATCCTCAAGTTATGTAGGACACGGGGTTTCGTCCGCATACAAGATCAAATAAAGATTTTAGATTTTTTGTGGGTGAACCTGAGGATCCGGGCGTCAGAGATATTCCATTTTCGTTAAACGAGACTGAAACTTGAAACAGCGTCCAGATTTGAAATAAGCATTCTCAAGTTATGTAGGACACGAGTTTCGTCCTCATAGAAGATCAAATAAAGATTTTAGATTTTTTGAGGGTGAACCTCAGGATCCGGGCGTCAGAGGTTTTTCATTTTCGTTAAACGAGACTGAAACTCGAAACAACGTTCGGATTTGTAATAAGCATCCTCAAGTTATGTAGGCCACGAGGTTTCGTCGTCACAGAAGATCAAATAAAGATTCTAGATTTTTTGTGGGTGAACCCCACGATCCGGGCGTCTGAGATTTTCCATTTTCGTTAAACGAGACTGAAACTCGAAACAGCGTCCGGATTTGTGATAAGCGTCCTCAAATTATGTAGGACACGAGGTTTCGTCCTCACAGAAGATTAAATAAAGGTTTTAGATCTTTTGTGGATGAACCTCAGGATCCGGGCGTCAGAGATTTTCCATTTTCGTTAAACGAGACTGAAACTCAAACCAGGGCCCGGATTTGTAATAAGCGTCCTCAAATTATGTAGGCCACGAGGTTTCGTCGTCATAGAAGATCAAATAAATATTTCAGATTTTTTGTGGGTGAAACTGAGGATCCGGTCGTCAGAGGTTTTCCATTTTCGTTAAACGAGACTGAAACTCGAAACAACGTCCGGATTTGTAATAAGCATCCTCAAGTTATGTAGGACACATGGTTTCGTCCTCATAGAAGATCAAATAAAGATTTCAGATTTTTTGTGGGTGAAACTGAGGATCCGGTCGTCAGAGATTTTCCATTTTCGTTAAACGAGACTGAAACTTGAAACAGCGTCCGGATTTGTGATAAGCGTCCTCAAGTTATGTAGGCCACGAGGTTTCGTCGTCATAGAAGATCAAATAAATATTTTATATTTTTTGTGGGTGAACCTCAGGATCCGGGCGTCACAGACTTTTCATTTTCGTTAAACGAGACTGAAACTCGAAACAGCGTCCGGATTTGTACTAAACATCCTCAAGTTATATAGGACACGGGGTTTCGTCCTCATAGAAGATCAAATAAAGATTTTAGATTTTTTGTGGGTGAACCTGAGGATCCGGGCGTCGGAGATTTTCCATTTTCGTTAAACGAGACTGAAACTCAAAACAGCGCCCGGATTTGTAACAGGCATCTTCAAATTATGCAGGACACGAGGTTTCGTCCTCATAGAAGATCAAATAATGATTTTAGATTTTTTGTGGGTGAACCTCAGGATCCGGGCGTCGGAGATTTTCCATTTTCGTTAAACGAGACTGAAACTCAAAACAGCGCCCGGATTTGTAATAAGCGTCCTCAAATTGTGTAGGCCACGATGTTTCGTCGTCATAGAAGGTCAAATAAAGATTTTAGATTTTTCGTGGGTGAACTTCAAGATCCGGGCGTCAGAGGTTTTCCATTTTCGTTAAACGAGACTGAAACTCGAAACAACGTCCGCATTTGTAATAAGCATCCTCAAGTTATGTAGGACACGAGGTTTCGTCCTCATAGAAGATCAAATAAAGATTTTAGATTTTTTGTGGGTGAATCTGAGGATCCGGTCGTCAGAGACTTTCCATTTTCGTTAAACGAGACTGAAACTTGAAACAGCGTCCGGATTTGTAATAAGCGTCCTCAAGTTATGTGGGCCACGAGGTTTCGTCGTCATAGAAGATCAAATAAAGATTTTACATTTTTTGTGGGCGAACCTCAAGATCCGGGCGTCCGAGATTTTCCATTTTCGTTAAACGAGACTGAAACTCAAAACAGCGCCCGGATTTGTTGTAAGCATCCTCAAATTATGCAGGACACGAGGTTTCGTCCTCATAGAAGATCAAGTAAAGATTTTAGATTTTTTTATGGGTGAACCTCAGGACCCGGGCGTCAGAGATTTTTCAGTTTCGTTAAACGAGACTGAAACTCGAAACAACGTCCGGATTTGTAATAAGCGTCCTCAAATTATGTAGGCCACGAGGTTTCGTCGTCATAGAAGATCAAATAAATATTTCAGATTTTTTGTGGGTGAAACTGAGGATCCGGTCGTCAGAGGTTTTCCATTTTCGTTAAACGAGACTGAAACTCGAAACAACGTCCGGATTTGTAATAAGCATCCTCAAGTTATGTAGGACACATGGTTTCGTCGTCATAGAAGATCAAATAAAGATTTCAGATTTTTTGTGGGTGAAACTGAGGATCCGGTCGTCAGAGATTTTCCATTTTCGTTAAACGAGACTGAAACTTGAAACAGCGTCCGGATTTGTGATAAGCGTCCTCAAGTTATGTAGGCCACGAGGTTTCGTCGTCATAGAAGATCAAATAAATATTTTATATTTTTTGTGGGTGAACCTCAGGATCCGGGCGTCACAGACTTTTCATTTTCGTTAAACGAGACTGAAACTCGAAACAGCGTCCGGATTTGTACTAAACATCCTCAAGTTATATAGGACACGGGGTTTCGTCCTCATAGAAGATCAAATAAAGATTTTAGATTTTTTGTGGGTGAACCTGAGGATCCGGGCGTCGGAGATTTTCCATTTTCGTTAAACGAGACTGAAACTCAAAACAGCGCCCGGATTTGTAACAGGCATCTTCAAATTATGCAGGACACGAGGTTTCGTCCTCATAGAAGATCAAATAATGATTTTAGATTTTTTGTGGGTGAACCTCAGGATCCGGGCGTCGGAGATTTTCCATTTTCGTTAAACGAGACTGAAACTCAAAACAGCGCCCGGATTTGTAATAAGCGTCCTCAAATTGTGTAGGCCACGAGGTTTCGTCGTCATAGAAGGTCAAATAAAGATTTTAGATTTTTCGTGGGTGAACTTCAAGATCCGGGCGTCAGAGGTTTTCCATTTTCGTTAAACGAGACTGAAACTCGAAACAACGTCCGCATTTGTAATAAGCATCCTCAAGTTATGTAGGACACGAGGTTTCGTCCTCATAGAAGATCAAATAAAGATTTTAGATTTTTTGTGGGTGAATCTGAGGATCCGGTCATCAGAGACTTTCCATTTTCGTTAAACGAGACTGAAACTTGAAACAGCGTCCGGATTTGTAATAAGCGTCCTCAAGTTATGTGGGCCACGAGGTTTCGTCGTCATAGAAGATCAAATAAAGATTTTACATTTTTTGTGGGCGAACCTCAAGATCCGGGCGTCCGAGATTTTCCATTTTCGTTAAACGAGACTGAAACTCAAAACAGCGCCCGGATTTGTTGTAAGCATCCTCAAATTATGCAGGACACGAGGTTTCGTCCTCATAGAAGATCAAGTAAAGATTTTAGATTTTTTTATGGGTGAACCTCAGGACCCGGGCGTCAGAGATTTTTCAGTTTCGTTAAACGAGACTGAAACTCGAAACAACGTCCGGATTTGTAATAAGCGTCCTCAAATTATGTAGGCCACGAGGTTTCGTCGTCATAGAAGATCAAATAAATATTTCAGATTTTTTGTGGGTGAAACTGAGGATCCGGTCGTCAGAGGTTTTCCATTTTCGTTAAACGAGACTGAAACTCGAAACAACGTCCGGATTTGTAATAAGCATCCTCAAGTTATGTAGGACACATGGTTTCGTCGTCATAGAAGATCAAATAAAGATTTCAGATTTTTTGTGGGTGAAACTGAGGATCCGGTCGTCAGAGATTTTCCATTTTCGTTAAACGAGACTGAAACTTGAAACAGCGTCCGGATTTGTGATAAGCGTCCTCAAGTTATGTAGGCCACGAGGTTTCGTCGTCATAGAAGATCAAATAAATATTTTATATTTTTTGTGGGTGAACCTCAGGATCCGGGCGTCACAGACTTTTCATTTTCGTTAAACGAGACTGAAACTCGAAACAGCGTCCGGATTTGTACTAAACATCCTCAAGTTATATAGGACACGGGGTTTCGTCCTCATAGAAGATCAAATAAAGATTTTAGATTTTTTGTGGGTGAACCTGAGGATCCGGGCGTCGGAGATTTTCCATTTTCGTTAAACGAGACTGAAACTCAAAACAGCGCCCGGATTTGTAACAGGCATCTTCAAATTATGCAGGACACGAGGTTTCGTCCTCATAGAAGATCAAATAATGATTTTAGATTTTTTGTGGGTGAACCTCAGGATCCGGGCGTCGGAGATTTTCCATTTTCGTTAAACGAGACTGAAACTCAAAACAGCGCCCGGATTTGTAATAAGCGTCCTCAAATTGTGTAGGCCACGAGGTTTCGTCGTCATAGAAGGTCAAATAAAGATTTTAGATTTTTCGTGGGTGAACTTCAAGATCCGGGCGTCAGAGGTTTTCCATTTTCGTTAAACGAGACTGAAACTCGAAACAACGTCCGCATTTGTAATAAGCATCCTCAAGTTATGTAGGACACGAGGTTTCGTCCTCATAGAAGATCAAATAAAGATTTTAGATTTTTTGTGGGTGAATCTGAGGATCCGGTCGTCAGAGACTTTCCATTTTCGTTAAACGAGACTGAAACTTGAAACAGCGTCCGGATTTGTAATAAGCGTCCTCAAGTTATGTGGGCCACGAGGTTTCGTCGTCATAGAAGATCAAATAAAGATTTTACATTTTTTGTGGGCGAACCTCAAGATCCGGGCGTCCGAGATTTTCCATTTTCGTTAAACGAGACTGAAACTCAAAACAGCGCCCGGATTTGTTGTAAGCATCCTCAAATTATGCAGGACACGAGGTTTCGTCCTCATAGAAGATCAAGTAAAGATTTTAGATTTTTTTATGGGTGAACCTCAGGACCCGGGCGTCAGAGATTTTTCAGTTTCGTTAAACGAGACTGAAACTCGAAACAACGTCCGGATTTGTGATAAGCATCCTCAAGTTATGTAGGACACGAGGTTTCGTCCTCATAGAAGATCAAGTAAAGATTTTAGGTTTTTTGTGGATGAACCGCAGGATCCGGGCGTCAGAGATTTTTCATTTTCGTTAAACGAGAGTGAAACTCGAAACAGTGGCCGGATTTGTAAGAAGCATCCTCAAGTTATGTAGGACACCAGGTTTGGTCCTCACAGAAGATCAAATAAAGATTTTAGATTTTTTGTGGTTGAACCTCAGGATCCGGGAGTCATAGATTTTTCATTTTCGTTAAAAGAGACTGAAACTCGAAAGAGCGTCCGGATTTGTAATCAGCATTCTCAAATTATGTAGGACACGAGTTTCGACCTCATAGAAGATCAAATAAAGATTTTAGATTTTTTGAGGGTGAACCTCAGGATCCGGGCGTCAGAGGTTTTTCATTTTCGTTAAACGAGACTGAACTCGAAACAACGTTCGGATTTGTAATGAGCATCCTCAAGTTATGTAGGCCACGAGGTTTCGTCATCATAGAAGATCAAATAAAGATTCTAGATTTTTTGTGGGTGAACCCCAGGATCCGGGCGTCTGAGATTTTCCATTTTCGTTAAACGAGACTGAAACTCAAAACAGCGACCAGATTTGTAATTTGCGTTCTCAAGTTATGTAGAACACGAGGCTTCGTCGTCATAGAAGGTCAAATAAGGGTTTTAGATTTTTTGTAGGTGAACCTCAGGATCCGGGCGTCAGAGATTTTCAATTTTCGTTAAAAGGGACTGAAACTCAAAGCAGCGGCCGGATTTGTAATAAGCATCCTCAAATTATGTAGGACACGAGGTTTCATGCTCATAGAAGATCAAATAAAAATGTTAGATTTTTTGTGGGTGAACCTCAGGGTCCGGGCGTCGGAGATTTTCCATTTTCGTTAAACGAGACTCAAGCTCAAAACAACGTCCGGATTTGTAATAAGCATCCTCAAGTTATGTAGGCCACGAAGTTTCGTCGTCATAGAAGATCAAATAAATATTTTAGATTTTTTTTATCACAAATCCGGACGCTGTTTCGAGTTTCAGTCTCGTTTAACGAAAATGGAAAATCTCCGACGCCCGGATCCTGAGGTTCATCCACAAAAAATCAAAAATCTTTATTTAATCTTCTATAAGGACGAAACCTCGTGTTCTACATAATTTGAGGACGCTTATCACAAATCCGGACGCTGTTTCGAGTTTCAGTCTCGTTTAACGAAAATGGAAAATCTCCGACGCCCGGATCCTGAGGTTCACCCACAAAAAATCTAAAATCTTTATTTGATCTTCTATGAGGACGAAACCTCGCGCCCTGCATAATTTGAGGATGCTTATTACAAATCCGGGCGCTGTTTCGAGTTTCAGTCTCGTTTAACGAAAATGGAAAATCTCCGACGCCCGGATCCTGAGGTTCACCCACAAAAAATCTAAAATCTTTATTTGATCTTCTATGACGACGAAACCTCGTGGCCTACATAATTTGGGGACGCTTATCACAAATCCGGATGCTGTTTCAAGTTTCAGTCTCGTTTAACGAAAATGGAAAATCTCTGACGCCCGGATCCTGAGCTTCACCCACAAAAAATCTAAAATCTTTATTTGATCTTCTATGACGACGAAACCTCGTGGCCTACATAATTTGGGGACGCTTATCACAAATCCGGATGCTGTTTCGAGTTTCAGTCTCGTTTAACGAAAATGGAAAATCTCCGACGCCCGGATCCTGAGGTTCACCCACAAAAAATCTAAAATCTTTATTTGATCTTCTATGAGGACGAAACCTCGCGCCCTGCATAATTTGAGGATGCTTATTACAAATCCGGGCGCTGTTTCGAGTTTCAGTCTCGTTTAACGAAAATGGAAAATCTCCGACGCCCGGATCCTGAGGTTCACCCACAAAAAATCTAAAATCTTTATTTGATCTTCTATGACGACGAAACCTCGTGGCCTATATAATTTGGGGACGCTTATCACAAATCCGGATGCTGTTTCAAGTTTCAGTCTCGTTTAACGAAAATGGAAAATCTCTGACGCCCGGATCCTGAGGTTCGCCCACAAAAAATCTAGAGTCTTTATTTGATCTTCTATGAGGACAAAACTTCGTGTCCAACATAACTTGAGGAAGCTTATTAGAAATCCGGACACTGTTTCGAGTTTCAGTCTCGTTTAACGAAAATAAAAATCTCTGACCCCCAGATCCTGAGTTTCACCCACAGAAAATCTAAAATCATTATTTGATCTTCTATGCCGACGAAATCTCATGGCCTAGATAATTTGAGGACGCTTATTACAAATCCGGACGCTGTTTCAAGTTTCAGTCTCGTTTAACGAAAATGGAAAATCTCCGACGCCCAGATCATGAGGTTCACCCACAAAAAGTCTAAAATCTTTATTTGATCTTCTATGACGACGAAACCTCGTGGCCTACATAATTTGAGGACGCTTATTACAAATCTGGACGCTGTTTCAAGTTTCAGACTCGTTTAACGAAAATGGAAAATCTCTGACGACCGGATCCTCAGGTTCACCCACAAAAAATCTAAAATCTTTATTTGATCTTCTATGAGGACGAAACCGCGTGTCCTACATAACTTGAGGATGCTTATTACAAATCCGGACGTTGTTTCGAGTTTCAGTCTCGTTTAACGAAAATGAAAAATCTCTGACTCCCGAATCCTGAGATTCACCCAGAAAAAAGTCTGAAATCTTTATTTGATTCTCTATGAGGACGACACCTCGTGTCCTACATAATTTGGGGATGCTTATTGCAAATCCGGACGCTGCTTCAAGTTTCAGTCTCGTTTAATGAAAACGGAAAATCTCCGACGCCCGAATCCTGAGATTCACCCACAAAAAATCTAAAATCTTTATTTGATCTTCTATGAGGAACAACCTCGTGTCCTACATAACTTAAGGATGCTTATCACAAATCCGAACGTTGTTTCGAGTTTCACTCTCGTTTAACGAAAATGAAAAATCTCTGACGCCCGGATCCTGAGGTTCACCCACAAAAAATCTAAAATCTTTATTTGATCTTCTATGAGGACGAAACCTCGTGTCCTACATAACTTGAGGATGCTTATTACAAATCCGGGCGCTGTTTTGAGTTTGAGGCTCGTTTAACGAAAATGGAAAATCTCGGACGCCCGGATCTTGAGGTTCACCCACAAAAAATCTAAAATCTTTATTTGATCTTCTATTTCCAGGAAGGACTGACTGTTACCGTCGGTGGTTGCAGTGTAAACAGGTCTCGCAAATATCGAGAGCACGTGAACGCCATGAACTTTTTGCGCTCTTTTTCTTCGGTGGGTTTAGTATAGCACCCTTGATACGTACTATTGGCGTGCAGTGTACAACGTCGCCACGAATCTCGGAGGGAATGCACGTTCTTGTAGGCTAATCTGGTCGGGCAGTTGAGAGCCGGCTAAAGAATCTATACACGAACGTATTAAAAATTGAAAGCGATATCTTCGAACACTTTCACATTCAAGTCTGACTTTATGTGTACATATAGGTAATGAATCCGTTTGCAAGCTCGCGCATATGGAATATATATAGGTATCTAATTTAACAATTTGTGGTTAATTCGTTTTACTGCTCGTCTAATACAACAATTTATTTCTTATGTTGCACTGTGAAAGGTCGTTTTTTGCAATAGTCGTATTGGGTATCAAGGCTGCTCTGGTTCTGTACGCAGCCTGGGTTCTCGCTGCATGCAGTAGTAAATGCACGAAGATCACATTTCTAAAGCTGAAATTTTGAGAATAAAGCTTTTCGTATGTCCCATCCGGAGCTATTGAGCAGCAATTTGGACTACCACTTTTAAGAAGAATAGGCTTCCAGAAATACCTGGCCTAGATAAAGCTCATTATTATAACGGGCAAAAAGGTCTTCACAAAAGATATGTTGGGGCACTTTGAGTCCCCATTGGTCTCCATGACTTCCTTCTCGAATTAAAACTGCTATTTTTATTCGAAATTAAGAATTTACTTTAGAGGTGATCAGGATTGAATGAGGGTTACTCGGAAAAATAATAGTATAACATAGCGTTTTCTTTTCAGAAAATTAGTTAGAATTAACTTCTCTGCTACCTGTACAGCCTTTTACAAATTTCAACGATTTGATTTATTTAAATAAAGATTGGATATTAAGGGACAGTGTAATTAAAATATTAACTGTACCTACCATGATAGCTGCAACTTTTTGAAATTGCTAACCTCCTTCCCTGAACTTCCTTATGATTATTATCTTTCCTGTGCAATGCAGAGGAGAGATACTGTGAAATCGATCCAAAACTCTGTACTGGGCATTTGGCTATATAAAATCGGATCATAGTAATCTTTCTAATTCTTTAGTAGATTCAGCTTCGTTGTGAGTATGCTACTAGAAAGAACCTAAATCAATGTATTTCATCTCTGTAAGTCAGATCATAAGCTTTTACAACGACTTAAAATCGTTATCATGAAGGTCCACTCTTGCGTGCGACAATATTTTCTCGTTATATTGCTAACGGTGTATGTCGGCGATATGGATGAATTGTTGGTTTTCATTTTGAATTTATCCACAATACATAACATGCAACAATCTATGATCGTGAACCAACCTAATGTTAAAATGTCAAAACAAAATCTTGTAATCCCAGGACTAGCTAAAAATCAGTGGTACTAATCCTTGTTGCTAATTTCGATCTTTTTCAAATCACATTTGCGCTTTGTAAATATACCTGACACGTTAGTACACTTTTCTTACTTCAATGGTTGCGGTTCCATTTCTTGGCCAGTGCAGTACGCTACAAAAAAAGGAAATTCAACCAGAAACCATGGCTAAACCTCAAAAGTATCACGCTGTAATTAGGCTAAAATACCGTCTCCTCATTGTGAATGTGCAACCAACAGTCAAATCGTCCAATCACAAAGAAGAGTGTCCTGAGGGCCTAAGGCTGTGCTTCCACCATCAGAGATGTGCGAAGATGTATTAGGAGGAATGTGTTTTTAACGAACCAATAGAATCGTCTGAACTAAGTCGCTTCGCTGAGCACAACTTTGGTGATAACGGCTTAGCGTTGCAAGGTTTTTGTACGTACAAAACAAGGCATGTTGCCGAGGGATGTTTGATAGAAATGCGTTGCGAGGGATGTGTGCTAGGGATGTGGGCAAGGAATGTGTGCTGTGGATGTGGGCGAGCAAAAAGCTACTAGCAGTCAATTTATCGATTGCGTTTTTTAGAGGTAGACGTGCAAATATTTGTAAGAAAAAATGGATTACTGAAGAAAAGCAATATTATATTTAACAATACGTGATGAAATAGAGGCAATCTAAAAAAATCCCGCTACACATCCTCGCAACGCTCATCTGCACACCGTTTCACAGCTCCGCTGCTCATCCTCGCTGCGCTCATCTTCCTCGCACATCTGTGGTGGAAATGCAGCCTAAAGGAGGCCAGGAAAGCCCCCTCTTCGTCACCTCTAAGGACATTCATTTATAATTGGTTTAATTATTTTATCAGTAGCTAATATGTGACAAGAAACAAATGAAAAAATGTGCGGTGTGCCATAAGATACACGAATCACTTTAATTCACTCTTGAGATAGTTTGTTTTATCATAAACTGCACCTGTTATATGACTCAGTGTTTAAGTATTTTCAATCTTGTGCTAACTATTCAAGGATTATTCGATATTGGATGAATAAGTAATTAGCAATTGCTATGCGCATTAATTGCTACAAGAAGGAGATTCTTGAAATAACGATACAATTAACAGTATCATTGTTACGGTTGTTGCGGGAAACAATATTATACGAAGTAGATACGGTATGTGCTAACGTGGTTAAAGCACGGTACTACACCAGCTGTAGTTTCTAAAGCATCAAGTGATAATTCAAGATGGTCAAGTTAATTTTCCAACTCGTCACTTGCAATTTCAAACTGTTAGGTGTAACTTATACCTGTCGGTTTGAATTTACAATTCCCCTATTCGAATTCGTTAGTCTCCCCAATGATAGTTGTGTTATCAAAAGTATCTGATAAATATATCGACCTTAAGTTTAGTATCTTGGTACTTAAGGGGCAATCTTTTTGCAAAGGAGCAATTTTTTTCAGGCTAAACGATATTTTCATAACAGTGATTGGCAATTGGCCGACACAAAATAATTAACACCGATCCTTTTGCTTGCAAGGAACTTCTTTCAGCCATTTTCATTCACCAAAAAAATATATATATATAAATGAGAAAAAATATACCTGAACGGGGAAAATTCTTCATTATTTTGGAACGATCTATGTATGTAGTAGTTATTGCGTAACCTACTCCCTACCGTCTGACAAAACACCCTGGAGCACAAAACCTCCTTTGCTTCTCAAGACAATCGTTTTATAAAGGAGAAATATTCTCTAGGTGGGACGGTACTTTTACACTTCTATTTTAATGGTTCTGCGCAGATGCCAAAGTACGCCTCACTGCTCAGGAGTAATTGCACTTATTGGCCGTCCACCTGGACCCTGCCTGGAGTAGCTATAGTTTTCCATCCAAATGAACCGTTCAGAGTAAACACTGATTGTACAGAGGACAGACAAATTCATTAATGTCACGGTTTTTTTTTGACCGAAAAATGGTAAGGTATTTCTTACTTCTTCTTCTACAACATTTAACGGCTAACCTGTAATATGATGATACTTTGATCGGTAACAAATATTATGGAGAATATTGCATCATAAAAGAACAAGTATGTCTGAGCTAAGCATAATCTTTTCAGGATTTTAGGTCCAACTATATAGAAACGTTTTTCTAAAAACCTACTACATACCATTATTTGACAGAACGACTTAAAGATCTTCTCGACTTCGCAAGACAAACCGCAGATCTAATAAGAAGCTAAATCACGAAATGGAATGTAACAAGTTGCATTTAATGTTGTCTTCATAGAACAGCCTACAATTAAGGACGTTCCCTGCCTTTCAATTCGAGACACGCGCATTAATTAGATGGTAATAGTTATGTTGTTTATACGCAAGTAAAATAAACAATAACAATTTGGGTATTTTAGTTAGTTTTGCCGAAGAAAGGAAAATATATATATAGCTTCATGCCAAAAAAATAGGGAACGCTGAACAATAAAATAGCTGTTCAAGCAATGGTTAAGCAACTCCATGTATTGAAATTTAGCGGCATTGAGGTGATGAAAAGGAGAAAGCTCAAATATGTAATGTCAATAGGAGCAATAAAGGTATCAAAATATTGGATAGCCTATTCTGCAAGCCGTGATATTTCCTTTAAAAGCCGATAAGAATGAACAATTAAAACTAGCACAAACTTTAACATAAGCATGCTAGTATAAATGTAATGGAAGCTGCAGTTAATTTAGGTTAAATTGTAATTCGTGCTTGTAATATTATGTCAATGCCTATATCCCATATAAGGTGTTGCCTTGGAGGTGGCAGTATTTTTTTCACTTCTGTGTCATCAGCATCGACTGCTCTGGCCATTAGCCTCGTGCTCTGTGTAGGCTTTGTTACTTTTTCCCGGCGCCACTCTAGGAACAGCACTGTTAATTAGAAGCCAACAGTGAAGGCTCTGGTGGGGATTCTTCGTTGAGCTTTTTTATGGATATTTATTTTTGATTGAAAACAGCATAAATTTCCGCCTCTAACGAGAATCGAACCCGGGACCTTCCGGTCACGAGCCCTCGACCCTAACCACTGGGCCAACCCACCCCAGGTGGCAGTATGTATTTGTATTGTGTTTTAATCGAGGTTTTAATCAACTCAAAACTAAATGTTTTCTCATTAGGATAAGCAAATCCACGGACATTTTCTGAAAATATGTGATAAATGAAGTTCTGCTTTATGAAACGGAAGAAGCCACGCTGTAGTTCTGCAAGCTACTGCATGGTAAGATTTTTTTTGACCGAGTAACCAAATGCGGAAGGACATGAATGCTATGTCAAGGTTGTGTAATCTAATTAAAGATTAAATTTGGATACAGTACTTTAAACACTTCAAGCTCGGAAAGCCCCAATAGATCCGCATCGGTCGCAGCGGCTATTCCCTTACTTTAATCTAATTTAATGTAGTCTAGAGATTTGAAACCCCTTCCGGAGATAAGGCGAGGTCTTATCAGAAGATTTATAGCTTCCTACAGTAGAGTTTGCGACATAAAATGCATTCTAACTTCCAACTCTCAACCAAAAAAGACTGCAATGCATACAGGTTATACCCAGGCAGTTCATTTTATGCTAAATAGTAACCTAATAACACTTATTTTCGGAAAATGGATACATGTTCATCAATAAGAATATGGTTTTGTCAGATTTGAAGTGTAAACTAGCTAACAGGATAGGACCATTTTCGAAAGAATTTGAGAACATAATTTATAATTTACCGTTAGGTAGGTTGTGGTACATTAGGTTAATACTACATACGCAATGGTTATGGCAAGACCTTGCGTAAAACTATTAGGATGTGTACGCTATTTAGTAACTAATCCTAGTACTTAATGTTTATTATATATAGTTTGAAAAAGGGTTGAATTTCGTATGTTACTGTCGAGTGTTTGGATTGGCGAGCTCAATGTCCTGAAGTGAAATCATCATCATTCACAATGTCTCAACAGACATGTTGTGAACTCGTAAAATGCATTAAGTCGGAGCTAGAGTATTGCCGACACGAATATTATCAATAGTTTTGAGAACTGTAGCTCGCCATCGTTTGCGATTTACTGTCAGTTCAGCGGCGCTCTTAAGAGAACTCATATCCAGCAACTGTTTCGGCGTATTCACCCAGCGTGTAGGGAAACAGCCACCACGCCGCCCACTTGGGGCATGACTCTGAACTACAAGTTTCTCCATATTACCGAAGAATGTAAGCATGCTCGTCGACACAATGGAGGATAGTCTGTTTGAATTACCGAGCTCATTCAATATGGAAACGTTGGTTCTCCACGTCCACATTCCAAAAACATCTATGCGAGCTCGATGTGCCTCTTTTACAGTCCATGTTTTCGAGGCATACAAAAATATGGAGAACATAAGGACGTGAACAAGTGAAAAGTTATAGAGCTCCATGCCTTGTTTTATTTTCTGGGTTCTCCCTGGGAAGCTAAATCGTCAATGTTTGTCTGAGCGTTTCATATGACCTTTGTTCTTGGTTGCAGTCCGTTTTGTCAATCAGTCTATTAAATCTGGTTACCTTTATGTCAGATACGTAAGACATAAATAAGGAAAACATAAGGAAGGAAGGAAGCAGGCACGTATCCAGGATTTTGTTTTGGGGGGTCCAGATAATGGGTGTCATTTGCTTGACCTTTCGGGGGGGGGGGTCCAGATTAGAGTTGCCACCTTAAATTTGCTCTCGTCCGGGGGAGGGGTGCAAAAATTTGTGGATTCTATTTTTTAGATGGCATTATATAATGTTTCGGGGGGATCCGGACCCCCTAGGCCACCCCTCTAAATACGTGCCTAGACGGAAGGAGAAGAGCAAAGAGGAGGAAGTGCATCGGTTGGAGGACGTAACACTCAATCAAGATTCAGTGATTTCGAATTTATCCAAAAGGTTAATTTTGAGGTTCAGTGTTTTAAAAATAACGCTTAATTTTAGTTGTGCGAGTCGTGGTCTTCTATGTTTGCGATTTTTTCAAATATGTAGTCAACTGAGTTGCGCAAGAGATGCTTTGTGTTGTTAAATTTAGTTAGGGACCTCGTTTGAAACACACCATTGGATGTTAGCATCCTGTTCTGCAGAACTAGCCTTTATCACACGCTTTTACTTCCCACACCGATAGGTGAGGGGAGTATTGTGATCGCGAAAATTTTCGATTTTGAGATAATACGTTTTTTGGGCGTTTTATGATGTGTACATAACGAAAATCCACGTCACTCATTTCCGTCGGTCTGTCTGTCGGTCTGTCGGTCTGTCGGTCTGTCTGTCTGTCTGTCGCGTTTTTCTACCCTCGTAATCTCAGTAACCGCTGCATGGATTGTGATGAAATTTGGGCAGCGGTATGCTGTGGGGTCGTAGTAGGTAATGTTGCTATAATTTTGAAAATCGGTCCATAGGCGGCGGAGTAATTAGCAAAAAACAAAAAAAATTAAATATTGCTGAAACTTCGTTTTTAGGCGTTTTAGGGGTCCCTGATCATTTTCTACTTTTTTTTGGGTGGGGGTGAAATTGGGGTGGTTGGGGGGTGGGGGGTTGTAAAATTGAAAAATTTTTTGTATTCGAAATAGACTACTCACTGACCTGTGAAGGAAGACCTAGCGACATAAATAACTTTTTTGGGTCTATCCGAACATTGCCTTATGCCTATTACAGAAACTAAAGGACTTAGAATTTTTTCCGATGTATATACATACGAATATTGCTTTAGATCGTTCTATATCATGTAACGACGAAACTGTTCAATCGATTTTAATGGAATTTTGACACAGTATTACTACCGTGGCGAGGATGGAAAATGCGTATGGTTTTTATAAATCGTGCCAGTGGCGGCGCAGAAACAATAAAAAAACTAAAAATATAAAAACAACTCAAACTTCGTTTTTAAGCGTTTTAGAGGTTCCTGATCATTTTCTGCAATTTTTTGGATGGGGGTGAAATTGGGGTGGTTGGGGGGTTGGGGGTTGAAAAATTAAAAAATTTCTTGTACGCATAATAGGCTGTCCACTAAGAAGATCTAGCGACACAAATCACCTTTTTAGGTCCATCCGAACATTGCCTAGCCTATCACGGAAACTAAGGGACTTAGAATTTTCTGTACATACTATACGAGAATTTATTGGTTTAAATCGTTTTGTATTTTGTAACGTGGACACTATTAAATTGATTCTAATGAAATTTTGGCACAGTATATTGTTACCGTGGTGAGAATAGAAAACGCGTATGTTTGTTAAAAATCTTGTCAGTGGCAGCGTAGCAATAATCAAAGAACGCGACAAGTATGAAAGCAACTCAAAGTCGGTTTTTAGATGTTTTAGGGGTTCCTGATCATTTCCTACCAGTTTTTTGGGTTGGGGTGAAAGTGAGGTAGTTGGGGGGTGGGGGGTTGTAAAACTGAGAAGTTTGTAGTATCGATAATAGGCTGTCCATTGACCTGTGAAGGAAAGAGCCCCTCCCCCTAAAAGACAATTTTAGGGGGAGCGGGGTCTTCTGGCGATTATTTGGTTGCAAGGGATCTTAGACTAAAGCTTCATGCTATGGGAAAATAATAAACTGATATCAGCGTAATGTGTGGGAAGTACTGAGTCAATCAACTTGACTTCATTTTTTGATTAGGAAACGCCACACCGAAGATGGGGCGGTTGCCACTCCACTAAAGAATCGACCGTTGATATTTTGTTAACTTCATGATATATTTAACAGATATAATGTTAAGAGACGTTTAGATCTACTAAACTCACACCTTTCGTACACAGGGGCTAAGTAAGTAAAAGTCGTGATTAATGGAAAAATGAAGTCAAGTTGATTGACTCAGTACTTCCCATACATTACTATGATACCAGTTTATTATTTTCCTATAACATGAAGCTTTAGTCTGAGATCCCCCTGCAACCAAACCATCGGCAGCCCTCCCACTAAAATTATCAGATGCCTTATGTCCTTCCCTCACAGATCAATGTACAGCCTATTATCAATACTACAGACCTTTCAGTTTTACAATCCCCCACCCCCCAGCCGCCCAATTTCACCCCCACCCAAAAAAAAAGTAGAAAATGATCAGGAACCCCTAAAACTCCTAAAAACGAAGTTTGAGAAATATTTTTTTTGTTTTTTGCTAATTACTCCGCCGCCCATGCACCGATTTTCAAAATTATAGGAACAGTACCTACTACGATCTCACAGCATATTGCTGCCCAAATTTCATCACAATCTATGCAGCGGTTACTGAGATTACGAGGGTAGAAAGACGCCAACAGACAGACAGACAGACCGACGGAAATGAGTGACGTGGATTTTCGTTATGTAGACATCATAAAATGCCCAAAAAGCGTATTATCCCAAAATCGAAAATTTTCACTATCACAATACTCCCCTCACCTATCGGTGTGGGAAGTAAAAATCTATTCACTCCATCTCAAAGTATGCAACTGCATTTTTAAGCTATCTTACACTTTGTTTGCCACCATCTAAAAAATCTTGTTCTTCCAATTTATCAGTTTTGTGGGCAGAAAAAAACGAAAACCAAACATTTTGGAATCTGAACTATAATCACATGAAAATATTTTCTGGAGTGGTGTCGAAACGTTTTGAAAGAAGCAAATAATGTTCATGCGTTACTCTCGCAGCGTGATATAAACAACATAAAGGAGTGGCTGCTGTACAGGCATACATAAATGTATGGTATGTAAATGATGTTAAACCGTATTACTGCATTTTTGACATTCACATCTTGTGAAAATGTTTCCATATTAAGTGTCACCTGATACCGGTAAAGCAGAAAACCAAATTTATTACGAATAGCCAGAAGAAAGGATAGTTTCATATGTATATGTGCATTTTTATCAGATGATTTTATTAATGTATGTAAATTATCATCTTAGAGCATCTCATTTCACACAATTCACTAGTTCTTACACAATAGGAGGATTATTTCAGTGTCAGATATACATGATAAATCATCAAATTGATTATATAATTTAAATTCTTCAGCTGCATATACACTTCTTTTAATTTACTTGAAACTCTTCATTCGATTCATATCACCACCCAATGTCACTGCTTGATAGTTTTTAATGAGTTGGAGGCTTAGAAGAGGGGTTAGGGTGATTTTTTACGTTTGTTCCAATAACCGGAATAGTCTTGCTTCAGCTGACCTGTATAGAGCTTCTTCGATATTAGTTGCATCCTACACATTTGAGAATGATCATTCTTTTCTTGAACAGCGAGGGTGCAAATGAATATTGTTTTAACTGACTTATTACGTTACGCTAAAATTTGATAATAACTTACCAGCCTTTGAGTGTTCCAGCGACACCAATACTTTTAAGCCCGTGCAAATCTATAAAGAAAATTGATACTTCAGAGTTTAGAGGACGTAAGTATACAGGGTGAGTTTTTAGTACCGGCTCGGTCGATAACTCCACTACTGTAGCAGATAGCAAAAAAAGTTGTATATAAAAGTTGTAGCCACAGATATGCTCCTTTCTCAGAAAATATTGAGATTTATACAGGGTGATCCATAACTACGTAGTGATGCAAACATGCATTTTTTTTAATGAGACACCCTATATATTATTCCATATTCAAATTTTACTAACGATTTCCGTTCTTTCAATATATGGTATTGTTACAATATACAGGGTATTTCAAAAGTTATGACCATTTCTATATCCAAATTGCGGTCAAATGAACGTACTTGGTTACGATTGGTATTTACCATTTAAATAATTTTGTATATTCGAATCTCCCGCGTTTTGACTTGCGAGTTTGAAGTCTGTCGGTTGACGCGGAAGAGAGAGAGAGTCGTACTTCAACTACCGAGGTGAACGGACGTGTGCGTGATATCCGTCACCCCGTGTGTAGCGTGTACCTCCAATAAGGGCGACCACAGCCTTACATCGCTCAGCTAACTCTGGAATCTGGATAGAGCAACGCAGTACCCAGCTGGGGAAGACATCCGACGCCAACCAACAAGGGGTGAGTCAACCGATGCATGATTAACCTTCAATTCTCGTGAGTCATTTGCGGGTATTTGCCAATTTAGTTGGTCCTTCACAATTGGCTACAATTACTTTATTGATCGAATTGTAACCATTTTTTGGCCCTCCGAGCACGGATAAATAAATCGCGCTATAGTAAAATAGTCTACGTAAAATCTAAATTGGTACGTATCCTTGACAAAAAACGGAGTTTTTTTGTGACATCGGAATTTGTTAGTGTTGCGCGCTGTTTGTAAAAATTGGTTATATTCGAAAACAAGCAACTTTTGGTGTATTGTGTTGGTAATACATATCTGGGGAGTTTTCTGGGCATTTGAAATTGACATTTTGCGAATTGCGTGGGCGCAAGGGTTGTTTTGATTCAGTTGGTTACATTCGGTTGGGGGTTCGAAACCGGCGTTTCGACAGTTGGTGTGGTCGACGGAGATTTCGAAAAAGAGTAACAACTGAAAATTTTGTGATTTGTGTGTGGTTGCCGTATTGTTTGTGTAAAGAAGTTGTGTTTACTAGCAGATTGATTCTAAATTTGATTATTTTGGTCTTGTGTTTACATTGAATCGTTACCTGATACCTGAACATGCCTAATGCAAATGTTGTGAAGTTGCAACGGCAACGCGCGCTAGTTTTAAAATCTATTAAAAATGTTCTTGAGGCGGCCAAGAAGGCTCGTGATAATGGCGAGTATCGGACGGAGTTTTTTCTCAGGTATGGAGAGCTGGATGGGTATGTAACGAGGTTTGAGAATTTGCAATATGAAATAATAGCCTTGGTAGATGAGTCTGCCTTAGAGGAGGAGGAAGCAGTTCATACAATGTTTGATGATATGAGATATTCAATAAGGGGCATTCATAAAGATCTTTCTGATGAGATGATGGCTCGTAGTGAGCATGAAACATCTGCAGTGGTCGTAAGAGAAAATTGTTTGAGGCTTCCCAAAATTGAAATACCGAAGTTTGATGGTGACCTTACAAGGTGGCCTACGTTCATCGACTTATTCAATACTCTTATTCATAGAAATAATTCGCTGTCAAAAATAGAAAAATTTCAGTTCTTGATTTCTTATTTAGAAAAAGAGGCAGGTCTAATAGTAAGGAATGTGCCCATTACTGAGGATAATTATGAAATAGCCTATAATGCATTAATGAGTCGATATCAGAATGAACGTGTTTTATTGAGCAATTATTGGTTTTCAATTTATAATGCTTCTCCCTCTAGGCATGATTCTGCAGTTGAACTTCGAAAATTGTTGTCAACATTTTCTGAAAATTTGGTGGCTTTAGAGATGAGTAACTTGAACCTATGGGATTTTACCAAATTCAATTTATTGTTGCAGAAATTACCTTCTTCCCTTAAAACGCGATTTGAACTAGAACATGATGGGAATAATGTTCCGGGGTTTGACATGCTTTTTGGATTTGTTGAGAAAACCTGTCGAGCTCTGGAAAATACATCCCTTACTTCCGCATATCAAGGGAGTAATGTGTCTAATGCTAGTGGTGGGTTTAGAAAGAATAATAGTCCTGCTAATCCCAAGGGAAGGCAGACACTTAGTTTTTCGACTGGCACATTAACACAGAAAAGGTGTAATTTTTGCAAGGGTTCACCACATTCGTTGATCAAATGTGATAGATTCTTGCAGGCAGAATGTCGTAAGAGGCATGCCTTTGTCAAGCGGACTAGAATGTGTTTTAATTGTTTGGGAGCTACTCATCTAGTAAATAAATGTAAATCAAAAGAACTTTGTGGGGTTTGTGGTGGAAAACACCATGTACTATTGCATTTTCCGGACACTAAAGTGACAGATTGTGATGTCAGTGGTAGTACCTCTAATGAATCTGAGAGTCATGTTCAAGTCATGGCAAGTAAGTTGTCTGTGCAGCCTAGAATGTTGCTTGCTACTGCACTAGTCTCAATATTGGATTCTGAGGGTAGATCCACCAAATGTCGTGTTTTGTTAGATTCTGCTAGTCAAGCCAATTTTATTAGTGAATCTTGTGTGAGAAGGTTGAATCTTACTCGTAAGGAGTATTCAACCCCTGTTGTTGGCATTAATGGAATGTCATCGAATGTGAGTTCGGGAAAAGTCTCTTGTGTTATCTTTCCCTACAGCAAACCGTATCCTAGCTTCAATTTGGAAGCTATTGTGATACCTCAGATTTGTGAGAAGGTACCTCAAATTCCTGCTGTTGTTCAGAAGTGGAAGTATTTAGAAAATCTTTGCCTCGCAGAGCCTTTGGCTGCACATGATGAAATGGAAATTGATCTGCTTCTAGGGGTAGAAGTATTTGGTGAGATCTTACGTTCCGGTTATGTGAGAGGACAGAATGGTGGGCCACATGCTATTAACACCGTATTTGGGTGGGTGTTAATGGGCAAGTTGGGTGGTGTTTCCACTAATAGTGTGCTGAATTTTCTAACTTCTGTGGGGGAATTGGATTGTACATTGAAAAAGTTTTGGGAAATTGAAAGTATCCCTAAGTGTGTCGCATTGTCTGAAGAGGAACAGCAGGCTGAGGAATTCTTTACGTCATCTTGTTGGCGTATGGACTCAGGAAGATATGTGGTGAAGCTTCCCTTTTCTGAATTCCCCCCAGTTCTGGGTGATTCCTATTCACAGGCTTTACATAGATTTAAGCTGTTGGAAGGACGTTTTCGTCGTGATTCCGTCTTACATGAAGCATATTGTGATTTTATGGCTGACTATTTGGAGCAAGGCCACATGTCTGAAGTTGGGAACCAAGTGGGGTCTAATAGTGAGTATTACATTCCTCATCATGCGGTGGTGAAAAGGAATGCGAATGGTGAAATAAAGCTTCGGACTGTCTTTGATGCTTCAGCTAAAACTACCAATGGAAAGTCCTTGAATGATGTTCTTCTAGCAGGTCCCAAGTTACAAAATGATATCGTCTCAATATTGTTATCTTTCAGGTTGTATTTGTATGTGTTTACCGCGGATATACGGCAAATGTATCGACAGATTTTAGTTGAGGAGTCTCACACTAGTTATCAAACTATTTTGTGGAGACCTAACGGTGACGAGCCTATAAGGAAATATCAGTTGAAGACCGTTACCTATGGAGTAACGTCTAGTCCTTTTCTAGCGATTAGGACGTTGCTGCAACTGTGTAGGGATGAGGGTGAAAGGTTTCCGTTAGCTGTAAATATTTTGGAGAATTTCTGTTATGTTGATGACGCCATTGGAGTAGCAAACTCCAAGGAAATTGCCTTGGATACTCAAAACCAGTTGATTGAATTATTGGCGTTGGGAAAGTTTGAACTGAGGAAATGGGCAAGTAATTGTTCTGAAGTACTTGCTCAGGTACCTGAGGTTCATCAGCAGCCACTTGTATTTGATAAGGATTCTCTTGGAATAAAAGTGTTGGGTTTGCAGTGGTGTCCCACTACGGATTGTTTTTCTTATTCTGTACATCCTCAGATACGGTCCTGTACAAAGAGGAATATTTTGTCAGAAATAGCAAGACTGTATGATCCTCTAGGATTCTTAGCTCCAGTAATCATTGTTCCCAAGCAAATACTTCAGCAATTGTGGGCTTTAGGGATAGGTTGGGATGATGAGCCCCCGCTGGAAGTTGCAAACCAGTGGAAAACTTTTGTGGCTGAGTTACCTGAGCTATCTTCGTTGAAAATTCCTAGACATATACTTCATATAGAGGCAAAGTTTACAGAAATTCATGCTTTTTGCGATGCTTCGGAGAAGTCGTATGCAGCTGTAGTTTATCTGAGACAGGTTTCCACGGAGAACAGTATTTCTGTACATTTGGTGTGTGCCAAAACTCGAGTGGCGCCTTTGAAAAGACTGTCGATTCCACGACTGGAATTGTGTGCAGCCTTATTAGCCGCAGAGCTGATTGATTGTGTATCCCATATAATGGTAACACAGAAAATAGATAATGTTTGTGCTTGGACGGATTCGAAGGTAGTTGTGACGTGGGTCAAATCTTCTCCGCATAGGTGGCGGAGCTTTGTAGCCAATCGTGTAGCTATAATCCAGGAGAAGGTAGCTCCTGATTCATGGTATCATGTGGTTGGGAAAGAGAATCCTAGTGACTGTGCTTCTAGGGGGACTTTTCCTCGGCAATTTCTAGAACAACCCTTGTGGTGGGAGGGGCCAACTTGGCTTAAGCTTCCTCGGGATGATTGGCCTGTAACTTGTGTAGGTGAGCCTTCCTGTACAGATGTACAAGAAGAAGCAAAGGTTGTTTGTATTACTATTCACGGCTCTAGTATTGTTTCAGAATTGTTGAATAGATATTCTTCCTTACGCAAAATTGAGCGTGTTGTTGCTTATTGTTTGAGATTTCGTAAAAATTGTTTGTGTCGAAAAAGGGGTTACCCGCGTGAGATAGGTAATTTATCCGAGGCTGAATTGTATGAGGCTATGGTGGTTCTGGTCAAAGACGTGCAAAGAGTTGAATTGGATAATGAACTGCGGAAAGTTCGTCGAGCGGAGGTCTGTCCCAAAGCTATACAGAAGTTAGCTCCTTTCATTGATTCCCAGGGTGTCCTGAGGGTGGGCGGTCGCTTGAGACAGTCTAGTCTAAGCTATGATCGGAAGCATCCAATTCTGCTCCCTAGGAAGCATCGATTGACTTATCTCATTATCCAAAGTGTGCACAATAGGAGTTGTCATCCTGGACCACAAACTTTGCATTATCTGTTAAGGCAGAGATATTGGATACTATCTGCCAAACGGGCTATAGCTTCAGTGTTATCTCGTTGCATAAAATGCTTTAGAGTTAAGCCTCCTCCAGTGGTCCCCATAATGAGTGATTTACCTTCCGTTAGAATTTCGGAAGTCAAACCTTTTTCCCATAGTGGCGTAGACCTTTTTGGTCCTTTGAGGATGTCTTTAGGTAAAAGACGAGGCATTAGTTCTCAAAAGGTGTATGTGTGTCTTTTCGTGTGTATGGCTACTAAAGCAATACATTTAGAAGTTGTGTCAGATCTAACTAGTGAAGCTGTTCTTGCAGCACTTAGGCGTTTTATAGGGCGGCGAGGACGTTGCAGTGATATTTATAGTGATCAAGGTACGAATTTTGTTGGTGCTTATAAAACTTTACAGTTATTGGGTGCTAAAGCTTCTGAAGCTTTGCAAATTAAGTGGCATTTTAATCCTCCAGCTAGTCCTTCCTTTGGAGGTATATGGGAGTCCGGAGTGAAATCTGTGAAAACTCACTTGCGGCGGGTGATAGGTGCGCAAGTGTTGACTTATGAGGAATTGAGCACCACTTTAATCCAAATTGAGGCAATGTTAAATTCGAGACCCTTGTGTAGTTTGAGTTCTGATCCTAACGATGTAGGCAGCTTGACTCCGGGTCATTTCTTGACATTAGAGCCCCTGAATGCTCCGCCTGACGAAGATTTGTTGTGTGTGAAACATAGTCGGTTGAACAGGTGGCAGTTAGTGCAACAGATGCAGCAACATTTTTGGCGGCGCTGGCATATGGAGTACCTCCACACCCTTCAGCAACGACATAAGTGGAATACACCACATAATCCTCCCTCGGTCGGCCAGTTGGTTCTTCTCAAGGATGAAAATACCCGTCCTTTACAGTGGCCATTAGGCAGGATTATTAAGTTATATCCCGGTACGGGAAACATTTCGAGAGTCGCCCAAGTTAAGACGAGTAAAGGGCTGTTAGACCGTCCTTTATTGAAACTGTGCCCTTTGCCGGCACAATAGGCCATGATTTGCTTGTATATGATAATTTGTTTTTTTTTCTTTTCGTGTTGTGTTATGGGTGGGATAATTCCACTAATTTTCTTTTGTGGGTAATATAGGAATTACTATGATTGGAAAAAATATTTTTTTTTTTATATATTTTTTGGTGGGCGGAAAATGGTTACGATTGGTATTTACCATTTAAATAATTTTGTATATTCGAATCTCCCGCGTTTTGACTTGCGAGTTTGAAGTCTGTCGGTTGACGCGGAAGAGAGAGAGAGTCGTACTTCAACTACCGAGGTGAACGGACGTGTGCGTGATATCCGTCACCCCGTGTGTAGCGTGTACCTCCAATAAGGGCGACCACAGCCTTACATCGCTCAGCTAACTCTGGAATCTGGATAGAGCAACGCAGTACCCAGCTGGGGAAGACATCCGACGCCAACCAACAAGGGGTGAGTCAACCGATGCATGATTAACCTTCAATTCTCGTGAGTCATTTGCGGGTATTTGCCAATTTAGTTGGTCCTTCACAATTGGCTACAATTACTTTATTGATCGAATTGTAACCAGATATACCAGAAAAGTAATGAATCAAAAATTATTTTTTTTTTACACAAAAAGATTAAAAGTATTCTCTAGATTTAAAATCGGCTATAAAAAAAGCCCGTGATGCATATTCGTATACAGGGTGATGTAGAATGCAAAATCCAAATTTTCTCCCTTTTTTTAAATGTAACTCCCAATATTCTATTATCCTAAAGAATTGGTTTTAATATGCTCTTTCATCTTTGTATAGCACTTGTTGTACCTGCGTCCATCAGTTTCCGAGATATTTCGATTTTTCGGTAAATTCAAAATATAGCTTCTTTTTGTGTACTGAAATTTATTTATTTTGAGAAAGTACTATCGAATTTGCTCTTTATTTGACGAGCAACTAAATTATAAGGTCATGATACTATTTAATGAAGTCAAAACCCTAAATCATCGAGATAATAAAGTCAAGTACGCTGAGGAAACAATTTTGTAGGCGTGATGCATAATTATCAAGCAGATTTATCAGGTAGGCTTTGAGAAATTGACAGTTTTTATAACCTGATCAATAATTCCGTACTGTGTGAAAAACCAGCTTTAAAAATTAATTTTTCCATTGACGGTATTTAGGAGAATCTTTGAGAAATTGTCTGCTTGCCTCTAGAATATATCAACTATGAACAGCATCCAGAACGGAGGCGCTCTAAAACTAATGAGTTTGAAAGACTAGAGAATCGTTTTATTTCGACTGTGTCGTTTAATATTTCAGCCTACCTGATAGATCTGCTGGATAATTATGGATGACGTCTATAAAATTGTTTCCTCGACATACTTGACCTATATTATCTCATTAATTCATTTTGACTTGATCAAGTACGATTATTGCCTTATATTTTAGTTGTTTGTTAAGCAAAAATAAAATTTGATAGTATTTTCTCAAAATAAATAACTTTTAGTGAACAAATAGAAGGTAGATTTAAAATTTGTAGAAAAATCGAAATATCTCAGAAACTAATGAATGCAGCCCTAACAAGTGCTATACAAAGATGAAAGAGCATATTAAAAGCAATTATTTGGTGTAATAAAATATTGGGGGTTACATTTAAAAAAAGAGAGAAAATCTAGATTTCGCATTCTACATCACCCTGTATACAAATATGCGTTGCGGGCTTTTTTTATTGCTGATTTTAAAACTAGAGGATATTTTTTATCCACTCGTGTAAAAAAATGATTTTTGATTCATCACTTTTTGATATACGGTACATTCATTTGACCGCGATTTGGATATAAAAATGGTCATAGCTTTTGAAATACCCTGTATAATGTAACAATACCCTATATTGGAAGTACGGAAATCATTAGTAGAATTTGAGTATGTAATAATATATAGGATGTCTCATTTAAAAAAATGCAAGTTTGCATCACCACGTAGTTATGGATCACCCTGTATAAATCTAGATATTTTCCGAGTAAGGAGCATATCCATGGCTACAACTTTTCTATACAACTTTTTTCGCTATCTACTACAGTAGTGGAGTTATCGACCGAGCCGGTACTAAAAACTCACCCTGTATATTTTGAAACTCGTTAAAATTTTTTTGTGGAACTGAGGGGTTGTCATTTTGAACATACCTTAAGTAGCTTTTATTGTTTTTCGCTATTTTTACGAAAATTTTTCTCTATTATGACCTTCGTAACCAACTCTTGTGACTAACAGGCATTTTGTTTAATTGCTCCTCAGTAAATAGCTAGTGAATTTAGACATGAGAGTACTTACAATATATTAATAGAGGTTTTCAAATTTAGCATCTCATGCAAGGTTGTTGCATTTGAATTTATCGAGCTAAGTTGAAATCAGGATACTGACTTACTCTGTATTTTTATAAACAACCCAAGGCAAAACTTTTTAGGTATTCTAAAATAATTGTGCGGTATGAACTAATACTATTTGAAAAAATACATAGGGCGCTGGATTTACCTATGGTTTTTTTTTAAATTTTGCCATAAATGAAAAGTATCGCATAGTCACTGACAACCCTAATATCCGTTTGAATGGTCAAAATAAAGTAGTTTAAACATTTATTGACACTAAAAATAAGTTTGATTTTCAAAAAAACTGGTGCAACCCATTATTCATAAAACTAATTTTAAGTTGTAGCTTTCTTTCGTATTTTTTTAAGATTTAAAAGAAACACGTTGCACCTGCATGCAATACAATGTTGGATCGCACTTTATGAACGCAAGTCCAAACTCTTTGCAGTACAGAGTACACAGAAAAATAATATTTTATACATATGGTCAATAAATCGTCGTTGCAATTTTTTTAACATTGTTTCTACGAATCGGTAGTTGGTACAACGGATTTTGACGTCAGATTAATGATACAGTAAACTGAAACAGTAAAAAAATATTAAAACGGAATCCAAAGCATTATCCTAATATAAACTCGCGTACACACAACACGATTATGTTGTCATTTTTCATGAACAGCAAATATGACAAAATAATAAATGGTATGCGTTGTTTCAATGAACACTAAGACATTGATTTTGCGAATCCAGTTATCAACCTCCAAAAAACACGGAGTTGATGGTAGTAAGCCACAGATCAATCATCCTTGATCACGAATAGATGTTTTCGTCCGTAATATTGATGAGTGGCTATCATAGACTCTGGTCATTGTTTATTGATACAGGAGCTATGGTTCCTGTAACTTACGAGTTGATGCACTGGTTAGTTCCGTTAAAATTGATCTATGACCTCACAAAATTTATGTCGATTTTCGTAGATTTCATGGACTTTTTTATCAATATCATGCAGCTTTTTCGTACAGTGAACGTCTCTGCTCTGCTGACGACTCTCTCATTAAGAGCACTGAGGATTGTTACTCCCTCCAACTTCAGTTATATTACGTTAATAAATGGTGTAGCGGTGAACAGAAAACAAGCTCCAACTTAACGCAAAGAAATGCAAAGTTGGTAGCTATACCAGGAAGAGGAAGCTAATGAATTTACTTACTGCGTTCTCTCACGTAACTTAGAAGAAGTCTTGGAAGCTCTAAGATTATATGGCTTTATATTCAGGAATTGCAGAAGTTTTTATAACATCAAATCTAAGAAACCGCTATCAGTTACGTAGGTTCCAAGTTAGAATGTGTATAACATGGTTAATATGAATATCAGATAGCAATGGTTGAAAAAAACATTGTTCTTTGAAGGTAGCAAATCTTTATTTGTAGTTATAAGCTGTTTTTTTATTTTTTTCCTGTTTAATTAGAACGGCTTACTTCGACTACCCTCTTTATGTATTTTTAATTGTCCTATAAATGGGTGACTGTTTGACAAAAAAGGATTTTATTATTATATTCGGACAAAGCGATCAATTAAATTTTCCTATCCAATTATTATTTGACATGACAGTTTAGAAATCAATATTTCCGGTCGCTGTACTTATAGGAAGCAAAAAAAGGTGTTTCATGAATTTAGACACCTCCAGGCTCAACACGTCTAACATACTTTACCGAATTTAACAACAGCTCGTGTGCCTATAAATAATAAATAATTGCAGAATAATCGAATTAAAGAAAGTATGAGCTCGACAGCCATTGATCTTCGGCTGTTGGCTGTTACTTTCACTCACACGCCGAATAAACAATTTTGTCGATTATCTCTGCCAAACGATCAGGAAGAAATCGGAGACATTACAGCATCTTCTAATGACAGTAGATTGCGTCCAGAGCACGTTCGGAACACTTGCCGTCAGCACGTTCGATCTTACAAGGTAAAGCGTGATTCTGCAGAAATCAATTATGGTATGGAAGTGTTTCATAGAAATAATCAAAATTCCTCACTCAAAGGAACGTATTTTGTAGAATTCAAAGACGAGCATACAAGGTAGATAGTCAAGCCGCGTTGAAAGCAATGAGTGCTTGTAGGTTTATACCAATGCTCGTTCCACATTGTAGAAAGGTCTTGGATGACATTTCGGTAAGACATCTCTCAGGCCAATAGTGTAAGCATACTTTACTTTAACCATGATTCTGCATAACACTCACCCTGTAAGTACCCGCCTATGTTTATGAGAGTTTAGCCATGTGTTTATTTTTATGGCACTTTATAAAAGATAGGACCGAGAGTTTGTGGAAGGTCTTGATTTATTGATTTAAGAGCCCTATGTCTGTTGTCTGTGAGAAAATATGAAAAAAGTAAACACAGTGTCCGTCTAGTCTTCGTGACGCGTGGTTCAGTGAGTTTTGCTTGTGGTTGCAATTTGGTGAGTTGTTCACAGAGTATATTTCTGTATTTGTCCGTATATCATTGCATGCATCATTGCATTGCATGTCTTTTAACCATTACAATAGTGTTATTGAGTTTCATAAGCTAATTATAATAATTATTGATATAAGCCGCATTGGTAAAGCTATTAACTAGCTTGGAATCTAACAGTCATTTACAGATAAAGATAAAGGGTAGCCAACTAATAATCCCTGCAGATGGGACGCCCCTAAGTAGACCTGGGGTACTGTATTGTACAGTATGGTACAGAACATGCGATTATTGGGGAGGTGGATGTATAATGTACACCGTCTCGCAGTAATCAAAGCATTGGCGTACCTGTCCGTATACCAGCCCACTTTACAGCACTTGATTCGAAGTGCAGGGCACTCTGGGAGGTTCGATGGGGAGACGGTGGGTCGTCCGTCGAACCTATTGTACCCTGGAGGCGGGAGAACGCCCGTCTTTCTGTGTTGGTGGGACACCGTTGGAGGATAGCGGGATCCTGGGAGGTAATAGCACTACAATTGCCTCTAGTCCAAACACGACCTGGGACACGGTTTGGTTGTTGGACAATCCATGCGGACAGAATGTAGATGGTAACCTGCATCACCCATGCGAACGACATGTAGGTGAAAACCTGCATCACCCATGTGGACAGAATGTAGTTAAGAATCTGCATCATCCATGTGGATAGAATGTAGTTAGTAATCTGCATCATCTATGTGGACAGCATGTAGGTACTAGTCTGCATCAGCCAATTGGATTCATATCATGGGCTGACTCCCATGCGGTAGGAAGCTGCCGTTCCCCACGGTATGAAAGGTGGAATGTACGCATTCTATCTCTGTCTGGTTTTTAAGGCATGTGTCGCCACGTCAAAGTCTTCACACGGTGTTGAGGTACGTACCTAGATAGATCTATCGAATAGCCATGGGTTGTGAGTCAACATTCGTAGGTGGGACCGTAAAGCGAATGTTGGCGGGTGGTAGTCATTTGTGAAGCCATGACAGCGCTTTTTGCCGTTCGTGTGGCACCTTGGGTGTCGCCTTCCATTGGTGTGCACAGATAACGGACGAGTACCACGCTGGCGGTACTAAGGGATTGCGCCTGATATCTTTCAAAAGTAGACTGAGATCGTCCTCAAGCTATGTTTGAAGCCTTTGATGTAGTTCGGAAGCATCCTGGGCCTATCAGCATTGATTGGGAGATAATATCAGTATTGCACCGGCAGAACATAACAGTATTATAATGCATGTAATGTAGCGGTTGAATGTGGAAGTTACTCATGAGCGTTTTCAAAATACAGGCCCGTCTCCGACTGTTTCCGCCACCTCTTGTCCAGCAGATCTTCCCTGTCGTCTTTGTATCAAGTGGTCCTTTCAATTCCTGACTATTCGAGAGTATCAGAGTTCTTTTCGTATCACCCTCGTAAAACAAATTTTATGGTACAGGGTGTTACGCTGGAATTTTATTGTATCTTTTATCATTCTATTCTATTATTTTTACATACGTCATTCTACAATAGTGACACTCAATGCGGGGAGGGGTATTTGCCCTCAGAATAGTGTTTCTGTTGATTCACTGCATTCATATCAGCCTGATACCGGTATTTACCCAGGTTCACCTGATGAGATTCTAAAGATCGAATCAGCGCTGTTGTGGACTACCGATAATATAGTGCTTGATGCATTTCGGGACGTTTTGAATGAATTTAAATATATCAAATTATCGTTAATGATCTAAAACCTGGACATAAAGTATACAGTTTCGTATAATTATCCAACCTGTACAAGTTTGATCTTAATTTTTTCTGGTTGGTGTCAATTCATTTAGAGATACCTGAAGATGGTTTAAATAAAATAAACTGAAACGTAGGGAAGAAAAATGCTAGTTTCAATGTTGGACCGAAACTCATGAAAAACAACCATAATCTATAGTCGAGGTCACTAGAAAAATAAACATTAAAGTTAGCAAAAATGAATGTCCAGTCTAACACTATATGAATATGTACATCCATAGAATGTACAATAGGTATTCCTTTTTGAACATGTATATTTTGAATATTCATAGGACGTTAAATGTACATATGAGATGTTGGTCTATGTATCATATATACATCCAGTAGTTTACGCCCGCGCGAAGGATAACTAGTGCCGCCATTGCTGATGTCCAGCCATTCCGCCGTTCGCGTCCTTAGTCGTAGTTAGCGTGTGTGTGCTGGTGCTGGTTGTGCCTGATTACCTGATCGAGCGAAATATTATGTAATGTTACTTATCTTCTGGCTACTGATAACACTCACATCCAGCGTTTCACGACGGTAAGTCGTAAGCGGAACAAACCACCTACAAAATTTTATAACCTTGACTTCTTTGTGATTTTAGATAAGCCATTCAACAGGAAACAGATGACAATCACAGGAATCGATTTTGCTAAGTATTATTATTGTAACTAGAAATTGAATTAATAACAATAAATAATGAAAGTATAAAGTTTGTTTATCTTTCTGCCTCTACACGAACTTTCATACATTATGCATGTGCATTAGAAGTACATGATTGCACATTTAATGGATATACTATGGATGTGTGAATTCGCAACAATCGTACATGCAATGTAAATTTTTTTATGTCTATTTTATATCCATTAGACGTTCATGCTCCATTTGTGGATATTCATATCCATTGTATGTACAATGTATATACTTTGGTATGCAAGTATATACATGGTGCACGTTATGAATATACATGTTCATACCTGGTCTATGTTGCATATTCTATACAAGTACATTAGACGTACATATGTACATTCTATGGATATGCCATGGTCGCGACAAACGTACATGAAATGTATATTTTTTTGAAGTCTATTTAACATCCATTGGACATTCTTGCTCCGTTTGTGGATATACATATCCACTGATTCGATATTCATTGTATGTACATTGTATATACTTTTGTTATGTGGGTATAATGCTATAATGTTAGTCTCCAACCCCAGGACATACTATCTGGTGAAGTGTATCCACTCATCTAGTATATTGGATTCTAATTCTGTTAACGCTAGACCAACGACTATATTTTTCGGAGATCAGGTGGTTCTTCTAGGATATGAGAACACTTGAATTATCCCTGTTTATTTGTGCATACAGGTATTTAGTGCTAACAACGCCAAAGGCGGTCAAATGCGGGTGTCTCTTATATGTTATGCCATTTCAGCTATAATTGTATGTTTAGTCATTACGGAACCACTGCGGAAACTGAACTTAAAAACAAGATTATTTATATTTTCAATATGTATTTTTGAAAAAAATCGTGAATATGGATAGATTGGACTGCCAATTCTAGTACTTCCTTATGCGATATTCCTGATGCAGAGGTTTTATAGGTTATGTGGTGATAAACATTCTATCATACACACAGACTCGTAATTTTATTATCAACATACACGTGATAATCTTTAAAAATATAGCAATAACCGCATTTCTCACACATTTGCATGAGAAGTGTGACATTCTAAATGAAATCACCTTGTGTGACTTTTAAAACCATTCAATAAGAATTGTCCCCACAACTGTTGCGGAAATTAATTGTATATTAAGGTTAACTTAACTACATAATTATATATTCATATTAAAGCTGTTACGATATGTTTACTATAACAACAAATAATGAGAATATCGTGGAAATGTGTTGAAATTTTCATATGCCCAATGAAATCGAGGAGTAAAAGTGACGTTATTATTGAATTTTTCCGCAGTATTACATACGCATTTATCTAGTCTGGATCTGATATTACAGTTTATAAAACGGTTTTGAAACTGTAAACAATGTATGTAGAGTTACAATTATTACTTCAGGGTTCCAATGTCTACCTAATTTATATTCAACACATCATATACACGAATGAAGAAGTATACTGACGACGTTTTGAGGTTTTTTAACTGACAGTTAAGAGGTTAACCTAAACTACCGTTGGTATACAAACAATGTAACATAATGCTGTATTAACAAAAAATAATCTTACTCCTGGCTACAAAGAAAACCAACCTTTTCTTGAAACAAGATTAACAAGCATTTAGTAGCTGCCTTTTACCATAACACTATGGTCATCTAAACAAACATATTGAGCAATATCCCTAACACCTTTAGCTAAGTCCTGGCTCTTCAAACATGCTTTTTTCATTTAACTTTTGATAACGTCATGATTTGAATGCGCAGTAAATTGTATTAACCCCATCTATGCCGCAATTAAGCATGTTTCTATAAAAGCCAAACTGCATCATTATGATATATATTCCAATAGATATTTAATCGACTAAATTTACAATAGGGATTCCAGATAAATATGTTTAGAATAAATTGTCGCATTTGGCACGCTAGGTGATAATGAGTCTATACAATATGTGGTATAATCAATCATCAAGGGGTCAGTAACGTAGCGATAAGGGCTGTAAAGCAGATTCTATTGTCAAACACCTCTCAAATTGGAAAAAATAATATGATATATAGAATGGTTGACGAGCACGTAGATATAACAAACCCTGTGGCTTTTGAATAAAAGAAGACGCCCAACGTTTTGGTGAGGTTTCTCATAGGCCAGTTATCACTCATTAAAGTGGTGAATGACTCCATCTGCTCCGGATGGTGGGAAGATGACGAAACTTCGTTTTACTTCCTGGGAAGATATGCTGTATATGCTTAGGGTTCAGATATTCAACAAGGAAGAGTTTGAAGAGTAAACATTATATTCAGTAAGAGGTCCATTGAGCTCAACGAAAAGGAGTTCCTAACAAGGCCGCCTATTCCCTTTCTCCAGTGTGGGTGTCTAAGATGAGGGGAGATAAATCCAAAAATCCAAAGGTAAGGTCAAAAGGTCCAAAGGTCACCGTAAACATGAATTTCGCATTTCCAGGCTACTGACGTTACCTTTAAACTTACAGTATTGATTCAAAAAGCAAATTGAAGAAGAAAGCTTGCGCTTTGTCACCTATTTGGCCTTGTTACAATATCTCGTGTTTGGTTCTTAAATGACACACATTTGAAGAATGTGTGTTGATTTTGCATTGCGACTTTTTTTGCACACAAAGGAACTGTTTTGAGAAAATCGCAAATAGTTGTCATTCATTAAGGTCTTAACTATCACCGTCTGAAATACTGTGTATACAGTTTAAAAAACAAGTAAGTTTTGTTCGAAATGGGAATTTAACATGGCAAATACATATGTATAACTGTGTGTACCCAGGCCCCTTAGTATTTAGTTGTATGTTTGTAATTCCCATCAGCAATTTTTCTTTCCATGCTAAAGGTGAGGGGGATATCGTGTATTCTTCATAGGAGATTTCCTAATTTATGAATTGCTGCACCGATTTTGGGGGATATGATGTAGGCTCATAGTAGGTAATGCTGCTACATTTTTTTCGGATTTCCTGAGTATTATCCATTTTTTCTTCAAGGGGATGGTATTCGTAAGCTAGCTTAAAACTGATGTCGTTGATATTAGATACTATGCTAATATAGCCTTTGAGAATATATGTGTGGAATGTTTAAATATATATTATACATCATAATCCTATAACCTGTAACTAAGAAACTACTAGTTTATTTGTTCAGTATCTTGGTCATCATCATAGTCTCAATGTCTTAACAGACATGTTGTCAGTCAGTTCAGTGGCGCTCTTGATACTCATATCCAACAACTGTTTCGTCGTATCCACCCAGCGCGTAGGGGAACGGCCACGGTGCCGCCCACTCGGGGCGTGACCCTGAACTACAAGTTTCTCCATATTATCACTTGTGTGAATATGTCCGAAGAATGTAAGCATTCTTGTCGACCCAATGGAGGATAGTCTCTTTGGATTACCGAGCTCATCCAGTATGGAAACATTAGTTCGATGGGCGGTATAAGGAACTCTCAGCATTCTCCTCCACATCCACATTACATGGCCACACCTGCCTGTTGAATGCGCTATCGAATCTTATTTTCACAGCTACCCGAATTGTCGATCAAAGAACCGAGGTACACAAAACTTTGAACTATTTCACAACGGCCTACTGACTTTATTTCTCGATGATTATCGTGCTCTCTATCTACCATCATAACCTTGGTCTTGTTGTAGTTAATACCAAGACTATATGCTGCACTGTGTTGTTCTAAGATGTTTAATAGAGCTACTAGTTCTTCCTAGGAAGCGGCAATAAGGGTTGTATCGTCAGCAAATCTTAAGTTGGATATTTTGTTTCCGCCAATAGTTACTTATCTTGCCATTCCAGTTGTCCAATAACTGTCTCATCACAAATTCAGAGTAAATGGTAAATAACATTGGAGATAATTCACATCCCTCACGAACTTTTCTGGTTGCTGTTTGACCAGACAAGTTACCAGCAATTCTTACACGAGCCGAGCTAGACTCATAGAGTTGCTGTGTGAGAAATACTAAGTGGTACGGAATTCCCATAGAGATAAGTATTTCCCACAGTTTAGGCCACTTTACGTTATGAAACACTTTAAAATAGTCCACAAAGCAGATAAAAACTGGAAAATAATGCTCTCTGGCTTTTTCAATAACCTCTCTTAAGTTTAAGATCTGTTCACGCGTTCCGCGTCCTTTTACGAAACCTGCCTGCGCCTGAGAAATTTTTCGGCCAATAAAACCCTCCAAACGAGATTGTAAAATATATAGTAGGAACTTGCTTGCATGAGAGATTAACAAAAGTAGGCGATAACTGTCTGGATTTGTTGGAGATCCTTTTTTATGAAGTGGAACAAAAATGGATGTGCACCATTCATCTGGCCAAACACCGGGGGACATCTTACAAATATTATAGTATCTGGGTACCTTTGCCAATATCGTTGCAAATAGTGCTCGTTTATACAAATTTATAAAATGAGTGTCACATAGTAACCTATACTTGAACGTTTATTTGACTCTCTGGTGCGGTGTCTCGCTTTTGTGTTCGCTGATCCTTGTAATAAGAGGTATCTGTTGACGGCATCATGCAACATGCATTTGATTACTCATTACAGATAGCGTCCGTTAATATGGGATTGAAATAGCGATGGTCAGAAGCAAACATTGTTCTTACGGAGAATATTTGTGAAGTACGACTTGATAGCATCTTTGTAACTTAGGAGATAGTTTGGAAGAACCTTAGTCCCGGAAAACTGCCTCTCTACATACCTGAGTTAGAGAGGATGAGTAGGGTGAGAAATTATTAATTAAGGTTTGCCTTTCTGATGACCAATATCCACCAAACCGACGTCGACGGTTACAGCCCAAACAATTCGGTAGTGCAATCCATCATTCCGAAACCGTTTAACCTTCGTTGCTCCTCAACCTCTTGTCCCTATAGGGTTCGAATATCGAACACTCCGGTCGCTCCTAATGAAAACCATCCCAAATATGCTCGACATTCAAGAGGACTTCAGCGAACAAGCGCCAGAATTGAATGACGAAGTTGTTAGCAGAGCGGTAAAATGGTATTTTTTTAAAAAAAAGGTGGTTTAATTACGGGGAGCGTTTTTCCTTGCATTTTATCGTATCTCCAAGCAAATCTGTCGGACATTTCAATTGCAAAAATTAAAAAATAATTAAAATTAATTTTATCCTACACAGAAAATGTGTACAGATTATAGATCCCATATAAGGTCGGTCTTCACTTTTTTGTTTACCGAATGAAAATTATGTTTTGTCAATTAAATTGTTTTTCCAAACACCCACAAACAGGGTTGCCTAAAATAAAATGGTAATGGTTAGTTTTGATTTAAATAATAAAAAAATATTTAAAAAAGTCTCTGTAGAGGATCTCTAGTAAAATCGACCATAACTAAACTGCCTACCGAATGAAAACTATATTTTATTAGTTAAAATATGTTCCTAAACACTCACCAACAGGGTTGCCTAAAACCAATGCTCAAAGCTATATTAAATTTTAATTACAAAACAAATATTTTTTAAAAATTCACTATATAGAGGATCCCAAATAAAATAGACATTCACTGATCTGATTACCAAACGAAAATCGTATTTTATCTAACAAAATCTGGTTCTAAATGCACACACCAACAATCAAAAAATTTCAAATATTGCTCAAACTTCGTTTTTAGGCGCTTTAGGGTTCTTCGACATTTTCTATTATTTTTTTGGTGGGGGTGAAGTTGGTGTGGTTGAATGGGGGTTCCTAAAACAGATTTTATTTTGTATTAATAATAAGTTGACCATTGGCCTGAGAAAGAAAAAACTAGCAGTATAATCAACTTTATTAGGTCCATCCGAACGTTGCCTTGCCTATTACAGAAACCAATGAACTTCAAATTTTCTGATGTATACATACGAGTATTGCTTTAGATAGTCCTATAATGTGTAATGTGGAAATTATCGAATTGATTCTAATAAAAGTTTGACACGGTATTATACCGTAGCTGTGCAGCAGTATTAATAACCTAAAAATATAAAAACAGCTCACACTTCGTTTTTAGCCAGCATTCCAATAGACGGGAGCAGTATTAAAATGTTGAATAAAATCGATTTTGAAATAGTATGCCTCTTGGACACTTGTGATATGTATTTCACCAAATGTCAATTTTCATAGGTCTGTCTGTCTGCCTCTCTACCTGTCCGTCAGTCTGTCTGTTCCGGTAAGGACGGAACAGCCTCATGGTTTTCAGAATTCAAATTCGAGGGCTCAGTTTCAAAAAGCCTTTAAAGAGACAAGAAGGTGCAGCCTTAAATATATCCCAAAACTTGGTTTTTAAAGTCTCTAGATCTAGAGCCGGCAATCAAATCAGGTCTACTTATGGTTTTTGTCATTTCTGCTCCTCTAAGTCGAAGTCACTCTTGGGTATAAGAAGCGTCATGAGCATCATTCTAGGTCAAATAAAACACAATGACTATTTTCACCCTTCAATTCAAGGATAACAATCCATATTCTATAGCTTCTTGTGAAGTAACAGCTTCTCGAAACTTACGTCACCTATGTTTACATCTGCACCAATTCCAAGAATATTTATAAATGTCAACTTCAAGTGAAAGCTGGAAAGGTCAACGCAACGAAATACTTGCGCTTCACTTTATTACATCGAAATATTCGAAATAATATCAATTTGTTTTATATCTATATCCTGTAGATGTGTCCGTTCATAGCTAGTTCTCGTAACAGTCATCAAAAATTCCTCAGATCTCGTCTACACCGTTTTAAACTAAGTGAAAAAAGAACAAGTTACATAACTTCTACCTGCGCTGCGCGGACAATATTGCAAGGCTGTTACCTGTTATGATATTTTTCATGTTTATTTTAGTCCTTGTCTAGCTTTTAGAATACATACCTTTAACGATGGTAATCAACATTTTTGTGACGTCAGTAACCTTGAAAGGAAACGCTTCCCGGTATCTCTCCGTGCCATTAACAAAGGTTAGATGATCACTCTTGTTAGACTTAGTTATTTGCAATTCCTGTTAGCATTTTTATAATACGAAACACTATGACTAAGTAGTTCACGGTGTTTATAATAATCTACAATGTGTTCCACCATCATGTCGACAAACTTTGAGGTATGAAAATACAATTAAAGCGATCGAGAAAAAATGCTAAAAAAAGGGGTCAACCTTTTAATTAATTTTTTATTACATTTTCAATTTCTGTATCACGACTCCATGGGTTCGCGCAGTTGTGGCGCCATAACTTGATTATTTATCGACCGATTCACGACATTTTGGACTCATTTTATAGGAGAATGACTGGGCATATCAACTAAAGCAAAAAAAGATAATACCTGATAATTTCTAAGGCTAAAAAAATTCACCAAACTGAACATTTTTTTTTTGAAATGCACTTATTTGGGTTACTTACAAATAATTTGAAAAAAAGCCGTATTAGTGCCTGTTTATTAAGACATTTTAATGTTTAGCAGGATTTTTCCTGTCTTACCACATGCAATTCCTGTATGTAACACTAAAATTTTCGACAGAATAGACCTTTTTGTATTATGACTTCTGTATCACAGCGCCATGTGTTCACGCAGTTGTAACGCCCTATCTTGATTATCTGTCGAGCGATTCACGACTTTTTGGACTCATTTTATAGGGGAATAACTGGGTATATCAACCAAGGCAAAAAATACAATATCTGACAATTTCTAAGGCTAAAAAAATTCGCCAAACTAAAAAAATTTTTTTTTTGTAATGCACTTGTTTTGGTTACTTGCAAATAATTTGAAAAAAAGCCGCATTAGTGCCTATTTATTAAGACAGTTTGATGTTTAACAGGATGTTTCCTATCTAACGACATGCAATTTGTTTATGTGGCACTAAAATCATTGACGAAGTAGAAATTTAGTATGCACATTGTCTTTATTGGACTTTGGTACAGATTATTACTTAAATGCAGTTTACATGAACAAATTTTTATATTTTTATTTTTAGTAATATTTATTTAGTATTCAGCCAAATGACTGAAAGGCAAATCATTGAAATGAGGTATATTGGAATCACTTGGAAATCAAAGAAAACAGACTGGAGTGTAGCTTAGCGTCGAGTAATCCAGAGCGTTAGTTTCAGAAGTCAAGCGTGCCTAAATGAAAATGGCGGACATTTTGAAAATTTCGTTGATTGATTTAAATACTAATAATCACATTTGTTCATGTAAATTACATTTAAGTAATAATCTGTACAGAAGTCCAATAAAGACAATGTGCATACCAAATTCTTGTTTATTTCAAAATTAGTCGTAATAGAAAAGCCTATTTCGTCGATGATTTCAGTACTACATAAACAAATTGCATGTCGTTAGACAGGAAACATCGTGATAAACATTAAACTGTGTTTATAGATAGGCACTATAATATGGCTTTTTCCAAATTATTTGCAAGTAACCAAAACAAGTGCATTACAATTTTTTTTGTTTGGTGGATTTTTTTAGCCTTAGAAATTGTCGTATATTATTTTTTTGCCTTAGTTGATATGCCCAGTCATTCCCCTATAAAATGGGTCCAAAAACTTGTAAATCGCTCGATAAATAATCAAGATATGGCGTTACAACTGCGTGAACACATGGCGCTGTGATACAGAAGTCATAATACAAAAGGGCTTATTCTGTCGAAAATTTTAGTGCCACATACACGAATTGCATGTGGTAAGACAGGAAACATCCTGCTAAACATTAAAATGTCTTAATAAATAGGCACTAATACGGCTTTTTTTCAAATTATTTGTAGGTAACCCAAATAATTGCATTACAAAAAAAATTTTTTTCAGTTTGGTGAATTTTTTTAGCCTTATAAATTGTCAGGTATTATCTTTTTTGCTTTAGTTGATATGCCCAGTCATTCTGCTATAAAATGAGTCTAAAGTATCGTGAATCGGTCGATAAATGATCAAGCTATGGCGCTACATCTGCGCGAACCCATGGAGTCGTGATACAGAAATTGAAAATGTAATAAAAAATTAATTAAAAGGTTGACCCCTTTTTTCCCATTTTTTCTCGATAAGTTTAATTGTATTTTCATACCTCAAAGTTTGTCGACATGATGGTGGAACACATTGTATACCCGTGTACAACCGTGATATATCCAATAAAGATCCATGCTCATCGTATTGATCAAATTGGCATTGGCCTCCGCTTTACCTAATTTTGAAACTATACTAAAACCAAGCAGGGTAGATAGTGCAAAGTCTTCCGAACCGGAAAGACCATAACTATATTAGCATACAAGCATGTGCATGCTACGACGAGCAGTTAAAACTGGGGAGCATGAATGCGTATAGTTAACTACCAATCATTAAGCTTTCCTAGTTCCTTAATGTTTTTTCGATTTATTGCTATTACAACATAAAACATGTTAAGTTTGTTAAGATGAACAAAACCACCCGCATACATGCATCCTTTAGAAAAAAAAATGGAGTCAAATTGATTGACTCAGTACTTCCCACACATAACAGTTGCAACCAAATCATCGCCCGCCTGTCGTCAAAAAACATCCAACACAAAAACTAGTAAATAGTTTCCTAAATATCTCCATAGGAACTAAAACGACACAATTCAGCTTCAACTGGACGAAGCAATCAGGATCCCCAAATTGCTTAAAAACGAAGTTTGAGCTATTTTTATATTTTTAGTTTTTCTATTATTGCTGCGCCGCCACTGACACGATTTTTGAAAACCATACGCATTTTTCATCCTTGCCACGGTAGTAATACTGTGTCTAAATTTCTTTAAATTTAATTCCATAATTTCCATGTTACTAAATTCGGAACGATCTAAAGCAATACCTACCCCTACCAATACCAAGTCCCTTGATTTCTGTAATAAGCCAAGGCAATGTTCGGATGGACCTAACAAACGTCTATTATGCCGCTAAGTCTTTCTTTCACAGGTCACTGGACACTATTATGAATGGAATAAATTTTTGAGTTTTACAACCCCCCACCCCCTAACCACCCCAATTTCACCCCCACCAAAAAAAAAGTAAAAAATGATCAGGAACCTCTAAAACGCCTAAAAACGAAGTTTGAGGAACATTTGAAATTTTTCGTTGTTTGCTAATTACTCCATCCCCGGTACAACGACTTCCAAAATTATCGGATCATTACCTACTACGACACCACAACATATCGCTGCCCAAATTTCATCACAATCCATGCAGCGGTTCCTGAGATTACGACGTTAGAAGGACGCTAAACGACAGACAGACAGATAGACAGACCGACGGAAATGAGTCACGTGGATTTTCGTTATGTAGACATCATAAAACGCCCAAAAAGCGTATTATCTCAAAATCGAAAATTTTCGCGATCACGATACTCCCCTCACCTATCGGTGTGGGAAGTAATACTGATAACTAGGTCACTTGTGGGGGCTTAGGTTTGACAGAGGTTATCTAATAGAAATACTTGTAAAATACTGTTCTTATCGAATGCACTCGAGGTTCGTCAATATTAGCTCACTAGAACAGGAATGCTGTTAAAAGCTTTTGGTCATACGAATATATTCTGATCTGCGTCAGTCGTTATGTATTTGTTGAACATGGATCCCCCCAAAAAAAAGTAGAAATGTCGAATATTAACGATTCCGGTTCTAATTATCAAGTTATGGACAACGCTTCGTAATGTTGTGAAAATTCCCTCGACTCCATGGGGAGAAGACACATTCAGGATTGGTTGATATCCAAAAGGTATCCCTTTTTTTAAATGATCTAATAAAATTAGAGCTGTTACAAATTGTGAAGACCCAGGCCGATAAATACAAAAAAAATATAATAAACGAAATAGCCCTAAAAGGACGAACGTTATTGTTTTAATGTTACCTCCTTGCCATTTTGATCTCAATCCACAACAAAACAGAACCTTCAAGATGGAGGACTAGGAGAGGATTTTATTGAAAGTTTTTATATTTAGTCACGCTAACCTCTCGGGTAGGAACTCTGGAATCTGCTTAGGTCTGTTTGTATGTCACTGTATACCTTCTGCAAGTATTGCCCTCAATCTCTAATCAAGTCTTTGAATCTAGGGTATAGTGCGCGAAATTGAGAATCCAAGAAAGTACGTATTTCCGTGTTAGCGAGGAGGCGTGGCCGCATGTTCCCTCTATTCAGTGTGTGTGTGTCTAAGATGAGGGGAGATAAGTCCAAAAATCCAAAGCTAAGGTCCAAAGGTAAGTTCCAAAGGTCATCATAAAATTTTGCATTCCCAAGCTCCTGACGTTACCTTTAAACTTACAGTAATGATTCAAAAAGCAAATTGAAGAAGAAAGCTTGTGCTTTGTCACTGTTTTGGCCTTCTTTTGATATCGTGTTTGGTTGCTAAATTACAGACATTTGAAGAATGTGTGATTTTGTATTGCGTGTTTTTTTGCACACTAAAAAACTTTTTTGAAATAATTGCTCTTAGATGTCATTCATTAAGGTCTTAACTATCACCTTCTAAAATACTGTGTATGTAGTTTGAAAAACAAGTGAGTTCTGTTCGAAATGGAAATCCGTGTTTTACATGGCAAATACGTATTATGTATAACTGTGTACCCGGGCTCCTAAAGTTATTTATTGTAAATCTTACATACCTATACCAGAATCAAAATAACAAAAGACAAACAAATAGAGATAAGATGATTATGTTCCTGTTCTTGGCCGAGAAGACAGAGATTGTAGTTATCATCTATAACCCTTCATGTGATACATTCATCATCATAGTCACAATGTCTTAACAGGCATATTGTGAACTCGTAAAATGCATTAAGTCGCAGCTAGAGTATTGCCGACAGGAATGTTATCAATAGTTTTGAGAACTGTAGCTCGTCATCGTTCGCGATTTACTGTCAGTTTAGTGGCGCTCTTGATACTCATATCCAGCAACTGCTTTGTGGTATCCACCCAGCGTGTAGAGGGACGGCCACGGCGCCGCCCACTCGGGGCATGACCCTGAACTACAAGTTTCTCCATATTATCGCTTCTGAATTACCAAGCTCATCCAGTATGGAAACGTTAGTTCGATGGGTGCTATAAGGAACTCTCAGCATTCTCCTCCACGTCCACATTTCAAAAGCATCTGTGTGAGCTCGATCTGTCTTTTTAACAGTCCAAGTTTCCGAGGCACACAAAAATATGGAGAACACAAGAGACGGAACCAGCGACATTTTTGTAGCTTTAGTGATGTTATGGTCACGCCATATTTTAGTAAGCTTTGTCATGGCCACGTGCCTGTTGAATGCGGCGTCGAATTTCATTTTCACAGCTACCCGAATTGTCGATCAAAGAACCGAGGTACACAAAACTTTGAACTACTTCACAACGGCCTATTGACTTTATTTGTCGATGATTATCATGCTCTCTATCTACGATCATAACCTTGGTCCTATTGTAGTTAATACCAAGGCCATACGCTGCACTATGTTGTTCTAATATGTTTAATAGAGCTACTAGTTCTTCTAATGTATTACGTATTAAAAAAAGCTCTTCCTTGGGTCACAACAAAAGTAAGATAAATGCATAATGTTAAGTGTACCGCAACACAGCGAGATATTTTAACGTTTTGGGAATTTTAACGTACACGACATAACTGCGCTTGAACATTAACAAGTACTATAAAAGCCGTATCAGCACACTTACATCTAATTGCGATACGATAAAATTGAGCGGAGTAACTGTTACGTTGATTGTACGTGAGATGAAAGACTGATATACAAATTCGCAGTTTTCAGTCAAAATGTCAACGCTGGAAACCATTCAGAGGAATATTATTCGTATTATGTAAAACCACTTAACCAGCTCTACAGTTTACTACAAGCATTTTACTGGATATATAAACGTATTATAACAATCGCATTCAGGACAGCCAAAAAAGACAGGCGCGTACCTGAGGGGGGTTATCGGGTTAATCCCCCCCCCCCCAAAATTTCCAAAAATTTCAATAGTAGTAGTAGTAGTAGTAGTAGTAGTGATGGGGAAGCGAAACCAGGCAAGTAGGCCACCTTTGGCTCTTTTTGCCAAACCTACTGAACCAATCACTGAAAACACTAAAATTCTACACGCTAGAAAGCTCCTTATCGAACCTACCAGACCTCCTGACGAAAGTCAGTATGTCCGACCATTTCGCTGAATATAGTGGCTCCTCCCCAAACTCCGTCGTGCCGAATATCTGAACCCTAAGGTTGCGATAAACTGCACATCTGCCCAGGAAGTGGAACGCTGTCTCGTCCTCCTCCCAGCATCTGGAGCAAATGGGGTCCCCTACCACTCTCATAAGTGACAATTGTCTATTCAGCCGGCAATGGCCAGTAAGAACCCCCACCAGAAGGTTGAGCATCTCTCTGCCTTTATTCAAAAGCCATAGCGTTCGGCCCTTATCAGGGCCTGCTATGAATCTTTTGGCTTGCCTGCAGTCGTCTCGCTCTAACCAGCTTTCGCCAGTTTCTTGTAGGCCCAGTTGTCCAGGGCCACATTGACCTGGCATCTGCTAATTCCCAGCATAGGTTCTGGGCCGATGCAGAGGCTGCTGGCCCCTGTCCTAGCTAATCGGTCCGCTCTCTCGTTACCCAGTATACCAGTATGTCCGGAGACGTACAGCAGGATCACCTTCTTATGGCTTGCTAACTTCTGAAGGGCGGCCGAGCATTCTTGAGCCAGAGCTACCACCACTTTCAGAGCTGATTGGCTGTCAGAGCATATATATATGCTCTGTTCAGAGCACTGTTCGACTTCCGTCGAGTATGCCGCCATCAATATCGAATACACTTCCGCCTGAAAGACAGTCGTGCAGGTTCCCAGCGCGAAGCTCCGCCGCACTTCTTTACCCTCCAGACAGAAACCCGCTCCCCCGGATCCTGACTCCTTTAAGAGCGATCCGTCAGTGAAGCAGACCAGACTATTGGGCAGAAACTTGACTTTCCCTCTCATCCAGTCGTCTCTTTCCTGGATGACTAGTGAGAATCCCTTATCTAAGTTTAAGATGTCTTTGACTTTTTCCACCCCGAATGACGATATCGGGATATTACTCTCCGTGAATCGCTTTATTCTGGTGTGGCCAACACGCATTCTCAGGCAGACCGACATCGCCTCTCTCTTTATCCAGAGGTGTAGAGGCAGCAAGCCAAAAAGTATCTCTAGGGCAGCAGTGGGTGTTGTCCTCGTGGCACCTGTTATGCTCATTGCTGCCAGCCTCTGAATCTTTGCGAGCTTGAGCCTAACAGAGACCTTCTCTACGCTTGGCCACCAGACCGAGCAGCCATACTGGACCCTAGATCTGACTACTGCCATATATAGCCAGTTTAGGACCTTGGGTTTGAACCCCCACTCACCCCAACCTCGAGCTGAACCTCGCCTAATGTTGCACTAGCCTTGCGATTCTGAAGTGCCGACCTTACCCAGCAGACCAGAGTGGGTAGAACACCCCTGATCTTAAGGGCGGTGCATATATTAGCCTTCGTGCTTTATCAAAAGCTCCCTGTACGTCGAGGAATACTCCCAGAGCCACTTCTCTGTGAGAGAGGGCTCTTTCTACTTTTCCTACTATATGCACGGCCGTTTCCGTTCCAATAGTAAATATCAACTATTAAGACACAGTCACACTTTCAATGTAGATAATAATGTTTAATTAAGTATTAGTAACTAAGTATCAGCAAATCGCAGCGAAATATTGAACAACATTGCTAGCGCGAAAACACGCACATGTGCGTCAACATGAACCTCTAGCCTATCGGCAGTACAAACGGAAACTTATAGTGTAGATACTGGAAGGAAAAATCATGACAATACATGCATTAATACTCTAATCCTTTATTCCATCAAATCAACAAAACAAAAACAAAACAGCAACTCAATTTTTCCCAAGCTTTTAGCAACAAAACCAAAACATTCAGGCAAATATTTTGCTTTGTTGGTGTTTTCAGCAATTTTTCATTTTCATGTGGCCGGTCGGATAATGTCAAACTGTTTTGTCCGCTTTTCTGGAAACTCTGTTGGTCTGGTACGGGCTCAACTTGAGGAAGATAAAATAAATCCCTGGTTCAGTTTGCCCCGTTGATGTGGGCTACGGACTATGTTGTGTGAAAAAATAAAATAGTGTTGAAAATACGTGCAAATTAATTGAACTTTATACAGAAGTTAAGTTTAATGTAATCTGGTTATAAAATTGCTATAAAAGGGCAGATGCCTTAAAGGAATTAGAAATATTTTGTGATGTCTCTTCCGAGGGTCCGATGATTTGTATTATAATTTCATTATCAGTACTATCCGTTTTTATACAGTTTTTAAAGGTAGATCGCATTTCTCCACTAATACCGACATTACCGACATCACCTTTTCATGAACCTTCCAATAATTCCTGAATTTCAAAAAAGTTTTTCGTTATTTGGTTTAATAATAGTTTGGTTGTGCTGCTGTTTTGTTGGCTGGTTGTAGACCTCTATCGACTGACCGGTTTAGCACCGATAACTGTTCATTCATATATATGCTATGTTGTTTTTTGTTTATTTTGCAATTATAACATATATCTCATTTTTTGAACCTTGTAATTTCGGCTAGCGCTGTAGCCTTTGTCAGAGCACAAATAGGAACAGCAGTTTGTTTTTTTTTGCGACTTAACATCCTAAGCCAGTGACTCCAAAAAATCAAAAAATACAGAGCACTTATTGCATTTACATTTTTAATAAATCCAAAATGGCTGCCAGTAATATCTCTGTGTAAATCGAAATCTCATAAAGTATATAATCACTCTAATAACTTTTCTTTTTGGATGGTATGGAGCGGAAATAAAAGCAACAGTGCCAAAAATTTGTCGCTACCATTCACGTAATTTTCAAAAAAATGAACCTGTATCGATTTTATTTTCACGCAGTGTCATTAAAATAGTGAGGTCTTTGATGTTGTGAGCATCTAGCACTCAAAATGGACTCCCAAAGCCAGTGGTTATAGTCCGTGGCTATCATTATTTTAAGCACCCGCAGTAATAAGAAATAGGTGACCATGACGATAACGAAGGTCCGTTACTTACGGTGAATAAGGATAACAATTTTTCCCGTTACTTTTTACATAGATCACTAATTGTTTTGAACAAGACAGGAGATTGTATACAATTCATTTCACGTAAGAAGATAACAGTGATGTCACAGTTCCATAGATGCGCTGTGTATATACACATAATCAGCTGGTTGGCTGCCATGCAGTAGCGCAGGGACGTATCCAGACCACAGTCTTGGGAGGGGGTTAGCAGGGCATGAAGTGGTGTGTGCTTTCACCATTTTTTGTAATACCTTCGAAAGGACGTTGATGCAATTGAAAAGCAAAATGTTAATAACATTAAAATAAAAAAGAAGATATAAACAGCAAGTGAAACAGTGGAGTATCAGGGATTTTAGAGAGATGAAATAAAAAATCTATTGATGTATTAATCAATTTTAATTTTACGGAATACAAATAATATGTACTTAACACATATCATCCGTGAACATTCTATTGGCACAGCATACAAAATAAAACGATCATGAACACTCAACGGTCAGGTACCCTTGTAGCCACAACACGTACTCCATTTTTTTTTAGTGTTTTAACTTTTCTAATCGGTTTCAAAACAGGTAATTAATGAGTTAGGTAAATTTTTGTGCTACCACGTTGTATAGGACGTTCAACTGATTATGTAACAATGAGAACATATTAGATATACATCACTGTAATAATGCAAAACAAACCCTTTTGTAATTTAGTTACTGCGGAAATTTTTTTTTTCAGTGCGACAATTGCTTAAATAAGTAAGTCAAATAAAATAAGTCAAAGTTGAATCGAGTTTTTTTTTCGAAAATCTTGGGAGGGGTAATTACCCCTGTTACCCCGCCTTTGTATACGCCTGTGCAGTAGCGTGGATACGCTTGACTTGCGGAACAACATCGTTTGGTAATCGTTTGTGTGCAAGTTATTGTGCTGCGGTTTGTTTTTGATTCTGTGTGGTTTCACGATTTACCTAAGTTCAATGTCGCCGAAGAAACGCATTTATGTTTTGCATTATACTATTATTCAAATCCGAATTGAGAAAACAAGTGTTACGCCTCTGACTGTAAGCATTGTCATCCGCGATACTGTTCGCGCTGGTACGTCATCAGTTATGTTACGTCACTATCATCTTCTTACGTGAAATGAACCTTCCACACTTCCACCCATATTTAACATCAAACGTATGATGGTAATAAATATTATGGCGGAAAAAGAAAAAGAAAAACGAATCGGTGACCTTATCTAATAATATTTTGAAAGATTATTCATAATCAATAAGGTACTGAGAATAGTTTAAAGCTCTAAAGGTTGAAGGAACGCAACAGCTGAAACGTCAAATAACGAAAAATGTGTTTTTACTGGACAAAAAATTCATTCTCGTCTAGCAGCTCCCCAATACTTGTAAAAAGTGCCGACTGTTTTGATATTTTCGAAAAGTGTAGGTGCTTTAGCGAATTCCAATGGACGTGTAGTGTTGTACACTCCACTGGCTTTGAGGGATACAAAACTATATTTAAAAAAAAATACTATTTTTCAAGAATGTATACTAAGTCGCAGTAGGGATTGAAAGACTAATTATTCAACACCCCACCCGGCAAGCCAAATTAAAGGCTTCTAAAGTGCGATAAGTTTAATAAGGGCACAACTGGTTGAAATGATTTGGAGGAATTTAAGAACATGTTAAAGTAGGCCTACAAACGGGCCCTTTTGCACCTCTTCCAAGTCCAGCCCTCATCCCAAAGATGAGGATGGCCTTGGGTCCTGCCCACCTTAATCGTAAGATTCAAGAACCCTTGAATCGAGTATAGTCTGCCTGTGATATCCAAGGGCTTCACAGCGACATATAATGAGGATTCTTCCTCCTCGCCACAGCGTGTACACGTCACGCGTCGGATCGCTTGCCACCCCCATCACATAAAAGGGACGTTTGAAGGTGTTGTGGCCGGATAGCAGGCCGACAAGTAACCTTAGCCGGTCCAGTGAGAGTCAGAACCTCCCCACCTTAGCCTGAGGTCCTAAAGTAAGTTCTCTAGCTTGACGGAGATGTCCAGAGATTCTTCACCATCTCGTAAGATGCTGATTTTGCAACCACACCTTTGTTTTCCTTCTAATGATACTTACTGCTAGCCCTGATGCTGGCTCAGGAACCAGGAAATTATTCCTCGACCCACGCCTTACGAGCGCGTCCGCCATTTCATTGCCACCAGCTCCAACATGACTCGGCACTCACATAAGTGACACCTGATGTCTTGCCGAAATGTCATCCAAGACCTACATTGCAGAACGAGCCTTGATGTAAACCTAGAGGCACTTAATGCTTTTAATGCTGCCTAGCTGTTAGAGCAGATGGTGATCCGCCTGCTAGGGCCCCTGAATTTCGTGAATAGGCACAAGCTAAAATCGCATATATCTCTGCATGGAATACACCAAGGGAGATGGGGATGATAAACCTTGTTCTGCTGCTAGCTTGCAAAATTAGCTTTACTATAATACAACGAATTTACAGGGCTCGTGTGAAAAAATCCGACTTTTTTGTATTTAAACGCCTATCTATGCTTGAGTAATTATTACTAAATACCGGTAATTAAATGTCTGGAAATTGTGGAAGTTTTGGAGGCATAATAAAACGCTTCAAATATTATTGGATACGTAAAGCTATGCGTGTCACATATTATGATTTTATGACTGTTGTAAAAACTGCATTCCCTTCGCATCGTTTTCGCGACGATTGAACTTTGTTAATCATCGCCAACTGTTAGAGATTCATCGAGCCAAGTAGCTTGAGTTTTTTCTTAAACACTTGACTTGACTTGAAAGCTTTTGAAAATTTGATATTTGACTTCACTTGATTTTCGATCTGAACTACTTGACTTGATATCAAGTAAAATCAAACTACTTGATATCGATCTGTAAAATGCGAATCGAAGCGTTAAAATAGGGGATTCACCGAGGTTACGACAGCAAGCAGGCACTCGATGACGACGCGCTCTTGCTATTAGTATTAGAAAATCATTAAGCATTACGAGCAAACTAACTGGATGTACTGTGTTGTCCTAATTCTAGACCCCGACATAAAGTGGAAACATTCTCCAGTACCATTTGGGGAAAAGAGTTGCAGATAGAAGCAGTTAAACATTTTGAAGATATTTTTAAAGCACGGTATTGTAGGGCTGACCCTCTGCAGATGTCTGAGCCATAACCATTAGTTCCAGTTCCAGTAGCATCATCCTCAAACCACAGTGGTGTCGGAGAGTTTGAAATAGATCTACAGTTTATTCAAAAGAAAACCTGCCCATGATGCAGGCGATGATATGGCCTGGTGTTACGAAATCCACAAACACATTTCTTACCCAAGAGCTGACCGTACTGAAGATATTTTATAATGGTGGAAAAGACACGAATGTATTTTTCCAAGCCTTGTCGCAATGGCCAAAGACTTTTTGCCAACGCCAGCTTCTTCATCTCCAGTTGAAAGGCAGTTTTCTAGAGCTTCTAGAGTGATAACTCCGTTAGAAGTCTTATGTGTCTCAAATCATGGATGTCAAATGATATTAAAGATCTATTTTAGATATTCACTGTTTTTATGTTTGAGTTTGTTGTTTTTCTATGTATTATTGTCAGAATTCAGATTATTTCGTATTTTTATTTTATATTATTACATTCATTATTTAACTAAGTTTGTTGGAGTTTTCGCTTTTGGATGTTTTTTTAAATAAATTAATTTATTATTAATTGTCTTAATTATATATTCATAGAATTTTATTGTTATTGCGTTTTGGCAGTTAATCAGATGAGTATTAAAAAAGACCTATTTTTTCAAGAAAAATCGAGTGGCTAGCTTGAAAAACCTGATTTTCAAGTTATTTGATGTGTAACTACTTGACTTGACTTGAATTTCGAAAACAAATACTTGACTTGATTGTGACTCGATATCAGGTCAAGTCAAGTAGCTTGAAAATCAAGTCAACTCGTGAATCTCTTCCAACTGTGGATGCGTATTTGAAGAAGGAATCTCAAAACTCAGCAAAATTTAAGAAACCCTCGACTTATGCATGAAAATCAATCCATGTGCATTTGGAGAGAAATCAGATGTATTATGTACTGATATATGTATAGTAACTACATAGTATACACATTTTCGGCTTATCCAGCCATCAAGCGTGATCGATACCTCGGCCACACGACAGCAAATCCTCCACATACCGTGTGAATAAAAATGCAATATTACAGTAAGTTGTGCATAATTCACTTTTTCAAGAACCTGAACCGAATTATGAAGGAAAAAGAGTTAAAATAACCGAGCATTGCGGCATCACGTCAAGCACGTAGAATTATATAATTGCTTTTTCACATGAAACGAGTGCAAAGCTCTCGGGACTTACTGAAGCGAATTCTGGTTTCTGCGGTGGCCGAATACCGATACGAACCACCGTATCGATGAACTGTGGTCAAACATAGCAGCTGTTTGGTTAGATATGCAAAAGAATGCATTGATTACCAGTCAATGGAAAATCGAGAAACCTTGTTGGCATTGATGTACGAGAACATCAGAGTAGAGTAGAGTAGATTCATTTGACTTTATTTTTGGACATAATAATACATTATAGCAAGTTACATAGGTGTATAGCTTAAGGGGCCTGAGTATACACAGTCATACATACAGGGTTGGGATAAAGTATGGAACCAAGCAAATAACTTTGGAACGGAAAGAGTGATATTGCTGAAAATTTGCAGGCAAGTGTAGTGACGTCTAATGCATCCGAAGACATTATGTTAGCTATTAATATACTTCCGGTTTAACCGGAAGTACCGTCAGCTTTTTTAATTTAAATGGGACACCCTGTATATTTTTGCAGATTTTTTTTCATCTTTTTTTTCCGAATACGTCCATAGTGGGTTTAGTATTTGTTTCTTAAAAAATTTGTCTCACAAATTCGTCCGTGGCGGTCTGCGGTCTTCCCGTTTGAGGTAATTTTTTTTGTATTTTTTTTTTAAGTCACCGTCAACGTTGTTATAGGACCCCTGTCGGGACGTAAATCATTAAAAGTTGACACACTTCTTTGTGAGTTCTCACGCGATCGCCAAAACCGATTTTGAATGACCGGCATTTTAAACACCTGAAATGATAAAGAAGCTTTGTCTTTCCCGTTTTTACAGAAACTAATGCTAAACCAACTATGGACGTATTCGGAAAAAAAAGATGAATTAAAATCTGCAAAAATATACAGGGTGTCCCATTTAAATTAAAAAAGTTGACGGTACTTCCGGTTAAACCGGAAGTACATTAATAGCTAACATAATGTCTTCGGATGCACTAAACGTCACTACACTTGCCTGCAAATTTTCAGCAATATCACTCTTTCCGTTCCAAAGTTATTTGCTTGGTTCCATACTTTATCCCAACCCTGTATGTATTTGCCATGCTAAAACACCGATTCCCATTTCCAACAGAACTCACTTGTTTTTCAAACTACATACACAGTATTTCAGAAGGTAATAGTTAAGGCCTTAATGAATGACAACTATTTGCGATTTTCTCAAAAAAGTTTTTTAGATTGCAAAAAAACTCGCAATGCACAATTATAAATTCAAATATCTGTAATTTAACAACCAAACACGATATCAAAAAAAGCCCAAATAGGTAACAAGGCGCAAGCTTTCGACTTTAGTTTGCTTTTAAAATCATTACTGTATGTTTAAACGTAACGTCAGGAGCTTTTATAGTGGCCTTTGGACCTTACCTTTGGATCTTTTGACCTTATATTCAGATTTTTGGACTTATCTCCCCTCATCTTAGACGCACATACTGGAGAAAGGAAACAGGCGGCCACGCCTCCTCGCTAACACGGGAATACGTCTTTTTTGGGTTCTCAATTTCGCGCGCTATACCCTAGACCCTTAACGCAGTATAAAAATACGTGTTTTAAATGCCTAAATCCGCAAAAAATTACAACTACAAAATATTACAAACAATCTGTAAAAAAATTTGCAAAAAAGCTTATCAGTAAACTAACAAACACTAACAACAAAAACAACAAGCCAATAATAAACCACTATTTCCAGCCACTACTACCACCACCACTAGTCTGGTAAACAATTAAACATAAAATTGCTATCAAGGTATTCTTGAACCGAATAAAAGCAATAAGTTAGTAAGTACTGCTTTACGGATTTTTTAAATTCTTTATTCGAAAGCTTTTTGATAGATGTTGGTAGCTTATTATACAGTGTATAGCACAAAGATGAGCTGATATTGGTTTTCTGCTCTCATATGTTATTTTTTGCTTCAGCTAAAATAACTTTTCCGGAAGATCAAAGTTAGAAGGTTCAACTTTGATTTCCGCGTGTCCCTTTGTGAGCCTAAAACTTTGCTTGAAATATGAGTATGGTAATGTGATAGTAATAAAAGCCAGATTATTCGCCTTTTGCGTATCTCTCAGGTTTGTAACCAACGAACTCCAATGATTTCGGTTAATTTTGGAGCATATGTATATAATGTAATTGAAATTCCCAATAACCATAGAGCTTCCTGCCCTTATTTAGATGTTTAATGTGGACAAATGGACATTTTGTATACACTCCTATGAATTTAACAATAATAGTTGTGGCTCAGGCATGATGGGGAATGTTTCATATTATAGGTTTAGATTAAGGAAATGCTAGGCTGCTTGCCGTTACCTTGATTTTTTAGTGTGATGTACCCAAAGCTTAACGTTTAAGTGCCTAATTTTGCTTCTAAGATTGCACCTCGATGTTTATTAGAATTAAAAATAGTGTTACTACGGTCTTGGTTGCCTGGGTGATTCTTTTAGAACTACTTACAAATTGCTTGACAAAAAACTTTTAATACCAGATTTTAATTTCTGAACAATTTCAAGTTCAAGTTCATTTACTATTTTGTTATTGTTAGCAATAACTTTAAAAGCGTTTCTTCCCAAAAATTTTGCATATCCGTTTTTAATTTTGGATTTATTCTGTGATCATAACTACCACATTATTATTATTCTTTTTTTTGTGAAAGTACCTTGACCAACCCACCATAAAGACAATATGAAGTAGTATTAAATAATGTATAATTAATTCCTAGTTTGATGATGAGAATAAATTAGACCAGCTCAAATGTTACAACTTAGTTATGACGCCAAAAATTGTAGAGCTGTACTAAATAAATTTCAAGCAATATTTTTTGTAGTTTTTTTTATTAAGCCTAGTACAGGTGATTTGTTAGTTTAACTGCATCTTAAAAATCTTGTTACACTATAAATAAGAAGCAACATCGTTATTCTGCGCTTTATATCACAAATACTAAAGAGACATAAATATCCGATGAATTGTGTGAACTCAATCTAGTTGACCATATTTTTATCGATTATAATTAATAACAAGATATATCAGGTCATATTTCGTAAATGGTTTCAGATTCACCAAATACCAATCTGCTAGATATTATTTTTATTGTTTAATCTGTTACTGCAATTTATTTTTTAGAGTTTCATATTTCGTTTGTTATTTTTTACTTGTGGTAGTATTCCATGTGTTATATACATGTTTGTTCTTTGACATTAAAAGATAACATACATGTCTTCAGTGCCCCTTCAAATTTGTAAAGAATAATATTACTTGAATAGATACAAAAGATATGTTATATTTTAATTCTTATTCTGTGGTTTTTATTTCTCGTCCATTGAGTTTTACTGGTCATTTGGAGTCATATAGCTTTACTGACATTTAGGTCGCTTTGGCAGCCTTGTTAAAAATACAAGTTTCTTGAGTAGACTTTAACATTTCTATCAACCCAACTTATACCTAGAGAATGGCAGTAGTGGAAGCCGAAACTTTAGGAAACCTAATTATAACGATTGCAGTTTTATTTATCTAGCAAATGCAGAAAGGATGTATATCATATACAGGGTTATTCACGTTATCCGACACGGAGCATTATGGCTAAAGTATTTGATAAAAAAGAAAATAATAATATGGGATGGATAGAGACCCATAAAGGCTACATTTTAAAAATATTTTCATGTTATACAGGGTGTCCCAAAAACACGAAATGTATCAAAGTTATGTTTTTTAAATGGAACACCCCATATATTATTGCATATTCAGATTCCTTGGTGAATTTTAGTGTGACTTTATGTATCATACATGGTACCTAAAGCGAACCGTTAATGTGTAAATCACCATTTTCGGTATAAGTAGATATCGGGAAAAAATTGAATATCGCAGAGATTACAAAATATGGAAGGCTGTGACTTTGCCATATTACTAAGCATAAAATGCATCAGCTTTGATGAGACTGTCAAATTTAAATTACGTTTATGCTTGGAGAAATCGGTCGATGAATTAAGGAAACTTCGATCAGCGATAACTTGATTTTTTCAAATGGGAATGCCTAATTTTTTTTATACGGTTAAATGTAAAATTTGATAAGCTTTCTAATGATATAAGGTTGTGAATATCAATCTCTCGTAGTTTTCATTTAATTTTAAATTTTCAAACAAATCGGCGTTTTTCAATTTTCCTACCTATAAGCAACGTAGCAGGCCATGAAATATAAACAAAAATCTGTTCAGGTAGAAGAAAACAACTAACTTAGCAGAAAAATACACACTAACTAGACTAAAGGCACAAGATTATAAAAATTCCTTACAACAAATCAACTCTCCCAGAAACAGCTGCGATAACATTTGTAAGGTCAAAGAGAAGCTGGAGTATGGCAGTAATAAATATTTTTACTGTCTACTGGCTACCGCAATTTACTAGAGGTTAAAAATTTCCAATGCAATCAAAAACCCTCATATGAAACAGAAACAACCAGCGACTGTTGCTCCAGCACGCAACTATCAATCATATGTAATGATGTAAAAAAGTACTAATTTGCATCGAAGTCGATACCTCTGACTGGAGCCCTTCTATTTTTCAATATCTATTAGCAATATTGCAAAAAGGAATACCGACAAATCAGATTTAAATTTTCTGCTATTTAAGTTATGTTTTATAATTTGAACAAATTTTAATTCATTCTTAATTTTCTGCGACCTTGCTAATAGGTACTGAAGAATTTTCAGAACTCCAGTCAGAGGTACTTTTGCCTTGAGTTTTGACAGAATTGCATACTTTTTTATATCATTAAATGTGAAATTTTATTATGAAAATAATAAACCGCTTACAACATTCTCTAGTAGTTTTTACTTTATTTCAAAATGTTTAATGGTTTTGGAAATTGCCAATCTCTAGTACATTGCAGTAGCTAGTAGGCCGTGAAAAAAACCATTTCTGCCATACTCCAGCTTCTCTTTGACCAAAGATATGTTACCGCCGTTGTTTCTGGTTAGACTTTGTTTGTTGTGAGTAATTTTTATAATCTTGTTCCTTTAGTCTAGTTTGCATGTATTTCTCAGCTAAGTTAGTTGTTTTATTCTACCTGAACAGGTTTTGTTTATATATCAAGGCCTGCTACGTTGGGTATAGGTAGGAAAATTGAAAAACGCCGGTTTGTTTGAAAATTTAAAATTAAATGAAAACTACGAGAGATTGATAAGCACAACCTTATATCATTAGAAAGACTATCGAATTCTACTTTTAACCGTATAAAAAAAATTAGGCATTCCCATTTGAAAAAATCAAGTTATCGCTGATCGTAGTTTCCTTAATTCATCGACCGATTTCTCCAAGCATAAACGTAATTTAAATTTGACAGTCTCATGAAAGCTGATGCATTTTATGCTTAGTAATACGGCAAAGTGACAGCCTTCCATATTTTGTAATCTCTGCGATATTCAATTTTTTCCTGATATCTACTTATACCGAAAATGGTGATTTACACATTAACGGTTCGCTTTAGGTACCATGTATGATACATAAAGTCACACTAGAATTCACCAAGGAATCTGAATATGTAATAATATATGGGGTGTTCCATTTAAAAAAAACATAACTTTGATACATTTCATGATTTTGGGACACCCTGTATAGAATGAAAATATCTTTAAAATGTAGCCTTTATGGGTCTCTAACCATCCCAAATTATTATTTTCTTTTTTATCAAATACTTTAGCCATAATGCTCCGTGTCGAATAACGTGAATAACCCTGTATAGCATTTATTTACGTTTTGTATCCTGGAAATTTCCCAACACCAAAGGGTATCTGACTATTGGGGTATAATTTACCGTTCATAGCCTGAAGATGGTGCATGTTTAAGCGTCGAAACGTCGTAAAAATTATATCTATTTTTTGAAATATAAAATTTACCGTATCCCAGGATTTATTATTAATCCACTATTATTAGCCAATCGGGTGAGGTTTTTTTTACATAGCCCGTACCGAGACCTATCCTTCCAAAACACCCCCATGTATGTGTAGCGATTATTAGTAGTTTTGGAGCTATGATTATTTTTGAAAATTTAGAGATATTCCAGGCTTTCCGAAAAATCGTCAAAAACAAAAACAAAAATACTTTTTGGTTTTTATTTTTTTTGTAACTCTACTCAGTATTAAGCCTATTTTAATATCAAATAAAGAAAACCTGTGCATCCGAACAATAATAAGGTACATTTTGGGCCCAAAGTTTGAAATCATAGTTTTTAGTCAAGGACCAAAATTATCAAAATAAAATTAAAAATACTTATGCTTGGATTTGGAGCTCCAATCTGATCTCAAAAAGTTTGGGAGACATTAGACTTTCGAAATAATAAAGAAAAAATGGCACTTATGGGGGCATCTCTAAGTTTAAAAAAAATCATAACTCGAAAACTATCAATAATCGCTACACATACATGGGGGTGTTTTGGAAGGTCTCGGTATAGGCTGTCTAAAAAAAAATAACGTCATCCGATTGGCGATCCTGTATAGCGGACAGATTTGTTAGTGAACCTTTTTTTTTATTTTATTGTAAGCGGTTTTATTTGCGCAGCAAACGCAGAATAGATTTATTTTAAATGTCAACACCCGGAACCGGTGTTCGGCAGCTGCAAAGTTTGTCAACTCACCTAATCACGCTTCAAATCTAGTAGTGTCAATGAAAATATACGCGTGAGAAGTGAGCACTTGGGTGATGCAGCCCGGAAAGAACCGGATCAACAGCGTTCAGAAATCGCGCGACTGTCAGAGACCGTCCGTAAAAAGGTTTCAGCACGCACTGTCTGTCTGTCGCTGAAAAGCATCACAGCCAGCAGCAGCAGCAGCAGCAGCAGCGAGGACTTTCTAATGGCAGGACCGCGCCTCCTGCAAGTCACGCCGCTCCTGCTACGGCGCAGCAGGCCGACGCGGCGGCGGCGGCGGCGGCGGTGATCCTGCCGTGATGCTGCAGGACCATCCGACGCGACAGCAGGAAAAACGGGACGAGACGATGTACAGCCGACTGCAATCTTGCCGCTCTTCAGTCAATACTACAGAAGCTGCATTTGAGGAAAATTTTGCCACATCAGACCGTAACTTTTGATTATCAGCTAGTAGTGTCCGACCGAACATTCGGTTTCTGTTTCGTTTCGGCCTAGTTTCGGCCAAAAAACGGGTTTCGGTTTAGTTTCGGTTTCGGCTGCCATTCAGCCTTCTTCAGTCTGGATAAATTTGGCTAGTAGCATTAAATAGTTGTTCAGTGGAAACAGTCGCCGGTAAGGCAGACGTGAACTTTAGGGGAACCTTTCTCAAAGACAGAAATGGACTGAAATTCTAGTAAGAGTAATATCTGCGTTTCTTTGCAAGCTTGGCTCCGATAAGTAGGCTTCTTAACTTGTTAGTTAAAAAGCCTACTTATCGTTAGTTACTACCATTACCATCATCTACCCAGCAAAATGACACTTCTTCGCTTGCAGATTAGTGCTCCGAGGGCGTCCGATCGCAGCGCGAAATCCATCTAATTTAGTTTCGGTTTCGGCCGTAGTTTCGTTTGAGTGGCAGCCGAAACCGAAACTAAACCGAAACCCGTTTTTTGGCCGGAACTAGGCCGAAACCGAAACAGAAACCGAATGTTCGGTCGGACACTAATAACAAGTTAAGAAGCCTATTTATCGGAGCCAAGCTTCCAAAGAAACGCAGATATTATTCTTACTAGAATTTCAGTCCATTTCTGTCTTTGACAAAGGTTCCCCTAAAGTTCACCTCTGCCTTACCGGCGACTGTTTCCACTGAACAACTACTTAATGCTACTAGTCAAATTTATCCAGACTGAAGAAGCAATTTGCAAAGAAAGTTGATAAATTATTGTTTCTCGCTTACAATATTACAGTATTAGATTGTTCAGTTATGAACACTGATAATCAGCAATAGCTGTAGCTCAATGAAGCTCACAACAGTTTCTTAAGTTCAGAGAAAACTCCTTACTTTCAAAAATACTTAGTAGTTGTACTTAGCAAGTAGGTACTTCTGAAATTTAGTTTTAAGGCAGCTAATTTATAAGAATGTCATAAAGAATTACCAAAGTTTGCAATGTTATTTAGTAGATACAAAATATAATATAAATATAAAATAGTTGATATTTGGTTCAAATTAACTTCTTAGTTCAAAAATTATAAATAATTTATTTGAAATAAGATGCGACAATGCTGATGATACGTTATTTATTTTTATATCCACGAAAAAGTTACCGACGTTATATTGATGTTTCGGTTTCGGCCGAAACGGAGACGGAGGCCGAAATTCGGTTTCGGTTTCGGTTTCGGCCGTATAAAGTAGTTTCGGTTGGATACAATCAGCTAGGGATCCCCTTTATGTCTGGCAAATAAGTACCATTGCGAAAATACAAAGAAGATTTTGTAAATAACTTGTGGTCTTCTCCATGCGTCGTAAAAATAGCTCGCGTTATCCATAACTATCAATGAATCAGCCGGAAGAAATTTTATAATTTCATCAAAATAATCTTTAAAAACATCCGTATTCATGTCCTCGTGGTAATTTCCCGTATGGGACGACTGAAAGGTTAACAAACCTTTTTTAGGATATCCTTCTTCCAACATGGACGATTATTAGCCTCTTTCCCTTTCCTGAAGCCTATGAAAGCTTAGTGAACACTGATTATATCATTTTTGGTACTATTTAACCTTCCTGAATCCACGGCCCATCAAGATAAAAGATTTTCTTCTGCTTTTTTCGGTACTGCTTTATTCTTCTCAAGTATTTTCGTCTCCAGCAAACAATTTCATCGCACCAGTAAAAGTGCTTTACGGTTATGCTTTTCCAAAACAAAACACATATTTTTCAAACTGGTTCATAAAAGTTTTCTAGTTATCAACCGAATCCTGTCATCCTGGTCAAATTCTATTAAAATCTCATCTAGGGTGGATATTTCTTTTTGTAAATAAAAAGAATGAACTGTTTCTCGAATTACACATTTGGTGTTCTCATCAAGCACTTTTACTGGTCTACCTGAACTTTTCTTGGGTTTCACTTCACCTATACCTAGTCCTTCTCTCCCGTAATAATTTGAAAACTTTCCAAATCCAGTCATTCGGAAACACCTAGCGACTTTTTTAGGTCCATCCGAACATTGCCTTGCCTATCACAGGAACCAAAGGAATTTTTTCTTATACGAGTATTGCTTTAGACCGTTCTGTATTGTGCAACGAGGAAACTATTGAATTGATTTTATGAAATTTTGACACAGTATTACTACCGTGGCGAGGATGAAAAACGCGTACGGTTTTTATAAATCGTGTCAATGGCGGCGCAGAAATAATTACCAAATGGACAGAACTAGTTTTGCGCATCTTGAAATGCACAGAACTAGTTTTGCGCAAATTGAAATGCACAGAACTAGTTCTCTCGTACGGAATGACAACCAAAGTGAACATTCGTTATGCATTATTTGTTAAAAACCAGCAAAAACCTATCGTTTAGAGTAGGTTAGGTTAGATTAGGTTAGGTTAGGGTTCTTTGCCAACGTTCCTGCAGTATAAGTACGAATCGTGAAAACGCAAAAAGAGGTTTGGAAGCACAAGCCAATTTGATGCTCACATAATCAAATAAAAAATTTAAACCAGCCTCAGTTGGCGATTTATTATTTGTTGGCATTCATTAAAATATATTTTAACTTCTCCAACTTTATATTTATTTGAGTCCATCGCCGGCGCCGATTAAATGGAAGAAGCAGAATTTGTGCTGGTCATTCAGAAAATATACAGAACCAGTCCTGTGCATTTTAAGTTGCGCAAAACTAGTTCTGTGTATTTCAAGATGCGCAAAACTAGTTCTGCCTATATTTGGTAATGCTCAATAGCCGTACAAATTTCATATTACGGGTTTGGGAAATATTCCTTGCTCAAAACTAGTTCTGCATATTTTTTTCGGGCATTGCCGAAATTCGGGTATTAAGCATAACATATGCATTATAGACTGTCCATTGACCTGTGAAGGAAAGACCTAGCGGCATAACATTTTTTTGGTGGGTGGGGGGGGGGGGCGGTTGACGAAGGGGATTTCAGACTATAGCTTCATGCTAAGGGAGAATAATAAACTAGCATCACCGTAATGTGTGGGAAGTAGTACTGATTCAAACATCTTGACTTCATTTTTTGTTGTGTCTGTGTCCGGTGGTTATAATAATTATAGGTTGATTTCTCAAACTTCTTCTGGTTTTCTCTCTGGCTCATCACTCTTCAGTGCCTCATAATTAGAAAACATTAAAGTAAGGTGAATACCCTTCTACAAAGTACAAAATCATTGACAAAAAGTTGTTTGACTTTTGTTAATCGATTAGTAGCCCTAGGACAGCTGTAGTCAAGAAATATTCTAGCTTGATATGAAAACTAGACGATTGTAACATTTTTGTGTGTTTTCACATGAGTTAATCGATCCAAAAATGCCTCCGTACTTATATGACAAGATAAAGTTTCGTCAAAATATGCGTGATGTAAATATGAAAAGAAAACATTTATTGACCATACCGGCACACAAAACTTCTCTTCTTGTAGCCTTCAAGGCCCTACCATGATCAGGGCCATATATAAGGGGGGGGGGTTGGGTGGTTCAACCCCCCCCCCATGAGTATTCCCATGAATGAAATAACTACTAAAATAATATAAAATAAAAATAATCAAGTATGCTTTCGCCAAGCTTAGTGATTTATTCTACTACTAACCATCCTCTCGGCGCTCATGACACATTAGCAGCGATACAATCTGTACAGATTTTAAGAAAATTAAGACATTACATATTCTTTTATACATGAACCCCCCTAAGGTCACCATGAACCCCCTCTATGGTCAACGCCTAGCTACGGCCCTAACCATGATCAAGAGACAAATTTCTGATATGTGTTTTAGTAAGCCCATTCTCTTCCGTTCACAGACTCTTGGCCTACCCTGTATAGAAACTCTGAACTGTAAAACTTGATAAACTTCTTAGTAACCAACTTAGAAGTCCGAACTACATGGAGAATTTTTCTACAAGAATGGCTTTATCTTGGGTAACAGGCGCATACTTTGCTTCTTCGCATCTTTGAATAATTTCGACGCCCCACGGCTCCTACTCACTGGTAATAAATAATTAATAAATCTCCTTGAAATGTCTATGAGTACCGTTCTCGCACACTCATAGACGCAAATACGCAGCTATGCTGTACTTCTGCATTAAAAATGTGTAAAAGTCACTCAACGACTTGTGTGTTGCACAAGAAAATCGCCAAGTTTGCTTGAAATAGCTCAGTTCAATTAAGACGGAGATGCAGAGTTTTGTAGTCTCGATAAAAATGTTAAATTGTTTATATTTAAAATATCTAATAATTACTCAAAATACTACCGATTCAATAATTTTATCAGAACCGATCGCAGGCACGTATCCAGGTTTTGGTTTTGGGGGGGGTCCAGATTATGGGTGTCACTTGCTTGACCTTTCGGGGAGGTCCAGATTATAGTTTCCACCTTAAATTTGCTGTCGCCCAGAGGGGGGGGGGGCCAAAAATGTGTGGATAAAGCAACAAATTTTTCAGTTTAATAACCCACCACCCCCAACCGCCCCAATTTGACCCCCACCCAAAGAAGGTTGAAAATGATCAGGAACCCCTAAAATGCCTAAAAACAAAGTTTGGGCTGTTTTTACACTTTTGGTTTTTTTATTATTGCTGCGGTGCCACTGACACGATTTTTCAAAATATACACGTTTCGCCGCCAGCGCCGTTGTAATATTATGTCAAAATTTCATGAAAACGTAACGCAATATAGAACTATCTAAAGTAATAGTCGTATGTATAAATCACAAATTCTAAGTCTCTTAGTTTCTATAATAAGCAAGGCAATGTTCGTATAGACCTAAAAAAGTATATTATGCCGCTAGGGAATTTTTTTGTTTTTTGCTAATTACCTCGCCCCCTGTACAACGATTTCCAAAATTATAGGAACATTACCTACTACGACCCCACAACATATCGCTACCCAAATTTCATCATAATCTATGAAGGATTTTCTGAGATTACGACGTTAGAAAACGCCAACAGCCAGACAGCCAGACAGACAGCCGACAGAGAGACAGACAGACAGACAGACAACCGATAGAGAGACAGACCGACGGAAATGAGTGACGTGAATTTTAGTTATGCAGACATCATAAGACCCCCAAAAAGCGTGTTATCTCAAAATCGATCATCTTCGCGATCACAATACTCCCCTCACCTATCGGTGTGGGAAGTAAAACATAAATTTCAGCATTCAGACATTAAGCCTTTGTTTACTTATTGCCTATGGTGATCAGGCAAGCATCCAGGATTTGGTTTGGGGGGGGTCCAAATTATGGGTGTCACTTGGTTTCCTTTCGGGGGGGTCCAGACTAGAGTTGCCGTCTAAAATTTGAGGAGGGGGGGGTGCAAATTTGTGGATTCCATTTTTTAGACGGCATTTTATAACGTTTCGGGGGGGGGGGGGTCTGGACCGCCTGGACCCCCTCTAAATACGTGCCTGACTGATCGAATTCTTTGAGAAGCAATAGCATTTAATAACACCACATGCCAAGCTGTAGAAAAAATACTATCTACTGCCTTGGTTGGTTGGTTGGTTGGTTGTTTGGTTAACATGCGTTATTGCCAAAGATATATAAAAAATCTTATCGACAAACAAATAAAAATACATATACATAAAAATTAAAATACAAATACATAAAAATAAATAAAATACTTAAAAGTCAGACATTCACAAATTAAAAATTTTACTGACACCCCATAGATGAAGGTTATTTTTATGTTCATCAAACACTTGGGGCAATAGTTGACTAACTCACTGAGTGAAGGAAAATTCAAAATATTGGTCCAGCGAGTAGAATGCTTGTGTTATTAGTATTTTTTTAACGCTTTACGGAACTTCATAATATTAGCGATATTGTCAATTTATAAGTTATTTTTCCAAAATATCAAAAGTACTTCCTAGTAATGATTTACAGCTTGAATGAGTTTTAACTAACTTCGAAATAATGCTTGTATCCGAAACTCATATTTGATTTTTAGTACATCTATATTTCTATAAAATGGGCGTTTTCTAAAAATACGGCTTAGTACGGCAAAATGTGTTTCCTAAGTTGGGATATTTCTTCATAGGGCATATAGTACTCGCCAAAAGGAGTGATTTTTCTCAGTAACATAGAACCAAAATGCTTAAGGATATCAGAATATTGACCGATAATGAAATCATCATCCCTAATTTCGTCTCTGTGCGACTCGATCAAAACAGAGACAAAAAACAAGAATTAGCAGCGCGTGTTTGAGGTCTGTCGAGTTGTTGATGTGCTACACCAGACTTAAAAAACAACAGAAATGGTGTAACCGGTATAACCTCGGGTATAACTATAATGAACTGGTGGATATGTGTTTAGTGTACGGTGAATGTGGTCAAAATGCCTCTCGGGCTTCGCGAGTGTATGCTGATCGTTTCCCTGACCGTATTCACCCTACATCCCGTCGATTTGTCTGTTCCGTGCAAATAGCTAGACACAGAATATTTGTATTCACATCATAGCGGACAGGCTGAACGACCTAGACAACATCGAATGATCCAAACTAAAGAAGAAATACTTGGCTTTTCAGTCTCGCGGCGCGAACTTTGTAGCGAATTCTCATGTGACAGGACCGTACTTAAAACTTTGCTTAGCATTCTTTTTATTCCTCTGATGCCGATTCACCATACATTTCAAGAACAGTTGTTTCTGAAAAGGAAAGTCCCAACTTTGAAAATATCCTTTATAAGTAGTTGAATCTATGGTTTCTACGTCTTTACATAATACGCCTGTATGATAATAATTAACCTTATGAAAAACTTTTCCGGAGTCGAGTGGTTAAACGACTGGACTATGAATAAACATGAGAAAATTCCTACGTATAAAACTTCTCAATGTTATCCCATGGAAATTAAAGCGACTGCGTTATTGTGGGTTATTGAGGAATGTTGCAGGTACAAACACAATGTAATATTTCCTGCTGAAGTGTATTAAGAAATATGTGGTTTGCATTGGAACTAGCCGAGAATAATCCTAAAATTTTTGAAATGAAAATTAATAACGTTGTTTACACCTAATCCGAATTGATTTCATTATCTCATGAATATTGTTTTCTCAGTGGCCGATTTACCGACATGCTTGGGATGCTTGATTGAGCCTAGGACCCGCACATCTGCAGAAACCCACAGGAACCATAAAATTGCATTATTATTTTCCACCCTTACGTCCCATACTGCACACTGTACGTGAAATATTCGGACATTTTATGGTGTATACAATGTGTCCTAGAAATCGACGTCTATCCGGAAACAAGCGATTGAGCATGTCTTAATTAGCAGAAAATTATTTAAAAAAATCAAACTTGTGCAAACTTAAAATTATAAAAGCTAAAAAAGCTCCAGTTTGGAAAAACATTACTCTTTGCAGAATCAAGAACCAAAAATTAATACCACGCTCAGTTCCAACTAACTGTTCTGAAAAAGATTGGACTATGCTTATTCGGCAAGCAGTCCTAAATGTTGGAACCTGGAACACTTAATAAGGATTCCAAAATGGCATAGCACGCTCGATTATCTCTTCAGTTGCAAAAAAAACAAATTTTGTAGGATACCTTGTTTTGACCAATTTTTTGTTAACTTATTTAGATTGATTCTAGCTTGGATAAGGAAAGAGCCAGTCTGTTGCCATATGAATTAGCAGCGGCAAAAAACGATTTTGGTGGAAAACAAATAATTTGGTACGGTAGTATTTTTTTGTGATGTTTAGCGGTTCTAAACCAATAATTTTAAAATATTGTGGTGTGTAGCAGGTAAATTTATGTTCATATTTCTTGATGCATTCGAAGTTTATGCAAATATCTTGATATCTACTTCAGAGATATATATGTATCCAAAATATAATTTTAAATGAGCACGTAAAGTGTAAAAATTATATTTTTTAAGTCATGTTTTTTGGTTCAAATCAGTTTTCCGGTGACGTCTCTGTTATAGCTTACATTTTGCAAGACAAGATATCGGTCGAATGAAAATTCACGGTTAAGTTAATGTTAATTACTTAAATTTGAACTGTGGATGGTAAAATTGGCCATACAGAACTCGTGAGGAAACAATATTTTAATAGATTGTATTTGAAAATAGATTATTCCTTCAAATAGTTTAACCATAATGTTAATCTCGTTAGCTACGGCACTGGTACTATAATAGCGCTTTGGTACTTTTTGGTAACAGAGATGTCAGCCGCGCGTTCCATCCACTCTCTTTCCTTGTCTAAAGCGGCACACACACGCTCAGGAAACCTTTCAGTTCAGTTCAGTCCTAGCAAGAATGGCATCAAAAGACGACCTGCGCATTCGATCGAATGGTTTTTCAGGACCACATCCGGCGGCCTGTACAGTCCAGCGAACCTCCACATGCGCTCCGATAATCCTTGAGGCCAGGACTGTGCAGTTTTTCTTCTTAGGATTTCCGGAGCGTCTGTGGGCCGCTTAAGGCTTCGCATGAGCCCAGTGGACGTGCGTCGGGAATCGCGTCAACCTGGTCAACCACCCTCTGCAATCGACCCGTGTGCATATTTAAAACATTTAAAAAAAAATCAAGCTCGTGCAAATCTAAAAATATAAAAGCTAAAAAAGCTTCAGTTTGGAAAAAAAATCACTTTTTGCAGAATCAAGAACCAAAAATTAATACCACTCTCAGTTCCAACTAACTACTGAAAAAAATTGGACTATGCTATTTCGGCAAGCAGTCCTAAATCTTTGAACACTTAATATGGATTCCAAAATAGTATAGCACTTGCTCGATTATCTCTTCAATTTTGCAAAAAAAAACAAATTTGAATGTTGATCAGTTTTTGGTTAACTTACTTTGAAGTATTCCATTATGTAATCAAAACTTTTCATCAAGATTCTCAGAGTATAAAGGAGACAGACGCTATATTTTCAGAAATAAAAAAGCTTTAAAAGTTATCTTTTTCTTGAAAAATGTCTATTTTATAATCAATAAAATCATCAGGACGCTATGACTTGTTAACATTATGATAAAATGTTCTAAACGGTTTAGTTATTTAGATGTACGATTGTAACATTTACAAAAGATATCCAAATTGTTTTCTTTCAGCCGCAATACAAGCTTGATATCGTCAAAAAGATCGGGTTATCAGACGGGCAAATCTTCCATTATTTAACTTTAACTGCATCCAGTATTCTTTGCCGTAGCTCATCTAAATTTTCCATTGGCTTCGAATAAACTTTTTCTTTCACTACTGTCCGGTCTAAAAGATCCAATCAGGTAAACGGGATGGCCACGGGATGGGTCTAGATCGGTGATATAGGGGGAACCTTAACAAAACAACCATGGTGACATTCTGTACTTTAAGGGGCCTGGATACACACATTTATACATACGTATTTGCCATGTAAAACACGGACTCACAATTTCTCGCATAACTCACTCTATTGTCAAACTACATATACAGGGGTATCCCACGACCATTAAGACAAGCAATATATCGGAACTGGGCAGTAGTAGAGAATTATAATTTTGGGGGGTGTAAATTTCTTATTAGTGTGTCATCCTTAAGGTGTTTGTTTTTGGTCACGTGACGTCCGATTCAAAAATTATTAACGGGACACCCTGTATATGTTTACCTTTTTGTATTCCTCCTGATAAAGCAATTCCAACAAACTAGCATACTTGGGGTCTAAAGTGATTAGTTCAAGAGCTACAGGTATTTAAAGGATGGTACCACTACCACTGATTATAGCATGTACCCCTATAGTTAAATTACTTTGGTAGTGTTTCATAATGGTAGTGGTACAGTCCTTTAAGTACCTGTAGCTCTTGAATCACTTTAGAACCTAAATGTGCTAGTTTATTGGAATTGTTTTATCGAGGGGAACACAAAAAGTCACAAATATACAGGGTATCTCATTAAATCTTCACAGTAATAAGAAAAGATACCATATTTGCTCTAATTTACACCCCCAAAATTATAATTCCCTGCTACTGACCAGTTTCCATATATTGCTTGTCTTAATTGATTGTGGGACACCCTGTATAATATTTCAGAAGGCGATAGTTAAGACCTTAATGAATGACAACTATTTTCGATTTTCTCAAAAAAGTTTTTTAATGTGCAAAAAAAATTGGAATGCAAAATCATACATTCTATAAATGCCTGTAATTTAACAACCAAACACGATATCAAAAAAAGGCTAAATAGTTGCACAAGCGCAAGCTTTCTTCTCCAATTTGCTCTTTGAGTCGTCACTGTAAGTTTAAAGGTAACGTCAGGAGCTTGGAAATGCGAAATTCATTTTTATGGTGACCTTTGGACCTTACCTTTGGACCTTTTGACCTTACCTTTGGATTTTTGGACTTACCTCCCCTCATCTTAGACACACACACACTGGAGAAAGGGAACAGGCGGCCACGCCCCCTCGCTAATACGGGAATACGTCGTTTCTCGAATTCTCAACGTTGCCTTATGTGTCATTTTTGTACCTATTATACTTCATTTTTTTGAAACTACAACACTGCTTTCAGGTGTTTTGGATAACCTTGATATTTTGCCAATATTTTTAAATGTCATGATGGAAACGGAAAAGGTGAGTAGAATATTTTCTGTTTTCAACTTGTTCTGTCCATAAATAAAATACTGATACATGTTTCTAAGTTAGGCGGCGACGTCACAGAAAATATAGTTCTTCTGAAATTAATTATGATAAAATTTCCATTCCGATCGCATGCGATTGAAACCGAGGAGATTGAAAATGCTAGACGACCCGTTAGTGGTGCTGCAATGCTTCGCATGAGAAGCCCAGTGGACGTGCGTTGGGAGCGATGTCAACCTGGTCAGCCACCCGTGTGTGGAGGCGCTAATACTTTCCTCAACCAAATCCCAGAATTTTATGCGAGAAGTTTTTTATGTTATCGATATGCAAGCCTTATATCTCAATCGTATACAATTTTCAGCTCATCGACTCTTGCGGTTAGTGAATAAAGTGACCGATTACTTTCACGTGCATATATAGATTCGCTTCCTTTTATTTTCACGGAAGTTATAAAAAGAGAAACTTAACTAAAAAAAGCACGAATACGACATGTAAACTGACTTGTACCGTTCAGTTACAATTGACGACATTATGGAAGACGTACCAGTCAAAGTTGCGTATCAAAATTGTTACTTGGATGCTGCTGGTATGCCGCTCCTTTCCTTTTTAAGAATAACACATCGGTTGCTTATGTTCTTATGTAGGAACTGACGATGCCAGCACGAGAAATGTTTACGGGTTGCGCTAGGTTAACGCAATATACAGGATGGGTCCTAAGTTGATACGTTTTTTTATTTGTGTATAGAAGCATTATTTTCCATTGTCAAACTGCAACCAGAAAAGGAGTTCGTTAGGGATGTGTATTATCTCCGATGTTATTTAACATTTACTCTGAATTTGTGATGAGACAGGTATTGGACAACTGGAATGGCGGTATAACTATTGGCGGAAGCAAAATGAATTGCTGACGATACAACCCTTATTACTGCTTCTCAGGAAGAACTAGTAGCTCTATTGAACATCTTGGAACAACACAGCGCAGCATATGGTCTTGGTATTAACTACAAGACCAAGGTTATGATCGTACATAGAGAGCACGATAATCATCGAGCAATAAAGTTCGTAGGCCGTTGTGAAGTAGTTCAAAGTATAGTGTACCTCGGTTGATCGACAATTCCGAGGCACGTGTGGCCATGACAAAGCTTACTAAAATATGGCGTGACCATAACATCACTAAAGCTACCAAAATGTCATTGGTTCAGTCTCTTGTGTTCTCCATATTTTTGTATGGCTCGGAAACTTGGACTGTTAAAAAGGCAGATCGAGCTCGCATAGATGCTTTTGAAATGTGGACGTGAAGGAGAATGCTAAGAGTTCCTTATACCGCCCATCCGGGCCCATCGAATTAACGTTTCCATACTGGATGAACTCGGTAATCCAAAGAGACTATCCTCCATTGTGTCGACGAGAATGCTTACATTCTTCGGACATATTCGCAGAAGCGATAATATGGAGAAACCTGTAGTTCAAGGTCATGCCCCGAGTGGGACGTGCCGTGGCCTTTCCCCTACTCGTTGGGTAGATACGATGAAACAGTTGCTGGATATGAGTATCAAGGGTGCCACTGAACTGGCAGTAAATCACGAACGATGGCGAGCTACAGTTCTCAAATCTATTGACAATGTTGGTGTCGGCAATACTCTAGCTCCGACTTAACGCATTTTACGAGTTCACAACGTGTCTGTTAAGACATTGTGAGTATGATGATGATAGAAGTCGTTAAAATATACAAGTTTTCCAAATAACTTCTTTCAGAAAACTGAAAAATAAGCGAGATACAGAATAAAAAAGAGTATATCTGAGCGTGTATATCAAGACGTACCTAGTCTGTTTGTTAAGTCTGTGCTTGGATTTTTGTCAGATCGATTAAGCTTTGCGCCTGTCAGGTGGTGCAGTAGTTACCTTTTGTTTATCCTTTGTTAGTTTTAAATTGGTAAATCCTAAAATTGGCACATTATTATTAGCGCAGCTTTTAGGATTTATCAGTTTAAGGGCCGGTTGTACAAATGCGGGTTTAGCACGAGCTTTGTTAAGCCTAAGCTTAGCTAAGCTCAGGCTTAAAGTCGACATCCGTTGTACAATCGTCGGCTTAGTTAAACCTGGTTGATAATGAAATTCACTACAGTTGGCATCAATGAAGCAATATGTACTGACACAATCATCTGAAAAATTACCTTTTTTGGTTAGGCACTTATGACAGTTTGTGTCAAATTTCGGCAATGACCATTTCTGTCTCTGTTCTTTCATTTGCTCTCTTTGTTAACTCAGACACAAATCTTTTAAAAAATATGACCTAATAAAGTGACAAGCAATTTGAAGGTTCCTCCTTGACATATCATGTCAATTGTATCAGGTTAAGTTTAAACCTCAGCTAAGCTCGCGTTGAGCTTCGGTTTACGTAAGCTCGTGTTAAGCTTGGAGTGGGGGGCTAAGTACAACGGACATTTTGCAACAGACGTGGTTTAACGTCGGCTTACCTTAAGCCGAAGCTTAAGCTCGCATTGTACAACCGGGCCTTAAATTAACTATGATAAACTGAAAGTGACGAGTGCACTAATTGACAGAAACAAGCCTGATCGATCTGACAAAAATCCGAGCGAAAAACTAAACATAAACGGGCTAGAGTACGTCTTGGTACACAAGCCCAAATTTACTTTTTTTTTATTCTGTATCATGCTTATTTTTCAATTTTCGGAAAAGAGTTATTAGAATATTTGTAAACGATTTTGACCTACTATGATGAACCTCAGTTACTTTTTGTAAAATAAGGTCATTCAAACAAAATCTCCTTATTTTTCTATTTGCGACGTTAATATAAGTCAAAACGTCGTATAGTCGTATCGAAAAATAAGGAGTTTTAGTTAGAACTACCTTATCGTACAAAAAGTAACTGAAGTTATTAGAATAATTTGTTTATTTTATCGACTTCTACCCACAGTTTAAAAAAGCATCAATTTGGGACTCACTCTGTCTCTGTACAGTAGTGTCCCAGAAGTCGACATCCATCCAAGAACAGGAGATTGGCCATGGCTTAGGTAATAGTAATTGGGGAAATATTTTAAAAAAACAAAGTCATGCGAATCTAAAATTATATATGCATTTTTTCAAGTATCGAAAATGTCTACAGGTGACTGCTACTGCTACAAATTGTTTTCATTTTTCTCAATATATAATGGACAGTATATAAAAACGTCTTAATAAAACAATACCAAAACAAGTCAAACATCCATTTTTCAACGTATCAAAAATATCTAAACCCTGTGATGACCCCCTAACTGCTGCTGCTACAAATTATTACTTGTTGTCAATTTTATTTTTATTAGGTAGTCCTGAATAATGCTTCTGTAAACCGCTGCTTGAAATAAACTGTTACCTACTCCACTTTCGTACAAAAATCACTTTTTGCCGAGTCAAGAACCGAAAATTAATACATCCAACAATAATTTAACTTAGATAGCCTTCCGGGTGGAGGGGATTCAGAAAATGCTCTTTCCAAATCAGAATCTAAGCTCTATCTAAATTACACTGTGACATTTTGTTTTATACAGATGTAATAAAGTTCTTCCTTATCTCAGTCACCTACTCATATGTCTTGTAATTAATTTATATAGCCTTCCTTTTCAGAAAATGCCCTTTCCAAATTAGAATCTAAGCGCTATCTAAATTACACAGTGACATTTTGTTTTATGAAGATATAATAAAGTTCTTCCTTATCTCAGTCACCTACTCATATGTCTTGTAATCGAAATTGAATTTCATAGATGAAATTCCAGGAATAAAAAATATCGAAATTTAGTTTATCTTGGTCCGAAGCCGAAAACCCCCGTGGATCCGCCACTGGCAAATGGCATGTTACATAATATAGTTCATTTTTAATTTTAATTTCCAAGGGTAGAAAACTCCCTCGTAGAGGCCACTGGCAAATAGTATGATGCATGATGTAGTTCATTTTTTAGTTCCAAGAGGGTTTTCCCTTTCCCCCGTATCTGCGCCATATGCGCAAAATTAATGTTTTTGGTCGTTGGTATATTTTTTCAATTAAACCTCTCACTTTGTTCTTTTTTTGCAACAGAACCAGATACACAAAATTTTACGTCAAACTTTCATTTGAAAATGTTATCAAAAATACTTAATTATCCATTATATAAAAAAATAAACATTCGACCTTATGTGTATATTGGGTAATGTCTATGCAGGGGCGGCGTATCCAGACCTCAGTCTTTGGGGGGGGGGGGGGTGGGGTAGCGGGCATGAAGTTGTGTGTGCTTTCACCATTTTTTGTAATACCTTCGTGAAGGACGTTGATGCAAGAGAAAAGGAAAATTTTAGGAGTATTGAAATAAAAAAGAAGATATAAATAGCAAGTGAAACAATTGAGTATCAGGTATTTTATGGAGATGAAATAAAAAATCTGTTCATGCATTAATCAATTTTAATTTTACGGAATACAAATAATATGTGATACGTATCATCCGTGAACATTTTATTGACACAGAGCATACAAAATTAATCATGAACACTCAACAGTCAGGTACCCTAGTAACCACAAAACGTACTCCATTTTTTTTAATTAGTGTTTTTCTTTCTTCTTTTCTAATCGGTGCGATTTTCAAATCAGGTAATTAATGAGTTAGGTAAATTTCTGTGGCAAGCTACCACATTATATAGGACATTCAACTGATTATGTAACAATGGGAATATATTAGATATTCATCACTGTAATAATGCAAAACAAACCCTTTTGTAATTTAGTTACTGCAAAAAAGTTTTTTTTAGCGCGAAAATTGCTTAAATAAATAAGTCAAAGTTGAACTGAGTTTTTTTTTCGAAAATCTTGGGAGGGGTAATTACCCCTGTTACCCCCCCCCCCTTGTATACGAATGTGCGTCTATGGCAGGTTTTCCTTTGATGTGAGGGCCGCTGTGTTCCCCAATTTCAATTATTATTAGGAATACCATAGATGCTTTCTTTCCTTTGAGATATTAGCTTTATATTATATTAATTCAAAAGGAAAAAAAGAATTTTTATAAATATACAAACTTGTGACGGAGACAGTAGTTATTGCTGTAGAACTGTAAATATAAACTGCTGTTTTTATTCTGAAATTAGATGTGGAACCCTAAAAGTTTCCAATCTGGTTCACATACACACCCAAGCATCAGAAAATCAATTAACAAAACCAGATATACATCAGATCAGGCGTAGTTAAGTCCCTGAATCTGGGGGGGCTTAAGTCCCCGCGCTAGATACAATAAACTTAACAGAACGAATTATTTTTGGATTTTTGGGGGGGGGGCTAATTTCATTCTTGGGGGGCTAAGCCTCCCCGAGCCCCCACCTAACTACGCCTATGGATCAGATAATACTACCATTTGTTTTTCTGCCCTTTTACAATACCTCTTCCTATACTTTTGGGGCGTTACTAGATTTGTACTCTAAATAACATCAGTAGGTGCCTAATATTTCTACATATTTTCATATTAATTTTGCAACGAGATTTAAAATTACGATGCCTATAACATGACAGCCTATAACCATAACCAATTAAATCTATTTACTCAGGCATGCAAGGTGCACATGCACTGACTGAAGCAAATCACGTGTGGCATGTGCTTTGCTCTATGGAGCTACCAACTGCAGCTATTATGAAATGACCGAGTATTTTTATTGATGATTATTGATACTAATGAATAAATGATTCAAACAGTTACTGATACCGTTATTTGTTGTATATATTGTGTACAATCAACGATTTGTTATTTCTTAGGTTTGTCAAGGATAGCTGATGGTGGATATTATAATTAGAATGCGATTATATGAATGATAATTCCACCCCACTATCTTTGTAAGAAAAATTGTTATGGAAAATCCTACTCGTGAGTAGATGCACATCCCACATAACAAAAGTATATACCGTGTACATACAATGGATATCGAATCAATGGATATGTATATCCACAAATGGAGCAAGAATGTCCAATGGATGTCAAATCGACATCAAAAAAGTATATATTTCATGTGCGTCTGTCGCGAACATTCACATCCATGGCATATCCATTGAATGTACATATGCACGTCTAATGTACATGCATAGTATATGCAACATAGACCAGGTATGAACATATATATTCATAACACATACCATGTATTATACTTACATACCAATTTATATACATTGTACCTACATCGGATATGTATATCCACAAATGGAACATAAACGTCTAATGGATGTAAAATAAACATTAAAAAATTACATTTCATGTACGTTTGTTGCCAATTTCCACATCTATGGTATATCCATTAAATGTATATTCATGAACTTTTAATGCACATGCATAGTGTATGAAAGTTCAATGTAGAGGCAGAAAGATAAACAAACTTCATACTTTCATTATGTGTTGTTCGCATCAATTTCTAGTTACAATAATAATACTTGGCAAACTCGATTACTGTGAATGTCATCTCTTTCCTGTTGAATGGCATATCTAAAATCACAAAGAAGTCAAGGTTATAAAATTTTGTAGGTGGTGTGTTCCGGTCACGACTTAGGTTTTTTTTTTTATGGTCGGCCTCCCGCAAAGGCTGAAAGCCTATGGCGCTGTAGGAGCGCTGCGAGAGGACAAATGTCTGTTCACGTTAGATTTGAAACGCTGCAGGTTGTAGCCGTCGGGAAACAAATTCCCCGGCAGCTGATTCCACAGCGTCGAAGTTCTCCAAAAGAAGGAATGCTGGAGGAGACTGGTTCGGGGAGTAAGGACCTCGACCTGGTAAGGATGAGCTCGCAGAGCTTCTCTAGTATTCCTGGTTCGGACAACCTTTGGTGTTATTATCTGGGAGAGCTCACTCGAACATCTTCCGTGATAGAATCTGTAAAACAGACATAGGTCAGCCACCCTCCTTCGATGTTCCAGGCTGTGGAGGTCCTTTGTGAGGTTAGGCGTATCGACCAATCTAATTGCTCTTTTCTGGATAGTGTCCAGAAGCTTTAGAGAGTGCTTCGGAGCACATCCCCATACATGGGAGCAATACTCCAGCGATGGTCGGATCTGTGCCTTGTAGAGCAGCAGCAGTTGCTCTGGCGTATACAACTTCCTACAGCGGAACAAAACTCCAAGCTTCTGGGATGCCGTTTTAGCAATACTGACGACGTGGTCGTGCCAGGACATGTTATTGTTGATGTTGATTCCCAAGAGCTTGACGGAAGGTGATTCGACAATGGGGTGACCCTCCATTTCCACGGTTGGTAAGCCATCGTGAGACTTCTTTGTCAGTGTTGTTGCCTGAGTTTTTTGTACGTTGAACTGTACTTTATTTGCTAATCCCCACTCTACAATTGTTTTGATATCTGCGTTGATCTGTGAGGCATGCTGCTGTCGCCGACGTAATGTCTCCTGGGATGATAGTGGCTTGCCTGGTTCCATGCAAGACACTAATGTACTGTCATCTGCGAAGCTGTAGATTGGATTGGATGTTATTTCCAGCAGCTCGTTGATGTACAGCAGAAACAGTGTAGGGGATAGGACAGATCCCTGAGGAACACCGGCGTTTATTGAAAATACGTCTGATGAACAGCCCTCGACGACAACAAACAGAGATCGATCGTTCAAAAAGCTGTTCAGCCACTGGCGCAGGCCAGGTGGTAGTCCATAAGCAGCAAGCTTGACCAGAAGTCCGTCATGCCACACTCTGTCGAAGGCTTTCGATATGTCAAGTGCAACAACACGAGATTCGCCATGTTTGTCTATTGCTCTGTTCCACAAGTGAGTGACGTAGGCAAGGAGGTCACCTGTAGACCTGTGCTTGCGGAAGCCATACTGGCGATCATTTATGATGTCATTGTTGTCCAGGTATTTCAGGAGCTGTGTGTTAATGACAGTCTCCATAACCTTAGACATGATGCTGAGAAGAGCCACAGGTCTATAGTTGGTGGGATCAGGTACCGTCAAACGTTAGATGTCAGTGTAATCAGTAGCCAGAAGATAAGTAACATATTGCACAATATTTGACTCGATGAGGTAATCAGACACAACCAGCACCAGCACACACACGCTAACTACGACTAAGGACGCGAACGGCGGAATGGCTAGAAATCAGCAATGGCGGCACTAGTTGTCCTTCGCGCGGGCCTAAACTACTAGATGTATATATGATACACAGACCACCTTATGTATATTCACCTATGCATATACCTACACGAATATACATAGTATATTACACTAGTGTATATAATTTTTCATATGTACATTTAACGTCCTGTGAATATTCAAACTGGAATATCATACATTCTATGGATGTACATATCCATATAGTGTTATGTGGGATATTGTGGGTTATCACAAATCAATGCATGACGGCTACTCCTTCATGATCCTGGTGTGGGTGTGTATTCACATATGATAGCTACAGTACACAGTATTTCGAAAAACAAGAGATCATCAGCTGCCTCATGCGGCTCTCCTATACAAGCTTCATCCTAGAGCTTTTCCGTTAGAATTTGGCATTTGGTTGGCGGATTTCCTCTCCATTTGTAAAATCTCTGTCAATGTATAGCTTGCTTCGCATTTTCCTCCCTTAATGTCAACCCGGGGGTTCGCGGGGATCGATCTTGACTTCGATATTGGTTCTGCTTCACATCAATGACCTACCTTCTAGCAGTATGAGTCCGATCCACAATTTCGCAGATGACATTTTGCAATAGAGCAATAGACCGCACCTTGGTGGTTGAGCAGGTACGCCTGAAGAATGTGGTAAAATTGAATGCCACCAAGAACCAGTAGCGCAGTCTATCAAACACGAAGTACCTCTCCATCTTTCATACATCGAGAACCGAGTGAATACGTCCTCATCTTTGTTCCCGTTGTTTCCATTGTACCGTCAGTGATTGTACCGGGCCTGAAACAGTCTGCCAAGTGACGTATCTTCATTATCCACGATAGGTACTCTACACCTACTATTCGTCATTGTTAGTCAGAGCGGTCCGGAGAACCTTTGCTCTTAGTTGCAGTCATTGGTACTCTACACATTTTCCAGCTGTAGGTTCTAAAGCGTCAAGTGATAATTCAAAACGGTCAAGTTAATTTTCCAACTCGTCACTTGTAATTTCAAACAGTCAGGTGTAATATATACCTGTCATTTTGGATTTATAATTGACGAGTTGGAAAATTAACTTGACCGTTTTGTATTATCACTTGATGCTTTAGAAACTACAGCAGGAAGAGGTGCAGTATTAGACTTTGCCTTTGCGGCAGCTTATAGCTATACTTCTTCTTCTTCTTCGTGTGCCCTGTGCAATTCCGCACGTCGGCGATCCCTCGTATTATCATATCACATCATATTATGTAGGGTGCCATTTTCTGCCTGTCTGAATATTGTGGCGGCATGTCTTATTCCGCACCAATCTCTTATATTTCGAAGCCAAGAGTGCTGCTTCCTCCCCGGACCTCGTCGGCCTTCTATCTTACCTTGCAGTATCAATTGGGTATCGAGTATCTGGCACCTCTAAGGATATGACCAAGGTAAGATATTTTCCGATGTTTGACAATATGAAGAAGTTCTCTGTTTACGCCAGCGATTTTCAGTACTTCTTCGTTGGTTTTATGTGCAGTCCAGGGAATGCGGAGGAGTTTCCGGAGTGTCCACATTTCAAATGCTTCTATACGGTTCAATGTTCGTACTTTAAGAGACCACGTTTCTGCTCCGTAAAGTAATATGGGCCAAACATAGCACTTTACTACCCGAAGCCGCAGAGCCAGCGGAAGACTTCGTGCTAGAAGAAAGTTCTTTAATTTAAGGAATGTAGTCTTCGCATATCTAACCCGTGCTCTTACTTCTTCATCGCAGTCCCATTTACTGTTCAGTGTGGATCCTAAGTACTTAAAACGTGTTACCTGTTCTATCTGTTCTCCGTCGACGTTAATTGTGATAATTATTGTTGTTCTGGCGAGCAATTGTCATAACCTTCGTTTTCTTGGTGTTAATTTGTAGGCCAAAGCATTTACCCAGCAGATTGATTCTATCTACAATGTATTGAAGATCCTCAGGAGTATTAGCCAAGATGGCAGTGTCGTCTGCGTATCTTAGGTTATTGATTGGAAAACCATTAATCTTGATTCCTCTGTTCTCTCCTTCCAAGGCTAGTTGGAGGATCTTCTCTACGTAGATATTAAAAAGCAATGGCGACAATATACATCCCTGGCGAACTCCCTTGGTTATACTAAATGTGTCAGTGGTCAGTTCGTTATTAATCCTCACCTCTGCAGTTTGTCTCCAATACAGTTGTTGTATTATTCTGATGTCCTTAGAATCTACTCATGTAACCGTTCCAAAAGAAAATCATGTTTAATACTGTCAAAGGCCCTTTGGTAGTCAATGAAGCATATGTATACATCTTGTCGTTGATCGTAGCACTTTTGTACAAGGAGCTTCATCGAAAATAGAGCCTCTCTTGTACCAGGACCTCTGATGAAACCAAATTGAGTATCACCGCTCATTTCTTCACATTTTGAGTATATCCGGGTATGGATAATCCGAAGAAAGACTTTAAGAGCGTGACTCATGAGACTTATGAGTCTATAGTCTCCACAATTTCTAGGAGCAGATTTTTTAGGAAGCGCTATAATGGTTGATTTTAACCAATCTGTGGGAATTTTGCCCGACTCGTAGATTCTATTACACAGGTATTTCAGATGTTTGACGTCTAGCACTTTTAAAACTTCAGCATGGACGTTGTCGTGTCCTGGACTTTTTCTGTTCTTCATATTCTTAATGGCCTGTTGAACTTCCGTTTCTAGAGTCTCAGGACCAGTTATTTCTTCCGAAATGACTTGACTCAAATTTCGTTGATCCTTGAAGAGTATTTGCGTATATTGTTTCCACGTATTACGTAAATCCGTAGAATCCAAGATAAGCTTTCCATCGTCATTTCTCAAGGCTGGAATTGGCGCTCTTTTAAAGGAACCTGTAATTTCTCTAACATTCCTATGAAAATTGAACGAGTCATGTAGATTAAGTAGCCTCTCAGCCTCCTCGCACTCTTCCATCACCCATTTCTCTCGCGCTTCTCTACACTTGTGTTTAACCTTTCGATTTAGTTCGGTATATTCATCTTGTTGTTGTTGGATTTTTGCATATCGTCGAGTCTCCATTAAGTCCAGTATTTCGTCAGTCATCCAAGGTCTGACCTTGACCCGCTCCTGCTGACCTAGAACTGATTCGCAGCTATACAAAAGCTTGAAAAATTATTTTTCTGAATAACAAAAAGTCTTTCTCACCACACAGTATCAAATTTCATTTTAGTTTATATAAAACGTTTATATAATATTTTTATAAAAAAAGCGATACACTGAGAAGTTGCAAAAGTATGTAATATTCTTCTTGACTAAAAGAGGCCACTTGATAAGTCTAGTAATAACAGGCCAGTAGGAGAAATATCTCAAAAATAGGGTTTAGATTGGCTGCCTAACCGTGAATAATAGTGCCCAACCCAAGCTCTGACTCACCACATAGACCCTGAATGCCATTACCCAATGTCCCCAGTGACCATTCCTCAATCCTCAAACCGTCAAGTAAGAAATCACTTGTTCTTGTTCATCGGATCTTCGGATCATACATCCTAAAGTAGACGCGCGACGTAGTGTATAAACTACTTTCTATCCTCCTTGCGGAGATCCAACAGAAACTCTCTTACGAATGGTCAGCAAACAGGTAAAAAGGTCTTGTCGATTCTCAAGCACTCATTATATAAGACCGATAACAGATTACCGACTTCCGGTTACTGACCGGCAGTAATGGGTTATTTGATTCGAAACAACGATAAAGAGGAGCTCCATCCTTCGCCTATTCTATGAGGTTCCCTCGCAACTCTTCGGCTGAGTTGCTCCACCACCCCCCCTGACCAGCCTGTGAGGCAGCCAATGGTCAGGGCCTCATCGCGTACGCGTGACAGGCACGTGCGCACGTGCCTGTATGTTAGGAGGGAAGGATTTTACCGAACCCCTTTTACGGTTGGCCGCTTCAGCGGTGGCTGGGTTGGTTTACTGGTTAGCCCTTCAGGAGCACCACTTGGGGCGGTAGTCCTGACTGATGCACCAGCCGACGTCCTGTCTTCTTCTATTCTGAAAAATAAAATTAGTAAAAGTAGAGTAATAAGAAGAGGTCGGGGTCTTCTTTCTACGTTGTCTTCTTTCTGATTTGATTCAAGGTTTGACCACCTACTATTTATAGTATTTATAATAGTCTTTGGGTTTAACCGCCGTTTAGCCGTCACCGAAAGATAACCGGTTACTTGTTTATTTTTGCTCATCACTAGTACTGAGTACAGCCACCGAGTACAGACAGTGGCGGGCTGTGGCGGGATTCCAATATCCAAGGAGGATATCTACTAGAATGTCAATGAGGTTATCCAAAACATAACCTATAGATTTGTTTACACGTTTAAACTTTTAAACCAGTCAGTTCAGTAAACCGCATAAACTGTATTTGTATTTTGTGATTTGTATTTTATAACGTGGAAGTAGGACACAATAACCATACCTATTTTGTGGGACACAGGAGAAGAAACGTGGAGAACATCTTAATAATTGATACCCGGTATTTTAACTACGTTTAAAATGGCATACGTCCCAGATTCAGATAGTGATTCAAGTTGTTTCTCTGATGACCCAGACTATGAAAATTTCAAGGTATGTATCAACAGATTTGAAGTCTCTACTACTGTTTAGAAATGAGCATTTACTAAAAAGCCATTGTGATATTTGCAGGCACGTACCAGACAGGTTGTTAATCAGGTCAAATCTGTACCTGTAGTTTTAACAGAAGCTGATCGTAGAGAACAACAATGTCAACAGCTATATAGATCTATTTGCAGTGGAGATATAACTGCTGTTCAACATGTACTGGATGATGGTAAGATAACTCTCAGTATTGTTGTTTTGTAACATTTGCAAAAATGTATTCTAGGAAGACTGAAGCCTTGTTTAGCAGTTGAGGGTCTTGAAAATCATCCCTCTTAGCACCAAACAAAGATATTACATACCTTTCATGTTGTCAGTGGTGATACTCACCATCATAAAAATTTTATCAGCAGTTTCCACAAGACTGGACTTACACTTTGTCCATACTTGTCAGAGTATTGTGAATTATCTACCTTTTCTCTTGTCATTAAGTTTTTTCATGCTGATTCCAAATCTATATTTAGTTTTTCTCTGTAGTTTTGACTGTCTTTTGTATATAGACATGGACGGGCGGATGGACAGAGGCTCTGAAAAAGCTCTCATCAATGACTCCAGTGAGTCAGTGAGAGCTAAAAATCAAAAAATAATTTATGTTTTTTATAATCATCATCTATTTCCATTTTTGTATAATCTAGGTTACAAAAACAGCCCCCCCTCCCAGGTCAGTTATACCAGTGGTCAATTTCTCTATGTATTGCTTGATGATGATTTTGGTACAGTAAATACAATTGTATTATAAAGTAACTGCTATTATTTTAGGGTATGATGTGAATTCTCCTGTGTATGATAACTGGACACCCATACTATTAGCTGTATCTCTTGGAAAGTACGAGCTTATTGAACTTTTGGTTAACAGGGGTGCTAACATAAACTCTAATAAAGGTAAATAATAAAAAATACTGGATAATCAAAAAATATGGCATGTAATAATGATTCATGTAAACATGCCTTATTGTTTTTAGATGGTACTACAGCTCTTATGATGGCTTGCAACTGTCCTAATCAAACATCCCCTTATTCTGAGTCAATAAAGATAATAAAGCTACTGGTTGAGAAAGGTGCTGATGCAAAATCAATCAACAATAAAAGGATGACAGCTCTGATGTTTGCTGCAGGCAATGGACACTTGGAGGCTGTCAAATTTTTACTTCCATTTTCAAATAAAAATGCTGTGGATAACCAAGGATGGAATGTAAGTAATAGGTAGTTTTATCTGTACTAATAGGTAATAGGAAATGAGGGTTATCTAAAAAGCAATACATTCATGCTCTAGACAAAAATAATATCTTGTATATGTATATATCATAGAAACCTATGACCTATGTAACTCATATCTGTCATATATTATGCCTGTTTGACCTTTTTTTATATAGGGAAATACTGAACTGATTGTAATTAAATGTCTGCAGCAGATCAACAAAGTTCAAAAATGCTATATTAGGTGTCAGTTGTGTCAGTATAATGATTGAAAACTGAAAGATATAAAAATTCTTAAACTTGTGTAAAATTGGGGCTAGTTGAGGGAAATAAAAAAATTCTTGAAATACTTTTTCTTGCCCTACAATATGTTGATTGACGGAATAGATGAATAATTAAATTAATATAGTATGTCTCAACAATATAACATTTGTGTACCAAGCAGCAAGTTGTCCATAAAGAGGACCATGCAACATGACTTGTCAAAAAAACTATAAGACGTTTTTATTTTATCTATTTATTTATTTATTTGTAACTGTTATACAAATCATGAACCCTTTTAGGCTTGTTTTTGGTACTTTTCACTTTGTAAGCAAATTATATATACAGGGTGGGCCAATAGTGCGTGGACGGAGGATTGTGGGCTTACTAAAAAATATTTCAAAAATCTGTCACTTGCTCATGGTAGGGACCCTTAAGGGCTATAATGTAAAAATATTTTCACTCAAATTTTGACGTTTATACAGGGTAATTCATATCAAAGTTATATTTTTTTGAATGGAACCCCCTATATATTATTGCATATTTGGATTCCTTGATTAATTCTAGTGTGACTTTATGTATCACACATGGAACTTTAGACGAACCGTTTAGGCGCAAATCACCATTTTTGGTATAAGTAGGTATCAGAAAAAAATTGAATATCGCAGCTACTATAAAACTTAGAAGGCCGTGACTTTGCGGTACGACTAAGCATGGAATCCGCCACATTAGGTCAGAGGGCTAAATTTGAATTCTTTTTGCACTTGGAGAAATCAGTAGATTAATTAAGGAAACTTCAATCATAGATAACTTGATTTTTTCAAATAGGAATGCCTATTTTGGTTTAAAAAATCAAATGTAAAATTCGATTACCTTTCTAATGACATAGCATTCTTGATATCAATCTTTTTTGGTTTTCATTTTATTTCAAATTTTCTGTCAAATCGGCGTTTTTCAATTTTCCTGCGTGCAAGCAACCTGGCAGGCCATGAAAAATAAACAAAAGCTCGTTAATATGGAAGAAACCAACTAACTTAGTAGAAAGATGCACACTAACTAGAGCAACGAGGCAAGATTATGAAAATTATTTACAACATATTAGCTCTAACCGGATACAACAGCCGCAAGATATCTAATGCCAATGAGTAGCTGGAGTATGGCAGAAGTGTTTGTTTTTCACAGCATACTAGCTATTGATGTCTACTAGAGCTTGACAACCTTCCAAAATAATTATAAATTTTGAAACAAAAGGAAAACTACCAGCGATTTTTGCTTACAGTCTAACATCTTTAGAATGAAATTTCACATTTAATGGGATAAAAAAATTAGTCATTTCCGTTTAGTTAAGTCAAAAGTGAAGATATCTCTAACTGGAGCATTCTGAACATCTATTGAAATAATGCTAGAATTTTTTAATTACACTATGTTGTAATCGTGTTTATTTCATGTAGTTTTCTGCAAACTAAATTATATTTTACAATTCAAACAGACTGCAAATCAAGTTTCACTTTCCGCGATTTTGCTAATAAGTAGGAGTACCTACTGAAGAATTTGAAGGGTTCCAGTCAGAGGTATCATTACTTTTGGCTTACGGAAATGGCTACTTTTTTATAGCATTAAATATGAAAATTTACTCAAAAGACATAGATATTCTACTGCCAGCAACAATCAGTAGTAGTTTTCCTTTGATTAAATATTTTTTTACTGACTTTGGAAATTGGCTAATAGCTAGTAGGCTGTGAAAAATGAGCGTTCTTGTTACCGCTATTGTTTCTGGTTAGAGCTAATATGTTGTAAGGAATTTTCATAATCTTGCCTCGTTGCTCTAGTTAGTTTGCATCTTTCTACTAAGTTAGTTGGTTTCTTCCATATTAACGAGCTTTTGTTTATTTTTCATGGCCTGCTAGGTTTCTTGCATGCAGCAAAATTGAAAAACACCGATTTGACTGAAAATTTGAAATAAAATGAAAACTAAAAAAGATTAATATCGAGAATGCTATATCGTTAGAAAGGTAATCAAATTTTACATTTGATTCTTTAAACCAAAATAGGCATTCCCATTTGAAAAAATCAAGTTATCTGTGATTGAAGTTTCCTTAATTAATCTACTGATTTCTCCAAGTGCAAAAAGAATTCAAATTTACCTCTCTGACCTAAGGTGACGCATTTCATGCTTAGTCGTACCGCAAAGTCTGGGCCTTCTAAGTTTTATAATCGCTGCGATATTCAATTCTTTTCTGATACCTACTTATACCAAAAATGGTGATTTGCGTCTAAACGGTTCATTTAAAGTTCCATGTGTGATACATAAGGTCACACTAGAATTGACCAAGGAATCCAAATATGCAATAATATATAGGGAGTTCCATTCAAAAAAATATAACTTTGATATGAATCACCCTGTATAAACGTCAAAATTTAAGTGAAAATATTTTTACGTTATAGCCCTCAAGGGTCCCTACCATGATCAAGTGACAGATTTTTGAAATATTTTTCAGTAAGCCTACGATCCTCCGTCCACGCACTATTGGCCCACCCTGTAGATGGTTTGTACTATACTAGCAAAAATGTCAAATAATTGATCAATGTAATGTAGACTGCTTGGTGTTTTTGTAAGAAATGTGAAGAAATTAGACAGAAATTCCTACTCACTCATGTACCCTTTATAGGCACTTTTTTGGGCAGTTAGCATGAACGAAACACAGGTTGTAAAGTACCTATTAGAACAGAATCTAGATTATAGTACACCAGATGTAAGGAACAATACTGCTTTAGACATGGCGAAAAGTAGTGATTTAATCCAAATTGTGGAATTGTTTCCTAGAGAGGAGGAAGATTTTATATTTGATACAATACGAAATCAAGTTTTGTCTTTTGAAGAAAGCTTTGCCATGTGGAAAACAAAAGAAAGGTATATACTCCATTTCGTTGTCATTACTATGAACATTTTTTGTATATTGTTACAAAATCACACTTGTTACATAACTTCATTATCCGCTCTTATTTAAAATAGCTTAAAAGATTGTAGTACCATTATGGTATTTTCAAATACCTCATTTTTTTCAGGCCTCAATTTTTTATAGATATTTGCGGCATTCTCTGCAGTATTATGAGTGAACCGTTGATAGCTCTTTTAGCTAAGAAAAACGTTACATTAAGCGAATTTCTATCTATGACTGATGCAGATTTACAGAAACTAGGTGTAAAACTTCCATATCAGAGAGCTAGGATACTTGGAGCAATATACAAATTCCACAAATATCCTTACCACCCAAAGTCACTTTATGTGACACCGTTGAATGAAAAATATAGGTAAGTGAGAATTCAGAATAAAAAAATGAAGTCAAGTTGGATGACTGAGTACTTCCTACACATTACGGTGATACGAGTTTATTATAATTTTTTCTAATTACGCCGCCGTCCATGCACCGATTTTCAAAATTATAGGAACATTACCGACTTTGACTCCATAGCATGTCACTGGCCAAATTTCATCACAATCCATGCAGCGGTTACTGAGATTACGTGGCTAGAAAAACGCCGATAGACAGACCGACGGAAATGAGTGACGTGGATTTTTGTTATGTAGTCATCATAAAACGCCCAAAAAGTGTATTGTCTTCAAAATGAAAAATTTCACCTATCGATGTGGGAAGTAAAATGGGCTATTCTCTTCTTATTAGACAAGTTTAATTTTCAGTGTATCTCAACCACATCTAATTTGCAGCAATCTAGATGTAGCAATTCAAACTCTATCAACAGTTAAGCAAGTAATAGCGATGGAGGCAAGTATTGAATTCATTTTGAAAAGCTGTGGTCACTGCCAAGGGCTTGAAAAAGATGCGGATCTTGCTAGAACAATTGGGTCAGTGAAAAGGAATATAGCTTTGTGTAAAAGAGGCTCCAAAAAATTGATGAAAAAAGCTGAAAAGGTAAGATGTTTAAATATCTTTGAGAAAAACAGTTTTTCAAGTACTTTTCAAGCCTTTAATGCAATTTATTGTATTATCATTTCTATAGTTTCGTCAAATGTGCAAAATAAGGAATATTGAGTTAATTACCTGTTTCCATGGAAACTGAAATCTATTGCTAAGTTTTTGATTTTCTACCTTTTATGGATGCTGTTATCCATTTCATCCCCTATTTAGTATTTTGCAACAGTTGCAAAAAAATTAAGCCAGCGGTTTTTGGGGTTTAAGTGCTTATATTCCAGAAGCTGCCTGGTAGAATCGTCTAGAACTTTTTCATGACTCTGGATAAGCTTAGAAAATCTGATTTTCCAGGTAGCAATTCTGAAAATCGCAACACGTACTTTTTCATGATAGATTTAGTTTGAAATTCTGCCCTCATACCTTCGTGACTCATTTTCGGTAATGCTAAAGGAAAAAGTTGTTAAACATCAATCATACTGCGCAATTCTTGGTTATCCGGAAGAAATTCGTATACCTCTTATTTTTGCAAGTTGGTACCTTGCACATATCACATTGAATATATTATTTATTGGTGAGGTTCTTCAAAAATTGGGGTATTATTACTGATTTTTGAATCGTAGGAGATTTTTTTTATTATGTTATTGGCTCTGATCTGAGATCAACTGGCCAGTTGTATCGTGGATGAGGCATCCATTTTTTCTTAACAACCACGAACAAAGTAATATTGTACCGCATTAGTTATAGTTAGAGTTACAGTGTCATTTTCAGTTTTTGTGTACAAAAGTTATATAATAGTTTGTATGCACAGTCGTTTTCAGAATCATAATAGATAAAGTAATTCGCACCAGAACGTCACCGTACATATATTTTGGTTTTTTCTTTATACTCTCCATAAAGGTTCCTTTTTTCAGTGGGATCGGATTGTAAGGCCAGCAGATCTTATCACTAAAGACTCTAACAGTTGGAAGGTAAGATTTCCATGGAGAAAATTGATGTTTTCTTTATCCGTCTGCTCAGTTATATTTGTTATTAAGCTTTGTAAAAAATAAACTTGCTTTTTAATTGTTTTTATCAATTTATAAAAAGAATCCTCTATGTGTTTAACAGTGACTGATTTAGACACTATATGAAAGGCTTATTAGGCCACCTAGAATGATACCTAGCAATTCTCTTGTGCCAATCAGGTAAAATGCCCATGTGGGGGCGGCTTAGAATATCCCCATCGTGTATCCTGCATGTCGTAAACGGCGACTAAATGGAACCGAACTACTGTCGGTATAAGCAGTAACCTCTTCTCAACCAACAGCTTTGGGTGGACAAGTTGAGAAGAGTTAGGACATCTTCATGTCCTTGGGGTAAGAAATTGTCCTAAAGGCGGATGAACCAGTAGATACCATCTGGCCAACGGCATGAGGATGCAGAAAGCAAGTTAGAAACTACTGCATTAAAAATCTTAGAGATATCCCAAGAGAAACTCGTAAAATGAGTACATTTTACGACTTCACAATATGTCTGTTAAGACATTGTGACTATGATGATGATGAATCAGGTAAAATACCAAATCGAAATGGTCAGTCACCTAAGTTACGGCTCGATTTTTCCTATGGCCTTTTTATGCGATTCAACTCAGGTATTTTCCCAACTAGGAGTCTACTCGCATCCAGACAGTAACTCCTAACTGTTGAATTTTCTAATCAGCAGAGTGATGAAAAACTGCATCAATGAAAACTAATTAATATTATTTGAAAGGCAACTTACGAAGAGCTGGTGAGATAGCTTCAATGATTTGAGAATCACCGATTTAAAATAGCAATATAATAACTATCGAACCATTTTGTTTGTATTTTCAGTCAAATAAAATAGACGAAAAGTAAACAACACAACATTCAAACAGCAACCCATCAGAATAAAAGTTACATATATGAGAAAGTTTGGCAAAAAAAATGAACGTAACTTACGTAACTATTATAATAACACAAAATAATATAAAATCCTTCGTGAAATTTTCAGAAGTTGACCGCGTTATCCATCCAATAACACCATCATCTTTCAACTGCCACACGGCGGATCTCGGTTAACAACTACTCACAAGTGGGGGTAAAAAAAACTCAATTCCACTTTGTCTTATTTTATTTGACTTATTTATTTAAGCAATTGTCGCACTCAAAAAAAATATTTTTTTGCAGGAACTAAATTACAAAAGGGTTTGTTTTGCATTATCACAGTGATGCATATATCTAATATATTCCCATTGTTACATAACCAGTTGAATGTCCTATACCACATGGTAGCTTGTCACAAAAATTTACTCATTAGTCATTAATTACCTGTTTTGAAAATTGCACCGATTAGAAAAGTTAAAACACTAATTAAAAAAAAAATGGAGTACGTGTTGTGTCTACTAGGATACCTGACTGTTGAGTGTTCATGATCGTTTAATTTTGTATGCTGTGCCAATAAAATGTTCATGGATGATACATATTACCATTGGTTAACGTATTGTTAATCAATGGTATTACATATTATTTGTATTTCGTAAAATAAAAATTGATTTTTATTTCATCTCCCTAAAATATCTGATACTCCACTGTTTCACTTGCTGTTCATATTTTCTTTTTTATTTTAATACTATTAATATTTTCCTTTTCTCTTGCATCAACGTCCTTCACGAAGGTATTACAAAAAATGGTGAAAGCACACAAATTCATTCCCCGCTACCCCCCCCCCCCCCCCCACCAAGACTGTGGTCTGGATACGCCTCTGCAACTACTTGAAATAACGGTGAATCCAGTGATTTCTAATTCCCCAGTTCTAACATACCTAAGGCCTTTACGGAAACTGAGGTTAACCCGATTACAAGGATCAATGATCCTGACGTTCAAAAAGTGATCTAGGATTAGTCAGAAATAGGGCCAGTTTACTCTTGTATAGTAAGTGATCGCGATATGATGATTGAGATTAGTAGATGTTTTTCTTAACCATCTGTATTTTATTCTTAATCCAATTTTTTTGTTGTTCGATGTCCGTTAAATCAAATCCATGGAATCATAAATCATAAATCTCATTATAGACAGCTGATTGCTGACAGCTGACAGCTCTAGTACATAAGGTCACATGTAGTGAATGATAAATGGAAGTGAAAAAGAAACACAATTTAACAAACTCGTATATTTGACACTTTTGATACAAAATTTATTTATTCTACTTAAGATTATAATATCACATTTCTGATGTGGATATTACAACCCACAGATATTACTTTTAAAGTAAATGGTACATTTGCCAACATTCACATAACACGCTATTGCCCAAATACCTCTCTGTATCTAGCCTTGTATCCAGGGTATAACGAATTTGAATCATAAGACTCTAAACATGCTTATCCAAAAACGAAATTATTTTTGAATAAGCTTGTTTTGTAGAAAAAATAGGCCTTGATATCATTTATCATGATTCACTTTGTGCTTAGAAATTAAAGGAACTAAGTATAATGCCCATTTCATTTAACGGCTAGACTTCGTTTTAGCGGAAACCGATTTGAGGCTTGAGAGTAGTGTCAATCGACTCGGTTTGGCGTCCTGAGTAAAACGAGACCACTCCTAGACCGAGGAAACGCTCCGGTGAAAAACTACAGCATTTTAAAGTTTCAGTACCTAACCTAACTTAACCCGACGGATCAAGTTGTTGAGGTCAAAATAGGTTAAATGGGGTTTAAAGGACTGTTAATTGACTCGGTTTGACGCCTCGAGTGGGATTAGACAATACCCAGCCTAAGAAAACGGCCCGATAAAAATCTATGCCTCTTTGAAATTTCAATCCTAACCTAAAAACGACTTCGAAATTTCTATATTTTTGCCACGAAATATATGATCAATTCGAAGGTTCTTGACGAGTAGGGTACAATGACACCAGAAGCAACACTAAGAAATGGAAAAGAAAAAAGTTATGATACTTTGAATTCTTAATGTTCCTAGAAATAAGGTAGGTTTAAGTTGGATTAGGTTTGTTCACTTGTATAGACGGGGGGGCTTGGGGGGGCTGGCCCCCCCAGACGTTACTAATTTTGTAGATTTTGAATACTCCATGTAATATACTCCCAGGTAAGTAGGGTAGGTCACCTGTTCAGTTTTTTCAGTATGCTGGAATAGGCCCCAGGCGCAGACCCTCGAAGACCTTTTTTGGCTTAATTTCCTAAACTGAGAATCAAAATAAACGTTTTTTCAGTCTACTAGTTGATACATTTCGAGTCAGGACATCAAACCGAGTTGATTGACACCCTTTTTTAGCCCGACCGTATTAGTTATGTTATATCAGGTAAGATATTGAAATTGCCAAGTTTTAAAGTGGCGTAGATTTTCACTGCAATGTTCCTTCACTTTGGAAGTGGTCAAGTTCGAGTCACGATGTCCAACCACGTCGATTAACACTCATTTTGAGCTCAACAAGTAAACTTTTCTGGATAAGTTAGGTTAGGTAACGAAACTTCAAAATGCTGTAGCTCTTCACCAGAACGTTTCCTCGGTCTGGGAGTGGTCTCGTTCGATTCAGGACGTCAAACCACGTCGTTTGATACCACTCTCGACCCCCATTTCGGTTTCCGCTAAAACGAAGTCTTACCCATTTAACTTTAATCTTAACACTACGAGCGTACTCATGACATAGAACGAGTGCTACAAAAACAAACTTTGGATTGGAGCCACCTTGTATAGAAGCCGTAACGTGCCACGAAGTTTTATGAAAAAAATATGCTCAGGAATGCAAAAGCCGTTTGAGCCATGAACCCATTCTATTTTCCCATTATCATATGAGTGCCTTTTGAACAAAGTTGTTAAACCCTGGACATTACATTGTCAGCTAAAGTATGTGTCGTTTAAGGGTTACAGCAATGTTTATAGTTCGTCAGCAATTTTAAATCTTTGTATGCAATTTGCAATCATATTCACAACCATTCTAAGAAGTTCAACTTAAGTTATATTTTCCGTCATCACTAAAAAAAATCACTACATTGGAACTAAGCTAATAAATGTAACAATTTTCTACTGTAATTTCATTCACCACAGTGGCATATGAAAAGAAGTATTGAAAAGAGAATTTTAATTTTTTTTGCAAACTTTTCCGCGCAAAAACAATCTTAATCTTCCCTTAGATCAAACTTTTTGGTAATTCATATCGAAAATAAAGTCCTATTCTGAAATACGTTTACATGAATGCCAAAAAGTTAATTGGATTTAAATGTATAATCCACCTAACAATTCAACATACTTCAATCATAGATCGGGGCATGATAAAAAAAGTCAAAGTTAACTGCCTAATTTTGTTTAAGTATTTACAAGCCATTTAAGTCTCGATATATTTTTATATATAATTAACTAAAATTCAATCAGTGATTTACATTTTTCAGCCTGGAATTCTGTTATTAAGTTTATCGGAAAATAAAAGACGTAAAGTTGCAGGATCTTTTAGCACAATATTTATGTTTCAAAACTTTTAGCTGATTAATTTTTACTAAATATCCGACATAGACAACAAATATTGAGTTTACCTACAACTGTGGAGTAGGTTTCATTGTTCCATTCCTTACAATTATTATTCCTTTCTGTAATGATAAATACAATGGTATTTTATAGATATATTTAAGCCTCTTTTCAGTTTAAGCTTCAGCCTTATTTAATATAAATAATGCAGATCTTTTCGAACAGAAACCTTCGGATGAAGCATTCTAATAGTTGAATTTTAGTTAATTATTTGTCATATTCTTGTAAGATGAATCCATATAGGAGTGTCCTCCTGAAGGGTTTAACTGAAATTTGTATAGCTCTAATGCCTGAAATTTCTATTTTCACGCAAACAAATTCCAAACTCCTTGATTTTGTTCGACACTATTCATATAGCTGCCTTTCTTTGCCTAGTACTCCTCCTGGATTTGTGGCTTTGTTCTGAACACATGTTGTGTTATTTGTAAACTACCTAAGTAGGGTGCTGCCTCAGCTTAATAAGTCTTTCAGAGATAAATTTTTATAAATATTAAAACTTAACAATTCTAATACTTTACAGTCACAGCCCTATAAGGATTTGGTAGGTATCAGTAGAGATCATCTCCAGCCATACTGCTAAGAAGCTTCTTCCTGTCTTCTCTTGGTTCGAAACAAGGCTGAAAAAGGAAATAATTCTTGTTCATTGAGCTCTTGACCCTTGAAAAAACAGCAGCAAAAAAATTAAGAAAATATGCAGCACCTCTTTTCGTAGGAAATGTCAAGTACCGCTTCGTCGAGTAATTTTTATACACTTATTTGACACCATTTGGTTCCACATAACATATCGTGTTTGTCATTTGGTGAACGTAAGTATCAAATCACAATTGAATCTCAACAGAGCTTCAGTTAAACATTTATAGTACGTTTCCCCTAATTATTCTCTAAATAAGAAATGAAGTCAGGTACTTCCTACAAATTACGGTGATACCAAATTGTTATTTTCCCATAGCATGAAGAATATGCCTTCAGTTTTACAACCCGGTTTGAGCTGTTTTTATATTTTTAGTTTTTTGATTGTTACTCCACCGCCACTGACACGACTTCTAAAAACCGTACGAGTTTTCCATCCTCGCCACGGTATTAATACTGTGTCAAAATTTAATTAAACTTAATTTAATAGTTTCCACGTTAAACAAAACAGAACGGTCTAAAGCAATACTCGTATGTATACATCAGAAAATAAGACCCTTTTTTCCGGTTTTTCGGAACCTCCATCCACCCCAAGTTTCCATCCCACCGAAAGAAGAGTAAAAAACAACAGGCACTCTTAAAACGCCTAAAAACGAAGTTTGAGGAATATTTGATTTATTCTTGTTTTCGCTAATTACTCCACCGGTCATTCACATATTTTCAAAATTATAGCAGTTTTACCTATTACGACCCCATAGCATATCGCTCCGCAAATTCCATCAGAATTCATGCAGCTGTTACTGAGATTAGGAGGGCAGAAAAACGCCAACAGACAGACAGACTGACGGAAATGTGTGACGTAGATTTTCGTTACGCAGACATCACGGCCACTGAGATTACGAGGCTAGACAAACTTCCCAAGGAATCGCGTTTGTGTAATGACTCATTGAAGTGGATATTTTTTGTGTTTCGAATTTAAAAAAAATGCAGTACTGGAGTGTAGAAAAAAAAACATTCAGTAATATGATTTTATCATTTCATCGGAGCAACGGTAGATAAAACAGGATAACTGTAAACATTAATTCGGATTTCAATGTCGTTCTTATATAGAACGCAGGTAATTTTTGTATGTGCAGAACGCGTTCTTGGTAAATTAGAAAGACCCACAAACCCACAATGAAAAACTGGGTAATACAAATAGCCAAGAAGCGGAAATCGAATAACCTAACATAACCGTAACAAGTATTTTTTGAAAATAAAATGAGTGAATCGATAGAAGCGTTTCGAAATTCCTTTCGTTATTCGTTATTCAAACCATTTTAGAATTCCTTCTAAAATGGTTTGAATAAAATGAGTCATCTAATAGGTTTACACTTCTAGAAGAAGACTATGAAATATCATAGGTGAGATTGAAGAAGCACAAGACCTGCAGAAATTGTGCAAGAATCTTTCATCTAAATAGTACTGAAGGCTGGATCAACACGAGTCATTCAAGATTAGATAAAATGAAGATACAGGAATAAAGAGGAAATAAAATTCTTGGAAAATCGTGAGCACTTCTTTGATAATTGTGCATACAGGCCACAAAACACATTGTTTGAATTTGAATTGAAATTGGAGAAAACCACAACGCGTTCTGGGTATAATTTTCGGTCAGTTGCCGAATTCGGTTAGTGAGTAAAACCAACGAATTCGAATAGGTTAGAAAAAGCATCGCCGATGCAGAGGCATGTGAGTGTGTTATTATTTACTTTCACAAACATGATGTTATTTTTGACAGAAATCTGCGGGATTGAAAATTTATGGAATTGTAAAAAATGCTTATGCACTGTTAAAACCCAAAATTTATTATATTATTATTATTATATATTATTCAAACCTATAACAATTAACCCGAAACGATCAACCAAAACAAAGTAGCTATTTATGAGTGCTGTTATTTTTAGGATTCTACCTGCTATCTGTACAAAGGGTATATGGGTTTATCAGCGATTCAGCGGTCAGTGTGCCAGCTGCCGCGTAAGGATTGTGGGCACAAACAAAAACCTTGTTTACTTCTTCTAAGAGTGTACTCAGGTTTGCAATGGGACTAAGATATTATGATTGATTTTAGTATTTCTTACCGTTTCACAGACGTTCATGTTACAGCAGTTCTCAATGGTGATTTCGCACTGCTCTGTAGTGGGCTGTGGTCTATACGTCAAAGGTGTAACGTTCTTGTTGACTATGATACGCTTCTTTATCCTTGGCCTTCTCTTATAAATTGTGCGAATGTAGACTACCAAAGAAAGTATAACTAGTACACTCAGGGACAGAAGAGCTCCTAAGTAGAACAATGGATCGTTCAGTTTTGATAGAATGCTCTCTTCCTGTTGTGGATCTGCAGATAAGAAGGCGGCTGTCCGGTTTCTGTGGATATCGCATCTGAAACATTCAGGTGAATTTTAGTTTTTCAGAAATGAACATCATATTTATTTGTTCAACCAAGGATTGATTCAATATTAGTTGTTTTTGGTGGTGAAGAAAATTCTTGTTCTGAGTGAAACATTCTGAAGTGAAGTGCTATTGCAAAGGGCCTCACTATTTGTAAGGCCTAGACTCTTTTCTTTTTATCAATCAGGGTGTGTGTAGAAGTTTTGTGTGTTAGATCACGAGTTAACGAGCGACAGTTTCACAAATTTTATATTACAAGCAGAAAATACAGTAAAGCCGCGTTATACGGCGTACAGACATCTAAAACTAGATCTATTTTTTTAGACAGCTTCAAGTGACAGCCCGAAAATCTCCTGTCACTTTCACATATCACCCGATTCCGCAGTCGCAAAATCGCCTCTTAGAACTAAGAGCCCGTCCAGATAAAGCGATTTACGCGCGAGTGGACTCGCGCGTAGTCAATTTATATTGCGTCCAGATGTCGCGTTTCACTTGCGTTTCTACGCTGGGAGAGATTTCCTTCCAGTTAAAAACATGGAGTTGGATACAGCAGTTGTGTTGTGGCGTACATACCAGCGATGGAATCTTCGTAAACAAAGAGGAAGGCGACGATTCAACATGCATCCAATTCTACATGACAGAATGACGCACAGTATGTTTATAACATTATACCCAAAGCTGAGAGAACACAGTGAAAAGTGTTTCAACTATATCTTCCCAGTTTCTGCGTTTTATGAGTCTATTGGAATAATCGGATGATTCCATATCCCATATGGCTACTCTCTACTCATTGACTGCGTCAATGAAAAGTTCTGTATCGAAGTTATCACGCTCCATTTTCAAAAACAAATACGTCCACACGCCACGGACTCGCGCGTTGTACTGGACGCAACAATTTCGCCCAACTATCTCGACTCGCGCGGCGCTCGCGCGTATAACGAGCGAGTCGAGAGTCCCGCGCGTTACAAGCGTTTTACGCGCGAGTAAAACAACGCACGAGAGCATCTGGACGGGATGTATGTAACTCTAGTATCTCGGGAACGCGCGAATGACTACGCGTGAGTCCACTCGCGCGTAAATCGCTTTATATGGACGGGCTCTAAGATCTAACAACATCAATAACGCTGCCACATAATTTTTAGTTCCACCTTGGGCCTGTTACGTTATTTTGTAGTATTCCTTATTTTGCAGTATTTATGGTTTATCTTTCGTTTAGAATATTCTTTTCTCATAGGACTTAGGCAAGCGACAGTATGTTCTATTGCAATAATTCTTATAAAAGATAACGATAAATAGTACAACTCGAGTTGAATTAGTTCTCTGTAAAATCCAGTGATTGAGTGGTTTCACAGATATAAAAAGAGGTGGAAATAGATATTATCAAGTAAAGAAATGCTGATAGTATTGATACGAGGTAGGTAATATCAATTTATTGGCGAGTTTTTCATATTATTTTCAAGATGAATTGGTATTTTTGTTTTTATTATTGCAGATTCAAGACAGTGACAGCGTGTTTTTTCCAGGTTGCACTATTCTCATCAGGTATTCTATATTTCTTGCGGGGTGAGTATATGGAGATTTGCATGTTAAAATGAACATAATATTTATTTCTTCAACCAAGGATTGATACAATACTAGCTGTTTTTGCGGGGCTAGTCCCGGACACATGCAGAACGTTAGCGCATGCGCAGTTGTGAAGTTGTTGTTTGTGGTAAAGAAAATTCTTGTTCTGGGTGAAAAATTCTGAAGTACTTATTTTGTGGTAATCCCTATTTTGCAGTATTTATGGTTGATCTTTCGTTTATAATATTCTGTTTACTTCTTTTCTCGTAAGATTTAGGCAAGCATTCGCGGAGCTGAAAAATTCGGATCTAATTCGAAGGCGCGCATGGTCAGACTAGCAAATTCTCCTTGGCGACTGGGGATCCTTGTTGGTTCTTTAACTACCTGCTCCAAGCCGCAGCTAAGAGCGAAGGCTTCAGCTTCACGTCCTTCGTCGTCCGTTTTGTTAGAATGGTTGAGCCAGTATGAGCTGTGAGCGTTGAAGTCACCCAGGAAGACTATCTCTGAATTAGGATGACCTGACTGCTGCGCGTCCACAGTGGCTGAAAACTGCTCGAAGAGCTGTTTGCAGTTGTTACTACTAGGTGGCCTATAAATGCAGCATATGAATTTGGAAGGATTTTGGAAGGATATTTTAAACCATATGATGTCAAATCCTTCCAGTTCGAGCTCTTCTTCTCGATGACAAGAAAGCCCAGATTTAATGTGCACGCATACGCCAAATTTACATCTAAATCGGGTGTATAAGTCATATCCGGCATATCTGAAGTACTTATCTATTGTTGAACAACCGATTTGAGTTTCTCAGCCTGAAAGTGTTCATAGACAGAGTTTATGTTGGAGGCAAGACCTCGTATATTTGTAAAGTCGGCTCTGAACAAGTTTCTCTGGCCTTCGGGCCTGTCGTCAGTGCAAAATTGCTGCAAAGGACGGCTTCTGTTGTTAGCCTGACGAGGAGTGGCAGCATAATTCTTTAAACAAACTTCGCTTAATGTTTCCCCCGGACCACCTGGCATCCGGAGATCCAAACGGCCAGATATTTTACTTCAGGAATCTTTTAATCCTGGAAGAGCTATTGAGCATTTTTTTACTAATATGTCACTTATTAACCAGGGACATATGCCCAGCGACGCAACATGAGCCGTGAGGCCATTTGGCGCCGCCTGTTTCCAGTTTCCCGCAAATATTCCGATGTGGGAGTGATTGCACCGCGGGCGAAGCGTAAATGACTGCACTTCTCCTACCTGTGGCTGATTGCAGAGCTAATAGTACACGATGCACCGTCGTCGGTGCAAGGTGTACGATCATCTCTGGACGATGGGGTCGCCACATCCCTACGCCCAAGATCCAGTCATTTTTGACCGCGCCCCGTTTGCTTGCGACTTTTCGTTTGAGCTTTTTAGGACCTCTAGCTCTAGGTAATAAGTAAAAACTAAACTAAAACTAAAAGTGTCAAAATTTCCTTCATGGTGGGGGATTCTGACCCCTCAAACGCCCCCTTCGCTACGCCAGTGGTAATATTAATACCCCTGTCTGCCCCCCTAAATGAAATCATCGCTACGCCCTTGGTTCTGGAACGTGTTTTCGGAAAAAATGAGGCTCAGTACTTTTGGGAAGGAAGCTGTATAATATTATGGCTCGGAATAACGTAGTATATTGGTATCCTCTTTAGAAAAAAGTAATTGAGATCTCTATTGGCAATTCCAAAAATCGATGAGACCTCTAGCGGCAAAAATTTACACTGACAAAGCAGGTACTCGAATTTCGGACGAAACACAATTAACATGCCATTAGTCGTTTATATGCCGTTTGTATTTCTTCGTTCAGTCGTGTTTTCGAGTTTGTGCTTTGTTAATTGGTATATAGTGTGTTAGAATATTTCTTCGGACCTTCTTCATACGCTATTATCAAGAATACGGCATCTACATCAGGCTTCAAATCAAGAAAGGCTAGCAAGTTTAATACAAACTGTAGTGTTTATGGTTGCCACTCCAAAAAAGACTATGATAAAAGCATTCATTGCCACGTATTTCCTCTAAAAGCGTGTCACAGCGTGCAGGATACCTGCTATCCTCCATATTTGTTTACAAACGCCAGCGCCCTCATCGGTAATTGGAATCGCCAATATTGAACTCACCGGCATTGAATCTCCAAGACCTCCGATAACACCTCTTGATTTGAGCAGTAAGACTGGCACAGCTCCCAATTGTATTCGCATCTTCCGCCAAAAAATCCAGTCTGGCAATGACATATTGTTTCGCTTCGAGAATAGGTATGGCACTCTCCTCCATTCAAACAGTAACTGAAAAAAAGTATAAAATTAAATTAAAAATATCAACGTTACGAATTAATAAACGCTTAAACAAGATTACACCGGAAAATTGAAGACGCTATAACTTACTTGTTTGGAAGTATCTGGAGTCCCTAATTATTTCCAAAATTGAGTGACAGGATTCTTGGATTCGATGGAGTGTTAAGAACTCATCATCATCATCATCAGAATCATCTCCAAATATCTTTTTTAAGCACGAATTTGGTTTTGATTTATTTGATTGTTATCGAGCCTTAAAATTACTTTCAAATGCAAATACAGTTTCTATGACTTTGGAAATCTTGCATGAAATTAAGCGGGGTACTTGTCCATTTTTATTTTTATCATTTCTTCCACACCTTTCTTCCTGAACAATGGCTTTGTAAAGCTACCAGTACGATCATTTGGAGTAAAACTAGTGTGTACGCGTTATCGATCCTAAGATATTCTACACCTGTATGTTATAAGACTCTCAACGTTATTTTTAACACGTAAAACTATGCAAAAAATCATATTTGTAAGGATACCTACCCATCACATTTGTTTCTTTGGCACCTGTCTCCATCAAATTCTTTATCACAGCGACAAACTGGTTTTCCAATTGAAGATAAATAGCAGTTTCCGGTTAGGCAGTAGTTATGGCATATGGAAGTCTCACATTGTTTACCCATAAATCCACGTTTGCACTTACAATAATGGCCTATCAATTCTCCATCATTCAAACAAGAATCCACCTGAATAAAAAATGACAGGACATCAGTTTTCAGAACTGAAAGACCCTAATACTCGAGTCTTTTTCTGATAATCAATTAGTTTGTCATTATGTCGGTCTGATAAAAAATATACAAGTGAAGTATACAGAATGATGTTAAAATATGCAAAATGTACAGTAACCTACATACGTTTGTTTGAAAAAATCTTCAGACATATTTGCGGCCATGTTCTCCAGCGAATGCTTAGGTTGTTTATATTGTAGAGTTAATTGTGCTTAATTGAATAAAAAAATGAAGCACTATCCACATATTAAGGTGATACCAGTTTATTATTTTAGCATGGAGCTATAGTCTGAGATCCTCCCTTGCAACCAAATCGTCGCCCACCCGCCCGCAAAAAAAGGGTTATGCCGCTAGGTCTTTCATTCCCAGATCAATGGGCAGCCTATTATGATTACAACAAATTTTCCAATTTTACAATTCCCCGGCCCCCAACCACCCCAATTCCACTCCCACCCCAAAAAGGTAGAAAACGGTAAAGAACCCCTAAAATGCCTAAAAATGAAATTTGGGCTGTTTTTATATTTTTTGTTATTATTACTGCGCCGCCCACACGATTTCTAAAATCCATACGTGATTTCCATCCTCGTCAAAGTATTTATAGTGTGTCGAAATTTAACTAAAATCAATGCAACAGTTTCCACGTTACACAATACAGAACGATCTAAAGCAATACTCGTATCGGTGTGGGAAGTAAAATGGGTTATTTTGCAGACAAATACTACTTTTGTCTGTGGAGTTGTCTTACAAATGTTTATGTGCATTTTATCGAAAATACCAAAGCGTATAGAATATGAACGTACATATCAAGTACATATTTGATAAAATTGCGTCTCCCACAGCTAAATCAACAAATAATTCTAGATATATACGCACCTCCTTGCCATCTTCTGCCATTCTATTGCTGATGTCTACGTTCCCATTTTTTCTCTTGTGTGTCTCTATAGCTTTTTCCAGTGAAGTACAATCAGGCATCTCTTTAACAATATTGTTGTTGGCTACTAGACCCATGGGCACTTTATCAAACTCCAGCAGCTTTTGCAATGCTTCATGTTGATCAGAATCCTTTAAAAACTTGTACAACCCTGCAATACAAAATAGCATCATTTAGTTAGCTGGATTTCCAAAGCCTATAAAGCTTCTCTTTGACCCAATCTCGTAGAATATTTATTTAAAATAAAATAGTACATTTCGAATTATAGAGGAGCTAAGGATTATCGGACTGTTGCTTATTACTAAATAATATAATAAATCTTGAATTATAATTATTTAATATAGGTGTAGTTTGGTAGGGAGTATGTACTGTAGGAAAGGAGTTTACAGCATTTTGTACGGAAGATACCCCTTAATATTTATAGAATATATCACGTGAATGAAATCATTTTGCATTTGATCGTTAATTTGAGATCATTCCCTCAACAGCTTACCTTTATTGTTTGTGTCCGTCCAATAAATAGCCTCTTCATCCACAGCTATTCCAAATGGTTGCATGGTGTTCCTTTCCACTTCCACTCTTCTATCCTCTCCATCCAATCCAATACTTTCTATCCTCCCAGCAATCGAGCCTATTCTGGAATCTGCCCAGTAGAGCCTTTGGGCTTTATAGTCTATCGCCAAACCTTCTGGAGATATGATGGAGGTGCTCACGAGAACTTGCCGATCAGTGCCATCGAGTTTTGCTCTTTCAATTGTAGGCTTCTTACTTGGGTTGGTCCAGTATATATACCTGTACAAAAAAAAAATGAAAAAGGATATTGGGCGTGTGGGTACAGTGCATACGATTACTTTCAATTGATTTACTAGAGCTACCCGATCCCCATGCTCAAGCTTGTACAAGCAAATAAGCACGGCATATCTTCCTTGACCATCAACAAAATAGGATGCTCGTTATATACAGGGTTATTCACGTTATTCGACACGGAGCATTATGGCTAAAGTATTTGATAAAAAAGAAAATAATAATTTCGGATGGATAGAGACCCATAAAGGCTACATTTTAAAAATATTAAGCATTATGGCTAAAGTATTTGATAAAAAAGAAAATAATAATTTCGGATGGATAGAGACCCATAAAGGCTACATTTTAAAAATATTTTCATGTTAGAGTGTTTCAAAATCACGAAATGTATCAAAGTTATGTTTTCTTAAATAGAACACCCCGTATATTATTGCATATTCAGATTCCTTGGTGAATTCTAGTGTGACTTTATGTATCATACATGGGACCTAAAGCGAACCGTTTGGGTGTAAATCACCATTTACGGTATAAGTAGATATCAGGAAAAAATTGAATATCGCAGAGATTATAAAATATGGAAGGCTCTGATTTTGCCGTATTACTAAGCATAACATGCGTCAGCTTTGTTGAGACTGTCAAATTTGAATTACGTTTATGCTTCGAGAAATCGGTCGATCAATTAAGGAAACTTCAATCAGCGATAACTTGATTTTTTCAAATGGGAATGCCTAATTTTTTTTTATACGGTTAAACGTATAATTTGATAACCTTTCTAATGATATAAGGTTGTGAATATCAATCTCTGGTAGTTTTCATTTAGTTTTAAATTTTCAAACAAATCGGCGGTTTTTAATTTTCCTACCTATAAGCAACGTAGCAGGCCATGAAATATAAACAAAAACCTGTACAGGTAGAAGAAAACAACTAACTTAGCTGAAAAATACACTAACTAGACTGAAGGGACAGGATTATAAAAATTCCTTACAACAAATCAACTCTCCCAGAAACAACTGCGATAACATCTCTAAGGTCAAAGAGAAGCTAGAGTATGGCAGTAATAGATATTTTTTACAGTCTACTGGCTACCGCAATTTACTAGAGGTTAAAAATTTCTAAGACAATTAAAAACCCTGATATGAAACAAAAACAACCAGCGACTGTAAGTTGCTCCAGCACGCAACTATCAATCATATGTAATGGTGTAAAAACGTACTAATTTGCGTCGAAGTCGATACCTCTGACTTCCATTTTTCAATATCTATTAGCAATATTGCAAAAAAGGAATTCTGACAAATCAGATTTAAATTTTCTGCCATTTAAGTTATGTTTTATAATTTGAACAAATTTTAATTCATTCCTCATTTTTTGCGATCTTACTGAAGAATTTTCAGAACTCCAGTCAGAGGTACTTTTGGCTTGAGTTTTGACAGAATTGCATTTTATATCATTAAATGTGAAATTTTATTATGAAAATAATAAACTGCTTACAACATTATCTATTATAGTAGTTTTTATTTTACTTCAAAATTTTTAATGGTTTTGGAAATTGCCAATCTCTAGTACATTGCAGTAGCTAGTAGGCCATGAAAAAATCAATTTCTGCCATACTCCAGCTTCTCTTTGACCAAAGATATGTTACCGCCGTTGTTTCTGGTTAGACTTTGTTTGTTGTGAGTAATTTTTATAATCTTGTCCCTTTAGTAGTTCGTGTGTATTTTCAACTAAAATAGTTGTTTTCTTCTACCTGAACAGGTTTTTGTTTATATTTCATGGCCTGCTACGTTGCTTATAGGTAGGAAAATTGAAAAACACCGATTTGTTTGAAAATTTAAAATCAAATGAAAACTATCAGAGATTGATATTTCTCCAGGCATAAACGTAATTTAAATTTGAGAGTCTCATCAAAGCTGACCATTTTATGCTGAGTAATACGGCAAAGTCACAGCCTTCCGTATTATATAATCTCTGCGATATTCAATTTTTTCCTGATATCTACTTATACCGAAAATGGTGATTTACACCCAAACGGTTCGCTTTAGGTCCCATATATGATACATAAAGTCACACTAGAATTAACCAAGGAATCTGAATATGCAATAATATACGGGGTGTTCCATTTAAAAAAAAACACAACTTTGATACATTTCGTGTTTTTGGGACACCCTGAACATGAAAATATTTTTAAAATGTAGCCTTTATGGGCCTCTATCCATCCGAAATTATTATTTTCTTTTTTATCAAATACTTTAGCCATAATGCTACGTGTCGAATAACGTGAATAACCTGGCACCTGTCAAAGTGAACATCGTCTCAAAATCGGAGGACAATCCGTCAAAAATATCAGAAGCTCTACGAACATACTAGGATTTATTTGAATTACACGTCAGTCTGCTAATGACGGTCATTGAATACTTAGGTTATATGAGAAATGTGCTACCTTCTGCACCGGTATTAACCGGTTTGAGATTTCAGGCTACCCCCACTCAAACGCGCAATTCGCGGACCCAGTGATTGGTAGTGTTCAACGGGACTTAGCGGACGTAAGCGCTTGTGGGCGCTTTGCGCTAACTAAACGATGAACGACAAGCTGTCAAAAAAGCGCCAGTCAGCCTGGTTAGCGCTTTTAAAAAGCGCTGTTTGATTAGCGAAGCCGCACAAAACTAAAAAAAAGTTATTTGTAGTATAGTTCTGAGAGAAGCAATTACCCATGGCCGACAATTACCTTTGTATAGTGTCAATTTAATATCAGGTTTTGTGATTTTATAACCTAGGTTTTTGACAATACAAATAATCAATATTAAACTATGGAGATGGACATGACAGTTTTATCACGCCGAGGAAGGTCGTTTTACGGTCACATCTAGCGCCTGTAGGCGCTTCCATGCTAGGAATTTTATGCTAGGTCCCGTTGAACACACCCATTGCTCACCACACGGTGTGAGGAGTAGTCATTGGGTAATGGAACAGCAGCTCGATGTATCGGAATTCTGATTGCAACATTTTTGTTGCCACTCTTAAAACCTGGATCGTGGATATTTTAAGTTCTAAGGTTCTTCCGCAACACAGATATTGACTTGGTACAGCTCGTCAAACTTGTTTACAGCACATTATACGAGAAAAAGTGCCATACGGCATTGTAACTTAACCATATGCCAAACCTACCGTTTGCAAATATCCACTACGATAGAATGAGGCCTTTTTTCCTCATCATCAAAGACGAAAAGTGGTTTAGATTCGTAGAAAGTGCCATTCAAGTGAACGTAGTTAATTGTATGGTTTATGGCATCAGTCCAATATAAAATGTCGTCTATGGGATCCACAGCTAAACCCTGAAAAACAAAAAAATATTCATTTACATTTTTTGAAGCTATCGACCACTCTGAGAAATTTCATAACGCCTCCTTAAAGTCTACTTCAAAGCTGAGAACAAAATAAATTCTAATGAATCAATATCATCCATCATTGTCACAATGTTATAACAGACATGTTGTGAACTCGTAAAATGCATTAAGTCGGAGCTAGAGTATTGCCGACACGAATATCATCAATAGTTTTGAGAACTGTAGCTCGCCATCGTTCGCGATGTACCGTCAGTTCAGTGGCGCTCTTGATACTCATATCCAGCAACTGTTTCGTCGTATCCACCCAGCGTGTAGGGGAACGGCCACGGCGCCGCCCACTCGAGGCGTGACCCTGAACTACAAGTTTCTCCATATTATCGCTTCTGTGACTATGTCCGGAGAATGTAAGCATTCTCGTCGACACAATGGAGGATAGTCTCTTTGGATTACCAAGCTCATCCAGTATGGAAACGCATCTATGCGAAGCATACAAAAATATGGAGAACACAAGAGACTGAACCAGCGACATTTTGTTAGCTTTAGTAAGCTTTGTCATGGCCACACGTGCCTGTTGAATGCGCCGTCGAATCTCATTTTCACAGCTACCCGAATTGTCGATCAAAGAACCGAGGTACACAAAACTTTGAACTACTTCACAACGGCCTACTGACTTTATTTCTCGATGACTTTATTATGCTCTCTATCTACGATCATAACATTGCTCTTGTTGTAGTTAATACCAAGACCATATGCTCCACTGTGTTGTTCTAAGATATTTAATAGAGCTACTAGTTCTTCCTGAGAAGCGGATGAATAAATGTGATTACTTCTAAAATATAAATCGTTATAGAGAGTTTACGTGGATACTATCAAGCAAAATGATTAGCATACAAAAGTTCACGTAATATTCAATTTTTATTGCATGAATTTGCATCAGAATCAGATCAAGGTTATCAAAAGTTACTATTTGTATAAAAATCATTATTCATGAATGAATGATGCTAAAAATGAATTTATCCATTATTAAAATCTTTGCCAAAATGACACGTTCATTAAAATGAAATGTGATATCTAATTCTGGCGCTAGAGGTTTCTTAATCTATAAGATAATTTGGTTGAATAATTCTGTATGCATTTGTAACATTTGATCATTAGCATTCAGGGATTGTTCAACCAGAATATGGAGAAGCCACGAAACATTTTTGTTCGAATGCTGATATACCCTAGAAGCTTCGATACACCTATTTACATATCAACAATAATTGTGTTTCAATTAAAATAAAGTGTGTCAATTGTTACTTTAATGTTTCATTAAATGTTTCATCTATTCCCAATAATTCCCAGCGATTACCAAATTACTTCTGAACTGGTAATACTACCTATAAACAAACAGTGCGAATTATTTTTCATAACACACAAATATATACACGCTATAATAAAGGTGGCTATGATAAGACAAACGCTAATTCGGACGGTGTACAGTATTTACTTCGGTGACAGAAGTGAGGTTAAGTTGTCAATAGCTCAGAATTATTATGTATTTAAGTCGTATTATGAATTGCTTTGGTTGTAGACAAAGTATGGTATAGTAGTAGTAAAGTAGATAAACTCGCGGTAATGGTAATAACTAACTTGTTGATTCACACTTCAACTGGGTGAGTCATGACAGTCATTACCATCACTATTAAATTGCGTATTGAAAATAATATAATACAAAAAGTATATTTATCGAACAGGCATGAACCTGAGCCTTTCTGATTATGTCTGATCCCTAAGGATTTGCTACTGTCACAGAATTAACCACATGAATTCTGTTCTTCTGTCTTTGGCGACTCCAGCTTTATTATGCTAACAAACTATACACTGTAAAGCATCTTTCAAGACATAAATGATGGAACTATTAAAACTATTTGAAGGCAAAAAATCAGTCAGTTACTGGACACTCCATATAACAAGCCAAATGTGTAGTATCATTGCTGTACATTTTTATTATACAGGGTGTCCCAAAAAATAGTGTCAAGCGGAAGCCCAGAGATAGAGCACACCTAGAAGTATCTGAATCACCCCCATATAGGCTATGCAATTTTTTGTAGTTTCCGAGTTATGAATTTTTTTCTGAATTTTAGAGAATTCTCTACCTCGACAACTTAAAACTGTTCCAAAAGATAAATTAAAAGACTTTTCCAAATTCTCTTTTTTGTTGATTAATCTTTAAGAATGTACTGTTCATTACATAAAGGAATCGGCTTAGTACATCTGATGAAAGTCATGAAAATTATAGTGTCAAGTGAAAAATTTACGTTCTGTTAATTATGACTCAGATTTTCGACTCGCAATTAAAAATCTAAAGAGGTGATTTCCTTATTTCTATGCAGGTCTAAAAACTTCTTCAGACTCTCAGCTATCACGATCATTGAAAAAAACTAGTACTTAATAGGGCTACTTTCGCTCCAATTGACCTTCAAAGACAAGAGGCGAAGATTTCTTGAAATCAGCGATGGGATTTTAAATGAAACAATAACTAAGTTTAGGGCGCTAATAGCCGAATGATTGTCGTTGCCGCAATAAAACACATTCAATGCGAACAGAATATCGATAGATGACCACCTGTGTCACTTTGCTAAGATTTTTTTTTACATGTCCGACTTCTTTTTTGTAAGTGGGAAATTGTAAGATGAAACGAAATTATCAAATTTCTTCAGTAAGTTTATTAAATTTCACAAGAAATTTTCAAAATGTCTAACTTCTTGTTCGATGCATAATCGTCATCATCAGAAAAAATTGTTTTTTAAATTAACAAAAGCTCTTTGATTGTTTTTTATTGTTTCTTCAGCCTGTGTTAATTTGTTGCGTAATTCGCTGATGTTTCGACACTCTTTAGCATAAATTAGTTTTTTGTAGTAGTCCCAAACAAAAAACTCTATCGGATTTAAGTCAGGTGACCGTGACGGCCATTCAGTAGGTCCACCACGACCTATCCATTTGTTGCATAGTCTCTTGCAGAAAACAGCATCGTTAAATTCAGTTGTCGTGCACTCAAGGTCCATAGGATAGCCAAGTAGTCAGACAACAGAAACAACACCAATCCAAACAAAAGCGTATCGTTTTAAAGCCGCAAAGATAGACAGACGACTGAATAAAGACAACGAAAACAACTTATGCAATGACACATTTTGAAAAGACGTCACAACAATATCATAGCTATCTTTTTCTAACATCGCCATCGTTTACTGCGTAAGCGTTAGCCCTTTTTGTTGGCGCTCAGGTAAAAACCGGTTTTGAAGAATGCGCTCCTTGTGGTTTTTTAGCAAGAAATAGGATCTTTTTTAATAAACGTTTAATTTATGCAACGTTTTTAACGTTTATTATTGCGGTACTGACAATCAATCTGCTATTAACGCGTTAACATAAGTTATTGATGAATTGAAAAACACATCGCTAATTTCAAGAAATCATCGCCTCTTGTCTTTGAAGGTCAATTGGAGCGAAAGTAGCCCCATTAGGTACTAGTTTTTTTCAATGATTGTGATAGCTGAGGGTCTGAAGAAGTTTTTAGACCTGCTTAGAAATTATAAAATCACCTCTTTGGATTTTTAATTGCGAGACGAAGATTTAAGTCATAATTATCAGATCGTAAATTTTTCACTTTACACTAAAATTTTTATAACTTTCATCAAAGTTACGAAGCTAATTATTTTATGTATGAACAGTAAACTCTTGGAGATTAATTACCAGAAAAGATAATTTGGAAAAGTCTTTTGATTTCTCTTTTGGAACAGTTTTAAGTTGTCGAGGTAGAGGATTCTCTGAAATTCAGAAAAAAATTCATAACTCGGAAACTACAAAAAATTGCATAACATATATGGGGGTGATTCAGATACTTCTAGGTGTGCTCTATCTCTGGACTTCCGCTTGACACTCTTTTTTGGGACACCCTGTATACTACCGATGTATATAACTGTAGTACTCATGATTGAAATGTGTCAATAATATCTGAACTTGGTTCGTTTTTATATGCATTGCTACCGAGTTACAACACACAATCTGTGATCGGTCCAAATAATTTGCGTAGCGTTATCCGGTTTTTATCTGCCAAAAATTGTCAACCAACGGAAAGTTATGAGATTATGAAAGCTGCATATTTATAGGAACAACAGTTATAGTAGATTGAAATTACTTTTGCTTAGTCTTGAATGACACGTTTAACTGACACAAGTTTCATATTATGATAATCTCCAGAATGTGCAAGGCGTTTCACCTTTATTAAAAGACATCTTCAGGCTGTGAATATAACTGCGTCCCACGTTAAGCATGAAGATAAAATAGGATGTACGCAAACTTAGTATAGCATTTGCACTTTCATTTCTGTCTATTAATCCTATATTGTGTTTAAATGTTTTTGTTTAGACATTTTGTAGAGTATAACTTTTGTTACTAAATTTGCAGTAGGTTTGAGATACATCGCTAGTAAAATCCCAAACCACCTCAAGAGCTGAGTTACCTATTGGTGAAAATAAATTTACCAGAAGAAAATCTTAAGGAACTTAAAATCCTACAAGGATAGCTTTCATCAACCCTAGCGTAAAAGAGGTAACCAAATAGAAGGCCTATTCCTCATTGAAAAAGTGACTCATGGTACAGGTACCATAGCTTGTGTCTTTGGTCTGACAGTCGACTATTGAAAGTGCCTTATTGGTTAGTAACATCTTATCTTCTCTAAGTATAACATATTTTATTAATCCTTATGCTTTAAAGAAATATAATCCTGTGATTTTTACAGGTTTAATTTTAGGAACTTTCGATGGCTCTCCAAATTTTAAACGCATATCTCAATTGGTTCGTCGTAATTTGGCGTTTCATTACTCATGACAATAGAAGTTATGTTCTTGGAATGATTATTATCGAATTCTTTTACCATAGATTACTCTCATTCGACAAGATTTTTCTGATTAAGTGATTAATGACAGATAGTCTTGTTTTTGTTTCTTTCTGATAAAATAGGGCAATTCCAGCTCTGGGTTCGAGGATAAATATCAAGGTTTGTATTCATGTTTTATATGGATTTTCATCAACCCTAACGTAAAAGAGGTAATCAAATAGAAGTTATATTCCTCATTGATAAAGTGAACAACAAACTCATGGTATAGGTACCATGGGCTGTCTTCCTATTGTTGATAGTGTCTTATTTGTTAGTAACACTCTTCTGTTCACTAAGTATAAAATATTTTATTAACCCTTGTTCTTTAAAAAAAACATGTGTTGTTAACAGATTCAGTTTTAGGAGCTTCTCGATTGCTCTTCTTACTTCTGTGTCATCGGCATCGACTGCTCTGGTCATTAGCCTCGAGTTCTGTGTAGCCTTTGTTACTGTTTCCCGGCGCCATTATAGGAACCAGCACTGTTAACTAGAAGCCAACAGTGAAGACTCGGGTGGGGATTCTCGCTGGGCTTTTTTTATGGATATTTATTTTCGATTAAAAAACCAGAAATAAATTTCCGCCTCTAACGAGAATCAAACCCGGGACCTTCCGGTCACGAGCCACCGACTCTAACCACTGAGCCAACCAACCCCCGATTGCTCTTCTTATTTTTCTTCTTGGAAAACGTACATCTTAATTAGATCATCGTAGTAATGATTTGGCGTTTCATTACTCATTAGAAATTATCTTCTTGGAATGATTATTATAGAATTTTTTAGTATAGATTACTCCCATTTGACGAGTTTTTTTATGCTTAATAACACGATAATCTTGTTTTTGTTTGCTTAACGACGTCATCGCGAAAAACCTTGAAAGTTCGTACTATAAAATAAACATTTCTGTAATCGGTTGAATATAAAAATTGTGATGATAAAATAGGGCAATTGAAGTTCTAGATTCGAGGACAAATATCAATTTTAACATTCATGTTTCATAAGCCCTAGCGTAAAAGAGGTAACTAAATATAAATCATATTCCTCATTGAAAAAGTGAACGAGAAACTCATGGTACAGGTGCCTTGTCTGACTGTCATGGATCTGACAGTCGATTGTTGGTAGTGCCTTATTCGTTAGTAACTTTCTTCTATTCACAATATTTTATTAATCCTTAAATCGCCATGTGCGTTTAGGAGCTTGTCAATTGCTCTTCAAATTTTTATTCTTTGAAAGCTTATATCATAATTAGTTCGACGTAATAATAATTTGGCGTTCCCTCATGACAATAGAAGTTATGTCCTTGGAATGATTATTATCGAATTGTTTTAGTATCCGACACGTTTTTCTTTAAAAATTCGCACCGAGAAATGCAAAGAGGTAAAATAAGCATTTTCACAATCACACATAAAAATTGATGATAAGATAGGGCAATTAGAGCTCTAGGTTCGAGGACAAATATCAAGTTTAATATTCACGTTATTAGTCAGCTAATCGATATGTAACCTGGGAAACAATCGGAGCCAATTTGTCAATATGGTAATATAAAACACATCACAAACTTTCTGCATTTTGCTCCGTAAAGTTTCGTTTGAAAGCGCTTTCCCTACCTTTTTAATTTCCACTAGCTGATAAAAATTGTATAACTAGCTATTGTAGCTTATTGGGACAGATCATTATCTTTGTTTTGTAACTTAGTAACAATTCATAGACCAATTCGCTAGCTGCAAATATTGTCGAAGACGCCAGTATCAATTGAAAACATATTAAATTAGCTTCGTTCTCATTGTGTTGAAGTTTGTTTCCGATTCCCTGATTAAACTAATTTTCATTCAGTAACCTCATATGACGGAAAATATTAATAGAAACTGAATTCTGCTGCCTGCGAAAATCTAGTCATATCTTCAATACCTTGCATAAGTGGGATTTCCTCATAAAAGTTAGTTCTTAAAAATGGTGAAAGCTTATACGAAGTTCCATATATAGCAAAGTTGCACATTCTAATAGTATTTGTACCTCAAAATAAATTGAATATCGTCCTAAAAGACATTTAGTTTAGATGGCCAAACCCATAAATATTAAATTACGATCTAATTTAATCGATACCCAAGTTCCATAAAGAATAAGAGCTATCGTTTAAGGAAGCAATATCTTTGGTCTCCGGCAAAATACATTTTGTTGTTTTGTTTCTAATTTTCTTCAGTTCAGTTCATGTATGATCTTAGGAATTTTTCATGATTTATTGAAAATGTCTTAACTTGCTTTGAATCTACATTTTTGATTTTGGATTCCCGATTGAATAAATTCGGATACAACGGTTGCGTCTAGATAAGATATACGGGGTGGCCAATCGGGTGACGATAATAATTTTTTTTTTAGATAACCCGTACCGAGACCTATCCAAAACACCCCCATGTATGTGTACCGATTATTGATAGTTTTCGAGTTATGATTTTTTTTTGAAAACTTAGAGATTGTCCAGTTTTTCCAAGAAATCGTCAAAAACAAAAACAAGAATGCTGTTTGGCTTTTATTTTTTTCTGCAATTATACTCAGTATTAAGCCTATTTTAATATTCAATAAAGAGAACCTGTACATCCGAACAATAATTAAGTACATTTTGGGGCCAAAGTTTGAAATCTCTGTTTTTAGTCAGGAGACCAAAACCTTCAAAATAAGATTAAAAATACTTATGTCTGGTTCTGGAGCTTCAAACTAATCTTAAAAACTTTGCAAGACATTGCACTTTCGAAATAATAATGAAAAAGCAGCACTTATGGGGACATTTTGCACCGTACGTGAGTGTTAAAGGTAAAAACGTGATAATTCACGAATTTCCAAAATGATTTAAAAAACTATTATTTTGCTTTGTTATGACAAATTAAAGAAAAAAAACTCGTAACAACTAATAAACCAGATAATCATTGATGTTTTGATGAGTTTTAATAAAAAAACTAATACCCAAATTGTGATTTTTGAAGTGTTTTTACTATGTCTATTGAACTTCTGCTAAATTAAGTTGTATGGAAAGTTAACAAAGGAAAGGAATAATAAACAATAATCTGACTTCCAATTTCATGGCAGAATTACCTGGGAATTGATGTCGTAGCCATCCCTTTCTCTCAGAGTAGCTTTTTGCGAGCTTATGTCGACGAAGCGCAGTTGTGCTAATTAATTTTCGGTAATAGGCAAGGCAATGTTCGGATGGACCTAAAAAGGTGATTTATATTGCTAGGTCTTCCTTGACAGGTCAGTAGACAGCCTATCATGAATACAACAAGTTTTTCAGTTTTTCAACCCCCCACCCCCCAAACACCCAAATTCCACCCCCACCCAAAAAAACGCAGAAAATGATCAAGAACCTGTAAAACGCCTAAAAACGAAGTTTGAGGAATATTTGAAATTACCTACTAAGACCCCACAGCATATTGCTGCCCAAACAGACAGACCGACAGGCAGACCGACTGACAGAACGACGGAAATGAGTGACGCGGATTTTCGTTATGTAGACATTATAAAACGGCCAAAAAACCTATTATCTCAAAATCGAAAATTTTCACGATCACAATCCTCCCCTCACCTATCGGTGTGGGAAGTAAAAGGGATGGCGTATCCTACGACAACATTTCCCAGGTAATTCCGCCATGGAATTAAAAGTCAGATTGTTGTTTTATTATTCTTTTCCTTTGTTAACTTTCCATACAACTAAATTCAGCAGAAATTCAATAGTACACAGCGAAAAGCACATGTATTCATTTTTTTTTATTAAAAGTGATTAAAACATCAATGATTATCATGTTTATTAGTTGTTATGAGTTTTTTTTCTTTAATTTGTCATAATAAAGTAAAATAATAATAGTTTTTTAAATCATTTTGGAAATTCGTGAATTATCACCTTTTTACCTTTCATAGTCACGTACGGCGCAAAATGCCCCCATAAGTGCTATTTTTTCATTATTATTTCGAAAGTGCAATGTCTTGCAGAGTTTTTAAGATTAGATTAGAGTTCCAGAACCAGGCATAAGTATTTTTAATTTTATTTTGAAGGTTTTGGTCTCCTGACTAAAAACAGAGATTTTAAACTTTGGGCCCAAAATGTACTTAATTATTGTTTGGATGTACAGGTTCTCTTTATTGGATATTAAAATAGGCTTAATACTGAGTATCATTGCTGAAAAAAATAAAAGTCAAAAAGCATTCTTGTTTTTGTTTTTGACGATTTCTTGGAAACACTGGAAAATATCTAAGTTTTCAAAAAAAGAATCATAACTCGAAAACTATCAATAATCGGTACACATACATGGGGGTGTTTTGGATAGGTCTCGGTACGGGCTATCTAAAAAAAAATTATTATCGTCACCCGATTGGCCACCCTGTAAAGATCGGCATTTTTAATTGTGTTATAAAACTGTACATGGTGAGGAGGGGCGTTGGATCAGTGGATAGAGCTTAGGGCTTGTGACCATAAATGTCCCATGTTCGAATCTCATGAGAGGCAGGCATTTATTTTTGTCTTTTTTTTCAATCAGTAAGTTTCCATAAATCTCAACGAAACTTACCATCAATTTATTTTTTTTAGCCTCCATTTCAGAAAAAAAAAATTATAATATATCGTTTTAGACATAACTGGTGCTATCAAATTTATATTCTGTATTACATTTTTTTGTGCACTCCCCACCCTTTATTAATTCAAGTTGGCCAAATTTGGGGGCAATCGCTTGGGGCGTTTTTGAGTAATCGTTGGAGAACGAAATCGCGGACGTACAGACAGTTAGACAGACACACAAACGGAAATAAAAAAAAACTAAGTTTTCCGATTTTCTTCAAACTTGATCACTATAAAAAGGTTATCATTAGAAACAAAATTCTAGTTTTTGATCCCACTGCGATGATAAAAAAGGAGTGAAGGGTATGACTCAAAAAATAATGTCACGTGAAATTCTAATACTACCACAATAAAGAGCATATTTTCTTATGGCGAAGATACCACCGCGCATGCCGCAAAATTTCCAAAATGGCGAAATAAAAATTCAAGTAGCAAATTTTCTAACTTTAAAATGACAGTAACTGTCACAAGAATGATCCACATAATTTCAAACTTCACTGTCATAAAGAGGTTTTTGATCCACTTTTGATGCAAATCTATGATTTAATGGTGGGGGTGTGGGGGTTACTAGCATGTTCTTCTCAGAAAATGGGTCAGGGGGTGATTTTACCTTGTAAATGACACCGCGCTCATTGATTTTGGTAAATTTTGCGAAAACGGGCCGATTCTAATAACTTACCCCTCCTTCGTCGGGGCATTCAAAAAGAATCGGAAAAAATATGCGATGCTTCTCACTTCTCATGGCTTATTCCATAATAAAAAAACAATAAAATCATGAGCCTAGACTCTAGAGCCCATTGCCTAAAGCGTATGGAACCTTATCTGCTAAGCCCTCGTTCACATCGGACGCGCCTCGCTTGGAGCATCGCGCTTCATCAAGGCACCATCATAACTTGCCAGCAAAATGTTGTCATTGGAAATTTTGATTTAGCTTGCAAGAATTACTAAAAGGCGTGGAAAACCTGTTGTGGATACATGGACTCAATATGTACACCGAGATGTCCGAACCTACCCACAAAAAATTTACCAATATCATTGATTAACTTATTTAGGGGTAAGTTAATCAATGCCAATATTTAAGAATTTCAAAAGAATCATTCGACCTGCTTCTTCACCAACTTGAACGCTACTTAATAGGTTCTGGGATCAACATTTGAGACGGAATTTCAGCGGAGCAGCGAATAATGGTAACATTGAGGTAAATAAAAGATAGGTATTACATAATTTTAAATTTAAAAATCTGATTATTCCCACCACACCTAACCAATTTGACCAATGAAATCTTTCGAATAAGTGAAGGCAAGCGTCCAAGAACTGACACTGCGCGTTATCTGGCGCTTCGCATGCTATAGCGCTACGCATACTGCTAAGCGCTATGCGCCCGATGTGAACGGCTGCATCTGTAAAATTCAGTGTATAAGTGTATTGTATTGGTTTGTTTCTCTTCGCTTTACGCTAAGGCTGTAATTAAAGAGCAGCAATTTCATTCATTCATCCGAAACCAATCGCAGACGACGTCGTTTCGCTTTTATCAAAGCTCGTCAGTGTGATTTAGGTCTCAGACGAATAAATGAAATTGCCTGTTAGTGCCTAGCTGGCAAAACTCGTACGAGTAGTAGCAACATATAGATATTGGGAAGCAGTACTTTAAAAAAGTATTGGTTCGCCATCTATCTACCAAAGCCGGTACCTGAACTTTTAATCTGAGGAACCGAGCACTGTTTATGCGACCCGTTCAAAAGCATCAGGTATAGGAACCTGCGGATACGACAACAAACAGACTCTTTTTTTGTGGAACACTCATTTAACACTCCCAACATTCGGTTTATGCTAAAAAGCAACTTAACTCAATTAAACAGTAGTAATTTCATTCATCATCCGAAACCAATCACAGACGACGTCGTTTCGCTTTTATTAAAGCTCGTCAGTGTGATTTAGGTCTCAAACGAATAAATGAAATTGCCTGTTGGTGCCTAGCTGGCTCAGGTACCGACTTTGGTAGATAGATGGCGAGCCAATACTTTTTTAAAGTACTGCTTCCCAATATCTTATATGTTGCTACTGCTAGGCTGTAAGCATCAAAGCGCGATGCTCCAAGCGAGGCGCGTCCGATGTAAACGCGGGCTAAGAAAAAGTTCCTGTTTACAGGTTTATTTTATTGTTTACCTGTACGTCTCCTGGAAGTTCTTTTATGATTGGTACGGTGGTATCAGTCTCTTTGGTTAGTTGAACGGTATAGATGGTATCGTTGGTCGCATCCATGTCGCTAACGATGAACTGCTCTCTGACGTTATCGTACGCCAAAGCCTTTAGCGAGTTGAAGGAATGCGTCCTGGACTCCATCAGCTCTCCATTCGAGTGCAGAAGCTTTATTTGGTTTTCGAGGACCAGCGCTAGCTCTGGAAAGAGAATGCATACTATAGGTACAATGAAAAAAGTTTACTGCTACACAAATATTGGGGCAATAAGATGTCTTTCGGTTTTGCTGAATCACAGAATGCCGACAAAAAGTATTCATACTCCCAAAGATAATTTATACATTTTTTCCTAGATATCTGGCTTGTGAGGCTTACTCAGAGAAGAACTTTTGTGATTTTCTGCAGAGAAGTTACAGTTTAAAACGTTTTAGGAGTTGCTCCCACTGCTCGACACATAACTCACTGCCAAAACGATTGGGTGCTCCAGAAAGCCCACAGGTTTGAGGACCTTTAACTGTTTTCAATTTAGGTTTCCTTAATACTACGCTACCACTTTATCAATGTCCAAAAACAATTGGGTTTTTTCGTACCCTCCACAAAGTGTCATGTCTAAAATAATGGAGACTGTCATTAACACATAGCTCCTGAAATACCTGGACAACAATAACATCATAAATGACCGCCAGTATGACTTCCGTAGGCATAGGTCTACGGGTGACCTCCTGGCCTACGTCACTCACTTGTGGAACTGAGCAATTGAAAATCATGGCGAATCCCATGTTGTTGCACTTGACATATCGAATGCAGTCGACAGAATGTGGCATGAGGGAGTTCTGATCAAGCTTGCTGCTTATGCCATTAGACTAATCGATCCGCCTAACCTCATAAAGGACCTCCACAGCCGAAAACATCGAAGGGTGGCTGAACTGTCCCTGTTTTACAGATTCTATCACAAAAGATGTTCGAGTGAGCTCTCCCAGATAGTAATACCAAAGGCCATCCGAACACTAGAGGCTCTGCGAGCTCTGCTACCAAGTCGAGGTCCCTACTCCCCGAAACCAGTCTCCTCCAGCATCCTTTCTTTTAGAGAACTTCGACGCTGTGGAATGAGCTGCTGGGAAATTTGTTTCCCGACTGATACAACCTGCAGCGTTTCAAATCTAACGTGCACCGACACTGATCCTCTCGCACCAGCGCCATAGGCATTCAGCCTCTGCGGGAGGCTGATCAAAAAAAATATCATGGTTTACAGAGAAATGAAAAGCATCAAATGAACACAAAGTGGTGAAGGTCCTTTTACCAATTTTGTCCAACTGTTTTTGAAAAGTTTCAAGCGCCTCTACAACGCCTCAAAAAAGCTTTCTGACATTATTCTTTTCAATTAAAGAGTAGCAATTTCATTCATTCATCCGAAACCAATCACAAACGACGTCGTTTCGGTTTTATTAAAGCTCGTCAGTGTGTATGTGTATTCTTTTCTGTTGCTGTTACACAAATTTCCAAAAACTATGAGAGTATTTAGTCGTTGCTCCAGTAGTAACCCGTTATATAATCAGGACTTTCCAGATTGCAGATGGGTCAAAGATTATTGGACAGACAAAATACTAGAAAACCTTATACATATACAGGGTTAGCCGAAAGTTAATACCTTTGTATGTATAGAAGTCGTTAAAATAAACGTTATCAAATAACTTTTTTCCGAAAACTGAAAAATGAGCGAGATACAGAATCAAAAAAGTATAACTGAACTTGTGTATCAATACTTACCTAGTCTAATTATGTTTAGTGTTTTGCTTGGATCTTTTTCTTTATCGATCAGGCATTGTACCTGTCAATTAGTATACTAGTTACTTTCAGGTTATCATAGTTGGTTTTAAATTGGTAAATCCCAAAATTTGGTTCATAATAATATGCCACTTTAGGATTCACCAATTTAAAATTAACAACGAAAAACAGAAAGGCTACTGCACTATCTGATAGGTACAATGCCTAATCGATGAGACAAAAATCCGAGCAAAAATCTAAACCTAAACAGACTAGGAACGTCTTAATACACAAGCCCAGATTTACACTTTTTATTCTGAATCTCGCATATTTTTCAGTTTTCTGAAAACAGTTATTTGAAAAAGTTGATTATTTTAACGACTTTTATGTACACAGTTAACATCAACTTAGGATTCACCCTGTATAAAGTTTGAACCATTGCGGGTCAACCTGGCAAGACATCACAATCTTGCTTTCGGATTTTTCCACAGATTTTCCACAATCTTGTATCATAAATTTAATGAAAAATATTGAATTATCAAATGTCAAGCAACATTATAGGATTCCACAAAAGACGTTACGCAAACGGCAAATGAGTTTCAATCATAAATTAAATATACACATATATTTCACATTCGATCAAAAACAAGTACATAAACAATAGAGAATCTATAAAGTTATTATATTCGATAAAAAAATAAGGTTTAACACAATTTTTAATCTACTGTCGGCATCACAGTCACGTGATCTCTAATATGAAGAAAATGCGTCGATGAACTAGCCATTTATTACTTTAGACCGAACGTCTTAATGAACTGTTGAGGTATACATACAATATTATGATGTTACATCATCCTAAGGTCAATGTTAACAGACTATCTTCTTATAATACTTTTAAGGTGAAAGGTTATCTATAAAAGAAATAAACGAAATAACGCCGTCTATGATTAGTTTTGGATTAGCAAATGATATCTGAAAATTAAATGGAGGTGATGTGGGTTCCCTAACTCCCAAAACTTCACCTGCTTCCTAAATCCTCACAACCAATTTTGGAAAATCAGAAACTTCAGAAATGCCAAAAGGCGAAGTCTGAGCTGGTGTAGCAGACCTTATGCCCACACTTCACTTGGCACTAACGCTACCAAAATGTCGCTGGTTCAGTATCTTGCGCTCTCTATATTTTTGTATGCCTCGGAAACTTGGACTGTTAAAAAGGCAGATCGAGCTCGCATAGATGCTTTTGAAATGTTGACGTGGAGGAGAATGCTGAGAGTTCCTTATACCGCCCATCGAACTAATGTTTCCATACTGGATGAGCTCGATAATCCAAAGAGACTATCCTCCATTGTGTCGACGAGAATGCTTACATTCTTCGGACATATACACAGAAGCGATAATATGGAAAAACTTGTAGTTCAGGGCCATGCTACGAGTGGGCGGCGCCGTAGCCGTTCCCCTACACACTGGGTGGACACGACGAAAGAGTTGCTGGATATGAGTATCAAGAGCGCCACTGAACTGACAGTAAATCGCGAACGATGGCGAGCTACAGTCTTCAAAACTATTGATAATATTTGTGTCGGCAATACTCTAGCTCCGACTTAATGCATTTTACGAGTTCACAACATGTCTGTTAAGACATTGTGACTATGATGATGATGATGATGATGATGATGATGACGATCGCTTCTAGTTGAAAAAAGCTTTTTTTTAGGCCGATGTTCTTTAAAGCGTGGTTTTTAGGTTTTTAATCTACGTATGTATACTTATTTTCTTTTCAAGCCGTGTAGCGTTGATTCAAGTATGTGTAGTTCGGCTTAGTGTGGAAGTTAATTTTTGGAAAATGGCACAGAAATATTTTGATTTTTGCCAATAATGTGACATAAATAATATTATTTTCCAGTGCTAGGTACACTTCTATTCAATCTGAGGGTGCCAGCTAAAGTATTATGAAGCATCCAAAAAGGCATGCCATCTAAATTTGTTTTTTTTTGCCATAACAATACTTACCTTTTGATGTAGGAAGCAAAAAACGCAGTTTCGATTCTCCCACGACTAATATCGTAATATAATAAAAAAATATTAAACATCAATATGGGATTCCACAAAAGATAATTACGCAAATTGCAAATCAATTTTAATCATAATAAAACCATTTTGCTTTCGATCTAATTATAACAAGTAAACAACATACAATCTATCAAGTTGTGATTATACTTAACTGAAAAATAAGGTTTATCATAATTATGATCAGTTATCTGCATAGCATACTCGGGTCATTAAGTATCCTTCACATTGAATACAACTTTGAATACAAGTATGTGGAAAATGCGTCGTAGAAGCATTGATTATTATCATTTTAGACCTAACCTCTCAATAAATGATTGAAGATATACATATACGTGCGATATAACGGTGAACATTTTGTAATTCTGTCTATTGATTTACACTTATACGTTTTTTATCCTTTATCTCATTACATGGCGAAGAGTACTTTCGGAGTTAATATGAGGCCCAGTTTTACTTTAGCTTCCCAGAATGAGAGTAAAAGAGTCACAGACCAGAATCTACGATATAAAAGCACTTTAACGCTTAGTAATTTCGTTTTAGTTTACAAACTTAGACTCAATTTTCAACCAATGAAAGCATCGAAAATGTTGTTTTGAATAGGAACATATCACAGATTTGCTGTAAAAGTGGCACTGCAATAAAAAAAACATTTTGATTTCGATAATAATTGTTTCACATTTTGTTTTATTTTTATTTAATAGATATATCAGTAAAACGGAAGGTGTAGTTCAACAACACGTTCAAAACAAAATAATAACCCTTTAGAAAAAAATATGCATCAAATTAATATTATATCTGGCTAATTGGGCCACCTTTGGCAAGAAAAATATCAGGATATGGTAAAGAGTAAAAATGTACTTTAAAAACCATAAGGTTTGCTTCAGACTATGAGGAAAAGCTCAAAGCCTAAAACCTATCTACCAAAAGGAGTTGCATACCAAACTAGATAAAAACAAAAAAAAATTCCAGAAAAAATATGAATCTACTGTGTCTGCTTTCGATTGAGAGCGCCAATTATAAGGCAACCAGTGTCTAAAATAACTGCTTGAACAGAACAAGTGAAAACAACAAAAAAACTGAGGTCGCAATAGCCACCGTTCACCGCATTGCTTTTCGACTGTTATGACGATTAGTCGCAGTTATCCGGCAACCAGTGATGGAAATAGTTACTTTAACCGAGCCTTTGACAGGACAAAATATCACCAACCGGTGATTAAAATAGCTACTTGAACCAAACAGTGAACATGAGAATAAAGCGCCGATGCACCTTTTATCACGTCGCGTTTTGACGTATTGTGCCCTCAATTCTCGGTCAACCAGTGATTAAAATAACTGCTTCTACCGAATTTGAATCGCAGACTAGAAGGAGCCAGATATTTTTAATTCGGTAAGATATTTTTGTTGCATTTTCTTTATAAGAGACTGTCATGTTGTAGCCAAGGACGACTATTGAGTCAAACCTGAAATTCTGATGGTACTAGAATCAAATGCCTTACTAAAACAAATATCGGCAACAGTTTAATTAGTTTGTTTAATTATCCGTCTTTTTTTCTAGTTTCTACGTCCGGTATTCCAAAACTGAAAAGGTGCCAAGACCGAGTCTCTTTCTCTTACGCTGTTCAGATGCAACATGGTCAGAAGTGATTTCCTGTTCCGGTATATGTAGCAATATTGCTCAAGTAGTTATCTGCTTTTTTGCACAGGTTTGATCTGACCTTTCCTGGTCATCAATTATGATCTGAGGCACATTTCCAATACCCTTGATTACCTTATATGACTGCGGTGGAGGTACTTGCCTCAGATTTATTAACATAGATTCCATGATCTTACATTATTCAACAGCAGAAAATAATATAGTGATCTATTTGAAGTTTAAAAATAATTCAATTATCTATGAAAATCGCTTTTCTCATTCGCAAAACATAATACGTAACTCTTCCAAACAAACAAAAAAGATAACATTATGAAATTCAAAAGAATGTATTTAATGATAAGGCGATACTTGAAGAAATTTATATATAGCGATGTTTATACGTAAACAAAGTATTATTCCAGTACGAAATCGATCATTATTTGTGATGCATCCAGAAACAATAAGGAATAAACAAATGTTTGAAATCGTTTCATGGTTATTTTGGAGATGCAGATCTTTTTTTTCGGTTACCGACACAGGTGTAGGGGTGTACAGTTTGCATTTAATACAGAGAGAAAAAATATTATCCGCTATTTTGTAATGTTTATGATAGACCAAAAAAGTCAAATATATTAGGAATATTGAACGGGGTTTGTAAAAAAGTAAAAAAAATGCTAGAATCAAAAATGTGTATTATATTTTCACAGACATAGATGAAACATAACAAATCTATTCCCTTACGGTAGAATAATATTCAGAAAATCTATTTCGGCTACAATTTTTAAAACTTAAATTGACATGAGCGTTGTCAAAGCTTGCAGATTATGCAATTTAAAGTGGCAACAGACATTTCGTTGAAATGGGTCGGATGGTTCACGTTTCACATCATAAAATATTCTAAAAACTTACACAGAAAAATATTATGTACATATAATCTACCGATTGGTATCTTTAATTTTGACATTAATTTGGTGACTTTTTTACTTCCCACACCGATAGGTGAGGGGAGTATTGTGATCGAGAAAATTTTCGATTTTGAGATAACATGCTTTTTGGGCGTTTTATAATGTCTACATAACGAAAATCCATGTCACTCATTTCCGTCGGTCTATCTGTCTGTGGGTCTGTCTGTCTGTCGGTCTGTGCGCGTTTTTCTAGCCTCGTAATCTCAGTAACCGCTGCATGGATTGTGATAAAATTTGGGCAGCGATATGCTGGGGGGTCGTAGTAGGTAATGTTCCTATAATTTTGAAAATCGGTACAGGGGCGGCGGAGTAATTAGCAAAAAACAAAAAAAAAATATTCCTAAAACTTCGTTTTTAGGTGTTTTAGGGGTTCCTGATCATTTTCTACTTTTTTTTGGGTGGGGGTGAAATTGGGGTGGTTGGGGGGTGGGGGGTTGTAAATCTCAAAAATGTGTTGTACTCATAATAGGCTATCCATTGACCTGCAAAAGAAAGACCTAGCGGCATAATACCCTATTTTAGGCCCATCCGAACATTGCCTTGCCTACTCCAGAAACCAAGGGAATTTTCTGATAAATACATAGGAATATTGCTTCAGATCGTTCTGTATTGAGTAACGTAATAGGAATCGATTTTAATGAAACTTTGTCACAGTATTATTACCACGGCGAGGATGGAAAACGCGTATGTTCTGAAAAAATCGTGTCAGTGGCGGCGCAGCAATAGTAAAAAATAAAAAAAAATAAAAACGTCTCAAACTTTGTTTTTAGGCGTTTTAGGAGTTCCTGATCATTTTCTACTTTTTTTTTGGGTAGAGGTGAATTTGGGGTGGTTGGTGGGTGGGGGGTTGGAAAACTGAAAAATTCGTTGTATTCATAATGGGCTGCCCGCCCATTGACCTGTGAATGAAAAACCTAGCGGCATATTACTCTTTTTTAGGTCCATTTGAACATTGCCTTGCTCAGTATAGAAACCAAGGGACTTCGAATTTGTGATGTATACAGACATACGAGTATTGTTTTAGATCGTCCTATATTGCGTAACGCAAATATTCAATTGATTTTAACGAACTTTTGACACAGTATTACTGCCGCGGCGAGGATGGAAAACGTGTGTATTTGGAAAAATCGTGTCAGTGGTGGTGCAGCAATAATAAAAAACTAAGAATATAAAAACAGCTAACACTTCGGTTTTAGACAGTTTAGATGCTCCTGATCGTTTTGCATCGTTCAGTTGAAGCATGCAGAATGAAAACTGTGGCGTCCTAGTTTCTAAGGAGGGAGACGCAAGAAACTATTTACGAGAGTTTTTGTGTTGGACGTTTTTTTGCGGGAGGGTGGGCGTGATTTAGTTGAGAAGGGGATTTCAGACTATAGCTTCATGCAATGGGAAAGCAATAAAACGAAATCATTATTATGTGTGGGAAGTACTGAGTCAATCAACTTGACTCCATTTTTACATTTTACAATACAATTTATAGCAGTAGAAGAATCGTCATTAAATGATCGCAAGCATGGAGAAATTACTATTTCCTCCATCTATTTAATGTAAATATTCATTGCAACAATACTTCTCGATGAATAGCAAAAATAAAAAATAATAAACAGTATGCCTTGTTTTAAAGACCACTAAGGCAATGATGATACGAAGACGAACACGAGTAGCCGTTATAGTTCGTAATATTAACGACTGACAAAGCACAGATTCATGGTCACTGTTTATTGATATAGCGCACAGCAGACGTTAAGTTGATATATTTCGATTAATCGTGGTCATAACGAGCAAACATTGATCCATGTGCGGTGGCAACTTGACAGTCTTGACACGACTGTTTAATGGTTCGTTGAATTCGTAAAATTTTCTTATTAATATCATGTATAATATATTTCGTTTAGTGTATCTGTTATATAGAATAAACGGCCATTTCTGAAGTAAAACAGCGCTAAAAGCAACTGTTAAATTTGATTTCTGTTCAAGTTTCTTCTTTGTGTTCTCCGTTATAACATCTTACAGAACAGAAAAACTGTTGAAATTGGAACCATTGACATTTATGCACTAACGCAATTTTCGAATTACAGACACATATAAATTTTGAGAATATTAAAAAACTGACTACGAGGTGGAGCTGGTTATGGAAAAGTGCAAGTGATGAAAAGGATAAATAATGCAGTAGTAGTGAAATACCGCGGAACTGTGTCAAAATATTGGCGTTCTTAACAGATTACAGATAATCTTAGATTCCAAAATACGTGATATTATAAATGGTTGTTATATAATAGTTCATTGGCTGAAAGCTTCCTTAAAAATATCATCAAACTAGGGTGATACCATCAAAAAGCTCATTTATATTAATAAGAAACTAATAGACTCCATAAAAATGTTAATATATAGAATATATACATACGCAGAACTTTTGTCTCCGTTTTGGTCTTATTGACGAATATCTGCGCGCAAGGATGTCCTTGAATCAGTGGAAAATTGTTACGGTTATCATTTTAATACTTTGCAAACAACTTTTTAAACTATTTAAATTGGCATACGTAAGTGGAATTTTTATTGTGCAACTTTCAATATATTATAATAATTATTTAACCTATTTTCATATTTCAACCGAAAAAATAATTGCAATACCTAAGATTTAATCATATAAATATTACAAAACACAAAAGGTTTGCAACATTGAATTGTAATACACACCAGCGATTTTGTTGGTGTTTCTGAGAGCCACTTACACTTTTAAATACCTCTATAGCAATTCTGATTTATACAATAACCTGTACGTCACATATTTTCGCGAGGAAACATTTGAAAATCAATTCATAGATGGTTAATACTGTAAATCCTCAACTTTGTTCAGCAAATATCTAACAATGGTGATTTTTCGCAATTCTTAAGGGGCTTCCAAACGGGCAACACTTTTACTGCAATGTACTTGAAATATGAGATAAATATTCATATGACAAATGACTTAATTCCGTCGTTTTGTCTGTTGTAATGCTTGCCCCTTATATGCCGGAAAAAATTATTGAGTTGATCGTACTAGGTTACGACTGAGTCAAGCACGAAAACCGCCCTGGCGGCAAGGAAAAATTAATTAAAAAAAATCAGAAAATAAAAAAATTCCTGTGTAAGGCTTTCGCGGCCATCGTCCAATGAATTTGTGGTTCTTGGGTTTTTAGGCCGGCGTCCTTTAGCGTTAAGGCTTGACGTTTCGCCACCACGAGAAGTGAAATAGCTTCTGAAGATGCCATCCACTCATGGTGGCGAAACGTCAAGCCTTAACGCTAAACGACGCCGGCCTAAAAACCCAAGAACCACAAATTCAAAAAAAATTCCAACTTTTTTGGAAGTAGTCGTATGAGGGAACACCAAAATCATTTATATTTACAAATATATAAAAGACAGCCAAATGCCTTGCAACAATCGGAACCTGATGATATCTTAAATCTGGTTTCCATTGATACTCTTCAGGTTTGGGTCTTCTCAAGATATCTCAGTAGATATATAGAAACACTTGTAGTTCAAGTTTACGTTTCGATAGGACATCCCATCTTTTCAAAACTTTACCTATTTTCAAAACATGTTTGAGCTAACAGAAAATTTTAGTAGAAGTTTTGAATTTTCTCACCCATGTCGGAGTACACCCTTGATCTTTGGGTTTTCACATTCTTGGAAGTTGTTCTTAGATGTTATCTTCCTTACTCTTTTTACGTCGGTCGGTGAGAGAAATGAAACAGTTTAACTTCAAGGTTCGATAGGATATCCCATCTTCTTAAAAACCTTACATTTTTTTTGTAAACGTAAACGTGGTTAATCTAGACCAGGGGTGTGACTAGAAGTTTGGCATTCTCTCGTTCATATCGACTTTGAGTTTTTTTAATAAATATTTTCAGATTCTTGTGGGTTGTATTTAATATTGTACGATACTTTGAGACGACTCACGAGTTTTTTTCAAATCCGACACGTGTTTCACTAATTACCCCCAGGAAAAGATTTACATTAAACATTCTAAATATTCTCCCGGACATACACTAACTTAAAATCGGTTTCTTGAGTACTCGGTTGACTAGTTAAACTGTGTAGTGTTTGTTACTACTTCGCCTAAGGAAAATATAGTGAAAGTGGAGTTTGGTTATCCCATCATATGACACAAAACTCAGATATACGTCTCAATACAAGTTTTACAAAAACTACCATAAAAGCTGAGCTTCAATCAAATTGCTGACTACAACAGGTGATCTTCCCCGAAACTAGACATAATAATTTTATAATGATCTTGATTATTTGTAGTATTATAAGTACCCATTGATATGGTTATACATCTGAGTATTTATTACATGACTGTTACAAATAGGATATAAAATGCATGATTAAAAAATGCATATATCACAATGGCATATTAATTTACGTATGTTGTACGTGACCGTCAGAGGCATGGGAATGGCGGTCAAAATTAATGCATTGGAAGCATTCCTAACGCTATTGACTTCTAATCTCTGTTTTACTTTAGGAAACTGATTTTGCACAATTTACGATTAGCTCATCAAAGTCCGATGATTAAAATAGATTCAATGGTAGTCGCATGTTTAGGAGCCGAAAACAAAAGTGGCGTCAAGTGATTTGACTCAGTACTTCCCACACATTTTGGAGGTACTAAATTCTCAACCCTTCTCACCAAACAATTTATTGCATCCCTATAACGGCAGACACTACAATAAACAAATGTTATTGTACAAATCTGCTCTGGCAGCCAGGCAGCTCTGAAAGCGGTGGCAGCTCTGCTCTGGCTCAAGAGTGTTCTGTTGCCATTCAGAAACTAGCAAGCCACAAGTAGGTGACCCTGTTGAGGGGTCTTGGACAAATTGTTGTACGAGAGAGCGGACCGTCTAGCTACGATAAGGGCTGGCACCCCCTGCATCGGCTCAGAACCGATGCTTGAAATTAGCAGGCGCCAGCTCAATGTTGCCCTGGACGACTGAGCCTACAAGGAAGTGGCGAATGCCTGGTTAGACAGAGACAACTACAGGCAAGCTAAAAGATTCATAGCTGGTCCTGCTAAGGGCCGAACACTATGGATGGCTTATGAATAAAGGCAGAGAGACGCTCAACCTTTTGGTGGGGGTTCTCACTGGTCATTACCGGCTGTCATTGGAGTGGTATAGGAGACCCCATCTGCTTCAGATGCTGGGAGAAGGACGGGACTCTTTTTTTTATGGCCAGCCTCCCGCAAAGGCTGAAAGCCTATGGCGCTGTAGAAGCGCTGCGAGAGGATACGTGTCGGTTCACGTTAGATTTGAAACGCTGCAGGTTGTAACCGTCGGGAAACAATTCCCCCGGCAGCTGATTCCACAGCGTCGAAGTCCTCCAAAAGAAGGAATGCTGGAGGAGACTGGTTCGGGGAGTAAGGACCTCGACCTGGTAAGGATGAGCTCGCAGAGCTTCTCTAGTATTCCTGGTTCGGACGGCCTTTGGTGTTATTATCTGGGAGAGCTCACTCGAACATCTTCCGTGATAGAATCTGTAAAACAGGGATAGGTCAGCCACCCTCCTTCGATGTTCCAGGCTGTGGAGGTCCTTTGTGAGATTAGGCGTATCGATTAATCTAATTACTCTTTTCGGGATAGTGTCAAGAAGCTTTAGAGAGTGTTTCGGAGCACATCCCCACACATGGGAGCAATACTCCAGCGATGATCGGATCTGTGCCTTGTAGAGCAGCAACAGTTGCTCTGGTATATACAACTTCCTACAGCGGAACAAAACTCCAAGCTTCTGGGATGCCGTTTTAGCAATACTGACGACGTGGTTGTGCCAGGATATGTTATTGTTGATGTTGATCCCCAAGAGCTCGACGGAAGGTGATTCGACTATGGGGTGGCCCTCCATTTTCACGGTTGGTAAGCCATCGCGAGACTTCTTTGTAAGTGTTGTTGCCTGAGTTTTTTGTACGCTGAACTGTACTTTATTTGCTAATCCCCACTCGACAATTGTTTTGATATCTGCGTTGATCTGTGAGGCATGCTGCTGTCGCCGAGGTACCGTCTCCTGGGATGATAGTGGCTTGCCTGGTTCCATGCACGACACTAATGTACTGTCATCTGCGAAGCTGTAGATTGGATTGGATGTCATTTCCAGCAGCTCGTTGATGTATAGCAGAAACAGTGAGAGATGTGCTGTGTATCGCAACCTCAGAGTTCAGATATTCGGCAAGACGGAGTTTGGGGAAAAGTCACTATATTCAGAGAGATGGTCGGCCGTGTCTTGCGTCAAGAGGTTTGGTAGGTTAGACAAGGAGCTTTCTAGGACATAGGCTTTTAGTATTTTCAGTGCTGGTTCAGTATTGTACCAGTTTGCACACTGAACATCACAGAAAAATGTTTTCCGACATTGTAAATACGTTAGGAAGCGGTATCAGCCTGCAAAAAAGCAAGATGTTGTGCAGTGAATGAGCGTATAAGTATAGGCTATTATGCAGCGCAGATTCAGGTTCTCTAGCTTTTCCAGCTGTGGTTTCTAAAGCGTCAAGTGATAATTCACAACGGTCAAGTTAATTTTCCAACTCGTCAATTGTAATTTCAAACTGTCAGGTGTAATTTATACCTGTCAGTTTGAATTAACAATTGACGAGTTGGAAAATTGACTTGACCGTTTTGAATTATCACTTGACGCTTTAGAAACTACAACTAGAAAAGGTGTTCGCTAGATCTAGTTTCCGAAGTTACTGGTTATTGGATAATGCATAAAAAATGGCAGCGTTCGGTTAGGCAGGCGGATAGGTCTGCAAAGTATAGAATATCAGCAACGTCATTTCTTTAAAACAATATTACGCGTTTATACAAAAACGTGTAGATTTTGGTGTGCGGGAAGAAAAGTAACTCATTTCCGCCCAGGTATCTGTCTGTATGTTGGTTTGTAAAATAGTCCGGTAATCGATGGTTCGCCTATAACTCGGAAATAACTTATCTGATTTAAATGAAATTGTCATTATAGATTGGTTCTGTTGCAAGAAGAAAAAAGCTGCTTTTGGAAATGCACTCAGTGGTGGCGGAGTGACGTTAATAAACCGAAAAATGTAGCTTAAATCTACATATACATGTAAAGTTTTTATTTGGAAACATAACACTCCTCAAGACCAAAAAAATCAAAATCGAATAAGATGATCTAATTCGGAGATATATTCCAAAATATTGCTTGTCCTTTCCTGGATTTAGAAGCAATAGTGACCCAGCCCCCCCCCCCCCCCCAATTTAGTTTTTGGTAGTTGAGTTAAACGCTTAGGAAGCTGAGTTTGTTACTACAGTTCAATAGAATATGACACAAATATATATGTACTAAAATAATAAATAAAAACGCTTATGAATCGATTTAAAAAGGAAAAGAACTCAATGAAATGCATAATTTATAGAGTCTAACATAATGATAAAGTGAAGTGAAGAGCTATATTTTTTGTTAAAAATGACTTCCCTTTATTTATTGAGTTAGTTAATTATCTATTTTATTTCAGCCCTCTATAACAGCGTGATTTCAATTTTTCAAACTATCATTTATGTTTGCACTTTCAATCTTTAGGCAAACCTAATTTTAATATTAACTTGAAGACCCAACTGACGAGTACATTATCTTTCTCCTATTTTCTACAAAAATGATGAGGCTCAAATCAATCTTGATCATCGTTTTATTATTTTTGTTTTATTAATTCGTCACTATTGAAAATTACTTTCAAAGCTTGATATACACACATAGATACATTCATTCATACAGGTGAGGCTGATTTGTAGCCTGTTAAAAATTAAAAAAAAGGCGGATCTCGTTATAGTTGGCTAACTACAAGGCGGATTTTTTTACCTACAATTTAAATAATTAAAAACAAAATTCACCAGAAGAGGTGGTTCTGTCTCTCACTGGACAGAAGCCAGCTATAGGGCTACTTGTCGGCCAGCTATCCAGCCATAAAAACCTTCAAATATCACTTGTACGTGAAGGTTTAAGGGCCTTTTGCTCTCTTAAATTTCATAAAAGTTGGGCCCTGCGGGGCCCTATTAAACTGCGGGGCACGGGGCTCCAGCCCGTTTGGCCTCCTTAGCCCTTTAGCCCCCTTAGCCCCTTTACCCCTTTAGTTCCCTTAGCCCCCTCAGGGCCGGTTTCTCAATGTTCAGTTAAAGTGTCAGACAGGTAGGTGCCAGTTAGCGTTTTTATGGATACAACTGTCAGATAAGATTCACGTGAATTCGTAAGTTTAACCTTCAATTGTGTAAGCATTTTATCTAATAGTTACCCGCTAACTTCCAGATAAATATATAACTGGACATTGAGACACCGGCCCTTAGCCCCTTTAGCCCCATGGTTAATCCAGGCATACGTGATATGGGGGTGGCGTGACCCGACGTGCACTTGCTGTGGAAAGGAGGAAGAGTCCTCGGTACACATTCTATGTCGTTGTGAAGCCCTTGGGTATCACAGGCAGACCATACTAGGTTCAAGGGTTCTTGACTTGAGGATATAAGATGTGCAGGACCCAAGGACATCCTCACCTTTGCGATGAGGGCTGGACTTGGGAACTAGGGTAAGGAGAGGTGCATAAGGGCCCGCTAGTAGGCCAATGCACTAGTGCTTCTGGCCACCAGAAAGCCTCTCTCCCTCCTTCATTAATTCATTCATGCCACCAGAAGAAAATTTTCCACAATTTTTTTGCAAAAGGTGGCAGAGAAACTTTCAATGGCGGCAAACATAATATTAATCAAAAATATGTTTCTATACTTATAAGTCCGTAAGAAGAGAGCACTACTACGTAGAAAAAAATTGAGTCAAGTTGATTGACTCAGTACTTCCCACACGTTACTGTGATATCAGTTTATTATTTTCCCATAGCATGAAGCTTTAGTCTGAGATCCCCTTGCAACCAAATCATCGACAGCCTTCCCTCCCCTAAAGTTGTCTTATGCCGCTAAGACTTTCCTTCAGAGGTCAATGGACAGCCTAAAACATCTAAAAACGAAGTTTGGGTTGTTTTCATACTTTTAGTTTTTTGATTATTGCTATATACGCTGCCACTGACACGATATTTAACAAACATACGCCTTTTCCATCCTCACCATGGTAATAATACTGTGTCAAAATTTAATTAGAATCAATTTAATAGTGTCCACGTTACAAAATACAAAAAGATCTAAAGCAATAAATACTCGTATCTATGCATACAGTTAGTTTCCGTAATACGCTAGGCAATGTTCGGATGGACCTAAAAAGTTGATTTATGTCGCTAGGTCTTCCTTCACAGGTTAGTGGACAGCCTATTATGAATACAAGAAATTTCTCAGTTTTTCACCCCACCCAAAAAAAAACCCAGAAAATGATCAGGAACCTCTAAAACGCTTAAAAACGAAGTTTGAGCTGTTTTTATATTTTTACTTTTTTTATTATTTCTGCGCCGCCACTGGCACGATTTATAAAAACCATACGCGTTTTCCATCCTCGCCACGGTAGTAATACTGTGTTAAAATTTCATTAACATCAATTCAACAGTTTCCTTGTAACACAATATAGAAGGATCTAAAGCAATACTCTCGTATGTTTACACCAGAAAAAATTCTAAGACCTTTGGTTTCTGTACTAGGCAAGGCAATGTTCGGATGGCCCTAAAAAAGTTATTTATGTTGCTAGGTCTTCCTTCATGGGTCAGTGGACAGTCTATTATGAAAGCAACAAATTCTTCAATTTTACAACCCCCCACCCCCCAACCACCCCAATTTCACCCCCACCCAAAAAAAAAGTAAAAAATGATCAGGAACCTCGAAAACGCCTAAAAACGAAGTTTGAGGAATATTTAATTTTTTTAGTTTTTTGCTAATTACTCCGCCGCCCCTGCACCGATTTTCAAAATTATAAGAACATTACCTACTACGACCCCCCAGCATATCGCTGCCCAAATTTCATCACAATCCATGCAGCGGTTACTGAGATTACGAGGGCAGAAAAACGCGTACAGACAGACCGACAGACAGACAGACAGACAGACAGACCGACAGACAGACAGACAGACAGACAGATAGACAGACAGACAGATAGACAGACAGACAGACCGACGGAAATGAGTGACGTGGATTTTCGTTATGTAGACATCATGAAACGCCCAAAAAGTGTATTATCTCAAAATCGAAAATTTTCGCGATCACAATACTCCCCTCACCTATCGGTGTGGGAAGTAAAAGTAGGTGTTTAGTCGGTTAACATTGCCTACCTGTATTAAAAAAATATATATTCATTAATGCTCAACAATGATTTTTTGATTTTTGTTATTATACATTATGACAGGGAAATACATAAATGATATCCCGATTTTATTTAAAATCTTGTGGCACTTTTGATGTTATTCGTAAACGTATTTTTTTTCGTAAAATTATAACCATTATATAAATAAAATAAGAATCTGTTTGACGCTCAATATTTTTGCAAAAAAACGGTTAAAAAATAAAAACCAAGGATAATGCTTATAGAAAAAAGTGCCATCCTTTTTTATTATGAGAATATTATACCTCAAACAAATCATTCTTTTATTCATCGTATGATCATATGTCTTTACGAAAAAAAATATTTTGTGTATGAATTAATGATACTACAAGATTTTATATAAAATAATGACCCAATTTATGTAGGAAAAGCTGTGGGTTGCTATTTGAAAAAAAAGGTTTAGGGTTTGAAGTACAAAAAAAAGGTATCGAAAGCAGGTATGATATATCATTCAGTACCCTTGAAAGGCCCACTTACTTTTCCTTTTTATCTGTTTTTGCTACGAAAATATTACGCCTCAAACAAATCCTTATTTATCTTATGCTTATGATTTTCCGAAAAAATTGGTGTTTGTATAAAATCAAAGGTAGTACAAGATTTTAATAAAATAATGACTTTATTTGTGTAAGTAAAACCAATGGGTGTTTTTTGGAAAAAAAGTTGAGGATGAGTTTTAAGGGTTGAAGCACAAAAAATACCTTATGAACGCATGGTATGATAGACCTTACAGTATTTTCAAAAATACCACTCAGTTTTCGTTTGACCTTTTTTCTTACGAGAATATCACATGTCAAGGAAATTCTGGGACGCCCGGTATATATACATCGCGTCCCAGGACGAAGCCCGAAAAAACAAATCACACTTAGGTTTCGGAATGTAAAGTCAATATCAAAAGGAAATATTCTTAATTTCGTATTTGTTTACAGAGAAATCAACGTTTGAAGTTTTGTTGTAAAGATAACTGAAACGTGTGTGGTCTGCCTTATAGAAGGGGAAAACACTTTCGATTTTACAGCAAAAAAAAACGGATAAGTTCATTCGGTCGCGTTACGCTAACAGGCCTTTTTAATTATTTATTTGTCGATTATTTACGTCAACCATCACATGTTCATTACGCACAAATATGATACTTCCATCGTTAAAGCGACCACACACTACTATTTTGTGATCTAATTAAGGACATAATCTATTTAACTATTACGGATAAACATGTAATTTAAACATATATTATAGCATAGGTCCTAGCAACGACCATTCCTTAAATTTTCCGTGATTCGTATATGTATATGTATGTACACATATATACAGGGTGTTTCAGAAGTTCAGTTATACCGCTCAAAGAAATATTAGTGGAAAGTGATGATTTTTGAAAATTTTCTGTCTGTCAAAAGGAAGTTGTTCGAAGGTACTAAATCAAATTAAAGTCGGTCTAGGGTCCAGTGTTCTATAGTAACCAATGAATTATGTATTTGAGAGTTTTTCTTAGACCTCTTAATTTTTTTAATAACTTTTGATTCCCGCTCGACGTATCTTTTACTTTAAATGACAGATATAAGTATATAATTTACATAACTATAACCATTATAAACGCAGTCATTTTCTATGCGAGTTTGAATAAATGCCAATTATTACGTATTAGGGTTTTGTCGTGGCTAGCTAAAATTGTCTTTTTCAAAGTTCCCGCCTCCGAGTAAAACTCAAATTTCGCACGTCGCCCACCCTGATTATTTTGAACTTTGAATCAAGGAATTGATTTTTTAATTATGGAATTTCAATTATTTTAATAGGAAGAACTACAGCAACTTTGATTCAAATTAAATCAATCTTCAAAAAATTAATTAAATGCGCATTAATCGATCAATCATGGGAAGGCTTAACCCTCAGAGTAATAATTCGACAGAAGAATTATTACTCTGAGGCTTAACCAATTTTGATTTTATTTGCCGGGGTTAAATGAAAGAAAATGTCAACAAAAAGTATTTAAAAAATACAATGTATATTCCATAGTAATTTAATAAGACAGTTTCTGTATTTTAACTGATTTAAAATGTTTTTTAAAATATTGGCAAATATTATATTTTATATATCACGAATTGAAAGGTAACAATAGTTATTTCAAGCTTCAGTTCAATGAAAAGATACACCTAATACCTATTACATAAGCTATACATGCTAGTCTATAACATAAAGTCACATTGTAAAAAGATTTTCTCAAAAAATTCCGATTTGAAATGCGTACGTGACTTTCCACGAAAGCCGCATGGCAGGCAGGCGCCGAAATTAAACTGTGAGCGAAAATTGAATTTTCTCACTTACCCCAGTCCAGCGCTCTACATTTTCCAGCCACGAAAAATGCAAGGAACAGGAACGTAGTCAACCGAACCGTCATTTTTTTCGGAAGTGGTGCGCTAAGTTTTGGGTGCAGGCACTGAGATGGTATTATAAATTCACCCAAATCAAACGCGGTTATCAAACTGACGGACAGAGGTTCCTTCGACACGTTTCGCAAAGCACGCGCTGGAAGCGGTGTTGCCAAGCCTCGAGGTGAATTTTCCCCTTCGTATCACAGAATATATACCCCAGTGTGGGGGCGGGTAAAATATCTCCCATCGTATATCCTGCGTGTCGTAAAAGGCGACTAAAAGGAACCGAACTACTGTCAGTATAAGCAGTAACCTCTTCTCAACCAACAGCTTTGGGTGGACGAGTTGACAAGAGGCAGGACACCTTCTTGTTCTTGGGATGAGAAATTGTCCCTAAAGGCGGATGAACCAGTAGATACATCTGGTCAACGGCATGAGGATGCAGAAAGCAAATGGGAAACTACTGCATTAAATATCTTAAAGATATCCCAAGAGAAACTCGTGAAATGGGTACATTTTACGAGTTCACAACATGTCTGTTAAGACATTGTGACTATGATGATGATCACAGAATATAGATCGAATGGGTTGTTCGACATACGATAGGTTTATTAAGACAAACAATTTTCAGTGATAAATTTAAAGCCAGTTTCACCACCCCCTGGTAAGTGTCAGATAGCTTATCTACATATTTTGTCTTTGTCACTTGACGTAAGTAAGAAACTGACAAAAACTTACGGTTAGACATCTGACACTTATCAGGAGGTTGTGAAACTGACCCCTAAACTTTAAACAGCTCATTAGCCAGAGAAAATGTCAAATCAATGTCAAACAATCTCAATCATTCCTTGAAAAGAACACATGCGTATACAAGGGGGTAACAGGGATAATTACCCCCCCCCCCCCTCCTCCTAAGATTTTTGACCAAAGATTTATTGCATGGTTTTTTTTCAAGGAATGAATTATATTTTGTATACTTTGCGTTTTAAATAAAAACAACAGATCTATACTTGTTGCGTAATGTATTTCCTTTTTTAGCATATTTTGTTCACTTATCTTCGTTTTTCTGGTACTTTTGAACAACTCTGATTTGCGATATAAATGTTTACGCTAATACGAAGTTTTTTTGTTTTGTATTTCATCAAATTAAAATTGATTATTACATCAATCATTTTTTTTTCAATTTCCTAAAATGCGAAAGACTCCACTGTTTCAGTTGGTGCTTGTATTCTCCTTTATTATAATACTATTCTCGTATTTCTTTCTGCTGCCTCAATTGACCCGACGAATGTAATACAGAAATTGGTGAAATCATACACAAAACTTCATTGCCTGCTATTCCCCTCCACCCAAGCCTGATGTTAGGATACGCCCTTGGAAAAGAATATGTTAAATAGGAATAATATCTTTTGACATCTTATAGTAATCTCGTATTATGTTCATAAATATTTTTGTTTTTACACAAACCCACTACTTATAAATTAAATTCGCTTATTTTAAAATACTTTTATTATCTTTCTTGTAAATATAAAAAATAACTTAATTTGGAATCTCAAACTTGAACTTCGGAATCCGCATCTTGAAAAATATTTATATAAACTCCAAAAATGTTTGTTCCCATGTCTCCAAAAATTGATTTTCACTGCGTTCTAAGCTAAAGGGAATGTTTACAAATGTTCGAAAACAAATCTCCAATTCTTTAAATACCTGTGAATCCGTTAATATGACCAAAACTAATTGGAAACACAACACCATACACATATAATATAACCGCAGTGATTTTTTTAATATATTGCTAGTTGCTCAACCTTCAATACAAGAATGTTAATGGCATTTTAATTTTCATTGCACATTAATCAAAAACCGTCTTTCTGATCGAACATAATTTCGATTTCATATTTAATGAATTATCAGCTTTCATTGACAATTTGGCAACTGCGTCGTTGTGTCAGCAGGTTACTTCTCGGAATAAGGCATGGGTTCTCATTTCACTAAGAAAATAGACCCTAAGACATCTGTACATAAGGGTCACCGTATGATTTTGACCCCGTTCAGCTGATATCAATAGGAAAGCTCTTTCAGCTGTTTATTCCACCAAAGGTGTGGTGAACATGAGGACGAGGGGGTCAAAGTCAAACTTTATTTGCCTATTATACATTTTATTATCGGCATGGTTTTACCGGCTAGTGCGATAAGTAAACAAGGCATACGTCGAATATATTAAATTTATTTTATATTTAATATTTATTATTAATATTTAATATTTTTTACCGTACCTAAACGTAATTTTATACATTATGAGATGTTCTGTTTTATTTAAATTTCCACAATAAAATGTTATTGGAAGAAAGGTTTTGCGAAGTACTTTCAGATATTTCATTTCTCTATAAGCTAAGAAAAAAGCAAAAGTACATAAGTGCATTGCCGTTAACATTTATGCTGTTTTTAACACATTTTTTGTTGAATGTAGAATATAAAAAAGATATTTGATTCAGTGGTGGCGGGTGAGATGGCCAAGGGTGTATTAAAAATATCTCAAAAGATATTCAAGCAAAAAATGATTGGGTTCACATGTGTCTCTATCAAACTCTAGTACATTCAGCAAAAAAGCGTACATCTAGATTTTGCATTCTAAATCACCCTGTATGCGAATATGCGTCGTTGGCTTTTTTACAGCCGATTTTAAAACTAGAGGATATTTTTTATCTTTCCATATAAAAAAATAGTTTTTGATATACAATTACGTTCATTTGACGGCGATTTGGATACGAAAGTGGTCATAACTTTTGAAATACCCTGAATAATGCTACAATACCACCGACTATTAAAACAAATAGTCGGTGTACAATACCCTATATTTTAAGAAAGGGAATCATTAGTAGAATCTAAATATGGAATCCCCGTGGGGGGGCGGGTTAGAGTATCTCCTATCGTATATCCTGCGTGTCGTAAAAGGCGACTAAAAGGAACACCGAACCACTGTCGGTATAAGCAGTAACCTCTTCTCAACCAACAGCTTTGGTTGGACGAACTGAGAAGGGTCACGACACCTTCTTGTCCTTGGGGTGAGAAATTGTCCCTAAAGGCTGATGAACCAGTAGATACATCTGGTCAACGGCATGAGGATGCAGAAAGCAAATGGGAAACTACTGTATTAAAGATCTTAAAGATATCCCAAGAAAAACTAGTAGAATTACATTTTACGAGTTCACAACGTGTCTGTTAAGACATTGTGACTATGATGATGAAATATGGAATAATATATAGGGTGTCTCATTTAAAAAAATGTATGTTTGCATCACAACGTAGTTATGGATCAGCCTGTATAAATAAAATATTTTCTGAGCGAGGAGCATAGCCTTAGCTATAACTTTTGTATACAACTTTTTTTGTTATCTTCTACAGTAGTGGAGTTATCGACCGATCCGGTATTAAAAACTCACCCTGTATTATATAAATATTTCAACTTTTGCGTACCCAATCTTTTATCAGTAGGTAGTTTTCGTTGTTCTTAATTAATCTGACCGCTTCGGTTAACAAATACGTTGTCAGAACCGCTATTTGACAGATAAATAAATAGTTTTCGGAGCAAGACACCACTGTAAGATGCCACCTAACCTTATTTTGAGCTACAACTTTGACACTATAACGTCAAAATAGCACATGAGTATTGTAAAGGTTGTTGTTTGAAAGAAAATCATAATTCAATAGTGTTCGCTGTACTTTGCCCTAAAATGATGGACGAGTTGATTTTATTGGACTCCAGTGATGACTCAGATTTTGAAGATGCGATCTTGTTGAAAGTATTTGACAACAGCAACATCGAATACAGAGCCGACCTTTACGGGAGACTCAACTTAGATATGCTCTCGGAACAGGAGTGTGAAGTGAATTTCCACTTCGACTAACGGCATATTCCGAGATTGGTACAAGCACTCAGAATTCCAGATGAGCTTAATACAGACAGCCAACGTAGGGTTTCTGGGCAAGAAGCGCTTTGTATTTTGCTCAGGACCTCAGGAGTTTGAGCTACTCCAACAGGTTAGCTCACCTATAGCCATTCTTTGGACGATCAATGACCCCCTATCAAAAATAATTAATAATATGATCTAATTTCTATTCGTGCTGCGCATGCATGTCGCTTCGTTAATCGCTATGGCTATCGTTCGTACAATACCGGCACTTAGCGGTTACGATATACGTAAAATGAAATGCAAATGTCAAAGTTGTCAAATAGCGTTAAATGGAACATCACTTTGTAAGTAACGAAAACTGCCTATAGCCATTGATTAACGTATAATACGTTAATCAATGGTATAGCTCGACGACTGACAGTGGAAAGCATGTCATCTGTAATTCTGTATAAGTACACCTATCTGGGGTAGGGATATGATCACACTATAATGCCATTGATATAATATACAGATAGGCAGTGTTAAGGCAAACACTATCTTGGAACACCCACACTGTATTTACCATGGCGACAAGCATAATTCTTCATTGATAAGTTAATGGTTGACTGGTAGTACTCATTACCGACGAAGTTTAAAATATCGTAACACAAATGATAAATATTCCGTATTTGCATTAACCATTAATGCAATAAAATAGAGACATTTTTTTTTCTATTTCTGTCCGGGACTCGGGTCAACTTTGGAATTTTTGTGGCAACCCAAAGCACCTTAATATTCGAAGCCAAAATCAGTTACAAGCTAAAAATTTTCAAGACAAAAACAAAGGTGCCTAACTTTATTTTACAACACCAGTCTAGCGTTTTCTGTCCAGATTTTTAAATCGGGTCTCATATTAGTTGTTTTCGCGAAGCTAATCCCTAACACATTCAGAACCTTAGCGCATGCTCAGTTATAAATGTATTGTTCGTGGTGAAGCAAATTCTTGTTCGCAACGCATTCAGCAGATTCTGGAATCAAGCAGCATACTGGAATGAATCTGTTCTGAAGTACTTATTTTGTGATAGTAATTATTTTGCAGAGCTTGTGGTTTACGTTTTAGGTATACGCCTTAGAATATTCTGTTTATAACCTCTTTTCTTATAGAACTAATTCAAAGACAAGCATGCGCATTCGATAGATTCCTAATTTATTCTGGTTATGTTTTGTACAAGTTCGTGATTAGCTCCGCGAAAACAGCAATTGTCAATTTCAGTGGCGGCTCGTGACTTAAGAGACCAATGGAACCAGAATATAAAAAATAACCTAAATTTATCGGCACCTTAAAAAATATAATAAAAAAAACAGTAAAAACACCGAAAATTTTATCTAAATATAATCTATATACAAAAACAAAAAATACACTTTTAAATTGTCCGGTATGTAAAATCTAATCGTCTTTCCTTATTTTTTGCAAAAGTGTCAATAACTTCTTTGTTAAAATTGTCAATGTAATTTAAAAACTTTTTTTCGGCCGATAACATTCCAAGAGCACTGAGTCTCTTTTCTTTCATAGAGTTTTTTAGAAACGTCTTAATCCTTTTTGGCATGGAAAAGGCACTAAATCGGTAACTCCATTCTTCGTCCAGGTAGGATCGCCATCAAACAAAGCACATGGGAAACAAAAAAATGCCTTTTTCTTATCACATCCACAAATCCAATTGTTTTTATTGTACATATTTCGATTGAATTTCTGTACTGGCTTTTAACATTCGACGAACTAGACACATTTTGCGTTTTTTGAATATCTAAATCGGGAAGCGGTCTTCCCAATTCCTTGATTTCAATTTTAGAGAAGATCTAGTCTTGGTGAGCTAGCAGTCACCTGACTCCTTTTTCTATTAAAATCGCGCTCTGCGCATAACGTTAATATGACCTCATCCCAGACAGCACAATATATTCTAGGAACATTCTAAGAATCACCATTTTGGAACATTGTATCATTCCATGAAAAGTCCATGAATATATAGATCATCTGATGAACATTCCAAGAATGTGAAAATGGGAACCCAAAAAATGTGCATAGGTTATTCCCTCAGAATATTCTACGATTGTTATTAAGATGTATCAAATATTGTAGCAAGATTTCTGGTATATCTTCGAAGAATATAATGCTGAAAGAAACTAATACCTTTTATCACTTCATTTCATTTATTTGTAAGTCTTGTTGTCTGCCTAGGTACTTAACGCGAGTAGTATACATATATAACCTAGTATCCAACTTTCATACAGTGTTTTGGGCAGCATTGATTTAGGCACACACTAATTATAGGGATTGATGAAAAAAATATATATAAAACGGAACACGAAACCTGTATTTATAATTTCATAAGTTTATTGTACACATTAACACATTTCATTGCACGGAATCGTCCTCTTGTATTATCCTGCAAAATAAAAAAACCGTTTTATTTTAAAGCAAACGATGTACATTCAAATACACTTCATTATCTACAATGCTAGATTTTCACCAAAATGGCGTTGTATTTTAATCATTTTAGTAGAATAAACACTGGAAATTCATAGTCACAAATATAGCAAATGTGTTGTTAGTGGTTGTTATTATATGCATATTTATTAGGGTACCTACGACAAGTGAGACTAGAACATAGAAATTAGACTCTGAACAAGAGAGTTGCTACCACATGGTGCTACAAAGTCGATAATTTACAGAGACAAAATTGGCAATTCAAAAAATCGGTGAGACCTCTAGCGGCAAAAATCTACACTGACAAAGCAGGTACTCGAATTTCGGACGGCACACAATTAACATGCCATTAACCGTTTATATGCCGTTTATGTTTCTTCGTTCAGTCGTGTTTTCGAGTTTGTGCTTTGTTAATTGGTATATAATGTGTTAGAATACTTCTTCGGACCTTCTTCATACGCTATTGTCAAGAATATGGCATCTACATCAGGCTTCAAATCAAGAAAGGCTAGCAAATTTAATACAAACTGTAGTGTTTATGGTTGCAACTCCAAAGAAGACTATGATAAAAGCATTCATTGCCACGCATTTCCTCCAAAAGCGTATCACAGCGTGCAGGATACCTGCTATCCTCCATATTTGTTTACAAACGCCAGCGCCCTCATCGGTAATTGGAATCGCCAATAATAAACTAAATAACAAGTGAAAATCACGTTCCAGAACACATCTATCCAATTATTACAGGAGATAAATACACAAGCACAAACAGGCACCACCGACCACCACCACCGTGACGAATGAAGCTAACCTCAAAGTTCTCAAGCCTAATCTAACCTGTAACGGTGCCACGCCTACATTAAGAATCATACCAAAAGGCATATTCATAGATTATTTTTTAGATAATATTAATTTATGAATATTATCAATATTTTGATCGATACGTTCATGGAATAATCATGACGTAGTATTCCTCGTACATCCTCATGGGAATGAAACCAATAAAAACATCCATAGAACATTCTGTTAATGTTCTGAATATTCTCAATCTATTTTTGATGAAATAAGAATATTCCAGGAATATATTGTGCTGTCTGGGATTTAACCTTTCGGCTAGATGTATTATAGCCGACTTGGTGCCACTGGCAGTTTGGCTCCGACACCGCACGCCGTGCTTTCACAGCAATAGTCTGGGCGTGTTTGGCGAAAAATTAGGATAATATATTGGATTTTTGTGAAATTTTAATTTTTGCTAAATAATTTTAAAAAAATAGGATGTAATATAATATTTAAAAGTAGCACAAAAAGTTAGGTACTCGATTTATTATGGTGGTGCCATGGCTCCTTGGCTCCTTAAGGCGAGCCGCCATAGTCAATTTGTCAAACTGTTTGACCCACAGAGTTAACATCTCTAGAGGGAGCCTAATTTTAATATTGGCCAGCCAACATCTATAGCGCTATTGCCACTCTTCTTCGTCCGCTTCCAGTTTCTTCAAAATGTAGCATTTTTCGCAGTTCGAACACAAAGTATTTAACTGGGTATTTAACTATACATTCCAATATACTTGCAGTGTAACTGATTTACGTGAAGATAATTTGTATCAATTTAATGGAATCTCAAAAATAGTAAATTTCATAGCGGAATGTCGCAATAACTTCTAATATGTCATAAATCTAGCAACCTACAATCGGCGTGCCCTTAAGCTGTCATGTGGCTGTCATTGTAGTTGTGGTTATTGCGTGTGTCGAGATTTTTTTGATTTTAGTGTATATTTGACTGACTTTGTGACTATTTGTGGTGTGAATTAAATTATTTATGAACAATATTGTCATAATGGCATGATGAGACAACATAAAAAGTGTATAGTTTGCTGTAATAGCGACGAATCGGTGAACACTTATCATAGGTGAGTATAGGTTTTGTTTTAGTTTTCAGTAGCGTAATATATGGGGATAACTGGGATCAAAAGTAACTTCACTCCAGTTTGAGGAATAATAATGGTTGTTTAATGTATGTTTTGTGTACGCATTACATTTATGTCAATCAACATGAATTTTCCAAATTCCATTTTTTAAACTATTTGAGGACCTGAAATGCAAAAATGTATGCCACATTTACTTACAGAAAATCTATCTATGAGAATTTTATAGAACTGGATATTACCTAATGCAATTATTATATTTTATTGCTGAAGTAAAAACACGATGCAGCCATTCCAACAGGCTACCTTTCAGAACACTGTTAGATATGTTTTGAAAAACACTTCATGGTAATAATAAATTATCAACTGTTACAATGAAATTATAATAAGAGTAACTCTCTAAGTATAGCTAAATACTAATACAACTTATTGGTATCAGTTTGTACCCTCACAGTAATAATTGAATCTATTAATGAACATCCATTTTTAATATAAAGTCGCATGCCACTGGTAATGCCATCAAGCTGTCAAAATTTCCGTTACATGTTGGCTGGTCAGCGACCTGTGCATTTTTTTGTTTACACTCCCTCTATAGATGTTAACTCTGTGGTTTGACCCCATCCTCTCAAGCCATGGAGTCTTAACCCCCATAAACGTGTAAATGTTCCACCACTGTAATGGTGAACGCTTGCGCTCGGGATTCCTAGACGCTTTGTAATGTCAATACTGACGACGAAGCTATGTGCCAGTTTTACTGAAGTGCCCAATAATCTAACCTTAATTGTCATTGTCAATTTAAAGATAATGTGCCCTTTATGTCCTAGTGATCTGCATCTTCGTCTATTTTTATGAGAAATCGATTGTCGTGTGAATGAGGTAAGTTATTTTGCAATAAGTTCATCTTAACTAAAATAGAAACATCCCCAGTTGGCTGTGGTATTTTAAAGTATTGCTGAGATTTATTTGTTTCATAATAATTAATATTGAAGCTTTTCAGTTGTCATTTATTGAAAGCTCAGCAAAGCTCAAATTCTTTGAGGTTATGTCATATTTTAGAAACTGGTAGCTTGACATTTTTGTTGTAGGCACATTATTCCATAGTTGGTTTCTATCAGTTTAATGTTAGCAATTGATTTCGTCCGAGGGTTAAAGTTCGCAGAAATGCAATTACTAGCTCACAAACATGATGTTTTTGCTTTGTATAATCAACAGTTGCAATAATAAAGTGCATTCTTGAAATTCCAAACACAGACGGTTTAGGTGTTCATTTAGTCCATTCATTTTTTTGAATAACGATCGCTCAAAGGAAAGTCAAGACCGCTTTAGTACCTACATCTAATAGAAAGCACGAATAGAGAAACTATCTTAAGCTTAAGCTTCAACTAAGCTACATCCTACATCTAATCCCTTGGCCAGATTATGGGCTCCATAAAAATTGATAAACCACGCCCACGTACCAGGTTGCTTTAAAAGTAATAAATTAGAAAGTTCATTCATCCATTTTAAGCAGGCTTATGCCATACTTTAGGCTCATCCTATTCTGTTAATTATAATATAAACACTACAAATGATCATTCACAATCAGATAAGCAGTCTGATTCCTTTCAAGATTAGATCATCCTCCAGATTGAATTTACCTGATATAAACATCAATATCCAGACTAACAGATCATCCCACACAGACTGTCGTCTGTTTATTGACATGTGTTTCAAGTTGAGGTTTAGCTATTTGTTCGATTTTTATCATTTATTTGTTAGGAGTAAAATAATTATTGAGTGAAATATTAAGCTCAATAAGACAAAATCAGTGAACCTCACTTCGCTCTGCCAGAGATATTTATACTAATATTAATTAATGGTTGTGCGATTTAGGTCATATAATTTTCTTAAAATCCTAATCCTTTAGCATTATAAACGTCGTGATCGTAATTATAATTGATCGTACTTCCGATTTTTTTGATATGATGGGTTTATGTTGAAATACACAGCTTCACAAAATTTTACATACAGGATACAAACGTGGATTTATAAATTAACATCATCATCATAGTCACAATGTCTTAACAGACATGTTGTGAACTTGTAAGATGCATTAAGTCGGAGCTAGAGTACTGCCGACACGAATTTTATCAATAGTTTTGAGAACTGCAGCTCGCCATCTTTTGTGATTTACTGTCAGTTCAGTGATATTCATATCCAGCAACTGTTTCGTCCTATCCACCCAACGTGTAGGGAAACGGCGACGACGCCGCCCACTCGGGGCGTGACCCTGAACTACAAGTTTCTCCATATTATCGCTTCTATGAATATGTCCGCAGAATGTGAGCATTCTCGTCGACACGATGGAGCATATCTAGTCTCTTTGGATTACCGAGCTCATCCAGTATGGAAACATTAGTTCGATGGGCGGTATAGGGAACTCTCAGTATTCTCCTCCACGTCCACATTTCAAAAGTATCTATGCAAGCTCGATCTGCCTTTTTAACAGTCCAAGTTTCCGAGGCATACAAAAATATGGAGAACACAAGAGACTGAACCAGCGACATTTTGATATAGCTTTAGTGATGTTATGGTCACAGTCGGTCACGCCATATTTCAGTAAGCTTTGTCATGGGCACACGTGCCTGTTGAATGCGCCGTCGAATCTCATTTTCACAGCTACCCGAATTGTCGATCGAGGAACCGAGGTTCAAAAAATTTTGAACTACTTCACAGTGGCCTATTGACTTTATTTCTCGATGACTATCATGCTCTCTATCTATCTCTATCTACGATCATAACCTTGGTCTTGTTGTAGTCAATACCAAGTCCATATGCTGCACTATGTTGTTCTAAGATGTTTAATAGAGCTACTAGTTCTTCCTGAGAAGCGCCAAGAAGACCTTTGCATTTAATGTTTCGTGTTAACAAACACTTAAAGGTCTTTGTGTAGTTTGTATTTTTACACCTATGTGTATTGTTTGTGCTGACCTGCGTGTTGTGAAGGCACCGAGATTAACCAAAAATTTTTTGAAAATTGTTTTTTCGGTTTTGTACAAGAACTGGTATTTTAAGTCTTGGACACTTTGACTCATTGCAATGCTATTTTTTCAGTAGCAAACCTCAACGTTCAGCCTGGAAGATGGCAATAAACATTGCCGGCATTGGCAGTTAACACCAGAGTCTCCTTTCTGCTGTCACCCACAGTTACTTTTCAAGATTGACCACAACCCCAAGATTTTCTCATCTTTTCAAACATATGTAATATGTGGTTTAATGAGGGAATCGTAAAGTGTGGTGAATCAATATTTCTTGTCAATTCGGCGAACTTGAATGGAGATACTAATATATACCTATTCCTAAATCTTCAGTTGTGAATGTCCACTCGATTCTTTAATTAATATGCGACTATGTCGAAACGTTTAGTTCGCAATGCTCTAATATCGAGATAGTTATTTTTTATCTAGCATGTAGATGCATAATTTAGCAATTTACTTAAAACGGAAAAGGCGGTGCACACAAATTAAACCTGTGCAATCTAAGAAGGTCATGAAGTGCTTCCGGTCTACGGTTGACGAAAGTAATAAATTAATAAATTGTCTTCGTCATTCCTTTACCTGGCATGTCTACCTGTGTAATTTGTACAGAGATGGAATGAGAGGGTACAAAATACATTTTTGAAACGAGATATCGTGGATGCTTTATAAGTAAAACACTTTGAACAATATTAATGAAACGTGACATTTTTCTCAAACCATGATCGATAGCCAGTTAAGAAATATAAATGTAATCAAATAATAGACTCGCAGAGGCTGAGTTTTTATAATAAATATAGTTTAAAAAAAACTGAAAATAATTTTTAAACGAAAGCCAAAAACAATAAAGAACGAAAAAAACTTGCTTTTGATCAATATTCATAGCATGACCATTACTTCATAAGCGATTGTAGACTTTCCTGAATAAATTTCACAAAAATACCAACTCCCAAACAGTGCCTTTTAAGCCCTCGTCGCTACGCCTCTCTATAATACTAACAAACTTTAAGGTGTCTACGCCATCTCTTAAACGTCAAAATCGTTTTCGCGTCAAATTGGAGTGTTCAATGTTCGGTCCGACCTCTTCATCCAAAAGAGAGTTGCAAACTCACAAATAAATAAACAAACAAACATACAGAGGAAACTAATAAAAGCGATTGTAATCACATCATAGATACTTGTAGAGACTAAGTTTTTATAAAGATGTATAACACAAAAGATAATAATATGGTTTGAAGCTAGGCATATTTGGATGATGTTAATGTAAAACGAACCATCCGACTTTGATAGTTCTGCGATATAATGCGTTAACACAATAGTCACAGGTGGCAAATTTTTTTAATGGCTTTGAGTTCGCGCTCATTCAGGCAAACCAAAACTAACATTATACCATTCTAACCTATAGACGACAATAGCAGATAGGGACACACGCTTCACGCCCAGGGGTCTTTCAGGACGATTTTTCTCTAAGATAAACAAAGGACCACGGTATTGGAAGGGGAGCATGGAGAGGATTTAGTGGATTCACCCAAGGCTCAAATCTAAGCCTATCTATAATAATTTTACCTAGTATGAATAAATATGGTTTTTGGTGAGCCCAAAAACCAACAGTTCATCGGATCATGGCCGTGAAAGTCTTACTTACTGTGAATTGGATTAAATCGATACATGTAATTTGGAAACTGCTAAGCTGGATTGTAATGATATTTTGATACCGTGTTATTATCGTGTGCACTTTTTGTGATCGGTGTATTGGCGACAAAGTCATCAGCTAAGGAGAAATGGAATGATTAAACATCTTTTCTGGGATTGCGGCTAATTTTCCATTTTTGTTAAACGAGACTGAAACTCGAAACAATGTCCGGATTTGTAATAAGCATCCTCAAGTTATGTAGGGCACGAGGTTTCGTCCTCATAGAAGATCAAATAAAGATTTTAGATTTTTTGTGGGTGAACCTCGGGATTCGGGCGTCAGAGATTTTCCATTTTCGTTAAACGAGACTGAAACTTGAAACAGCGTCCGGATTTGTAATAAGCATCCTCAAGTTATGTAGGGCACGATGTTTCTTCCTCATAGAAGATCAAATAAAGGTTTTAGATTTTTTGTGGGTGAACCTCAGGATCCGGGCGTCAGAGATTTTCCATTTTCGTTAAACGAGATTGAAACTTGAAACAGCGTCCGGATTTGTAATAAGCATCCTGAAGTTATGTAGGACACGAGGTTTCATCCTCATAGAAGATCAAATAAAGATTTTAGTTTTTTTGTGGGCGAATCTCAGGATCCGGGCGTCGGAGATTTTCCATTTTCGTTAAACGAGACTGAAACTCAAAACAGCGCCTGGTTTTGTAACAAGCATCCTCAAATTATGTAGGACACGAGGTTTCGTCCTCATAGAAGATTAAATAAAGATTTTAGATTTTTTGTGGGTGAATCTCAGGATCCGGGCGTCAGAGATTTTTCATTTTCGTTAAACGAGACTGAAACTCGAAACAACGTCCGGATTTGTAATAAGCATCCTCAAATTATGTAGGACACGAGATTTCGTCCGCATAGATGTTCAAATGAAGATTTTAGATTTTTTGTGGGTGAACCTCAGGATCCGGGCGTCGGAGATTTTCCATGTTCTTTAAACGAGACTGAAACTCAAAACAGCGCCTGGTTTTGTAATAAGCGTTCTCAAATTATGTAGGCCACGATGTTTCGTCCTCATAGAAGATCAAATAAGGATTTTAGATTTTTTGTGGGTGAACCTCAAGATCCGGGCGTCCGAGGTTTTCCATTTTTGTTAAACGAGACTGAAACTCGAAACAACTCAGGATTTGTAATAAGCATCCTCAAATTATGTAGGACACGAGGTTTCGTCCTCATAGATCAAATGAAGATTTTAGATTTTTTGTGGGTGAACCTCGGGATCCGGGCGTCGGAGATTTTCCATTTTCGTTAAACGAGACTGAAACTCGAAACAACGTGTGGATTTGTAATAAGCATCCTCAAGTTATGTAGGACACGATGTTTCGTCCTCATAGAAGGTCAAATAAAGATTTTAGATTTTTTGTGGGCGAATCTCAGGATCCGGGCGTCGGAGATTTTCCATTTTCGTTAAACGACACTGAAACTCGAAACAACGTCCGGATTTGTAATAAGGATCCTCAAATTATGTAGGACACGAGGTTTCGTCCTCATAGAAATCAAATGAAGATTTTAGATTTTTTGTGGGTGAACCTCAGGATCCGGGCGTCGGAGATTTTCCATTTTCGTTAAACGAGACTGAAACTCAAAACAGCACCCAGATTTGTAATAAGCGTCCTCAAATTATGTAGGCCACGATGTTTCTTCCTCATAGAAGATAAAATAAAGGTTTTAGATTTTTTGTGGGTGAACCTCAGGATCCGGGCGTCAGAGATTTTCCATTTTCGTTAAACGAGACTGAAACTTGAAACAGCGTCCGGATTTGTAATAAGCGTCCTCAAATTATTTAGGCCACGAGGTTTCGTCGTCATAGAAGATCAAATAAAGATTTTAGATTTTTTGTGGGTGAACCTCAGGATCCGGGCGTCGGAGATTTTCCATTTTCGTTAAACGAGACTGCAACTCAAAACAGCGCCCGGATTTGTAATAAGCATCCTCAAATTATGTAGGACACGAGATGTCGTCCTCATAAAGTATCAAATAAAGATTTCAGATTTTTTCTGGGTGAACCTCAAGATCCAGGCGTCCGAGATTTTCCATTTTCGTTAAACGAGACTGAAACTCAAAACAGCGACCAGATTTGTAATTAGCGTCCTCAAGTTATGTAGGACACGAGGCTTCGTCGTCATAGAACGTCAAATGAAGATTTTAGATTTTTTGTGGGTGAACCTCGGGATCCGGGCGTCAGAGATTTTCCATTTGCGTTAAACGAGACTGAAACTCGAAACAGTATCCGGATTTGTAATAGCGTCCTCAAGTTGTATAGGACACGAGGTTTCGTCCTCATAGAAGATCAAATAAAGATTTTAGATTTTTTGTGGGTGAACCTCAGGATCCGGGCGTCAGAGATTTTCCATTTTCGTTAAACGAGACTGAAACTTGAAACAGCGTCCGGATTTGTAATAAGCATCCTCAAATTATGTAGGACACGAGGTGTCGTCCTCATAGAGGATCAAATAAAGGTTTCAGATTTTTTCTGGGTGAACCTCAAGATCCGGGCGTCCGAGATTTTCCATTTTCGTTAAACGTGACTGAAACTCGAAACAACGTCCGGATTTGTAATAAGCATCCTCAAATTATGTAGGACACGAGGCTTCGTCGTCATAGAATGTCAAATAAAGATTTTAGATTTTTTGTGGGTGAACCTCAGGATCCGGGCGTCAGAGATTTTCCATTTTTGTTAAACGAGACTGAAACTCGAAACAACGTCCGGATTTGTAATAAGCATCCTCAAGTTATGTAGGACACGAGGTTTCGTCCTCATAAAAGATCAAATAAAGATTTTAGATTTTTTGTGGGTGAACCTGAGGATCCGGGCGTCAGAGATTTTCCATTTTCGTTAAACGTGACTGAAACTCGAAACAACGTCCGGATTTGTAATAAGCATCCTCAAATTATGTAGGACACGAGGCTTCGTCGTCATAGAAGGTCAAATAAAGATTTTAGATTTTTTGTGGGTGAACCTCAGGATCCGGGCGTCAGAGATTTTCCATTTTTGTTAAACGAGACTGAAACTCGAAACAACGTCCGGATTTGTAATAAGCATCCTCAAGTTATGTAGGACACGAGGTTTCGTCCTCATAAAAGATCAAATAAAGATTTTAGATTTTTTGTGGGTGAACCTGAGGATCCGGGCGTCAGAGATTTTCCATTTTCGTTAAACGAGACTGAAACTTGATACAGCGTCCGGATTTGTAATAAGCGTCCTCAAATTATGTAGGCCACGAGGTTTCGTCGTCATAGAAGATCAAATAAAGATTTTAGATTTTTGTGGGTGTACCTCAAGATCCGGGCGTTCAAGATTTTCCATTTTTGTTAAACGAGACTGAAACTCGAAACAACGTCCGGACTTGTAATAAGCATCCTCAAGTTATGTAGAACACGAGGTTTCATCCTCATAGAAGATCAAATAAAGATTTTAGACAAAAAGTAACTAAAGATTTTAGATTTTTTCTGGGTGAACCTCAGGATCCGGGCGTCCGAGATTTTCCATTTTCGTTAAACAAGACTGAAACTCAAAACAGCGACCAGATTTGTAATTAGCGTCCTCAAGTTATGTAGGACACGAGGCTTCGTCGTCATAGAAGGTCAAATAAAGATTTTAGATTTTTTGTGGGTGAACCTCAGGATCCGGGCATCAAAGATTTTCCATTTTCGTTAAACGAGACTGAAACTTGAAACGGCGTCCGGATTTGTAATAAGCATCCTCAAATTATGTAGGCCACAAGGTTTCGTATTCTATAGGACCGCAAGTTAGGTTGATAAGATGGATGGGGTTTTGCTAGAACATCTATTTTTCTTGTGTCGTATGAGTTTCCATCAATATGGACACGTTTGGTTCTGGTAATATCCAAGTGCTCGTTGCCTTCAAAGACAGATGTGGGCTTAGAATGTTTGTATACATCCTTGATAATCCTGGAATGAAAGGTGCTTGCTTACTCCGCAAGAGGGAGATGATTCCAATCACGGTGCCCCGTACCATAGCCGATATACAGCGCCGACGACATGGTGTCGACTCCATCGACACCCACCACACCCCGCATCTCTCTGCGAACGATGTATTTCAGTCATCCAGAGACATCTAGTCGGCAGTTGGGTGAGTGTGAATCTCCCACCACTATTTGCACGACAGCTCTCTTTCTTACTGAAGTACGACGCCTCAGTCGGCCAGGATTTCATGGAATGAAAGGTGCTTGCTTACTCCGCAAGAGGGAGATAATTCCAATCATTTGGTTCACAGAAAAATCGGAAAAATGAAGGATACCGGCTGAGGAGTCGCACTTCAGTAACATAGAAAGCTGTCGTGCAAATACTGCAAATAGCGGTGGGAGATTCACACTCACCCAACTGCCGACTAGATGTCTCTGGATGACTGAAATACCTGGTTCGCAGAGAGATGCGGGGAGTGGTGGGTGTCGATGGAGTCCACACCATGTCGTCGGCGCTGTATATCGGCTATGGTACGGGGCACCGTGGCATAGTTGGTAACGCGCTGGCCTAGAATGCCGGAGACGCTGGTTCGAATCCAGCCGGTACCCTTCATTTTTCCGATTTTTCTGTGAGTCAAATGACTTGATAATCCTATTTTGATACATGGTGATACCCTTGATAAAACTATTATGCAGAACTAATATCTAAAAATTAGATTTTTGATCATTATTACAGTGTCCTTTATCAAAGATCTCTTTTTGAATATTGAAACGATTGATACTCTATATATTGAGTGATATGATTTAATGTACTAGATCAGGTAAAGCTTCCATAATAAAAACTAGCATTTTCTGTGCATACTACAGTGGCGTGCCGAAAGGGCCCGGAATTCTCCGCCCGGGAATCCGGGGGGGGGGGGGGTGGGGGGCGAAAACCTTGGCACGCCACTGTGTATACATATCGATCACTAACAGACGATCGATTTTTGAATGCAACTTTTAGAATAGATGATGTCTGTTTTGGATTGTTGACGAATTATCAGCTACGAGGGGATATCATAAAAAATTATTTTACGAGACAGTGTGACGTGTGACTGATATGTAATTTAGCAACGCAAAAACCATATCATAGTGCTCTATCCTAAACGAAAATGTGTGGGAAGTACTAAGTCCATTTTTCATTAAAATACTCAAAAATATATAAATTAAATTCTCAATAGTTCGAGATTACAGATCTCTCCCGCCTACTGGCGTGGGAAGCGATATCGCTGACACGGAGACGGTTCTGTATTAAGTTTTTTGGCAGAGGAAATAATATACGCGATTACTAGCCAAGGCTGGAAAAAAATAGTTGTATTGTTACGTAGTAAAGTAGTATATATATGTTGTGTATTAATTTTTTTCAATGGCCGTCGGCATCAATTTGAATAATTAATTAGATTTTATTAGGATTATTGCGTTTTATAGCACGTATTTAGCTCAGTTGACTAATGCTTATGCTAAAATGAGACACTTGTAAACAATAATGTATGTTCTTGAACGATAATTCATGCATATCAGATTACTACTCCGATTACGATCTACGATATTATATGCATTCGTCTTATGTTTGAAAAAACAATTGAAAAGGTTCATTAGTGGCAGAATGTTATCACAGCATAATAAACAACCAGCATAATATCTCTGAGGATTTCCTCTATAAAAATGGCAAAAAATTTGACCTTTGGGGGTTTATGGATGATTTTACGGCTGTGGAGATGCGAAAATGAAATTATCGATACCGGTACCAACTCGATATTTTCTAGCCAAATAGGCGCGTTTGGTTCGTACAGAGCATTTTGTGCAATTGATTACACCCATAAATAATTATATAATTATTTTCGATACCGATACAAAAATATCAATACCAGCTTGGAATGCCTCAAAAAGTATCGATGACAAAAATACTCGATATTAGTGCAGAAGTATCGAAGTATCGTTAGCATCCCTATAAAAAACCCTCCAAAAGTGGGGATGCGCGTGTAATTTCCGCCATCTTGAGTTATTGTGCTGGTTGTTTACTATGCTGTGATTTTATTAAAATAGCTGCGATGAAAACTGGAAAGTGTTCTCTGGAAACTTTTCTGCATAACGCGTAACAGCTACGCTCGAGGCTACGCTAGAGTTTCCTAAATACTCGCCTAAGGTTAATAACATATCAGTGTATTCAACATTTGAGTACATTTTGATTTACAATATCTAATTTTACAAATAACGGTTCCAAGCGGTTCCAAAATTGTAATTATTGTTGTCTTATTGTCATAACTGTCAATAAATGTCAATCAAGAAAAGCCCTCAGTCCATTTTTTTAAATCTATCCGTTTGATCGATGATGTCTCATTGACCTGACAAAAAAAAATTTATTCACATAATACATATTAATTAATAATAATAATTAGTAACTTTAACATACTTCGTACCAGCATCGGCTATAATTTTCAAATCAAAATATTCTAAAAACAGTACAAAGCATCGAGTTTTACCTTTTTGTTGTAAAATTGAATTATCTTTAAGTTCAATTAAAATTTTAATTTATAAATCTAACTTCAAAATACTACCTGATATGAATGAATGTACTAGTTTCCAAAACATATTTGTGTGAAATTTCATTACAATGTTGCCAGTAGTTTCGGCAAAATCGTAAAAAATGTGTAGGTATAATTTTTTTTCTTCAAAGCCCTTTATCTTGAATACAAGGCTTTGCGTTACGAAGTTTTTTTACTAAGCAAACCCCAATTATTTTTCAATTTTCTACCTATCCTAGAGACGGGGTCACCTTTTTTTGGAACACCTGTATATGTTACTACTATATCATCGAGAAATTACAATAACAAAAAGCTTGTGGGGTAAATTACTTTTGAACGTCTTTCAAGAATATTCTCACGAGACTAGAACGAGAAGTCTAGTCAAATGGATCTGAAAAATGGCCTGAACATGTTCATAATAATGTTATAGGGAGAATAAAGACAAATTTTTATTACTTCCTACTTGATGAAATATTTGAAGTGTCAGCGTTTGCCGGACCTGGGAGAGTCTGTGACTTTTTTCTCGAATTCGTCGTATGGTATTCTTTAACATTGTGGTTTAGATGTTGTAGGATTCAAGATGTAAATTTGCTCTGCGAATTCTTCGAAAATCCGGAATTTCAACTCAGCGTAAATATCTAAGAACTATCCTCCTACTCAGATTCGTTAGTGAAAGCCTAGTACTCGTAATAACCAGGGCGTAGTTATGGTACCTGTTAATCTGATTTGTTAGTTGTCGTCCCTTAATACCCTATTAGGTATAATTAACTACCTGGATAATCCCTACGTCACTAATGGTAAACGGTGCAGTCAACGACATCTATTCTTACTCTTACAAAAGTTCAAAACGCTTAGATTATTGGGTAAAATATACAATTATTTTTTTTGTTACGAGACTATCACGTGTTTGGGAAATTCAGGGGCACCCTGTATACAGCTCCACCACACCTATTCAGGACAAACCCTAGGATAAAGAAATTGCTAAAAGCTAAACCCCATGCCTCACGATGATCTTACGGACATTAACATCGTCCCTTTTCACTGTGCCCTGCACCAAGAATTTAAAAAGATAAGCTAACTAAGCTACTGGGTTCATATCCCACTTATAAAGGTCAAATCCTTTTCTTTTTAATTTTCAAATTTTACAAAATTTTATTTTTGAACACTTTATTTTTTAGAACTTTGTCATTTCCTCATACTCTTGATTTAGAATATGAATAGGACTCAAAATTAATTTATTATTAATTTTACCATTAATAACTAACCCCAAAAATCTCTACCCGTCTGAAGCAGCAATAAAATTCTTTATTACCCAAACTTTAGCTTCATTAATTCTTATTTTTTCAATCTTATTATCAATAAATATAATGGAATTTCTTCCCCAAAATTCCTCAAATATATTTATCTTAATCATAAATTTGCCATTATTCTTGAAAGCAGGAGCAACCCCCTTTCATGCTTGATTCCCCGAAGTTATCGAAGGATAGGACTGAGAAAACTGCCTACCAATAATAACATGACAAAAAATCGCCCCCATAATAATTCTAATTCATAATTTAAATATATTTTTCTATTTATCCTGAATTATCTTAATTTCTTCTATTCTCAGAGGAATTTACAGGTTAAACCAAACTAGACTGCGAAAAATTTTAGCTTATTCTTCAATTGACCATATTGCTTGAATATTGTCAAGAATACTTAACACCCAAACCTCAGAATTGCACGACATCTTTATTTGAATGGCCTTGGTCTGGTTAACATCTGGAAAGAGGGATGGACAATCATAGGCCAAAAACAGCATCGCCAAATGCAGTGTATACCTTGAAAAACCGCTTGGTTTTGACCTACCATGTAAAACATGGGAAACTTCAACAGAAACAGAACCCAAAATGGCACATTCGCCGAATCCTTCTTTTTCCCTCTTAGGAAAATAGCGCACATGCTGTACAAACACGTTTGCAACACCTTAATCTATATACTTGCAAAATTTTAATTTCCTATTGCTTAGCCAGTGATGAAATAGGTATACGTAAATGTTTTAAACCTGATCCAAGTTAATGACAGGACACCAATGTCATAAATTCAACAGTCAAGCAGTAAATTACTCGACGAATGTATATGGAGATGTTAGGTACATAACATACCAAAATAGATAAATATTGATTTTTCATAATATAAACAAGCTATTGATCATTCTGGCTAGTGAGTTCATTTCAGTATGCGTATTACCCATGTAATACATGAGTGTGCTACACATTTCTGTTCTATTTTCGTCAGCTGCACAACATCCATTACGAAATTAGGCTTTCGCTGCAACATATGAAACCTCCTCTTCTCCACTTGATTCATGATCAAATCATAGCTTGTCACAGTAATCATTAGTATCAGCTAGGTGGAGAACATGTAACTGAATTGATCGTATGAGAATAAAATGGGCCCAAGTTCATAGTTTTAAAAATTGACTTAACTGCGCACAATCAAAGTTCACACTTCATTCCATCACTGACCGCGAAAACGGTCCCAAGTCCAAGTCCTGGACTTGGGACAGTTTTATTTTTGACATCTGCATCACGAGTTTTAGTTAGATTATGTTATTCTTTCACTGTCAGTCTGAGTTTCCTCTAGATTGATTCTGATAGCGAAATAACACCTAAAAGAAAGCGAAAATCTGAAAGTTGGAGTGTTAATATCAGAAAAAAATGTTTTTTGTAGTTTGAAAATAAAACTGGCCCAAGTCCATATTATTGTTATATATTTTTTTGTAGTATTTTGTGAGCATTTAATGGCGTGTCCTTTCAGTTTTGGTATCTAAAATATAATATATTTGACGTTAGAGAAGTTGGAAAATATACGATAAATAACAAAAAAAAATATGGAAGCCAAAAATTGATTTTGTTAATTTTCCAGAATTCTTCCTGTTGGACTTAGGCCCTTTTCATTCTCAAATAATTAATTACATTTAAAACGTAAATAGTCCAATAAACAATAATTAAATAACTTGATGGGGAGAACTGGAAGGTCACTGAAAGGTCCAGTAATACAGTGGAAAGAAAAGTAAGTGATATTATAAAAAATGTGTAATCACATCAATAATTAAGTGTCGTCCTTCAATTTTTGTGTTCATGAAGTAACGATTGATGTACGTTGAGTCTATGGCTACCGCCCATGGATCCATGTTTGCTTGTTATTAAGTTCATCATATTACAACCGCCATGCATTATATCAATAAACATTGACCTTAAATCCATGCTTGCTCGTATTTGTAATATAAATGTTTTCTGAAAGTTGACTGGATTCGTAAAATCAAAGCTTCACAGTAGATAAGAACAATACATACTGTTTATTATTTTTGTGTGTGCACGAATCAGTGACAACTAAATCGTTATTTTAAATATGCACGACATTGTTTAATGAACGTTAAGCGTTAAATCAATGAATGTGTTTACATTATGTTGATGGCAAGGAATATGATTTTTCAACTTTTGCGTCCATATTCGTTCGATCAATATTGCTATAGGAGACCATTGCCTTGAAAATTACCTTGGTGATACTATTCTATTTAACAGAGCTATCCTAATGTTGACTGACTTTAGAAGGCATAATGTGCAGCCATTTAATACATCACAAGCCTGTAACTTTGAAACTGCTGAAATGTACAGTTGAAAATCGTGCCAGTGGCCACTAACTGAAAAAAAAACTAAGAGTTATGAAAATACTCACATATTGTTTTAGGAGTTTAGGAGAAAACTAGAAAATGTTTGAATCATTTGAAAATTTTGAAATTACTATGAATATTTGAATATTTTAAAAATAAGTGAATAAGTGAAAGAGTTATCACGATACTTTATTTAAAACAAGAATATGTGGAGACAGTACCGAATCAATAAAGTTTGCAATAATCGAGGAGGTATTGTTATCGCAAAAAAATGATTTTTATTTTTCTTGAATTATTCGTATATTACTCTTTTCCGTCCGTTTGTTTATCATCCTATAATCCTTCCACCCCGTAAAAATGATCTGATTCTAATAAAGCTGAGCTACAACTGGAGGCAGAAAAAGTTTAAGCAGGTACTCGAAAAATGAGAAAATTCCGAAGTTGAAATTGCGCGGAGATTTAGAGTCATTGTACTTGTGGCTATTTTTTTGGCAAAAATACACAATTTTTGTGAAATATGGGAACCTGAAACAAGAGAATCCTGCTGAACAATCTTATACATTGTCAAGAAATTTTACAGTTTGTTGTCAAGAGTATAGAGTGATAGACAGTTGTATTTTCTGCTTGTTCATGGTGTTCCATCTTATTTTTCCTAGCTAATCAATCAACCAATATAATAACTTTAAATTATTGCCTTGTAATGTTAAAGTTCTTTAGAAAAATACTAAGTAACTTATAGGGATATTGAATTAGTCAATTGACAAAAATCAGGAGATAATATTTGAGATATTTATTTATTTTTATAACGCTCAATGATATTCGCAAATACAATGCGACCAGCCGTTTGCAAAAATGTACGACCTACAATAAAAACAATCCAAAAATATTGATTAATAAATTGTTTGAACAGCCTCGTCTCAAAATAGTTTGTGAGATTTGATATTTATAACATTGTAGCGGTACTCCTCCGAATCTTCACGGTCGGGTCTTTTTTTAGATTTTATCGTCCCAAATAAACGTTATGTAAACACAAATATCTGAATTCACATGATTATCAGTACATCAGAGCGTTGGCGCATTAAAGCATCGCCTTTGCCGCCTTTTTTCAGCATTGAGGCTTTTAGGCTCGCTAAGATTTGTTCTCGACGAGCTTTTGGTTCTTTTTAAAAGCTTTTATTTAACTTGCCATGTATATATGTTTGTTCGGATGGAATCTTGCTTCTCAATTTTGGAGCAGATATCTAATTTTGTATACACTGGTATACACGTTTAGTTTGGATGACAACACACGATAAGCTGCGTGCACCTCTTGCAATATGGATATCAAACGAAAGGGCTTGCCGTGAGTAATTAGAAAAATATTCTGACATAGTTCTGATCGGCAATTGCCGAGGCACCGTCAACATTTTCCAGTTTCTACCTGTACTGCCTGCAGACAGCGTTGCCATTCATAGCAACTTGTCGCGAAAATAGTGACATTTTGATTACGTTGAGACGTAGCGGCGATTTAACAAAATAAACCGATTTGTAGCGACTTTTTGAAAAATTCTGTCACTATCTTTTTTTCGCCACTGATTACTGCTTGTCTATTCTTCTTTTCGGTTTTGCCCAGACTGTCTTGAATTAGTGCCGAGACCACAGCACAGTAAACAATCATCAGCACAATATCTCAGGTTGGCGGCAATTACACGCGCATCTCCCCTTTTGGATGATTATTGCTATGCTAACGATACCTACCTCGATACTTGAAATGTATTAATACTTCTGCACTAATGTTGAGTATTTTTGTCTTAGATACTTCATGAGCGATTTCAAGCTGGTATCGCTACTTTTGTAGCGGTATCGGTATCGAAAATAATTACGAACCAAACGCGCCTCCATGGGCGTGTACATCTCTATACTTGGCTAAAAAATATCGAACCGGTACCGGTATCGATATTTCTATTTTCGCATTTCTACCCAGATTTCACACACGTAAAATCATCCGAAGGTCAAATTCTGTGGGAACCATTTTTATATAGGAAATCCTCAGAGATATTCTGCTGGTTGTTTACTTATGCTGTGTCGAGACTATGTATCGGCTAATCCACTATTTTTGAATGAAAAGTTATATATTATATTATACATATACCAAACATCAATTGCATATTTGCAACTGATTTCCAATTCTTCCGACGATTCCGATCAGATATGTGCGATACCCGATGAAAAATCCGTACCGTACCGGCCGTTCCATCCGTACCGTCCGTCCGATGCCGATTTATGTGCGCGTACCATTAAGCGGCCCATAGACGCTCCGGAAATCCTCAGAGGAAAAACTGCACAGTCCTGGCCTCGTGGATTATCGAAGCGTATGTATGTGGAGGTTCACCGGACTGTACAGGCCGCCGGATGTGGAATTGAAAAACCATTCGATCGCCTGCGCAGGCCATCTTTTGATGCCATGCTTGCTAGAACTGAACTGTACTAAAGGTTTCCTGAGCGTCTGTGAAGGAGGGTGTATTCAGGCCAAAGTGCAAGGGCCTTCAGGCCAGGACTGTGCGGTTTTTCTTCTGGGGATTTCCGGAGTGTCTCTGTGGGCCGCTTTAGAGAACTTGCTTGACGACCTAAAGTTATCGATTGGCTCGTGGCATTCGATTATTTGAAAAAACTTTTTTGATATAGTGAATAACTTAATAAATGCTCAATATGAAAAATTAACAGC